>OY796888.1:6109250-6709250 GCA_963680785.1 Diplosoma virens
ATAAATTCAAGTTCCGGCGACACCATATTAACTTCCTAACAGAATACAGTTGAATGACCCCCGCTTTACGAGATAACAATTAGCGTCTATTACATTTTGAGTTAAAGTGATTTCGATTTACGCTAATTCAAGGTTTAATTTGACCGTGTTCCCTATCGATTCGAATGACAAATTCAATATCACATTGATCAGAATTTCACGTAGATATCAGATATAAATTCAAGTTCCGGCGACACCATATTCACTTTTCAACAGAATACAGTTGAATGACACCCACTTTACAGGAAAGTGGGAAGAACTTTCCATTTTTTAAAGTTTTAATTATTGCGTAGATAGGCGTGATTGAGCTTTCAGTTTTTACAGCACAAAACTCGAACTCGAATTTGAACTAGAATAAAACTCCACCTAGATCGCAACAATGGTTAAATTGAATAAGGCAAGAGACAAAATAAGACAATCTTAACAAAAATAGCACAGTGGTTCTCAACTTTTGTGTTACATATTCATTTTCTCATTAAAGTTGTACAGTGTTACAATTTGTATTACAAGTTCAATGTACAAATTCATTTTGTTTCTAGGATTAATGACCTCTTTGTAACACAAAATTATATACCTTTCATAAACGAAAAAAGAAATTGTTCAACAACAGTACTAAACAACAAACAAAAATTTAAGCAACGGCTTATTCAGATACATCGCTTTCAGCTTGTCATCACTCTGTACTTTTATCAGTTTCAGATGAAGCTCAGGGGTTGCGGAAGTGGGTGTAACATTGAAGGGGATAGAAAAGACATCAAGCTCAAACTGCTTGCTTTTGAAATCCTGAAACCTAGTGGGTTGAGTTTGTCAAAGCGACTCGCAGGCCACATGCTCATCACCTTTAACTTAAAAGAATGCACGTTAATCAAATTAAATTATGTGAGGTTTTGTTTTTTGATAGAAAAAAGCGTGAAAATAACGCTTTTTTTTCTAACTAAGAAGTATTGTGCAAGAAATATCGGTTCTAACTTATGATAAAAAATCATTTATTATTTACCCATAGAGAGTACAATTTTGTGGTAGATGTCATCAATATATATATATAATATTTTATCAGGTTAATGATATAACAAGCCCGGCCCATGGGGGCAATACAAGCTATACGTGCCCCCAATTTTTTGGATGCTTTTCAGGTATCCAGGTAAGGAACATGGTCAAATTAAACCTTCAAATAGCGTAAATCGAAATCACTTTAACTCAAAATGTTGTCGACGCTAATTATTATCTCGTAAAGCGGGGGTCATTAAACTGTATTCTGTTAGGAAACTAATATAATGTCGCCGGAACTTGAATTTATATCTGATATCTACGTGAAATTCTGATCAATGTGATATTGAATTTGTCATTCGAATCGATAGGGAACATGGTCAAAATAAACCTTCAAATAGCGTAAATCGAAATCACTTTAACTCAAAATGCTGTCGACGCTAATTATTATCTTGTAAAGCGGGGGTCATTCAAGTGCGTTTTGTTCAAAAACTAATATAGTGTCGCCAAAACTTGAATTTATATCTGATATCTACGTGAAATTCTGATCAATGTGATATTGAATTTGTCATTCGAATCAATAGGGAACATGGTAAAATTAAACCTTCAAATAGCGTAAATCGAAATCACTTTAACTCAAAATGTAATAGACGCTAATTGTTATCTTGTAAAGCGGGGGTCATTCAAGTGCATTTTGTTCAAAAACTAATATAGTGTCGCCGGAACTTGAATTTATATCTGATATCTACATGAAATTCTAATCAATGTGATATTAAATTTGTCATTCGAATCAATAGGGAACATGGTCAAAATAAACCTTGAATTAGCGTAAATCGAAATCATTTCAACTCAAAATGCTGTCAATGCTAATTATTATCTCGTAAAGCGGGGGTCATTCAAGTGCATTTTGTTCAAAAACTAATATAGTGTCGCCAAAACTTGAATTTATATCTGATATCTACGTGAAATTCTGATCAATGTGATATCAAATTTGTCATTCGAATCGATAGGGAACATGGTCAAAATAAACCTTGAATTAGCGTACATCGAAATCACTTTAATTCAAAATGTAATAGACGCTAATTGTTATTTCGTAAAGCGGGGGTCATTCAAGTGCATTTTGTTAGGAAACTAATATAGTGTCGCCGGAACTTGAATTTATATCTGATATCTACGTGAAATTCTAATCAATGTGATATTGAATTTGTCATTCGAATCGGTAGGGAACATGGTAAAATTAAACCTTCAAATAGCGTGAATCGAAATCATTTTAACTTAAAATGTAATAGACGCTAATTATTATCTCGTAAAGCGGGGGTCATTCAACTGTATTCTGTTAGGAAACTAATATAGTGTCGCCGGAACTTGAATTTATATCTGATATCTACGTGAAATTCTGATCAATGTGATGTTGAATTTGTCATTCGAATCGATAGGGAACATGGTCAAATTAAACCTTCAAATAGCGTAAATCGAAATCACTTTAACTCAAAATGTTGTCGACGCTAATTGTTATCTCGTAAAGCGGGGGTCATTCAAGTGCATTTTGTTCAAAAACTAATATAGTGTCGCCGGAACTTGATTTTATATCTGATATCTACGTGAAATTCTGATCAATGTGATATCAAATTTGTCATTCGAATCGATAGGGAACATGGTCAAATTAAACCTTCAAATAGCGTAAATCGAAATCACTATAACTCAAAATGTTGTCGACGCTAATTGTTATCTCGTAAAGCGGGGGTCATTCAACTGTATTCTGTTAGGAAGTTAATATGGTGTCGCCGGAACTTGAATTTATATCTGATATCTACGTTAAATTCTGATCAATGTGATATTGAATTTGTCATTCGAATCAATAGGGAACATGGTCAAATTAAACCTTCAAATAGCGTGAATCGAAATCACTTTAACTCAAAATGTTGTCGACGCTAATTGTTATCTCGTAAAGCGGGGGTCATTCAACTGTATTCTGTTAGAAAACTAATATAGTGTCGCCGGAACTTGAATTTATATCTGATATCTACGTGAAATTCTGATCAATGTGATATTGAATTTGTCATTCGAATCAATAGGGAACATGGTCAAAATAAATCTTCAAATAGCGTAAATCGAAATCACTTTAACTCAAAATGTAATAGACGCTAATTATTATCTCGTAAAGCGGGGGTCATTCAAGTGCATTTTGTTCAAAAACTAATATAGTGTCGCCGGAACTTGAATTTATATCTGATATCTACGTGAAATTCTGATCAATGTGATATCAAATTTGTCATTCGAATCGATAGGGAACATGGTCAAAATAAACCTTCAAATAGCGTACATCGAAATCACTTTAATTCAAAATGTAATAGACGCTAATTGTTATCTCGTAAAGCGGGGGTCATTCAAGTGCATTTTGTTAGGAAACTAATATAGTGTCGCCGGAACTTGAATTTATATCTGATATCTACGTGAAATTCTAATCAATGTGATATTGAATTTGTCATTCGAATCGGTAGGGAACATGGTCAAATTAAACCTTCAAATAGCGTGAATCGAAATCATTTTAACTCAAAATGTAATACACGCTAATTGTTATCTCGTAAAGCGGGGGTCATTCAACTGTATTCTGTTAGGAAACTAATGTAGTGTCGCCGGAACTTGAATTTATATCTGATATCTACGTGAAATTCTGATCAATGTGATGTTGAATTTGTCATTCGAATCGATAGGGAACATGGTCAAATTAAACCTTCAAATAGCGTAAATCGAAATCACTTTAACTCAAAATGTTGTCGACGCTAATTATTATCTCGTAAAGCGGGGGTCATTCAAGTGCATTTTGTTCAAAAACTAATATAGTGTCGCCGGAACTTGATTTTATATCTGATATCGACGTGAAATTCTGATCAATGTGATATCAAATTTATCATTCGAATCGATAGGGAACATGGTCAAATTAAACCTTCAAATAGCGTAAATCGAAATCACTTTAACTTAAAATGCTGTCGACGCTAATTGTTATCTCGTAAAGCGGGGGTCATTCAACTGTATTCTGTTAGGAAGTTAATATGGTGTCGCCGGAACTTGAATTTATATCTGATATCTATGTGAAATTCTGATCAATGTGATATCAAATTTGTCATTCGAATCAATAGGGAACATGGTCAAATTAAACCTTCAAATAGCGTGAATCGAAATCACTTTAACTCAAAATGTAATAGACGCTAATTGTTATCTCGTAAAGCGGGGGTCATTCAACTGTATTCTGTTAGAAAACTAATATAGTGTCGCCGGAACTTGAATTTATATCTGATATCTACGTGAAATTCTGATCAATGTGATATTGAATTTGTCATTCGAATCAATAGGGAACATGGTCAAAATAAATCTTCAAATAGCGTAAATCGAAATCACTTTAACTCAAAATGTAATAGACGCTAATTATTATCTCGTAAAGCGGGGGTCATTCAACTGTATTCTGTTAGGAAACTAATATGGTGTCGCCGGAACTTGATTTTATATCTAAAATTTTCGAGAAATTCTGATCAATGTGATATCAAATTTGTCATTCGAATCAATAGGGAACATGGTCAAAATAAACCTTGAATTAGCGTAACTCGAAATCACTTTAACTCAAAATGTTGTCGATGCTAATTGTTATCTTGTAAAGCGGGGGTCATTCAAGTACATTTTGTTGAAAAGTGAATATAGTGTCGCCGGAACTTGAATTTATATCTGATATCTACGTTAAATTCTGATCAATGTGATATTAAATTTGTCATTCGAATCAATAGGAAACATGGTCAAAATAAACCTTCAAATAGCGTGAATCGAAATCACTTTAATTCAAAATGCTGTCGATGCTAATTATTATCTTGTAAAGCGGGGGTCATTCAACTGTATTCTGTTAGGAAACTAATATGGTGTCGCCGGAACTTGAATTTATATCTGATATCTACGTGAAATTCTGATCAATGTGATATTGAGTTTGTCATTCGAATCGATAGGGAACATGGTCAAAATAAACCTTGAATTAGCGTAACTCGAAATCACTTTAACTTAAAATGTTGTCGATGCTAATTGTTATCTCGTAAAGCGGGGGTCATTTAACTGTATTCTGTTAGGAAACTAATATGGTGTTGCCGGAACTTGAATTTATATCTAAAATCTTCGAGAAATTCTAATCAATGTGATATCAAATTTGTCATTCGAATCAATAGGGAACATGGTCAAAATAAACCTTGAATTAGCGTAACTCGAAATCACTTTAACTCAAAATGCTGTCGACGCTAATTGTTATCTCGTAAAGCGGAGGTCATTCAAGTGCATTTTGTTCAAAAACTAATATGGTGTCGCCGGAACTTGAATTTATATCTGAAGTCTACGTGAAATTCTAATCAATGTGATATCAAATTTGTCATTCGAATCGATAGGGAACATGGTCAAAATAAATCTTGAATTAGCGTAAATCGAAATCACTTTAACTTAAAATGTAATAGACGCTAATTGTTATCTCGTAAAGCGGGGGTCATTCAAGTGCATTTTGTTGAAAAGTTAATATAGTGTCGCCGGAACTTGATTTTATATCTGAAATCTACGTGAAATGTTAATCAATGTGATATCAAATTTGTCATTCGAATCGATAGGGAACATGGTCAAAATAAACCTTGAATTAGCGTAAATCGAAATCACTTTAACTCAAAATGTTGTCGACGCTAATTGTTATCTTGTAAAGCGGGGGTCATTCAAGTACATTTTGTGGAAAAGTTAATATAGTGTCGCCGGAACTTGAATTTATATCTGAAATCTACGTGAAATGTTAATCAATGTGATATCAAATTTGTCATTCGAATCGATAGGGAACATGGTCAAAATGAACCTTGAATTAGCGTAAATCGAAATCACTTTAACTCAAAATGTTGTCGACGCTAATTGTTATCTTGTAAAGCGGGGGTCATTCAAGTACATTTTGTGGAAAAGTGAATATAGTGTCGCCGGAACTTGAATTTATATCTGATATCTACGTTAAATTCTAATCAATGTGATGTTGAATTTGTCATTCGAATCGATAGGGAACATGGTCAAAATAAACCTTCAAATAGCGTGAATCGAAATCACTTTAATTTAAAATGCTGTCGATGCTAATTATTATCTCGTAAAGCGGGGGTCATTCAACTGTATTCTGTTAGGAAACTAATATAGTGTCGCCGGAACTTGAATTTATATCTAAAATCTTCGTGAAATTCTGATCAATGTGATATTGAATTTGTCATTCGAATCGATAGGGAACATGGTCAAAATGAACTTTCAAATAGCGTAAATCGAAATCACTTTAACTCAAAATGTAATAGACGCTAATTATTATCTCGTAAAGCGGAGGTCATTCAAGTGCATTTTGTTCAAAAACTAATATGGTGTCGCCGGAACTTGAATTTATATCTGATATCTACGTGAAATTCTAATCAATGTGATATCAAATTTGTCATTCGAATCGATAGGGAACATGGTCAAAATAAATCTTGAATTAGCGTAAATCGAAATCACTTTAACTTAAAATGTAATAGACGCTAATTGTTATCTCGTAAAGCGGGGGTCATTCAAGTGCATTTTGTTGAAAAGTTAATATAGTGTCGCCGGAACTTGATTTTATATCTGAAATCTACGTGAAATGTTAATCAATGTGATATCAAATTTGTCATTCGAATCGATAGGGAACATGGTCAAAATGAACCTTGAATTAGCGTAAATCGAAATCACTTTAACTCAAAATGTTGTCGACGCTAATTGTTATCTTGTAAAGCGGGGGTCATTCAAGTACATTTTGTGGAAAAGTTAATATAGTGTCGCCGGAACTTGAATTTATATCTGATATCTACGTGAAATGTTAATCAATGTGATATCAAATTTGTCATTCGAATCGATAGGGAACATGGTCAAAATGAACCTTGAATTAGCGTAAATCGAAATCACTTTAACTCAAAATGTTGTCGACGCTAATTGTTATCTTGTAAAGCGGGGGTCATTCAAGTACATTTTGTTGAAAAGTGAATATAGTGTCGCCGGAACTTGAATTTATATCTGATATCTACGTTAAATTCTGATCAATGTGATATTGAATTTGTCATTCGAATCGATAGGGAACATGGTCAAAATAAACCTTCAAATAGCGTGAATCGAAATCACTTTAATTTAAAATGTTGTCGATGCTAATTATTATCTCGTAAAGCGGGGGTCATTCAACTGTATTCTGTTAGGAAACTAATATAGTGTCGCCGGAACTTGAATTTATATCTAAAATCTTCGTGAAATTCTGATCAATGTGATATTGAATTTGTCATTCGAATCGATAGGGAACATGGTCAAAATGAACTTTCAAATAGCGTAAATCGAAATCACTTTAACTCAAAATGTTGTCGACGCTAATTATTATCTCGTAAAGCGGAGGTCATTCAAGTGCATTTTGTTCGAAAACTAGTATGGTGTCGCCGGAACTTGAATTTATATCTGAAATCTACGTGAAATTCTGATTAATGTGATATCAAATTTGTCATTTGAATCGATAGGGAACATATTTTAAATTAATCCTGAATAGTGGAAGATTGTAGCTCTCTTTTGTAGCATAGAAATGAATGAAGGTTTGCGTCATTTGCGTAAGGTTTTTTCGCTTTTTTTCTTTTTTTTGTAAGATATGAGAGTTATTCTGCTAGAATCACAGTGGTTGAAAAAGTGCATGTTTTCGGAGCTTAAATGGTGCATCGGACCTTAAAAACACCTCCCATGCAAAAAAAATATCTTTTTGCTTTCCCTTATAAGTCGCAGCGCCGATTTTTGCTTTGCAGTTTGGCAAAGTACGGAAGAGAATTTTCGTCAGTCTTGAGTCGTAAATTTTATAAAACCTTCGTTTTAATTAGAGACAGTGGTCTCTGTTTATTTGTGAAGGAGAGTCTTCAATGAACCAATCCGTGCTTTTGTTTAAACCAATTGTATAAAAACTTCAGACTCATAGCAAGACTACTTCTAGCGCCGGAATAAAATAAAATTAGACACAGCTTTGTTTTAGTGCAGGTATTCGGATTACCTAGCTCAACTGGTCCTTTAGGATTCCCAAATAAAATCTGTGACAATATTTAAAATTGCTGAAACTCTGAAAATCAATTTAGATCAATATGACATTCAAAGATCATCTTGGCAATTCATCATTCATGCAACTAATGAGTTTGATTTAAATGTAAACGCATATAAAGATATATGGATTGAAATTACTTTGTCAAATGATAAAAAGGTTATTGTTGGAACAATATACAGGCATCCAAATCATAAAATCAACTCATTTCTGGTGGTTACTGGTGGTTATTGATGCTGTGAGTTACTGGTTGGAAGAAGGTTACTGATGCGATGATCATGCACAATTTTTTGTGCATGTTATAACGTTGTAGCAGCTTTCTGCTTATATATTTGTTTAGTTCTTAGATTGCTGTGTGCCTACTACATACAAAAAACACGTCCACACTTTTCTGTCTCAACTCTTTTCTCTTTTATTAGTTTCTTTTTTCACCGTTTTTAAATGCACGATTAAAGGCAATCGTCTACGCGTAGCGCGCTAAAGAGAAAATATATATATAATATGCACATTGACCAGCGCCGTATTGACCAGTGCCGTAAAAAAACTTGTCTTATATCGGAATGGAACGACACACAGCAGCCGCTTTGAGAAACTGAGGGAAGGACCCTTTCCCTGAATCCCTCAAAACAACGTGTAAAGGGCGAGGATTCACCCCGACAGAGAACAAATAAAAGCAGATTAAAAACGGGTGTCATAATCGAGGAGCCCGGTAGGCATGTTGACTCTTCTCCCTTTTCGCGTGGTAACTTGTGGTGAGGTGAAAGAAGATAAATGAATGGTGTCCGTAGGCACGTTATCCTCAGAAGAGCAAGTTATGGTTGATGTAGGTGATGATGGCTTGGTAGAAATAATGTTACTGTTGCTGGCGCCGAGTTCGCTTGCGGACGGCGATGAATTGACTAGCCTAGGCTGTTGATATTTGATATTGTGGTTTAAACCTTCTAGAAAATGATGAGCCACCTTCAGTCTGTCTACGGAAATGTTGTCAATATGAGTCCGCAAGTCTACAACGAAATATTTGGGGTGGCGCTGAATGATTCGGAAGGACCTTTGTAGACTGCGTGCAATGGTGGGCGGTGGCAAGGGGCGGATTAGCCCGGCGGGAATTCGGGAGTTTCCGGGTGGGCCGCTTGACTGTGGGCCGGTCTAGAGATTCACTGGGCTGCCTCAAAACTAACTTTAAGAAGCTAGCAAATGATCAAGAATATGAACCAGTTCCATACATGATGATTTTGCAATTATTTTTTATTAACAGTATTTTTGTATAGCCTACGCTATCTATAATTTTTCTTGATCTTTTTAATATTTATAATTTTTGTTGTTCCGTTCCTAAAAATTGCCCAAATTATGTAGATTCACAATCTCATAAAAAACCTCTTTGATTTCGCTTTGGTCCGGCTCAAATAACCGAAGAAATAACAGTTTTGTAAGTAATTTAAATATTTTACATTTATTTATAAGAAAATGGCAACACTGCTTAATTTCACGAACTTTAAAGTAATTTCCAGAACTATCGGATTGACCTGTTTTGATTATGACGTAATGGTTGTGTTTGTGATTTGGATAATGTCAGAACATTCGAGTAACCTTACCAATGGTATAAATACGATTCGCTGAAAAGCAGTATTATTAAAATTCGATGTTTCGTTGTGGTAACTTAAAATTGGAAAATTGTTAACTGTGTGAAGTCATAGTTTCTTGCCGCAAGTCTTTGGTGGTCTACGTGATTGTGAAGAATTAAGCTATTGAGCTTTAACCTGTTGCTTTGATTTATACTATTCGGGCTCCTAAGTGGATTGGAGCATATCTGTTAATAAAGAAGATATTGTGGTAGTCTGAGCTGTGATTTAGCTAGACTATATTTTTGCTGTCGCTGGTTCGAAGGTCATATCCAGCAAGAAGATTAAGAATTTACCATTAGCAGACACCTAGATTGCGTTATCGGTGAGAGCCTTTCTTTACAGGCGCCGAAAAGGTAGACGATTAAATAACGTACTAAGTTACCAAATAAATTCTACAAAATTTCAAAAAACTTTTTAACATCGGAACAAAATTTTAAAAACTTTCCAAAATTTAGAAAACTAAAATTTGTGGAAGTAACATTTGTATTAAACTGTTTAATAATGATCGAGAATAAAAAATGAATGAATGAATGAATGAATGAATATTGTGATTTACGACTGTCGTGACTTGACGTAAGATAATAAATAAAGCGTCAGTGGTAACTTCTTTCCCTAATTTCCAGTACTATTACGTAATAAAGAGTCGCAGGAGAATTGATATCGCGTATGCTACATAGTTGTTTACCATCCATTCTCCAGGCCTCTCTAAATTTTAAGTAATGGAAAAAGAAACGAAAAAGCGGAAAGGTGGAGCTGAGAAAGAGCGTGAAAGAAAGAAAAAGAAATTGAAGGAAATTGCTGCTAAATGTATGAACATTCAGGAAGCATTTGCAAGAGCAAGCACCTCAACGGAAAGCCAAACGACAGTTAATCCCGCTTTGCTACTAGAACATCAAGATCAGCATCAATCTGTAAGTTATCATGATGTACCAGCATCAGGTTTAGTAAATCAAAATTGCTCTGACATATCTATTCCGCCAGTATCAGAAAGCGAAGTCCAGACTGTATATACTGATAAACCAGAACCCAGAGGTGGGCAGAGCGCAACTTAAAGCGCAAAGCGCAACTTTCGCAACTTGCGCAATTGCGGAAGTTGCGTTGCGCTTTCATACTTTTTTGAAAGCGTTGCGCTTTAGTGCGCTGCGCTAATCATAAAAAAATTTTAAGTTGCGCTTTATTGCGCTGTGCATTAAGGAATAAAAAAATCAATTGCGCTTTATTGCGCTGCGCATTAAGGATTAAACAAATCGATTGCGCTTTATTGCGCTGCGCTCTTATTTCAGAAAAGCGCAATATTTTGTTTGTTTTTTAATGTAGGCGACTCGTGGCGAACTTTATTGCAGGCATTTCATTTTGCATGCCAGCGAACTGACAACGAAATGCTATTGGTTCTCTAAATTGGTAAAATGAAAAGCGATTGGTTTTCTAAGTCGGTTTACGCCTTTGTCTCAAGACCCCACGATGGTCATGAGATTGCACGAGTCATAAGTGACTTAAACCTCATGTGACTTTTGATATACAGGCCGAGGTTGAAATCGGCAACTCACTTAAGTCATTGTCAGTGGACGACAAAGTCATTGTGATTAAGCAAGTTAAGGAAGCTTATATAATAAGTACCTCTGTTTATTAAATGTGAAATAATTTGATTAACGTACGCTCGGCAAATGTAGTAATTTTGTCATAACTTTTGGTTTATTTAGACAAAGCATCAAATCGAATTTAATGCCTTTTTAGCGCCTATTGACGAGCTTTTAGCAGTTGTTACTGTGAGCGCTTTATCTCTGGAGATGTCTGTTGATTTCTGACCAACGAAACGTCAGTTTAAATAAAAATAGCATGCTAAATTTTGGCGTTATCACTGCTAAATCAGTTTATCATCGGTTCAAATGATGAGTTTACATAAAAAAATAAGTAGAAATCTTAGCTTTTAGGCGAATTTTTTTTATAAAATATTTCGAAATTGGCGAAGTGTTCATGTACTCGTAGATATTACCAAAAGTTATAAAAGTTATGCATCATCAAAGCTAAATACATATCTTTTCCCAGTTGATTAAACCAGTGGTTCTCAAACTTTTTTTCGTTGTGACGCCTTTGCAAAATTTTGCTGAGCTTGCGACGCACCAGTCCAGTGGTGGATATTCCAATTTAGGGGCCCGAGGCAAGAATTTTCAAAAATTCATGTTGTCTGAGAAAAAAAAGAGGTCTGATCTGGGCTTGGATATTTTTCTCCCAAAATCAAAGTGTTCTCTAAAAAAAAAAAAAAAAAGGTCTTCACTTGAATTTCACCTCTAATTTCCCTATTTTTCTCCCAAAATCAAAGTGTTCTCTAAAAAAGAAAAAAAAAAAAAGGTCTTCACTTGAATTTCACCTCTAATTTCCCTATTTTTCTCCCAAAATCAAAGTGTTCTCTAAAAAAGAAAAAAAAAAAAAGGTCTTCACTTGAATTTCACCTCTAATTTCCCTATTTTTCTCCCAAAATCAAAGTGTTCTCTAAAAAAAAAAAAAAAAAGGTCTTCACTTCAATTTCATCTCTGATTTCCCTATTTTTCTTCCAAAATCAATGCTTCTAAAACAAACAAAGAATGCTTTTTTCCACGCTCGTAGTGGAAACGGGCCTTTAAGCTATAAAACCGTAATTTATACATTAAAATTTTCAGAATGGCTGTGCGACGCCCTACGAGATTTCAAACGACGCACCAGGGCTTAAACCGTTGTAAGAACAAAGCCTGGCGGACGGTTGTCACATTAGGTCGCAAATTACTTGTAAACAGAAAAATTTTAAAGATTGCAGAAAACGAGTAAAGTGAACCATAAGAGCTAAATTGGAAGTTGTATTTACATTAATTTGCTTTTAAACAATAACATTGTTTAGACGATAGACCAGTGGTTTTCAACCGGGGTTCCGTCAGAACAGTTCAGGGATTCCGCAAGTTGTCTGTGGAAGATGAACTTCGTGTGTGTCTATCAAAAACACGACCCAATCTTAAAGAGTTGTGCAAGAAACATTAGGCTCAAGTTTCTCGTTGAATTTTTTACGAGAATAAATGTAATTTTTTACAGTTTGTATTAATAATTTTAGAGACCGATTCCAAGTGAAAGACCTTTTTTTTAGAGAACACCCTGATTTTGGGACAAAAATAGGTGTTTTTAGCCGGTTACGGCCCGCAAACTCGAATAATTTTGAAAAGTAGCCCACAAGAATGCAGAAGTTGGACCACCCTGGCATAAGACAATCAAATTACCGCACAGGGGCTCCTCAAGCCTCTGGAATGTTTCATTGGGGTTCCGCTCCACCAAAAAGGTTGAAAACCACTGCCATAAACCATAGTTCTAACATTAGTAAGGTAGAAGCTTATATTTTCTATTATTTTTTATTTGGTGTAAATCAATAAAGTGCTTAGTAAAGTATAGTTTTTATATTTGTTTGTGTTATACTGTAATAAGTCAAGATTTTCTATGATCATATCAGTATACTTTTCTTTAGCTAGCCTATTTATCAGTAATTAAATTGAAATCACGGCTGAAAAAGTTGTCGATGATGTGGAAGTTCTTTCTACTTCAAATGATGGTGATACAACAGGTAATTTTGTTATAAGCATTAGGACTCGTTTCCACAACGAATGTGGAATGAAACATTCTTTCTTTCGTTATTGATCTTTCGCGCTTAACCCTATTCCGACTGGGCTTTTTGAAAACTTTGTACGACTGTAGGGTAGGGTGGAGTGAAAAAAATTTTTTTTTGAAATCTAAAAAAATACCTAACTGAATACCTGCCTTTGGTCTCAAAACTTTGCCCAAAAGTGGTTTTGGCATGTTGCCACTTGTAACCAGGTGGCAACCTCACTCTAAAGGTCATCGAAAGGTCAAATTCCTTAAAAATGCTGTAACTCAAAAACCACTGGTGCTAGAAGCTTCATTTTGGTTTTAAAAGTTGCAGAATATGCACTTTCCTATCTGTTGTAAGACAATATTTTTTTCTATTTCAATCAAAAATCAAGTTAATAAAAAAAACTCATTTGCTGGACTAATTTTATGAAAATTGCCTACGAATTTGGCAGCACAAGTAGCAGAGAAGAATATTTACAGTATCTCATTCAGTATTTCATTGAATTGTGTTGTCAAACACTCCCTACAATGTGATCACAGTAGTTATTGATAAGCATGTATTAAAGATCTAGACTACTCCCACTTTACAGTTGTGTGAAGTTGTCAATAGCTAGTTACAGTTAGTTAAGCTTGGTGATAGCTACAGGTAGTTTGTTGTTATGCTACAGATACTGTTAATTTATTTGTAGTCAACTAGTAAAGTATTAGGTTTCCATGTCCTTGTGTTGTGCTGTTATTTTGTTGATACAGGGTACAGATAATCAAATGTAACTGTTTTATATAGGATAACCACACAAGAACAGGTTTGCGTTATTGTTTTCTAGTGTAGTCATAAGAAAGTTTAGATAGATCAATCAGATTATGTTACTTGTTATATTTTTCAGCATTTAAACCATTTCTGTTTTGAATATATTAGAGTATTTATTTGGTATATTTCAAGTGACTAGTTTTGTTTAATTAATTTTTGAGTTAATGGCAACTAGACAGACTTCTATAAAAAGAATTTGTGAACTTCAAGGGAGGTACCGATTTGTTAGCAAAGAGTGCTTTCCTGACAACGGTATGCTACCTACAAAGAAAGAAGTTTTGCAGCGAATACTTCATGAAGACAATTGGAGAACTAAACAAGCAGCTGATCTCATAGCAAAAGAATTAAAAGAACATTGGTTGTGCTGCAATGTTTACACTGTCAGCATAACAATGGTGTCAAAAAAAATTGTTGAATTAACAAAGAAATTTAAGTTTGTGAACAGTTACTCAACGAAAAAAAGAGGCAAAACTTTTCAAACTCATTTTGATGACTTTTTGTCAGATATTGATACGCTGTTTAATATTTTTTTGCCATAATAGAGAACAAAGGCGGATTCAAGAAGAGCACAAATTGAGAATGAACGATTCTGATTTAGCATTTTACCATGACCAAAATAGTTCAAGAATACGCAAATGTCTGTCAGTTGTAGAGAATCCTTCCAGCAGCAATATCAATTTTCAAAAAAGAGTTTCTCAGAAGCAAATAAGATGTGACACTGAAGTTCAGTCTTCTGTAATTGAACAATTAGATTTGGAAAGCAATGTAAGTGATCCAGGTCCATCATCATCTTCATCATCATCAGATTTTTCAGCACAGCAAAAGAGAATGAAACTTATTGAAGACAGTAAACAAAATAGACAATCTTTAAAAAATTTGGCCATGATGTGTGAAAGATATCAGATTTCAGACAGAGCAGCTGCAGCTATTGGAAGTGCCACATTGAAAGATTTTGGAGTTGTAATTGACTATGATGCATCATTGGTAATTGATAGAAGTAAACTAAGGAGGGAGCGTCAAAAATACAGGGATGAAATTAGAAAAGTCAAAGAAGGCCTATTTGAAATCGTTGATGGAATATACAGTATATCGATGGACGAAAAGATGCCACATTGGTGGTGACAGAGAGTGATAGAAAAATGTACATGCAAACAAACCTTGAAGAACATTATGTTATCATAGGAGAACCAGGAGAATTTTATTTATCTCATGTGACACCTGAAACAGGAACTGGTCTGTACATTGCACAATCAATTTACAAGGCTGTAAAAGATACAGAACTTGAATTGAATTTGAGTATTATTGGTTCAGATGGAACTGCAACAATGACAGGTCCCACTCCAGGTTGCATTGCATCATTGGAAACTTTACTCCAGAGGCCTTTGCAATGGGTGATATGTTTATTACATTGTAACGAATTACCTTTGCGACATGTCTTCAAGGCTTTGGACGGGACTACTAAAAGCCCAGATTCTTTTGCTTGAGTTATTGGAAGCCATTTAAATGGAACTGTTTCAGGTTGCTAACTTTAAACCTATTTGCAATCAGAACTTCCCTCTTGTGCCTAGTAGTGTCATCAATGAATTGAGTGCAGACCAATGTTATGGATATAGGATTTGTATGGCTGTTATGATGGGTTCTTCTGCTATAAACAAAGATCTGGAACTTTTGTAAGTTGGAGGGCTTTCTCATGCAAGATGGTTGACTTTAGCTTGCCGTATTCTTCGATACTATATTTCTGTAGAGCACCCATCAATATCATTAGCTACACTGGCTGAATTTTGCATTAAAGTATACTTTCCAAACTGGTTTGAAATTAAAAATAAGCACAGAATTACAGACGGGGCAAAAAATTTTTACAACATGGTTCAAAGTGTTTTGCTATTCCCCAATAAAAGAGTCACACAGATTGCATTGAAAGTTCTGAAACGAAACGCGTTTTTTGCACACCAAGAAAACATTCTTTTAAGTATGCTAGCAGATGATGACAAAATGGTTCGTCATTTAGCCGTTAGTAAAATTCTAAGCATGCGTGTTAAGTCCAATTTCTCAATCAAAACTGAATTTGAGGCATCCAAAGATCAAGCAGATGTTACAATGAAAGATAAGTCAGCTGGTGAAGAAGATAAATCTGGAGAAATGTCTGGATCTGTGAGGAAATTTAAAATGCCTATCATCAATGAAAATGCAAAAGATTACTACAAATTAATAAATTTAAGCTGGAAGAAAGTTATGAACCTCCTGCTATTCGAAACCTTTCAAACATGGAGGTTGAAAGAATTGCAATGCAAAAATTAGTTCTCTCACACCCATGCCACAACCAAGCTGTCAAACGACACATCAAAATAGTAACAAAAGTTTCTGCATCAGTGTCTGGATTTGAAAGGTATGATGGGTCAATTAGATAAAAAATTAAATCAAGAAATATTATGAAGCAGTTTAATACAAAACGACAGTTTCGATCGTAATTGTTCCTTGTAATGAATGTCCAGTTAAAATCTATTTAAGTATGACTTCTGCCTTAGTCTACATGCTGCAATTGCATAAACTAATATGTTAAACTGTTTTATGTTTTATTAAATAATTCTGTAATAACATGGTTATGTATCTTTAATTGTATGCTTTCTTTTCATACTTAAAAGTTAACTGATTTCTGGTGCTGCTTTTATATTTTTCAATGTTTTGATTGAGTATGTCTGCATTGTCCAGTATGACAGAAACATTAAATTCAGTGGATAATATAATTAATAAAACAAAATGTTATTTCATAAAAAATAGTATTTTAAACTGATTTTCTGCTTAACTTAATGCAAGACGGCAGAAAAGTAATTTCTAATCTAAAATATAATCGTTTTCACAAAAATTGACAATTATATTAGTTTTTACTAAAAAACTTGATTTCTGGTTGAAATAGAAAAAAATATTGTCTTACAACAGATAGGAAAGTGCATATTCTGCAACTTTTAAGACCAAAATGAAGCTTCTAGCACCAGTGGTTTTTGAGTTACAGCATTTTTAAGGAATTTGACCTTTTGATAACCTTTAGAGTGAGGTTGCCACCTGGTTACAAGTGGCAACATGTCAAAACCACTTTTGGGCAAAGTTTTGGGACCAAAGGCAGGTATTCAGTTAGGTATTTTTTTAGATTTCAAAAAAAAATTTTTTTCACTCAACCCTACTGTAGGGGAAAGTGCCCGCGCTTTTTTCTTGCTTGTATCTTGATTATTACTAGCGCTAGAACTGTTATTCAAGTTTGTATAGAAAGGAATTTCATACTCTTTCAATATAGATACTTAAATGTTGCATTTAAAAATTATTTGGGATTAAAAAAGCAACCAGTTTTAAAGGGTAGTCAATTTTTGTAAATTGGCTGAAAATGAGAGAGCGATTTGAGAGAACTAATGACTTCGGCTGTTTGTCGAACTTCATTAATCCGTAAAATTAGAAGTAGGAATGGTGACAGCTGAAATCCACTTGAAAGATTATTACTGTTTACAAAAAAAGAAATTCTTCTCCCACAAATCCGCTGGTTTCATTAGTGTTTACAAAGCTTCGACCTTTGCGATTTATCAAATGATTTTTTAAATTCATTCACTTTTGAAAGAATTTAGGCAAGAAACTTTATACATAAAAAGAAAGGCAAATCATTACACAAAAAATTATGTTTATAGTTCCACATCGCAGAAAACTCACTTAAAACTTTTTCACTATAAAAAAATATTTCGACTTGACTAATTTATTTAAAGTTGATTGCTTTTGATCACATCGATTTTAATTTTGCAGAAATCTTTTTAATTCTAATGTTTTCTTCTTTTGGTGAAGTACGCCAATTCATTAATAAAAAATTTGCTTATTAAAATTTTGCTAGCGTTTTCTGACGTATAACATTTAACTGTTGTACGAGTTTGTTTTGTTTTAGTGATGTTGACTATTTGTTGGAAAAATTTTATTTTTACTTTTTGAGTTTTTTGGAAATTGTAAGAATTTTTGGGTGTTTTCTTGTTGATAGTGCTTGATTGTTTGATTTAAGTAAAAGTTGTGCCATATTCAACTGGGTTTGGTGCAAAAAGTGTGGTTGTACGCTTTGCTACGTCAATAAGTTTTCAGCTCGCGTTTCAAATTACGTCACACTGGGGTTTATCGTACTTTACGTTCTCAAAAACGACTCCAATGAGTGCAAAAAAAAGGTCGACGGTTGGATTTTATATAACTTCTCTTGCTTTACAGGACTTAAGAACAACACCAACGAAGGGTGGCCAAATATCTTTTTTGGTCAATAAAACTATTTGCAACCTTTGCTCTATTTTGTCTTCAATTATTATCAATTGTTTCTTTTGGATGCAAATAAAAACAAACTACTACTACTAAACTATAGAAGATTGGATGGTCACAAAGCCAACATGGAAGACACAATTCCAGTTGGAATCTTTTCCTGTGTTCCACCAAAGAGCTTGGGTTGAAGTCTATTTAAAATACAACACTGGCATTTCAAGCTCTGCGGCAATAGAACGTGTCTTCTTTGATGGATCCGACGTGATGAAACCAAAGAGAGCGACTTTATCGTCAGAAAACTTTGAACAATTGGTATTTAATTATTCGAGAAAACGAAAACTGCGTACTCCCATTAAAATAATTAATTAATTTATTTGTGTTGTTGAGTTTATTTAATTATTTCTTTTATTAATTTATATTATTTATTATTTTATTTATTTTGTGTAAATCGAATGAATAAAAAAGGAAAAGTCGTTCAATTATCGCAAACAATCAAAATCGAAAAAATGCTTTTTTATTGACTTTGCTTTGTAATCTATTGATTACTTCAAAAGTAGTGGTATAAAAATTTTATGCAATTGATAAAAATAGTAGCTCACGAATGTTTGTGTAATAAAAAG
Source organism: Diplosoma virens (assembly GCA_963680785.1). Taxonomy (NCBI): domain Eukaryota; kingdom Metazoa; phylum Chordata; class Ascidiacea; order Aplousobranchia; family Didemnidae; genus Diplosoma; species Diplosoma virens. The sequence goes on from OY796888.1 coordinate 6,128,313, forward strand.
CAAATTCAACGAAAGTTTTTTTTGGTTTTTGATTGAAATTTGTAAATACAAATGTCTTTTTGTTTTAAAAGACAAAGTTGGGTTGAAAGTTTAGTTGAAATTAAAAAAAAAACTTTATATGTGCCATAACTAAAATTTAGAGCTCTGGTTGGACTGCGCTTATGATTTTGACAGAATATTGCGCCTCGTGTGATTTGAAAATCTTGATGCGCTGCACGGTCTCGGTTCAAAACCCACTTGCGCCATTCTGTTGTGTTCTTGGGAAAGACACTTTACGCACATTCCCCTGCTTGGTGGTCTTTACAAGCAGTTCTAAATTTTAGTCATATCTTTATTAAATTACAAGTCGACAACAATATCTTGGCATCTCTGGAAGCAGGTCGGGGTAATTGCCTACCCTATGTATAGCGCCTCCGTCGTTTCCTGCGAGTCAGGAGGATAAATATAGAGATAAAAAAAATTAATATAGTCTTTTTAAATACATTAGACATAAAGCGCATTTATTTAATTTAATTAATCATTTATTTAAATTTAAAATTTAAAAATTTACATAATTTAAAAAAGACATTGCGCTCTGCTTAACATGATTTAAAACCTAAAACTTAAACTGGGGCCGTGAAAGGTTCGTAGGGAGGCATGAGCAACTGGCCGCAAACTAAATTTTAACTCCTAGATTCTTAAACTTAAGGGTACGCCGCCCTGGGGGTGGAGTGAAAGGTTTACAGGGGGGCATGAATAACTAGGTACAAACTAAATCTTAAACGAACCTGGCGGCCTTTTTTTGGAGAACACTACGATTAAGTGAAGACTTTTTTTTGTGAACATCATAATTTTGGGACGGAATTTGTTGGTATGATAGAAGGGGGCGCAATTTTTGTTTGCAAGACGAAAAGGGGGCACGGTCTAAAAAAACTCTGACTTAAAAAAGTTATTGCGCAAGTTGCGTTGCGCTTTACATGATTTATAAAAGCGCATTGCGCAAGTTGCGCTGCGCTTCACTAATTTCAAAGATACATTGCGCTTTAGTGCGCTGCGCTTCTTTTAATATCGAAGACATCTTGCGCTTTACAAATTTCAAAGACACGTTGCGCTTTAGTACGCTGCGCTTCACTAATTTCAAAGATTCGTTGCGCTTTGCTAATTTTTGGAAAAATGCCCACCTCTGCCAGAACCAGACAGCCTCATCCAAGATAACCTGAAGTATGTTCTGCTCCCCAAACACAAGTTTCAGAAGTTCAACGAGATCAGTTTGTAATTCCTTCGGTGACAGCGTACCATTCGTGGTTTTTAAAACCAAAACGAGATAAACTAACCGAATATTTTGAGTTTCACCCACATCAACCAGAAACAACGAAATTCAACGCTACAAATGTCTACTTCCAACCTGATGACTCTGGAGGTCGTTTGCAGCAATTATGGCTCTCGTATTTTGAAGAAAAAGAAGCTCTATTTTGCAATCTTTGCATTGCATATGGTACTACTACTAGTAGCAATTAGAACCCCAGCAATTTTCCAACGGGTTTCAATTCATGGAAACACATTTACCAACGAATTGATGAACGCAAAAGTTCTCAAAAACACAAGGCATGTGTTAAAGCTCACATACGATTCAGCAGTAATAAGACAGTGGTAGACCTACTTAGTATCAGTCAAACATCATTACACAACAAACAGGTTATGCAAAGAAGGCAAATTCCCGACAGAGTCGTCTCCATTGTGAAAATGACTGAAAAAAGGGGAACAGGGAGTTTGGAAGCAGTGTCTACTTTATGTGATGAAAAAGTTGATCACTGAACATTTTTGGAGACTGTACTTCTTCTTGCGAAGTACAATAACATTCTAAAGTGTTATTTGGAAAATGTTATTAAAAAATGTTTGTAAAACAAACCCGACAAACACAAGCATAACCTTGCAAACAGAAATACATTTACAGTAGAACCTCGCAGGACGAGTGCCTCGCTGTACGGGAAATTCGCTTTGCGAGCGGTTATTCGTAAGAATTTTTGTCTCATACGACGAGTAAAAATTCGTAGTACCAGCAATCGTAGGCCCTAAACGTCCAGGGGCCTCGAAATTCAATTTGGAAGTTTGCAATTCTATTAAAAACTTGACAAACTTAAAACCTACTTGAAGTATATACAGCATAGCCGTACCTGCCGGGGGGGCAGGGGGGGCAATTGCTCCCCCAAGTTTCGAAGATTTGGGCAAAATTAAGATTTTTCGGGCAGTGAGAAAAAAATATTTGGGCAAAACCATAGTTTTTCGGGCAGCGATATGAAAAATTTGGGCAAAGTCCGGAAATTTGGAGAGGTGATGATGAGGAACTGCAAGAAATAATAACCCAAATTTAGGTGAAGACCTTTTTTTTTTTTTTTTTTTAGAGATCACCATGATTTTAGGACAAAATTGGTTTTTCGTCTGAGAATCTCAGACAATTTTTTTGTCATATCCGAAATGTACTATAAAATCATGATTTGGGCAAACGTCACAAAATTTGGGCAAAACCTCATTGCCCCCCCAAAATTTTTTGGGCTGGTACGGCTATGATATACAGTACATATCAAGCTTTTCAGACTGGAAAAGTCTATGCACAACTGGTTTTAACTAAGTTACAAGCAGCTGTTGTTACGTCGTTTGCATCATAATACTGTACAGGCACTTATTGTGCGTATTCTGCTGGAAGCTTAAAGCACTGTCTTCCATACGCTAAGATGGTCTCCGTTTTAAGTTTAGTAGATTAATAAAACATGATTATTTATTGCATGCACTTTTATTATTCATATTACATGTACAGTATTGTTTGTTTTTTCTCATTGCTCCTTTTCTGTTTAAAAAACAAACATAAAAACAGACATTTTGGGGATGGAAGGGATTATTTATTTTCATATTAATTTCAATGCAAAAAATTGCTTCGCAATACGAATAAATCGCAATACGAGCTCAGCCTGGTAACAAATTAAACTCGTACTGCAAGGTTCTACTGTATCTCCAAAACTACTGTTAACTCTATCATTTGTTATTATTGTTGGAAATAGAAACACGATTCCTTTTATTTATTTATTTTTTTTTTGTGACCATGTGGTCCACTAGAGGCAGGCAAGTGTTTCGATTGCGAAATTCGTTTGATTGTCGTTCATTTTGGTTGCGACTGCGTCGGCGAGCAGAGGAGTAATAATTTCTCCTTAAAATACATTCATATTATCCTTTGTATCTGTTCTTCGTTCATCACTGTTCTTGCGTGTGATTAATTGTGCTTCTTCTACCTTTGGAATTAAATTTTGGTAAGTTATTTAACTTTCATTTATATTTAAGCTAAGTGTTGCTTCTGTTAGCGCTGCAGTATAAGTTACATATAGGTAAAATTTAGTTAATTAGCTGAGCTCGGCAGTTTAATTCGCTTAAGTATTATTGAGGTAGTTTTAAGCAGGATAATTATTTAAAGGAACTCTCTCTACGCTGACCGGTCGTTTCTACGACAGTGCCAATATTTTACATTTCTTTTAAGGAGAAATTTTTTTAAGATAAGTTTTAATTCTATTTAAAATTTGGCATTTGTCTTGATTGGTAACTTGTGTTTCATTTGTTTGTGGTAATTATTTTAGTACCAATTGTTTAACCATGAGTTCTCATGATAAAGGGGCGGTGACTTCGAGTAGTGGTAGCCCCGGGCGATGTAGTGAAAGCAATTCACAGACCATTAATAAGAACGAATTAAAACGAAAAATCATTGCTATTCAAGCAAGAGCTTCTGTGTTAAAAAGGCAGCTTAACCGTAAATCTGTGAAAGAAGGAGCATCATGTGTTGAGAATGAGTGGCAAAGCTGTTTTGAAGCAATTTCGTTGCTACATGCAGATGTTCTTGCGTGTGATGATGATGAGGTTGACGTAGATTTGGATAAAATTGCTTGTCGGGTAGAGGATGTGCTGTTTAAAGTTAAGGAAGAGGTTTCACGGGTTTTAAAGTACGATGTTGACGGAAGGTCTAGCGTTAACGAAAGTTGTGCGACAAGTTATTTGTTGAGTAAGCATCTTGACATCCCTGTTGATAATATCTCTAATGTAAAGGTTAGTGAAAGGTTTCCTGTGAATATCGATGATAATGAATTTTCACCGCCGCAAAATCAGACCCATTGTATAAGAAAAGGTTCTGACACAGGTAAATTGGAAGCAGACAGCAAGGTAGACTTTTCTAAGCCAACTCTAAATCCAGGAGCGGTACCCTTTCTTGGTAATGTAAACAATTTTCCAGCAGCGCAAGTGGGTTATGATCAGATACCTTTACCTCCTGCGCCTAGACTAAACCTTGATAATTTTGATGGAGATGTCTTAAAATATTGGGACTTCAAAAGGCGTTTTAAAAGACACGTGGAAGGTGTATATACTAATTTTGAAGATAGAATGGCATTTTTGAATAGTGCATGCGTAGGAAAGGCTCATGAAGTGATCGCAGGAATAGGATGCCTTATTGATAGTCAAACTGCTTATGCTAAAGCTTGGGATAGATTGGACAAGCGATTTGGTGATGTTCAAAAACTTATCGAACGTCTACGCGTTGATCTTCTTAACGGACCTATAATCAAAGAGGGTGATGCCGAAAGTTTGCTGCTTCTTGCGGATAAGATGTTTCAGTGCGAAGTAACGTTTGAAGGATTAGACAAGATGTGGATATTGAATTCACAAGAGCTTTTGCATGGGTTATTTGAAAAGTTGCCACATAGGGTTAAATCTCAGTTTGTTTCCGTGAGCACAGATGGATTTAAGTCGTTTCACGATTTGAGAATTTTAGTTGAGAAATCGGCCTCGGAAGCCGAGAGCGAGTTTGGCAGATTGCTCTATAAAACGCAGCATATTCAATCAAACCAGATGAGGTCTCGAAATTTTGCAGGAAAACCCCAGCGAGTTTGCACCGCTCAAAGATCAATATCACTTCCTTTAAACAAATTGGTGTGTGCATGCTGTGAAGGCTATCATAAATTATGGCGATGCCCTGACTTTAAATCCAAATCGATAGATGATAGGAGACTGATTGTTCAGAAAAAGGGACTGTGTTTTAACTGCTTACTCCCTGGGCATCAAGTTTCTAGCTGCAGGGTTAAAATAGCGTGTGGTAGCTGTGGTAAGAAGCATAATACCTTACTTCATTGGTATCCAAGGGAAAAAAAATCTATAAATGTTGATGCTAATATTCCCCCCACTGACGACGAGATGAATCAGGACGCTGATCAGGTGGTGTGTGCAGCTAGTTCTAGGACTAATCTATCTGGGGCCGCCTCCGGATCAGCTATTTTTAAGGTTGTTCCCGTGAAGGTGTGGGCACATGATCCTGGCGACTATGTGCTTACATATGCCTTTATCGATGAAGGATCAAGCGTCAACATGTGTTCAGATCGCTTAGCCAAGCGACTGGGGTTGTCTCCTTCTGCAACGAATGTGAGATTACTTACGAGCAATGCGGTGTCCGTCATGGATCGAAAGGTAAGTGACCTGGCCATCCAGGGGGTGAATGAGGTTGAAGCATTCAAAGTGAAGGATGCGTTTGTAGTCGACGAAGTGGTGGATGTAAGTTGTAGCATTCCAACAGACGAGTTAATTCAAGGTTATTCTCACCTTCGTAGCTTAAACTTCCCTTCGTTGGCCGAAAAAAATATAGATCTCTTATTAGGTTGTGATTTACACCAAGCATTTTTGACGAAAAATATGATTGTCGGTGATCCAGGCGATCCATGTGGGCTTCACACAGCTTTGGGGTGGACTATTTACGGCACAGATGGGGGAGACCAGAGGCTGGAAGAGCCTTCTAATTTAATGGTTAATTTTTTAAGCACTGAAAACACAGATACGTCTTGCGAGCGATTATTAGAAATATTAGCCCAAGATTTTGAGGACTGCGATGAAGGCAGAAACGCACTGGCTTTGTCGCAGGAAGATAAACATGCTCTTTTTATTTTAAACAGATCGGTTAAGAAAGTAGATAGTCATTATTCGGTCGGTCTCCTGTGGAAAGGTGACGCGACACTGTTGTCCGATGGTCGTTCGTTAGCAGAGACGCGTTTAAAATATCTTAAGAAAAAATTTCAGAAAGATCCTGTTCTTTTCGATCGCTATTCAGAAAAGATGTCTGAATACATAGATAAGTATGCCGAACGTGTTTCTGAGGAGTTGACGTCCAGTGGTCGGATACGATATATTCCCCATCACTGCATCATGGGTGAGAGTAAGTTCCGCGTTGTATTCGATTGTAGCGCTCGCTGCAATGGTGAATCATTAAACGATAAGCTGCTACGCGGGCCCGATTTGACTAACACTGTTGTTGGCGTTTTGATTCGTTTCCGGCAACACCCAATTGCGGTAGTTGCGGACATAAAGGGAATGTTTTCGCAAGTAATGGTAGATGAAAACGACCGGGACTCGTTGCGATTTCTTTGGTATCCGGATAACGATTTAACCCAAAATGCTATAACTTATCGTATGCGCACTCATGTTTTTGGGGCCAAATCTTCCCCTTGCTGTGCGGCTTTTGCTTTGAGGAGAACAGCAAGTGAGAATGTAACGGGTGCGAGTCAAAATGTTGTGGATGCGGTGTTAAGAAATATATACGTAGATGATATGTGCGTGTCATGTATTACAGAGAAAGATGCCAGTGATTTGGTGACCCAGCTTTGCCCCTTGTTGGCAAGTGGGGGATTTCATTTAACTAAATTTTTATCCAACAACAGGACTGTCTTAGAACAATTGTCGCCTGAAGACTTGGCAGGACATGTGAATCTATCCGGTAAGTTGCCTGTCCATAAAACGTTGGGAGTGTTCTGGGACGCTTCGTCAGATCTGCTAAAGGTAAAAGTGAATATTAAGACCAAACCAAATACTCGTCGTGGTCTGCTCTCAATGATCGGACAGACTTATGACCCTCTCGGGATCATACAACCCTTTTTACTGCCTGCTAGAAGGTTGCTCCAAGAAGCCTGCCAGTCTAATTTGGGGTGGGACCAAAATATTAGCGAAATTCCAGGCCTGGAGCAGGGATGGGACTGTTGGTTTGGGTCGCTTCCTAAGCTTGAACAAGTAGAAGTGATTAGGTGTATCTTGCCCGATAACAACACCAAGCGGGTAGAGCTTCATACTTTTTCTGACGCCAGTACTGTGGGCTATGGGGCGTGTAGTTACTTGCGCAGTGTATGTAGTGACGGTGTAGTGTATTGCAATTTGATTATGGGTAAGTCTCGTGTTGCCCCGATTAAAAGGATTTCTATTCCTCGCCTTGAATTAGTTGCTGCTGTACTTTCGGCTAGATTAAGTAATTTAATTAAAAACGAGCTTGATTTAACGATTGATGAGGAATATTATTGGACAGATGCTACTGTGGTTCTTCGCTATATTAATAATTCGTCATCGCGTTTCGAAATGTTTATTGCAAACCGTGTTGAACTGTTGCACACGCTTACGTCAGTCATTCAATGGCGCTACGTGCCCACAAATGAAAACCCCGCCGATTTATCGTCGCGAGGCATTTCGCCAAAAATGTGTTGTTCGGCTGATTTGTGGTTTAAAGGGCCGCCGTTTTTATTGTGTAATAGTGAACATTGGCCTGAGCAACCCAAATTTCTATCTGAGTGGTTAAATGAGGACCAAGAAGTCGAAGGGATGAAACAATGCTGTTTCCAAAAGTTCCAGAAGGAAGATGTAGTTTCACGTTTGTTCGCTCACTACTCTGACTATACCAGACTGCAACGTGCGGTAGCTTGGATGCTACGATTTATAATGTTTTTGCGATGGAAGGGAAAGAGCTGCAACCAGATTCCCTTGACAGGACCGTTAACGGCCGCAGAATGCTGCGCGGCACGAGAAACAATCCTTCGAGTAACTCAAGTCCAATCCTTTGCTGAGGTGTTTGCCATTTTGCCCAACCAATCTGAAGTTTCAGACCCAGCCTTTATTGTTACTGAAAAAATGATAAAAGGTTCAACCGCACTTCGGGAGATTCAATCACTAAGTCCGTTTGTTGTACAAGGTTTCCTTCGCGTTGGTGGAAGACTTAGAAATGCTTCCTTGCCTTACGAGGCGAAATTTCCGTTGCTTCTACCACACTCACACCCAGTGACAGACCTTTTAATTAAGTTTCATCACGAAAAGGAAGGTCATTTGGGGGTTAATCATGTGTTAGCAGACCTGAATAGAACTTTTTGGATTGTGAACGGACGGTCTGCGATAAAAAGGGTGCTGGATGGTTGCATTCCTTGTCGAGTATGGAAGGCGAGCGCTGGGAGACAACAAATGGGCGATCTTCCACCATCAAGAATTCAAGAGAGCCATCCATTCAGTAATATTGGCACAGACATCATGGGACCAATAATGATCACCGTTGGTCGAAGTAGAGTGAAGCGTTACATTTGTATATTTAACTGTCTTGCTACGAGAGCTGTTCACCTTGAAGTGGTGCCCTCACTCGAAGCTGATTCGTTTCTGCAGGCGTTCAAACGATTCTCTAACCGACGAAATATCAGCCCGAAAACTATATACAGCGATAATGGCGGAAATTTTGTTGCTGCTCAAAAGTTGCTAAAAGGAAAAATTGACTGGGTTTTCAATCCGCCGCGTGCATCCCACCAGGGCGGATTTTACGAAATCTTCTTTAAGCTTTTCCGCAAGATTTTTCGATCCATCACATCTACATGTACCTTGAATGAATTTGATTTATTTACTTATGTAGTGGAAATTGAGCGAATTTTAAACAACCGGCCCATTACTAAGCTTCCCAACTCACCTGATGATTGGACTGCTTTATCGCCCAGTGCAATTTTGAGCGGATCTCTGGCCGATGATGTAAAATTCGACAGTTTCATGAAAGCTGACGCCTATCGTCATTCATGGAAGAAAACCGAATATTTGGCAGATAAATTTTGGAAACAATGGCTCAATCAATACTTACCATTACTTCAACCCAAACAAAAATGGTTTGGTTCATCTCCTAATATGGTGCCCGGCGATTTAGTATTGACGATGGACGAAGCTACACCTCGTGGGCAATGGCCAAAGGCTATCGTAGTGGAAAATTTACCTGATAAACGTGGTCTGGTGAGAAGGGTGCGTGTGCGAACAGCGGATGGTTCCATATTCCTGAGAGACATTCGAAAACTGTGTCTACTGGAAGGACAGTTAAAGTAATTTTTTTTTTTTTTTTTTTGTTTGTATTTGTGTATGGCTTGCTGTGTTTTGTTTTGTTTTTAACGATTATTAATTAGGTAAAAAACCGGATTGCTTAGTCTGTATAAAATTCTTGATATCGTACTGTATTATATCGATTTGGCGGTTTCTGTTTCCGTAATCTGTAATAAGGCGGTAGTACTTGAGTTGCGCCTTATTGGGGTGGGAATGTTGGAAATAGAAACACGATCCCTTTTATTTATTTATTTTTTTTTTTTGTGACCACGTGGTCCACTAGAGGCAGGCAAGTGTTTCGATTGCGAAATTCGTTTGATTGTCGTTCATTTTGGTTGCGACTGCGTCGGCGAGCAGAGGAGTAATAATTTCTCCTTAAAATACATTCATATTATCCTTTGTATCTGTTCTTCGTTCATCACTGTTCTTGCGTGTGATTAATTGTGCTTCTTCTACCTTTGGAATTAAATTTTGGTAAGTTATTTAACTTTCATTTATATTTAAGCTAAGTGTTGCTTCTGTTAGCGCTGCAGTATAAGTTACATATAGGTAAAATTTAGTTAATTAGCTGAGCTCGGCAGTTTAATTCGCTTAAGTATTATTGAGGTAGTTTTAAGCAGGATAATTATTTAAAGGAACTCTCTCTACGCTGACCGGTCGTTTCTACGACAGTGCCAATATTTTATGATTATATCTAAGCTAATGAAAGAAGAAATTTTAAACTCGGTTAGAGAAGCAGGCATTTATTCAGTTCAAATCGATTCAACTCAAGATATAATTTCAACCGACAAATTTTCAGTTATTCTACGCTTTGTTAGGCAAAACGTCAAAGAATGTCTTCTTGCCGTTGTTGACAGTCATTCGGCAACTGGAGCAGGCCTGTGCAATTTGTTAAAAGAAATTTTGCAGAAGCGAAACATAGACGTTTCCAAATGCATTTCCGACAGTACAACTGGAGTATCAAACATGTCAGATAAGTATAATGGATTTACAGCTTTTCTTGAAAAAGAATCTCCTGGTTACATTTACACATCTCCTGGTTACTTTTCTTGAAAAAGAATCTCCTGGTTACGTTCCTGCACTGCACATTTTTTGTCATTTTTTTTTGTCTTTTTTGTCTTTTTAAATAATAATATTTAGTTTGAATTAGGTAACGCGGCCGTGCTTCTTATTTCTTCTCTTTCTCAACTCTCTCTATACTTTCTGCATGTTTAACGTTCGTCGTTGTGTCGCGTTTCCTTTTCATGCTTCATAGTACTGTACATTGCATATGCTTAATAATGTTATTAAGCATGAATAAAATATCATCATCATCATCATCATCATCACATGGTGCGATGCCCACTTTTTCAACTTGGTTCTCTGTGATGTTACTACGACTAATCATGCATCTATATCTCTATTTGATTAGTTCAAAAGGTTGGAGTGTTCTTTCGGAAATCATATTTGCGAATGGACATGTGGAAAAAGCGGATCAGCCAATTAAAGACATGGTCATGATATTCAGAGTAGGTTAAACTTGATTAGAGAAACTAGATGGTGGTCTAAGCACGAATGTCTTCAAAAAAAATTTTTGGCACATTTGAAAATGGTTCCAGCGGCATGTTCTGCGGTGTAATTGCAGTTCTATACTGTGTTTCTACTTCTGAAAAGTTTAGTGTTAAAGCGCGGTTTGATGTCAGTGTCATGTTCGATAATATGATTCGATACCAACATGTTTTGACAGCCATTACTTATCTACGCATCATGGAGATAACCTCTGCACTTTCAAAGCACATGCAAACCTCTGGACTGGATTTTATTAATGCTTTTAATATGGTGGAAACTACGAAAAAAGATATTCAACAGATTTATCGCGATTTCGCAATGGTTGTAACTAAAACTGACCATTTTGTTCAACATGCCAATGAAGTTTTGGAATAACGTGGATGTGATGTTTTGATTGAAAGCAACTTTCCTGCGAAACGGGTTCGAAAAAGTAAAAATGAGCCCTTGGACGAATGTCTTTTAGACTCAATGAAAAAGTTTGAGGTCGATGTACACAACAGAATTCTAGATCAAGTGCTTTAAAGTTTGCGTAGAATTTGCTACGCATAAAAAGTGATATGCTGACTTAAGTTACTTCAATCCCAAACGCTTTTCTGAAAGAGTTCTTCATGGGACTGCTATCTCAGCTGTGAATATGATATGCAACCTTTTGCCAAATAAAAGTTCAGATTCTCCTGTTCAGCAAGATCTTCGGCAAGAGCTCTTGGATTTCGCATCAAAATGGGCGGAATTAAAAAAGATCTTACCTGAGCACTGCACTGAATTGGATAAAGGAGGTGATCATTTTTTTGATTTTATTATTGAGAAACTATTTACAGATTAATGTTTTGACCTTTTATCTCACTGTACGATACAACCCGAGCCTATAATTACTTGATGTCTATTTTCCATACCGATGGAAATGTTATTATTTGATCAAAATTTTGTTCTGATATTATCATCCAGCACTTTTCCCAGGTCAACTGTGCTGATACTATTAATAATAAATTTTCTTTCATACAACTTAAATTTTAATTTGTTTTAAAAAAACAGATGACGAAGATGTCAGATCGGACGAAAACCCCAACATTCGAAAATGTCGATGCCAAAATTGTTTTATATGCTGTTATACTGCGATTTGGAGATACAGAATGTACTGCAGAAGTTATACTCTTCTATATCAGGCATACAAAGTAATCCTTACTCTTTCCGTTACACAAGTTGGTTGTGAAAGGACTTTTGGCAAGCTAAGATATGTATAAAGAACCGTTTAAGAAATCAGCTAAGCGAAGATCGCTTGGATTCCCTTTTTTTGATGTGCATCGAACAAGACGTTTTGTTACGCATTTCGAACCTTACGATCATCGACGAACTAGTAAAAATGAACGCAGAAATGCGAAGACTATTGCTCTAAAAATAGTGTTTGATAATGTTTGTTTGTTAATTCTAAATATTCTTTTTTGAAATGGGCTAAATATGATGTAGTTTGTAAAACAAACCGTGTGAGGTTTCAGTAAGATTTGCAATTAGTTGTCAAAAATGGTCCGGTTTTATTTCAAAGTTTCCGGGCCAGTTGAATTTGCTAATCCGCCCCTGGCGGTGGCTATCGATTTTTATGAAAACATGGGTCGTACTAGGATCCATGAGGGCCTTGTCCACATAATGTGCTCTGTTGGTACGTCTCGGTGCGAAATACGGGATTTGCTGCATATAATGGCTCAAACTTTGAGCGAAAGATGACGAATTAATGTTAAAAGCGTCTTCAGAAACGGGCTCAAAAAATTCTCCAGTCTTACTGGTTTGCCAAACAAGAGATCACTCGGGGTGGAGAAGTCCAGATCCTCTTTGGGCATGTTACGTAATGTCAGGAGAGTCCAGGGTAGTTGATCATACCACTCACTAGGTTCTTCGTGGCATTTCAAAAATGTTTTAAATGTTTTGTTAAACCGCTCTATCAACCCTTGTGTCTGAGGATGATAGGCGGTGGAGTGATGTAGCTCGCAGCCCAAAGTTACACACATATCATTCCAGACAGTGCTAGTGAATTGGCGTCCTCTATCACAATAAATGCGTTCTGGGCATCCAAAAAGAGATACCCAGTCACGAATAAATCCGTCGACACACTCTTTGGCGGTAATGCCAACTAGCGGTACGGCTTGAAAAAACCGTGAAAATCTATATTCGTAATTGTGATCTTTAGATAGTCCCAGCGAGCCTATGATGTCTAGGTAGACGTGAGTAAAGCGTCCTCGAGGAAGGGGTGTGACCACTTCGACATTGGCCGTATTTCGCCTGTAGCGTTTACTTACTAAATACACTGTCTGACTTCGCGATACATGACCCGTTTCTAACAATGCACTTTTTAATAATAATAGCTCGAACAAAAAGCGCGCGTACATTAGCAAAAATCATTGTTAGCGTTTTCACGCATGCTTGCGCACCGACGTCTCTCGTCACATGAGTCTTTCGCGCGCGCCAGCTGATTGGTCGCCACATGGCTCCCCCCAGCGTTGTTGTACGACTCTTGTATACCAGCGATATAGTCTTTGACAATATGTGGCGGTCGTCGAACTGATCGTCCACTGCGTGTAGTTGTGATGCCTGGAGATTTATTAGGGAGCGGCGACGAAGAGGAAGGCGTCGAAACGTCTTCTTCTTGGTTGTTAAGTTGTGGTGGATATCTTCCTGTGGCCAGGTATGCTGTTTTGAGACGGTCAACTGAAATGTTTTCTGTTCGTCCATTTACGTCGAGGGTGAAAAATTTCTCAGATGTGGAGATAATTCTGTATGGTCCTTCATAAGGTTGTTGCAGGGGTGTCTTGTGTTTATCGATTCGTACGTAAACAAAACCTGTATGGCCAAGAGAGGGTGGGTAATAGGATGTAAGAGATGAGTGGTGTGTCGGGAGGTGGTGGAAGGGTTTCATGCATCGATTTTTGCAGGTCGCGAAGAAATGTGGTTGAAGGTTGTAGAGAAAGGGGTGGGGTGGGGTCAATGAATTCGCCGGGGATGCGTAGAGTAGATCCGTACACTAATTCGGGGGGAGAACATCCCGGTTCTTCACGCCATGTTGTTCGTAAACCAAGGAGTGTGAAAGGTAGGTGTTCCATCCAATGTGGAGATGTAGTGCAGGCTTTGAGGGAATCTTTAAATTGTCGATGCAAACGTTCTACCATGCCATTAGCTTGTGGATGGTGTACAAGGTAAAGGGCTTGCCTTCTGCGAAATGCCGAAAGTGGCGTACAGCCTGGTACGCTGTTAGTAGTTTTCTGTCGAAGGTACTGTATTTCTTTTTTGCAGACGACAATTTTCGGGAAAAGAAAGCAATGGGTACCCAGTAACCATTGTGCAATTGGTCAAGTTGAGCTCCAATGGCCAAGTCAGATGCATCTACGGTTATGCTGGTAGGTGCGTTTGCCTTAGGATGGTGATGTAAAGTAGCATGTGCCAGCGCTGCCTTGGCGTTTTCGAAGGCCTTCTGACATTCTGTAGTCCACGTAAGTTCTTTGCCTCGGCCAGACGATGCGGCGTGCAGAGGCGCAAGCTGCGAGGCGATTGTGGGGAGGAAACGGTGGTAGAAATTTATTATGCCCAAGAAACGTTGAAGAGAAGAAAGAGAATCTAGGGTGGGAAAATTGCGGATAACCTCAATGCGGCTCGGGAGAGGTCTAACACCTTCGACTGTGATAAGATGTCCTAAATATTCGAGTTCTTGAACGCCAAAAATACATTTGGATTTTTGAATTATTAATCCGTTTGAGGACAACAGTGTAAAAATCTGTCTAAGGTGATTGTAGTGTTCCACCAATGATTTACTAGCAACCAAAATATCATCTAGGTAGACGAAAACAAAATCTAAGTGTTGGAAAATGCTGTCCATGAGTCGTTGAAAGGTTTGTGCTGCGTTTTTTAACCCGAAAGGCATTCGAAGAAATTCTCAGAGGCCAAAACTGGTGGCGATTGCGATCTTGGCAATTGAATCTTCGGCCATAGGAATTTAGTGATAACCACGAATGAGGTCTATTTTGGAAAAAATCTTTGCTCCAGCCAGTCGTGTGTTGAAATCGTGAATATGGGGTAGTGGATAACGATCGTCGGTGGTAATTTGGTTAAGGCGGCGATAATCGCCGCACGGTCTCCATCCCCCAGAAGGTTTAGGCACCATGTGTAGGAGGGTGGACCAAGGTGAATTGGAACGGCGAATTATGCCTGCCCGCTCTAATTGTTGGAATTCGGCTTGGGCTAGAGCTAGCTTTTGGGGCAGTTAAACGCCGAGGTCGTGAATAAACTGGTGGGCCGCTGGTGACAATATGGTGTTCTACACCATGTTTATTCACCTGGTTTTGTAGACTGGGGGCTAAAATTTGTGGAAATTGTAGCAATAGTTGATTAAAGCGGCTAGTTGCGCCCAAAACTAAACCGCAGTGACTGTTCGGTGTGCGCTCTGTGTGTGCAGCGAAAATATGGCCGTGATTTAAATCGACAAGTCGGCGTCCGCGTAAATCGATGACAATGTTATTGGCCGTAAAAAAATTGGCGCCTAGTATAGGGCGAGCGACGTCGGCTAAGTAAAATTTCTGACGATATCGCTTTCCTTGTCCGAGAATAAAAGTAATAACACGTTGTCCCCGTGTGTTGATTTCGGAACCGTTGGCCGCTGTGAGGTTTTCTGTAGGGGTACGTTTGCGCTTGTCGTTTGGGGAAGCAGGGAAAACGCAAACGTCAGCGCCGGTATCTACTAAGAAAGATGTCCCTGTGGCGCGATCCCACACTGACAAGATGTTAGTTTTGATTAAGCCGACCGCCGCGGTCATTGGCGGCCGGCTTACCCGTTTTCCTGCACGGTGATTGACGATGACGTTGCCACTGGGAGTAAGCTCGCAAAGGGGCAGCCGGGTCTGCAGGTACGTGTGTTAAGGCCGAATTTTTTATGGTAGTAGCAGATAATGTGATGAGTGGAGGGATTAGGTTTGGGTTTGTGTTTTGGTTGTAAGTTCTTAAGATGTCTGGGGCTTGTTGTCCCCAAGCTCTGAAATGTTAAGGAGCTCAGCGTCTTTTTGTAGTTGAGATTTACCAAACGCGTTGAGTAAAGGTGTTTTTAAAGCATTATATTTTCCTTGCTCCGGTGGGTTTAGAAGAACTGCTTTAACTTCTGCAGCGGCCCGATTGTCTAATGCTGTAATTATGTAGTCAAATTTAGTTTGATCAATAATTATAGATTTAGATCTAAATTGTGCTTCGGCTCAAAGAAACCAAATCTCCGGGTCGTCTGTCCAAAACTCTGGGAGTTTAACTGCTACTGCTTGAATCTTAGTCGTTGACAAGGCGTTGTTTGTTAACTTGCTGACTGCTTCAGTTAACTGCGTTAAAATTTCACTGTCTGCTGACATATCAATGTTTAACAAAGTTAATCCAGTAATTTCAGCTTATTTTCTGTTATTAGAAAATTTTGGGCGTATTCGACTTCCGGAATCACCAATGTAGCGTTTACTTACTAAATACACTGTCTGACTTCGCGGTACATGACCTGTTTCTAACAATGCACTTTTTAATAATAATAGCTCGAACAAAAAGCGCGCGTACATTAGCGAAAATCATTGTTAGCGTTTTCACGCATGCTTGCGCACCGACGTCTCTCTTCACATGAGTCTTTCGCGCGCGCCAGCTGATTGGTCGCCACACGCCTAATAACCTTTGATCAGGCGCAAGCTTGACATTTTTTGGTCTCTGTCCGATAATTTGATCTTAATTCTATAATAACAAACAATTTTTTGTTTGTTATTATAGAAGATCATTATTATATTCCGTGTTGGAATGGGAAGTGTAAATCCCTCTACACAACGTCCTTGCAATCTCCTTAGGAAGAAGACTCCAGTTTGGCTGCTACAGCTTTACTTGCCAAACTCGACAGGAAGCAGAGGGATCGATGATCCGAAGCAGTTTGGATCATCGACTTTTCACACTCAAGTTTTTTATTTATTTTTTTTATTTTATTTCATCTCTATGTTTATCCTCCTGACTCGCAGGAAAGCGACGGAGGCGCTAATACATAGGGTAGGCAATTACCCCGACCTGCTTCCGGAGATGCCAAGATATTGCTGTCCGCTTGTAATTTAATAGAGATATGACTGTAATTTAGAACTGCTTGCCAGGACCACCAAGCAGGGAAAAGTGCCGTAAAGTGTCTTTCCCAAGGACACAACAGTATGGCGCGAGTCGGTTTTGAACCGAGACCGTGTTGGTCACAAGCCCAGCGCTTTAACCACTCGACCACGCTGCCGACTTGTAAAGCCTCAAGGTCGTAAAGCAAAAACCAACTTATTGGTAAATCACGATACTTTCCTCATCACTGTCCCGTTTCGACTGTTGCTATTGCATCTGAACTGGTTAGATATGGTAGACCGCAATTATCTCGACTTGTTTCTCAAGAAATGTCTGATCGGAAGGGAGGCCACAAAACCAGGTCCATTAAATATCTCTGACACTTTTTCATATAGAGAATTCGCTGCTGTCCTCCAACACTTAAAACCAGGCAAAGCTCAGAACCCTGATTCCATCTGCACAGAGCTTATAATCCATGTTGAAGCTGCTTTGAAGTCCTGGCTACGTAACTAATTCCTTTCTTCCTGCTTGCGCCGACTCAAAATTCCCAAGATCTGGAGATAAACGCATGTAGTCGCGATCCCAAAATCGATCAAGCCTATGGGGGAACCCAAAGAGTTATCAATTATCTCTACTCCGTGTCCCGCACAAGATCCTCAAGAGACTTATCTGCGCCCGTGTCGAGCCAATTATTGATCCCGCTGCTTCCCAAAGAGCAGGCTGGGTTTTGACGCGGGAAGTCAATCGCGGATCAAGTTGTTCTGTTGACATAAAATGTCGAGGATTCTTTTGAGGCTAAGGAGAAGGCCGTTGCCGTATGTTTTAATCTGTCTGGCACCGCGGTCTTACCTACAATCTACTCAGGCTTCTGCTGGATAAGCACATATGGTGAGAATGATCATGGAGTTTATCGGAAATCGAAGTTTTATTCTTACTACCAGTGACAACAAGCAAAGCAGGCTACGCCGTCTGAAAAAGGGCGTTCTTCAGGGATTGGTTTAGGCTTCCCTCCTTTTCAACGTCTATACGTACAACCTACCCTCACGATTTCCAGAAAGTTTGCTTATGCAGACGATTTAACGCGGCAGCACTTTTCTGGAAACTGGAAGGACCTGGAGGGGACTTTAAGTCAAGACATAACTACACTTTCAGCGTATCTCCAGACTTGGAAGTTGAAGCTCAACAGTCAAATCAGGTTGAAATAAAATACTTCAAATTCAGAATTTTGTAATTTAAATAATTTTACTTAATACAACTCCTTATACAATAGAGTGATTATTTTTCGATTTGTGGATAAATTCAGTGTATTATTATGTTTCTACTAATAATTATCTTACTATGAGTATTAATATGTATAAAAATTATGCTTTTAGTTATAATTATTTTATTAAATTATTCCATGTGTGTGGTATAGATTATTGTGTATATGTTGTATTATCGGTAGTACCATATAGTGTATTAATTTGTGATTATATTTTTAACTTTGCTCGCGTTGTAAAATATTAAGTATCAGTTATAATTATTTTATCAAATTATTCCATGTTTGTACTATAGATTATTGTGGGGCTGGTAAAATATGTTCATGCTTTTACGTATATTTTAAGGACTTATCATATTCTTCGAGCCAAACTCTGCTGTGGTCCCACCAATGCACCGCCCCCATAGCAGCGTTTTATTAAACAAATAACCTCGGTCTTATATTTTATTTTCTTTCTTTTTTTCTTTATGTTTTTTTACACAACTTTATAATGAGGTGAAGGAACCTTGCTTCAATATGATGCAACAGGTCACACTTTTCATCGCTAATTAGTAAGTCACAACGTCAACTCGTTTTGTTGCTTCTTCCTTTTTCTAACCCCGTCTTTAAACAACTCACAAACTTTTCAACATTTTGTTATTTTGTTCATGTGGCGGAGCAGAAATAAAAAAAAAACTGAAACTGAAAAACTGAATTGTGTATATATTGTATTATCCGTAGTCAGTGATGGCTTTACAACAAGGAGGACCCGGTGCAAGAAAAGTAAGAGGGGCCACTATTTAGTGTTTAAGGCAAAGCAATCTCTAAAAAAAGGTCATTACCATAAGGGAAGCCATTTTTAGTGTATGAAAACAAAAGATATCTTAAAAATAGGTCTTCATTTTAGGAGGGGTCCACTGCTAAGTGTTCCAAATCAGTCTGGTCTCTAAAAAAATAGTCATTGTTTTAGAAAGGACCACTTTAAATGTCTCAAAACAAAGTTATCTCAAAAAAATCTTTATTTTAAACACAAAAACCGATGTTCTGGTGATGCTACGAAAAAATAGAGCAATATCTTGTGTATGGGGGGCCACGTTTTGATGTATTTTAGGGAAGAGCCGTGCGGCCGCTCCGTTTGCAGCCTATTAAAGCCGTAACTCTCCGTATTATTATGTAGTGTGTTAATTTGTGATTATATCTTTAACAATGCTAGGGTTGTAAAATATTAAGATTCTAGTTATAATTATTTTGTTAAATTACTCCATGTTTATGCTATAGATTATCGTGCATATATGTATTATCCGTAGTATCATATAGGGGAGACTGAGGCTAGTTGAACAATGAAGTTAGTTAAAACGTTGCTATTTTTTCGCTGAACATTTATTAAAATATTTACTGCTAACTAGTGATGTATATCGTTGATTTTCGTCCGCCATGCTATTTCACATGGTTTGAAGCAAAAACATAAGTAAGGTGTTAGCTTTTTTAAATTTTACAGCTTGAAGTAAAATTAGATTCTCTCAGATAATTTGATGCAGAAATGTGTTTGAGAAACATATGCAAAAGTTGTTTAGCATATGTTGACAGTAAATGTAATGCTACAACAAAAAACAGAGCTAGTTAAATTTTTTTGTTAAGGCCCGTTTTCACTACAAGCGTGGAAAAGAGCATTAATTCTTTGTTTCTTTTATTAATCTTTTCGCGCTTAAAATGGAAGCGAGCGCTAAGCAAAGCAAAAAAATCAATAAAACAAATAAAGAATAATCTTTTCCACGCTCGTAGTGGAAACGGGCCTTTACGATTACATGAAAAGTAAAATTTTGTTTCTCTCACACTACTGGGGTTAGTTAAAACTTTGCACAGGCGGTTGGTTGGAACATGTTTCACGTAACCCTTCTAAGAATAACTTATACTTAATAATTGCTTTAAGATGTTATTTTTCCAATAAATTGAATTATTGCTTGTTAGCATTCATACCTTTGTTTTTTTATTAATTTAAGTTAATTGTAGTTACTGTATTATGCTTAGTAAGCAATACGTGTATTTTTTAACTGAAAGCATGTATGTGTCATGCGTCATTTATGACATTCCTGATATGATTCAAAGGGCTTTTCCTAGAGCATTCACATCAATAAATATTCAATCAGGCTTCAAGTGGCCGGAATTTTTTCTTTTGACCATAACATCTTTAGTTATTTGGAATTCTTGCCATCAAATATTACTGATAATCTTGTTCCTAGTGCTGTTACCGACAATCTTACTCAATTAAAACACCAACAATTATTCAATCAGCAGCATCAAGTTTCGGAAAGACCTTCATCATCTAAAAATCAATCGCTTTTAAATGTTACCCCTGAAAACATTCACCCATTCACCTAAGCAGCTCCAAGAAAAAGGAAGAGCTGTACAAATAGAGGGAAAGCTCGAATTCTAATTGACACTCCTGAGAAAAATCAAATTATGACAAGCACTGAAAAAAAGAAAACCACCCAAAAAATCTGTAAACGCGTAATAACTGCGTCGATTGAGTCTGTCTCTGAAAAAGCACCATCACCGCTTTTATCAGAGGAAACAATAGTTCAGACAATAGCACAACCGAGGGCGAAGAATTGTCAAAGGTCACTAAGCCTAGCGACATTAAAGAAGATGAACTTGCCCTGGTCCGATTGTGTGCAAAAAAAAGGTGTACGATATTATGTCGGACAAGTGATTAATGTTTTTGAAGATGGTGATGTAACTTTCAGATTTCTAAAGCGATCCCATCAATCTGCATTGATGAGTGAACGTCCACCTTTATCCTTCCAGAAGACATTAATGATGCATCGGAATTTACAGAAAATTTACAAGACATTGTCTTTAAACTGCTAGTTCCATAAAAAGAAGGAGAAACCAAACGTTGTCGGCAGAAGTTTGACTTTCCTGTTGATTTATCAAGTTACAACCCTCAATAGGTTGACTTACACCATAAGAAAAGATTTTTAAACTCGGCATAAGGACAAACGATTTGTGTTTCAACTAACCCCATGCCGTGTTTCAACAAACCCCGCATAAGGGGTTAGTTGGAACAAGTGACGTACATTTATTTGAATGCAACTTGTAAATAAACCTCTTAAAATTTTTGGTTAATCTTTTGTGACAAATTGTGCAATATAATGGTTATTATGCCAGACTAGCTTAAAATCTTTCACATCAATTTAAAAGGCTACAAATTCAATTTTTCTAAAATTTGTTCTAAATTAATAAACCCTGGTCTCCCATAGTGTATTAATTTGTGATTATATCTTTAACATTGCTCACGTTGTAAAATATCAAGTTTTTAGTTATTACCATTTTATTAAATTACTCCAGTTTTGTCATATAGATTATTGTGTATAGATTGTAATACCCTGTATTATCCGTAGTATTAATTAGTGTTTTAATTTGTGCTTTATGTCTTTAATCTTCTTCGTGTTGTATAATATTATTGTCTTGTTTATTTATTATAAGTTAGGGTAGACAATTAAGCGTTGTTTTTAAAGAGATACTCAAAAGTGTGATAAATTTGATGGATTTTTTCTTTTTAAATTACCAAATAAAGGAAAAATTGATATACCATCTTTATACAGGTATATCCTTTAATTAAAGTGTATGAAAATAATACATCACTTTAATTTATATTTATATGTTTATATATTGTTTAATAAGATTCAAATATTTACATAAAGAAAAATAACCGAATTGTTTCACAGTATTTGAATAGTGCACCAGTTGCACCACTTGATGATCCTTGCGGTGAAACAGACTGTAGTGGTTTTAACTTTTTTGTTGTAGTGTTTTAATTTAAATAAAGAAAAATATGTATAAAAATAGTTGGTATAAAGACTACTTATAAATTCAATTTTTGGAGAAGAGAGTAAATTATAAATGAATTTTTCGTTAAATGAAGGAAAGACCCGCAATTACCAAGTTCACTCTTCGTTGAGAATGCTGGCGTGTCCGAAGATTTACGGAATTCAACAGCTATATCCGTCTAGTGCTGAACTTGTTTAAATAAGGTCAGCGAAATCCCTCCCAGTTACGAACTACCCTTATTTAATATACACAACTCTATGACGCCCGATCCAGAAAATATAGTTGTAACGTAAATATGAAGGAGAGGAGTTTATTTTTTACCTGCAGTTTCACACACGCAGTTACTGAACACAATACAGCATAAACAATGCAATGGTCACCTGACCATTCAGCAAACACGGTCACCGTTTTCTGAGCAAATTCTGCTGTCCGATAAGAGCGATCTCTCTCTATTTATAAAAAACCCGAATTGGGCCACGTGGCTCAGACAACAAATTTAACAATAAAATTCGATTTTATATCCTTATAGAGATCACTACCAAAACGAGGTCACATTGAGATTATTTAATTAGGACGATGCATTTAGGTCATTTAGAGCGGATACAGGTTATTGCAGTTAATTTTTAAAAAAATCTAATTTTCTCCGAAGAAGCGATTTGCATTACGTAACAATAGTGTAGACTGTAGAAATTATTTATTGAACTACAGCTTCTACCTTGAGTTGCCGGCCTAGAGTTCAGTTGCTTAAGTATTTCATTATGGAAAAAAAATAAATGAAAAAAAACGGTGGAAAAGGGAAACAAAGGAGGAGCTAAATTAACTAGCGGCAAGGTTCGCGGCACAAACAATCAATAGCCAAAGCGATAACGAAAGCAACAGTTACAGGACAATGGGCAACTTGACTTTAATATCTTTCTCTTTGCTTAAAGCGGGCGATTCTAGTTGAAAAATCGGGTCTCTTAAAAAGTCACCCTAAGCGATTTTTTTTAGGTGAAACTAACTCGGACTCTTCCTTTTAGCATTAGGATAACATAAACAAGAAACCAAGAGAAAAAGAATCTCTCAACAAGCAATAAGAACCACATGGGGATTGGGGTAAGTTTTATGAACAAAAGTCGCTTATGGTGACTTTTTAAAGAGACCCGAAAAATCCACTATAGTCACAGGCAAAATTTAAGCACTGCTAATAGCGTTTACGCCACTCATCAAATGAAACAAAGAGCGCGCGAGAGGTCTATAGCGCACCAAACGACCGCTCAAGCGCTAGCCTCTGATAAACATTAATCTCATGAAAGGGAGCGACACAAGCAACGCCTACAAAGAGTCCTAACTAGAGCGAGACAGACCTGTCGGCACTTGCTTGACCATTCTTACTTATTATTTGAAAACTGATTTCTTGGACTTATCAAGCTAGATTGTACTTGCACTTATTAAGCATATACTGCAGTTGTTTTGTAAAAATAAAATTTTTAATATTTTTACACTGTAGCTTGCGGTAATTTTGCTTTTAAAATTGATTTAAGTCTAATTTTACATAGCTTAAATTAAAACAAAAATTAGGAAGACGATCAAACTATCTTGTAACAATATTATGGGTAAGCAGATTTTGTTTATTTAATTTACAAATGTTAACGATTTACGCGTCTGTGGCAACATTTTTTATAGTATATCTGTGTCAACATTATAAAATAATTACATTATTATTTCAAATTACCAGTATATAACTGTATTTAAGTTTTTTTCTAGTGCTTATGTGTCTTCTTGTTCATAATTTTATAAACATCATGGCGTAATGAATTTCTATTAATTTATGTTCTGACAGTTTTTTCCATTTAATTACTTGGAAAAAATAAAAATAGCTTATAGCAAATATTTGTTCATTGCCTTTTGATAAAGTATAGTTTCTTGTAGCCATCATCTTCTACAGTTACGAGCTAAAATTAATCCAAAAATAATAATAATTTAATACTGTTGTAATTGTTTTGGTACCATAATTTTCTGTTTTAGTATAACTTGGTTTTTGCACAAAGTACCATTTAAGAGCTTGAATGCTTACATACTTGCATAGTGTAAATCAACTTAAAAAGTAACAAAAACTAATTTCTTATTACTTAGCTAACAGATTGTAAAATTTAAACTAATTTTTTACTCCCAACTCAAATTCAAATCACCGAAATAAGCTATTCGCTTTATGACTTGGCTGTTAGAACAAACTAAATAAAGCCAAAGTTTGCTCGGCTTGGCAACGGTTGCCATGTCCACTAGGTGGCTGGAAACAGGTCTATTGCAACCAAAAGTACAAACGAATACTAAACTTTTTCATTTGTAATCTTGTTTCACCAATAAATTTTTAAACAATTTGAATTGTTTCAAAACGAAAAAATGCAAACGTCTTTCAATAAAGTAAAGCAAACAATATGAAGTCTATTCCACATTAATTTCTGTGAATGAGATGTATGAATATAAACTATGCAACTTGCTCATCTAACATAGGTTAACTAAAATAGGTAAAATCTTAACTAACAAATGGAAAGGCAGTATTGAAAAAGCAAATCAATTTTTCAGCTAGCTTGAATCAAGAAAAATAGGTAAATTTTAGGTTTATGTGAGTTGGAGCACATATAATAGATGAAATAACAAAATATAAGCGTGGACACGCAACACGAGTGGCTACACATCTTAAAATGAATAGAACGAATGAGTGTAATTTAAAAAAAACACGCAGCAATAAAACAAGCAATCATCCAGTTTGATTTGCAATGGGCATATAATCTCCAACGCTTGGAACTTTATGAGGAAGCGGAACGAATCCCTCTTCGGGAACAAAATCATCTTCTTCTTCTTCCTCGTTTGGAAAAAGCTCTGTCCCCACACCACTAGGAAGAGATATAGTTGGTTTTCCAGGAAGTAACCGACCAGTTCGTGTGATAGCTGGAAGGGGTTTTGTTGTTGGCAAAAAAGGTTTATTTTGAGCTGGACCTGGTAGGATTTGATGGGAAGACTGTTCAGGGACAGTTTGCGATAAGGCACCGCTGTGCGAATCAGGACCGTAACTGATCGAGGCGTATTTGAGAGAAGCGGATTGCTTCTGCAATTGCATTCTGATGTAAGCCTCATCTTTCAAGGCATGCATACTTGCTCTTATTATAGCGAACTTCTTTTCCCAATTTTTTTGTACTCTCCCAAGCCGCTGATTTAAGAGGGCGATCTCGCGTTTTTGCTGCTCAATCACTCGCTCGAGGCTTGCCGCGCTTTCCATCTGCTTCAGTTGGCGCTGGTTATTTGCGAGAAGTTCAGATATTCTCCTTTCGTATTTTCCTCTTTCTTCTCTCATTCTTTTTTCGAGACTTGCTTCCATGTCAGCAAGCAACTTTTGACTTTCTCGAGCTGAATCAGCCGCCCGCTCGGCATTCATGGCTAATCTATCTGCCATGTTTTTTTCCAGCGCCAGTTTCTGCTCGTCGAGTTGTTTCATTGACGCCAACCTCTCGGAATCAAGCTTTTTCCTGGCGTCGTTCATTTCATTCGAAAGCCTCTTCTGGTCATCTTTCGCTTGCTCAATCGTCATTTTTGCTTCATGAAGATGATTTTCAAGATCATCTATTTTCTGCATTTGTTCACTGATTTTATTCTGCAGCTCGTCGTTTTTGTCGCTCAGCTCCAGAATCTCCATTTGCAAAGCCTTGTTCTGTTCTAGAGCACCATCGAGTTCACTGGTGTCGTGAACAACCTCAACCGTTTTCGTTTCTTTTAACTCTTCCTTCAAATCCTCTACTTGCTTTTGAAACACTTGAACCAAAGTCTGGCTCTGCCTTAGTTCCTGCTGCAGGTTTTGAATAATCGCTTTCTCCTTTACGTTTGAACTTGACGACAACTTTCCCGCTAATTTGGCATCGTAGTAAGTTTTGTAGTAGGCCACCATTCGTACAAGAGCGTCTTGTAATTGTTGCTTAAAACTTCGACGAACTACTTCGACGCGTTCTTCGTGTATCTCCTGAAGATCTTTCAATCGATCGTTTAACTTTCCATAAAGTTCGAACGCCTTGTTCTGCAGTCTCTGTTCAAATGAAGCTTTCAAAACCTGCTTCTTGAATTCAAATTCACGTTTGAGGGCAGCTAAGTCGGATTGAAGGCGTTCAACAGACGAGGTCATGTGCTTTACGTCGAGAATTTCGGTGGCTACGGTCTGCGTGAATTGATCGGAGGCAAGAAAGCCTACCTGAAGTTTATCAGCAATAGAAGGTCGCAAAGATTTTTCATACTCGTCTCCTATATATTCCAAGGCTATTAGGTCTTCCCCTTCATCGCCTTCGCCTTGAGTATGAGGATGACAAGTTATTATTGATAAAGCCATGACTGTTGTTTTACAAAAAATCAAAATCTATTAATCAATAAGGCATATTTTTTCATAACTTTTGTCAAAGATTCTGTAACGGAAAAAAATTCAAATGTACAAAACAGTAAGCTCACCAATACAATAAAGTAATAAATTATAGCTTTATATGACTTATAAGATTCAAATGGTAGTTTCTTTCTCTTAGCCTGGGTCGTAAGTAAGTCTGTTCTTGTTATTAAATATGACAAACCGAAACCAAAACTACCAAAACTGAAGGACATCTTACACCCATCCCGATATTCAGCAAGGGCCTGCTAACCGGAAAACGTCCTTTTCAGGACGGGGCAATTCCTGGAAAAAACTGCCCTTTTCAGTGCACATGGTCAACAAGTTCCGAAGGCCCACTATTCTCCAGCTAAACATCAAAGGTCTCACTGCAAGCAAGATAAACGTTCTTCATTATCTTTCTCTACAGTTTAAGGCACTCGTCATCCTACTACAAGAGACCCATTGCACTAATGCGAAGAAGCTAGTATTTCCAGGCTTTCAATTAGCTGACCCTTTCTTAAGCAGAAAGTATGACCTTGCCACGTTTGTCCATGAGCGGCTAAGGTATACGTTTTTAAACCAATCTCACCGACATCAGAGATTGAGTGGCGGTGCATGAAC
The DNA here is from genome assembly GCA_963680785.1 of Diplosoma virens. NCBI lineage: Eukaryota > Metazoa > Chordata > Ascidiacea > Aplousobranchia > Didemnidae > Diplosoma > Diplosoma virens. Next base: position 6,155,171 of record OY796888.1, read on the forward strand.
GTTGATGGTTATAAAATAATAAAAATGTTGCCCTGATTACGAGTTATTACGCCCTTCTTAAACATCCAAATATTTTTCTTCAGCTTTATTAGACAATCAATTTTTTTTACTTCATTCCGAACGTTTATCTCCTAATGAGTGTCGAACGAAAACTTAGAGATGAGTTTTTTTGATTATAAAATAGTCAACGTCAACAAACTTCCATCAACGCGACTGCGATCCCTGGATCTTTCAGTGTTTCCTCACCCCTGTCTTTATGCTGGCGATTTCAACGTCATGCTGATTGGGGTTACGACAACAACAGTCCGGAGGGTGAGTACTTGGCTGGATGGACAAGTAGTAATCGTCTTGTCCTCATATGCAAGGCCACGTACGACGCCAGCTTTCACTGTGGCCGTAACACTGGCACTAATACAAATTTATCTTTTGCTAGCGTAGGTCCTTACAGTCGCTTACCGGACAGACGTGTTCTTGAAAAGTTCCCCAGGTTACAACATCGATCTTTACTTATCTCACCACCAAGGTTTGATTTGTCAGTGCCGAGCATGCCTGTTAAGCGATGGAAGTTCCACAAGGCCAAATGGAGTCACAACATTACTTTGAAAAATAAATTCGCAAAGAGTTTTGTTGTGGTTTGATTCACTTAAAGTGGATGCGGCTTACCAGGACTTTTGCAACATCATCTGGAAAGCAGTCAAAAAGATCATTATTATATTCCGTGCTGGAGTGCCGAGTGTGAATCCCTCAGTGCAACGTTCCGTCAGTCTTATTAAGGAGACGACTCCAGTTTGGCTGCTACAACTTTACTTGCCAAACTTGACAGGAAGTGGAGGGATGTATGGTCCGAAGCAGTTCGGACCATCGACTTTTCTCACTCAAAGTCGTAAAGCATAAACAAACTTACTGGTAGATCACAACATTCTCTCTCGTCACTGTCCTGTTTCGGCTGTTGCTATTGCATCTCAACTGATTAAATGTCGTAGACCGCAATTTGTCTGGACTTGTTTTTCAAGAAGTGTTTGACCTTTGGAGAGCCACAAAACCAGACCCAGTGAATATCTTTGGAAATTTCAAACAGAGAGAATTCATTGCTGTCCTCCAATACTTAAAACCAGGTAAAGCTCCGGGCCTTAATTCCACTTGCCCTGAGCTTCCATGCTGGAGCTGCTTTGAAGTCCTGGCTACGTGACATCCGTTTTTTCCTGCTTGCAACGACTTAAAATTCCCGAGATCTGGAGAAGAGCGCTGGTAATCGCAATTTTAAAGCCGATGGAGCCTGTGGGAAAACCCAAAAAGTTATCAATCTATATCTCTGCTCCATGTTTCCTACAAGATTTTTAAAAGGCTTATCTAACCCCGTGAAAAAAACTACCCGTAAAAAAAAAGATTTACTTTTGTATGTTTCTGCGATTAAACAATCTCTTTGTTACCGGTACTGTAAATTAGATTCATAAAAAGCAGAGGCTAGCAGTAAAAAGAAAGTTTGTTTTTATTTTCTAGAATTTTTTGTCAATGTCAAGGTAAGGGTTTTTTAACAAGGTCCCTGGGCAAAGCATTTTTAGAGGGGCAACAAGTAGATTTCTTGTCATGGCTATGTTTCGCTAGATGCCTATTGCTGACATTTTTTGCATTCTTTTTATATCGTAGTCAGTTATTTAGGGGGGCCATTGTGCAATGGCCCCACTTTTGCAGACAGACCCTTGCAGAAATCAGAGACAGATTAAAAGAGAAAATCTATATGTTTTTGGGACTAAAAATCGACAAAACCAGGAGAGATTTAAAGTGAAAACCTTTTTTTAGAGATCACTAGTTTTTGAGACGAAAATTGACAAAATTGGGGCAGATTTAAAGTTGTAAAATTTCTCTTTCGTTATTCGATCAAGTGTCGTTTTGATCAAATGTCGTTTCGATCAAGTGTCGTTTGATCAACTGTCGTTCAATCAACTGTCGGGTCACGAAACTGAACAGATCGCTCACGTTTTGTCACCATCTAGTAGCATTGCAAAAAAAAAATCTTTCGTGCGTCACTCTGCTTAGTACTTGTAAGCTCAGGATGGGGTGCTGGTGCCAAAACACTGTGCACAGCTGCTCTATCTCTGGTCTACTCAACAGCTGAGTAGCCTACTGCGCACCAGTTAGGTGTCGCACCGCTTACAACTGCCTCATAGACAGTGTCCTAAATAACGCCATAGTCACTGGATGCCTGCGTCCCACTCCAACGGATCACTTAATAATAATTTCAGGCATTCAGCCAGCTGAGCTTTGTTGACTAGGAGCGACACTCTTTTTGGCTTACCGTGGATCTCTGGACCCTGACCATATGTTGCATGGTCTTATAAATGGGTCTCAGATGCCTGCCAAGAGAGACTAAGATCTAGACGCCCATTTGTGCCAGCTGCGCGGAACCTATTAAATAGCCTTTTACTGGACTAGGTATCCGTACTTTTCAGTGGACGAATTGCAAATGGAACGTGGAATGCGGAGCACTGTGAGAGTACATCCAGGCTCCATGCTTTCATACCGAAAACCAGTGCCAGGCCTGTTGTATTGAGCTTGCCCCAAACCGCTTCGGTTAAACTCAATCACCTATGAACTGGTGTTGGACGATTTTATTCGTCCATCCACAAATGGGGTCTCGCTCCATCACTGAATTGCGAGTGGGGTGCCTCTGAACAAACCGCAGACCACGTCCTAGCAGCGTGCCCCATACATCGGGCACCACACGGAGCACAAAGTCTGACGGTTTTGGATAACGAAACCTGATGCTGGCTCAACACCATCACTGCCAGTATCTGATCCAGGCATTACAGCAGCCGGGTAGTAAAAGGATAAACCTTCGGCCCTAGTCCTATTTGCAACTGACCCGGAGTGGGTGCTCTTCCAAACGACGACTTGCAAAGCAGCAGCTAAAGCATTAAATTTATAACAGCCACCAAGCAATTGCTTCACCTGCACTTGGAGTTGACAAACTGTTGTTTGGTGTTTAGTTGTCATGCAGCAATATGACTATAAAGTAGATCTGTTAGTTAAAACTACCCAATAAAAGTAATGCAATGTCCCTTAGAAAACCAAGTTTAATCTATTGCTCAGTGACAAAATAAAAGACCATTATAAAAATCTGCAATAATTTTGCTAATAAGTTTTTCTTAAACCAAGTATTGATAATTGCCTGGAATATACATGTATATAGTTTTTAAAAAATTAAGCATTTGTGGCCCATGTAAAGATTTTGAGTGGTCTACAGGTTTTTTTGAAATGTGATAATCTAAATAAAGTAGACTGCTTATGCGATTTTTTCGATGTGAGGTTAAGACATAAAAAGATTTTAAGTACAAATGTATTTGCAAGACTAAAATAATATGTTGGAAAGGTCATCACTCTTTATTGAAAGAGACATCTCCTTTGAGCGACTATTTTTTTATCTTCACTTAATATTTAAAGTAATTTTATTAGGTAAACTTTCTGGCAGCTAGTGTTCTGTCTTAAAATTTACATGACGACCAAAAAAAAAGTGATCGCTTCAATCCAAAAGCATCCAACATGGCCTGCAAATATTTTTGTATGTCCCTTGGGTCAAAGAAATTGAATGTTTCTGCTTTAAACAATATTCTTAGGCATAAGGTTTCACACTGTCAATAAATTGAGATATATGGAACTTTTCCAAGTGAAGTTAATTATAGGACTAACCAAAAAACTTTCATAAAACAGAAAGAGAGGCCTATAAAGTTTTGAAGCTTTGCTTGAAAGTTGCCAGAGTTAAAAAATAAACTTTAAGTTTAAGAAAAGCTTGCTGAGATAAAACCAACCTTGGAACAAGAGTTGGGTAAATGATTTATGTTAAACAAAACATTCATATCAAATTTAAGTAGTAAGCAGACTTTTTACTGAAGTAAAACCCAAAACAAACATGAGAATACAAGTTTAAATCCACCTAAATAAAAAAATTATTTAAAGTTTTAATATAAATTTATGGAACAAATAGGGTTGGAAAGCAGACATAAAGATTTATAAAATATAATATAGGCTATGGCTGAAATCAACAAATTATACTACTATAATAAGTTAGGTTCTATCATATTTCTACAGTATAATAACAACATGATATTAAGTAAACAAAATTTGAGCCTAAATTAGGGAGGAGTTTGAATGAATATTTCTAAAACTTAAACCTGAATTTCTTTGAAAAACTAGTTTGACTTACAATTCTGTTCCAAATATTAAAAAAATATCTAAAAAACCTTGGAGTTTTAAAAATTTTTTTCTAGATTTTTAAGGGAGGTTTGAATCCTTGGTTTCTCTCAGAAATAATCATGAAAATCATAAACATATCAAAGGATCAAAATTTTTTACTTGTTTTACAGCAGCAAGATTTTACCTAGATAAAGGGTTATTTTTAAAAATTTTTGTTATTTATAAAGTTAAATGAAGTAATTGTTATTACAAATCTGAAAGCAAAAAAAAGTATATAGGATATATCTGTTTGCTTTACTTTGCCAGTACAGAGCTCAATAACCAAATAGCTAGAGCACTATTTATATATATATATATATATTTAAGCACAAATTGCTGTTCTTTTTATCAGAAGTTATTTTCGTTAGTTTGCAAAAAAATTTCAAAGCAAATACTCTGACTTTGTCTTGTTAATTTTGCATGCTTTGTATCATTAACATGTCGGCAGCGTGGTCGAGTGGTTAAAGCACCGGACTGATGATCAACATGGTCTCAGTTCAAAACCCACTTGCGCCATTCTGTTGTGTCCTTGGGAAAGACACTACGGCACTTTCCCCTGCTTGGTGGTCTTGACAAGCAGTTCTAAATTACAGTAATATCTTTACTAAATTACTAGCGGACAGCAATATCTTGGCATCTCCGGAAGCAGGTCGGGGTAATTGCTTACCCTATGTATAGCGCCTCCGTCGCTTTCCTGCGAGTCAGGAGGATAAATATAGAGATAAAATAAATAAATAAATAATTTTGACATCTAATAAAAATAATAAAATCATATTATTTCAAGCAGAAACTATAGTTGAAAAAGAGTTTGGTGTGTATCTAACATTGATGTTCATTTCAAATTAATGCAGCCTAAAGGTATAAATCTATTTTAATTTTGTATTGCAATATTAAATTTATATTTAACATAATAAAAGGTTTTTATTGATGTATCCTTAATATTTTCAACTTTTAATCTTTTTTTTGTTCAAAAATACAGGAACAACAACAAAATAACAAAAAAAATAGCATTATGGATTAGTAAGAAGATTATATTAGATTATATTAATAAAGTAATCAAATATAATATAATAAATATATAATAACCATATCAAATTACCGTAAAATTTAATACGAATGACATCTTTTTAAAAATTTATTTGCAACATAAAAAAGTTAATCTGTTAAGTTTTGAGAAATCTGATGCATTTAAAAATTTATTTAGACATAATTTAAGATGGTTTATCAATCTATTTTCAAATCTTTGAAAAAGTATTAAAGACTGGAATAAGCAAAAAATCAAAATTTTGCACAGCTATTAAAAACCATGGCCATGAACATTGCTATAAACAACATATCTTAAAAAAACTTAGTTTAAAATTAAGAAAAAACAACACACATTCAGGTAATATTTTAAAAATACTGCAATTTAACTAAGTTAAGTAAGTTGTTACTGCTATTAAAAAAGATACCAAAAAGTCTGCTTAAAAAGAATTAAATTATGAATAAAAATACTTGAATGATGTGAACAAATATTCTTATTCAAACAAAAAGGTAATTGTTCCCTAGAATTATGCCAAAAAACTGCTTAGTTTAGGTAATATTTATGACAAAATAATAATGATCTCAGTACATTAGCATATTTTGTTAACAAATTGGAATCAGCAATTTATATATTTTATGAGGGTATATAGGCCTACAGAGAAATAAATTTAATTAAAAAAATAATAATAATAACAAAAAAATATGTCATTATGTCTAGACTAATTACTTTTATGTATACTTTTAGATAGAAAAAGGGTCATTGACCTTCCGCTAATACTGCTGCTGTGTTGAGTAAGTGCATGAGCAACCAAAAAAAATATTTTAATACGGTATTTTTGTAACTAATCTTCCTAATTCTATTTAAGTTTTTTTGAGCTTCTTATTTCTAAGTTTCTTATCTCTACTCTGCTAAGAAAATGCTCTCTGTGGCTAAAGAAATGCTCTCTTGGGCTATTCGGCCAAAGAAGACAGTTTTCCTGAAAATTATTGTATAATAGGAGTAATTTAAAGTAGGTACCTATTGTACTTTCGTCCTGCTGTGGTTCTTGGCAAAAGCGGCATAGAAACCATGGTGATATTATGTTGTCCACTAAAGACGCTGTTATTTTAACTCCTAAAAAGCAGCTTTTTATCTTAATCTTTAAAGATTTTTTTTCAACTTTCAAACATTAAAGAATTGCAGTGAAATCATTGTAGGATACTGATTTCAGCCTTGAGAAGCCAGAAGTTTTAAAATAAAATTTAAAAAAATTATGACATTAATTGCAACTCCGTTTATTTGATTTAGGTAGGTTGAAAGTTTTATTAGGGCTTGTCTACACTAGGCGTACTTTCTCAGCGTAAAAGTGTTTATTTAATATATTTCTACGTCCGTCGTCGACAAAAAAATTCTCCGCCGAGCATTTTTTTAAAAGAATATTAACTCTTTGCATAATCTCAAACTATAACCCTAAAACATCAACAACACCACTTTTTTACCAATACAAAACCTTAAAAATACAAGATTTGTACTATTTTGAAATTGCCAAAATTATGCACCAATACTCCAACAAACATCTTCCAATCTGCTTTACATCCTTCTTTACCCAAATCAGTTCAATTCATAATCGGTCTACTAGATCCAATATTCGAAACGATTTATACTTACCACACTTCTTATCGTCTCGATGTCAACGATCAATTAAATTTCAAGGGGCAAAAATCTGGAACTCCATCTCCCCTCATATTCGAAATCAATCGTTTAATACCTTCAAACGTAATATTAAAATTCAGCACGTAAATTCCTATATATGAATCAAAACGATATAATCCGTCATGCCCTAACGCAATAATCTTTGAAATTGAATAATTCCGCTACAATTTCTGGGTGACTGCTTGACTAGAAGACCTTAATCGGTCACTTCGCAGTCTCCTGTCGAGATTGTTACTATTTATTTTATTTTTTTACTCACTGTAGTTGTACATAACCTGTGTTTTACTATTTTGATATGTATTTTTTTTCTCGTTTATTTTTATGTATAACCTTCATAGTGCATAATAATCTCTGACAAAATAAACTTCTGTCTGTCTGTTTGTCTGTCTTGTTTACTTGTTTATATATTTTTCTTTTCAAGGATATGTTGTACGCCTACGTTTAGCGTAACTAAAATTTTATACGACTAATGTAGACCAGGCCTTAATTTTGCAAAACTATAACCTTTTAAATCAATTGAAGCTTTCATTTTAAAAACATTACAATTTATTGTGGCAACATACGTTTTAATTTACTCACAATCTAAATGGGCCATAGACAATTTCTGCGATTGTACATATTCTGAGGCCAGTGGCGTACGTAAAAATTTTCTGAGGGGGGCCAAAGTTTCGTCACAATCGTGTGACGGCACAAATCAACTTGGGGAGTGCCGAAGACACGACCATTATACGATGGTCCGGGGGCATGCCCCGGAAAAATTTTGCAAAATTACACCTAAAAATACGCATTTTTGTGCATTATGGAACCAAGTTTTAGTATAATGTTTTTACGAGACTTTTTAGAAGGATGAAATCGTAAAATAAAAATCAAGAATAAAACAAAGTCAATTTATTTTAAATTAAGGCGACGGTTTTCTTTAGCAAATTGGTCAATCACTTGACTATAATCAAATTTAAGTTCGTTGTTTATAAACAAAAGAGCAGTGACGGATATTCAAAGTTAAGGGCTCAAGGCAAGGATTCCCAAAAATTAGTGTTCCCTAAAAAAAGGGCTTTGATCTCGTATTTCCCTTTTTTTCGCAAAATCATCGTGATCTCTAAAAAAAAAAAAAGGTCTTCACCTGGAATCGATCTCCCATTTGTGTATTTTTCTCCCAAAATCGTGATCTCTAAAAGAAAAAAATTTTTTGATAACTGTTTTACTTTAACCAGATAGTCCAGCAGTGGTGTATCTAGGGTATGGCAGCCATGGCTCGTGCCGATAAAAATTTTGAGATAAAATAAAAAAAAACAGTTGTGGCTGAATTCCTGTTCAAAGATCAAGAAATTCTAAGTTTGGGTATAAATTCGTTTGGGTTTTCAGATGACAAGCGGTCACCTATATATTTTAAAAAATCTTAGACTCGAATTGAGTCCACAGATTAACTAATGTTTTAGACTTGACTCAAATTCAGATGAAATCGCCTGGAGGAAAAATTTAAAGTTTTCTTTGGTTAACTCCTACTCGAGGTGTAACGAGTTCAACAATTAAAGGACTCGAGTCACTCCGAATCCAACAACCTTCCAGTCCAAGCGGTCCAAGTCGAGTCCGAGTATCTGGAAACCGTGACAATGGCCATGAGTCGAGCCTAGTCCCTTGCTATTTGCAAAGATCCTGAAATCGAGTCGAGTCAGAGTTGTAATCCATCAAATGTCAAATTCTTTCTAATCCGAGTTGATTGTTATCAATATTAAATACGCTTGACTACGGGAGTTTTATAATTATTTTATATTTATATATGAATATTTCATTTCATATTTTATTCTCGATCACTATTAAATAGTTCACACAGAAAATCATAAATATTAGAAAAGATCAAGAGAACGAAGAAGCAGCACAACGTCAGACGCAGAGACGTTAAAGCATGCATAAGATAATTAAAAAGTGGGAGCAAGTTAAGAATTCGCCCTCGCTGCTTAAAACTCTTTTTTCTAATTTTTAAATTCTCTCGTTTTCCACTCGCTTCTCTCTCTCTCGTACACTCTCTCTCTCGTTCCTTCTCACTCTTTCTCCCTCTGCTGTCTGTTGCTCCTTATAAGAAAGGAAATTGTAGAGCTCCGCAAATGCTTTACGAGATTAAAATAACCACGGTTGGGTGAATAATTTACAAGGAATTCAATTCGTTTTTTTCGAACGACATAATCTTATCCATAAGCGATTACTTTGCAAGAAACAACAATATATTAATATGATGCTAAAAAAGTTGTTGTTTTTGTTTTTGAAAAAAACAAAGTTAATCGCTTAGCCTACTTTAAAAGAAACAATTAAAAACTATAGTTGGGCTAAGTAAAATAATACTTTTTTTTATTTTTTTAATTTAATTTATCAATAATAAAATTATAAACTCGTTTTTAAGCCTTCATTCTCGATGGTGTTAAAAATTGGCGAATTCTTTGCAAGAAGTAAGAGCTGGGCGAATGCTTTACAAGATGAAAATAATCGCGGTTGGGCGAATAATTTACAAGGAATACATTTCGTTTTTTCAAATGACATAATCTTAACAATCAGCAAATTTTTTGCAAGAAACAACCAATAAATTAATATGATGCTAAAAATGTTATTATATTTTGATTTTGAAAAAAACAAAGTTAATCGCTTAGCCTGCTTTACAAGAAACAATTAAAAACATTAGTTGGGCGAAGTAAAATTTTACCATTTTTTGTTTAAAAATTAAAATTTGATCAATAATAAAGTTATAAACTCGTTTTAAAGCCTTCATTCTCGATGGTGTTAAAAATTGGCGAATTCTTAACAAAAAGTAAGAGCTGGGCGAATGCTTTACAAAATGAAAATAATCGCGGTTGGGCGAATAATTTACAAGGAATACATTTCGTTTCTTTCGAACGACATAATCTTATCCATAAGCGATTACTTTGCAAGAAACAACAATATATTAATATGATGCTAAAAAAGTTATTATATTTTGATTTTGAAAAAAACAAAGTTAATCGCTTAGCCTACTTTAAAAGAAACAATTAAAATCTATAATTGGGCTAAGTAAAATAATACTTTTTTTTATTTTTTTAATTTAATTTATCAATAATAAAGTTATAAACTCGTTTTTAAGCCTTCATTCTCGATGGTGTTAAAAATTGGCGAATTCTTTGCAAGAAGTAAGAGCTGGGCGAATGCTTTACAAGATGAAAATAATCGCGGTTGGGCGAATAATTTACAAGGAATACATTTCGTTTTTTTCAAACGACATAAACTTATCCATAAGCGATTACTTTGCAAGAAACAATAAATATATTAATATGATGCTAAAAAAGTTATTATATTTTGATTTTGAAAAAAACAAAGTTAATCGCTTAGCCTACTTTAAAAGAAACAATTAAAAACTATAATTGGGCTAAGTAAAATAATACTTTTTTTTTAATTTTTTAATTTAATTTATCAATAATAAAGTTATAAACTCGTTTTTAAGCCTTCATTCTCGATGGTGTTAAAAATTGGCGAATTCTTTGCAAGAAGTAAGAGCTGGGCGAATGCTTTACAAGATGAAAATAATCGCGGTTGGGCGAATAATTTACAAGGAATACATTTCGTTTTTTTCAAACGACATAATCTTATCCATAAGCGATTACTTTGCAAGAAACAATAAATAAATTAATATGATGCTAAAAAAGTTATTATATTTTGTTTTTGAAAAAAACAAAGTTTATCGCTTAGCCTACTTTAAAAGAAACAATTAAATACTATAGTTGGGCTAAGTAAAATAATACTTTTTTTTTAATTTTTTAATTTAATTTATCAATAATAAAGTTATAAACTCGTTTTTAAGCCTTCATTCTCGATGGTGTTAAAAATTGGCGAATTCTTTGCAAGAAGTAAGAGCTGGGCGAATGCTTTACAAGATGAAAATAATCGCGGTTGGGCGAATAATTTACAAGGAATACATTTCGTTTTTTTCAAACGACATAATCTTATCCATAAGCGATTACTTTGCAAGAAACAATAAATATATTAATATGATGCTAAAAAAGTTATTATATTTTGATTTTGAAAAAAACAAAGTTAATCGCTTAGCCTACTTTACAAGAAACAATTAAAAACTATAATTGGGCTAAGTAAAATAATACTTTTTTTTTAATTTTTTAATTTAATTTATCAATAATAAAGTTATAAACTCGTTTTTAAGCCTTCATTCTCGATGATGTTAAAAATTGGCGAATTCTTTGCAAGAAGTAAGAGCTGGGCGAATGCTTTACAAGATGAAAATAATCGCGGTTGGGCGAATAATTTACAAGGAATACATTTCGTTTTTTTCAAACGACATAATCTTATCCATAAGCGATTACTTTGCAAGAAACAATAAATAAATTAATATGATGCTAAAAAAGTTATTATATTTTGTTTTTGAAAAAAACAAAGTTTATCGCTTAGCCTACTTTAAAAGAAACAATTAAATACTATAGTTGGGCTAAGTAAAATAATACTTTTTTTTTATTTTTTTAATTTAATTTATCAATAATAAAGTTATAAACTCGTTTTTAAGCCTTCATTCTCGATGGTGTTAAAAATTGGCGAATTCTTTGCAAGAAGTAAGAGCTGGGCGAATGCTTTACAAGATGAAAATAATCGCGGTTGGGCGAATAATTTACAAGGAATACATTTCGTTTTTTTCAAACGACATAATCTTATCCATAAGCGATTACTTTGCAAGAAACAATAAATAAATTAATATGATGCTAAAAAAGTTATTATATTTTGTTTTTGAAAAAAACAAAGTTTATCGCTTAGCCTACTTTAAAAGAAACAATTAAATACTATAGTTGGGCTAAGTAAAATAATACTTTTTTTTATTTTTTTAATTTAATTTATCAATAATAAAGTTATAAACTCGTTTTTAAGCCTTCATTCTCGATGGTGTTAAAAATTGGCGAATTCTTTGCAAGAAGTAAGAGCTGGGCGAATGCTTTACAAGATGAAAATAATCGCGGTTGGGCGAATAATTTACAAGGAATACATTTCGTTTTTTTCAAACGACATAATCTTATCCATAAGCGATTACTTTGCAAGAAACAATAAATAAATTAATATGATGCTAAAAAAGTTATTATATTTTGTTTTTGAAAAAAACAAAGTTTATCGCTTAGCCTACTTTAAAAGAAACAATTAAATACTATAGTTGGGCTAAGTAAAATAATACTTTTTTTTTATTTTTTTAATTTAATTTATCAATAATAAAGTTATAAACTCGTTTTTAAGCCTTCATTCTCGATGGTGTTAAAAATTGGCGAATTCTTTGCAAGAAGTAAGAGCTGGGCGAATGCTTTACAAGATGAAAATAATCGCGGTTGGGCGAATAATTTACAAGGAATACATTTCGTTTTTTTCAAACGACATAATCTTATCCATAAGCGATTACTTTGCAAAAACAATAAATAAATTAATATGATGCTAAAAAAGTTATTATATTTTGATTTTGAAAAAAACAAAGTTAATCGCTTAGCCTGCTTTACAAGAAACAATTAAAAACTATAGTTGGACGAAATAAAATACAGTAGACTCCGCTTAACTGACTCACGGATAACTGGATCACTCGGCTAACTGGATCATTTTTTCTAAGTCCCGAATCACATGCGCTTTTTCTATGCAAAAGTACGCCGCTTATCTGGATCACTATTTCGGATAACTGGATCACTTTTACACTGAAACTTACCGTAAAATTCCGTATTTCGATTTTCGAATGGCACGTATCTCAATCATTGAATGATGACACGCTAAAACATGCTTGTGCCATGCAGTGATCATGCGGGTAAGCGGCCGTAGCAGTTACAATCGTAACAATTACAATTAGTATACGTAACAATCGTCACATGCCGCCTTGCTTCAGTAGCGTGTGACAGTTAAATTTTAGCAGTTAACCAGACATCATGTCAAAACGCTGTGCCTCAAGATCTCTAAAAGAAATTCAAGAATTGCTGCAAGCTTATGACAAACTACCAAATGTAAGTTGAGGTTTCGCATCCATAATGCTGTTTTTGATGCATAAAACATGCAGAAACTTATTTATTTTATTTTTGCAGGGGACATCACAAAGAAAGGCAGCTGAGCTGTTGGGCATTCCTCAAGGCACTTTAAACCGGCACCTCAAAAACCGGAATTCTCTTGAAGAAAGTGAAGAGTCCAACCGAAAACGGAGGCGCAACAGTAAGGTCCCACTTGTGGATGAGGCTGTGAAAGAATGGATCAAACAAAGTTTACATCGAGGAGCCGACTTCCTTAGTGGTCCAATTGTGCGTGAAAAGGCAGAAGAGTTTGCCAAGAAACTCGATGTTCAAGGCGATTGGAAAGCAAGTGAAGGCTGGTTCTCGAGGTTCAAGAAGCGAGAGGGTCTGGTGCATAAAAAATTGCACGGCGAGGCCAAAGATTCAGATGTTCAACAAAGAGAAAATTGGATTGAAACAGTGTGGCCAAGCCTTTGCCAACAATATGACGAGGAAAACATTTTTAATGCTGATGAAACAGGCATCTACTTTCGCCCCATGCCTGACTCAACGCTAACTTTTCGAAATGATACAAGACGTGGCACGAAGAAATCTAAAGAGCGCATCACGTGTCTGTTGACATGCAGTATGGCTGGTGAAAAGAAGAAGATTCTTGTTGTTGGGAAGTCAAAAAACCCACGTTATTTTAAAAATGTGAATCCACTTCCAGTTGACTATGAAGCTAATTCCAATTCCTGGATGACCGGAGGAATATGGGAGAGTTTTCTTCGTGCTTGGGACAAAGATTTGAAGAAGAATAGAAAAATCCTACTGTTAGCAGATAACTGCTCAGCTCACACACAAGTCACGGGACTGTCCAGCATTAGAGTGGAATTTCTTCCACCTAATACAACCTCTGTGCTGCAGCCTTGTGACATGGGAATCATTCGAGCTGTCAAGGCAATTTTTCGCAAGGCCATGTGTCGACAAGTGCTGCAGCAAATGGATGAATCAGTCACTGCCACTGCATGCGAACTGGCCAAAAAAATCACTCTTTTGGATGGGATTCTGCTTATGAAGGCATCCTGGGAAGAAATTGATTCAGTTACAATTAGAAACTGCTGGGTTAAGTCTGGATTAAAAATGGGCCCGCATGAAAGACCTGCTCACCCTTCGCAAATAACTGCAGTTCCTTCTGAGCTACCAATGAACCAAAAACAATGGGAAGATTTCGTCAAAGCTGATGATGACCTGGAGGTTGCACATGTTCTTGATGAGGATGAAATCGTGGATATTGTGCGAGCTCGCCATGAAGAAGAAGACGAAGAAGAAGAAGAAGGTGATGACGATGCAGATAAAGAACCTATTCCAAGTGTTACAGAGACCCGCAAAGCTTTGAGTACTCTCACAAGGGGTCTGCTGGGACGAGGTTTCGTTGACAATGAAAATCTGCTGACGAAGCTTGAACGAGCATCCAGTCATGTTCTCACAGCAGACTTGAAACAGTCTACTCTGTGTCGTTTTTTTCCGCAGCATTAACTGTTTTTTACAATAAAACAACTTGATTTTCTTTGATGACATAACAAGCTTGATCTTTTTTTAAATAGGCAACTTTTCGGCTAACTGGATCATTCGGCTAACTGGATCAAAAGCTCTCTGCCCGAAGTGATCCAGTTAAACGGAATCTACTGTATTACCATATTTTGTTTAAAAATTAAAATTTGATCAATAATAAAGTTATAAATTCGTTTTTAAGCCTTCATTCTCGATGGTGTTAAAAATTGGCGAATTCTTTGCAAGAAGTAAGAGCTGGGCGAATGCTTTACAAGATGAAAATAATCGCGGTTGGGCGAATAATTTGCAAGGAATACATTTTGTTTCTTTCGAACGACATAATCTTATCCATAAGCGATTACTTTGCAAGAAACAATAAATATATTAACATGATGCTAAAAATGTTATTATATTTTGTTTTTGAAAAAAACAAAGTTAATCGCTTAGCCTACTTTAAAAGAAACAATTAAAATCTATAGTTGGGCTAAGTAAAATAATACTTTTTTTTATTTTTTTAATTTAATTTATCAATAATAAAATTATAAACTCGTTTTTAAGCCTTCATTCTCGATGGTGTTAAAAATTGGCGAATTCTTTGCAAGAAGTAAGAGCTGGGCGAATGCTTTACAAGATGAAAATAATCGCGGTTGGGCGAATAATTTACAAGGAATACATTTCGTTTTTTCAAATGACATAATCTTAACAATCAGCAAATTTTTTGCAAGAAACAACCAATAAATTAATATGATGCTAAAAATGTTATTATATTTTGATTTTGAAAAAAACAAAGTTAATCGCTTAGCCTGCTTTACAAGAAACAATTAAAAACATTAGTTGGGCGAAGTAAAATTTTACCATTTTTTGTTTAAAAATTAAAATTTGATCAATAATAAAGTTATAAACTCGTTTTAAAGCCTTCATTCTCGATGGTGTTAAAAATTGGCGAATTCTTAACAAAAAGTAAGAGCTGGGCGAATGCTTTACAAAATGAAAATAATCGCGGTTGGGCGAATAATTTACAAGGAATACATTTCGTTTCTTTCGAACGACATAATCTTATCCATAAGCGATTACTTTGCAAGAAACAACAATATATTAATATGATGCTAAAAAAGTTATTATATTTTGATTTTGAAAAAAACAAAGTTTATCGCTTAGCCTACTTTAAAAGAAACAATTAAAATCTATAATTGGGCTAAGTAAAATAATACTTTTTTTTATTTTTTTAATTTAATTTATCAATAATAAAGTTATAAACTGGTTTTTAAGCCTTCATTCTCGATGGTGTTAAAAATTGGCGAATTCTTTGCAAGAAGTAAGAGCTGGGCGAATGCTTTACAAGATGAAAATAATCGCGGTTGGGCGAATAATTTACAAGGAATACATTTCGTTTTTTTCAAACGACATAATCTTATCCATAAGCGATTACTTTGCAAGAAACAATAAATATATTAATATGATGCTAAAAAAGTTATTATATTTTGATTTTGAAAAAAACAAAGTTAATCGCTTAGCCTACTTTAAAAGAAACAATTAAAAACTATAATTGGGCTAAGTAAAATAATACTTTTTTTTTTAATTTTTTAATTTAATTTATCAATAATAAAGTTATAAACTCGTTTTTAAGCCTTCATTCTCGATGGTGTTAAAAATTGGCGAATTCTTTGCAAGAAGTAAGAGCTGGGCGAATGCTTTACAAGATGAAAATAATCGCGGTTGGGCGAATAATTTACAAGGAATACATTTCGTTTTTTTCAAACGACATAATCTTATCCATAAGCGATTACTTTGCAAGAAACAATAAATAAATTAATATGATGCTAAAAAAGTTATTATATTTTGTTTTTGAAAAAAACAAAGTTAATCGCTTAGCCTACTTTAAAAGAAACAATTAAATACTATAATTGGGCTAAGTAAAATAATACTTTTTTTTTTAATTTTTTAATTTAATTTATCAATAATAAAGTTATAAACTCGTTTTTAAGCCTTCATTCTCGATGGTGTTAAAAATTGGCGAATTCTTTGCAAGAAGTAAGAGCTGGGCGAATGCTTTACAAGATGAAAATAATCGCGGTTGGGCGAATAATAATTTACAAGGAATACATTTCGTTTTTTTCAAACGACATAATCTTATCCATAAGCGATTACTTTGCAAGAAACAATAAATAAATTAATATGATTCTAAAAATGTTGTTATATTTTGATTTTGAAAAAAACAAAGTTAATCGCTTAGCCTACTTTAAAAGAAACAATTAAAAACTATAATTGGGCTAAGTAAAATAATACTTTTTTTTTAATTTTTTAATTTAATTTATCAATAATAAAGTTATAAACTCGTTTTTAAGCCTTCATTCTCGATGGTGTTAAAAATTGGCGAATTCTTTGCAAGAAGTAAGAGCTGGGCGAATGCTTTACAAGATGAAAATAATCGCGGTTGGGCGAATAATTTACAAGGAATACATTTCGTTTTTTTCAAACGACATAATCTTATCCATAAGCGATTACTTTGCAAGAAACAATAAATAAATTAATATGATTCTAAAAATGTTGTTATATTTTGTTTTTGAAAAAAAAAAGTTAATCGCTTAGCCTGCTTTACAAGAAACAATTACAATCTATAGTTGGACGAAATAAAATATTACCATATTTTGTTTAAAAATTAAAATTTGATCAATAATAAAGTTATAAACTCGTTTTTAAGCCTTCAATCTCAATGGTGTAAAAAATTGGCGAGTTCTTTACAAGAAGTAAGAGCTGGGCGAATGCTTTACAAGATGAAAATAATCGCGGTTGGGCGAATAATTTACAAGGAATACATTTCGTTTTTTCAAATGACATAATCTTAACAATCAGCAAATTTTTTGCAAGAAACAATAAATAAATTAATATGATGCTAAAAAAGTTGTTATATTTTGGTTTTGAAAAAAACAAAGTTAATCGCTTAGCCTACTTTAAAAGAAACAATTACAAACTATAGTTGGGCTAAGTAAAATATTACCATTTTTTGTTTAAAAATTAAAATTTGATCAATAATAAAGTTATAAACTGGTTTTAAAGCCTTCAATCTCAATGGTGTAAAAAATTGGCGAATTCTTAACAAAAAGTAAGAGCTGGGCGAATGCTTTACAAGATGAAAATAATCGCGGTTGGGCGAATAATTTACAAGGAATACATTTCGTTTTTTTCGAATGACGTAAATCGAACGACGTAAATCGAAATGACATAATCTTATCCATAAGCGATTACTTTGCAAGAAACAACAAACAAATTAATATGATGCTAAAAAAGTTATTATTTTTTGATTTTGAAAAAAACAAAGTTAATCGCTTAGCTCACGTTACAAGTAACAAATAAAAACTATTATTCTTGATAAGCATGTGGTTGCAAAGATCATGGAGCGTGTTCGAATGGAAAATTATACAATTGCGACTGCTTACAACAAACAATGTCGACTTCGACGTGTAAAGTAGTGCGCTCATCAAGGATCGATCTTGTTTCTCTTTTTTTACCATTTATACGTACAACCTGCCTTACGACTTTCACAAAATTTGCTAATGTAGGCGCTCTTGCATTGTTGCACTCTTCTGAAAACTGGAACAAGTTTGAGGGACTTTAAGTTAAGACATGATTGCAATTTTAAGGTATCTCCAGACTTTGAGGTTGATGCTCAGTCACTTTAAGACGATGACCCGCTTTTCATGTAAATAACCAAGAGGCCACACGTGAGCTGGGAGTCTACAATACCAATATACCTTTGTTATTTGCTAACCTTATTTTATCTTGAGGTGAAACTTGATAGATCGCTCACGTTCCATCACTATTTTAGAGGCGTTGCGCATGGAACTATTTTCGTGTGTCACGCTGTTGAAGCAACTTGTAGATTTAGATTTAGATTTAGATTTCAGATTATTTATTGTCGCTTAGGAAACAAAAAGGACAAAACGCCTCCAAGTGACACAGCAAGAAAAGTAAATGAAAAAATAGTAAAGAAGTAAGAAATTACAAATAAATAAAGCGACAGGATGGTTGCGAAGGAAACGTGAGGTCTTCATGTCTGCAACCAACCTTGTACAAATAAAGGAAAACAAAACAACAAACCAAAAAACAAAAAAAAAATCGTATGAAATTATTTTAAAAAAAATCAACTACAGATCGCTATTATGTAATTTATAAAAATTCAATATTAAATATACGGGATACTTGACAGTCATCAATCCAGCCTCCAAGTTGACCGGATGTCTGATTAAATAGATTATTTTATGGTAAATAGACGTTTTTTATATTCTTTTTTAAATTTAGGCAAGTTTAGATGACGAATTTCTATTGGGATTTTGTTCCAGATTGACGGTCCTGTATATTTAATGGATCGTTGCGTTTTGTTGGTTTTAAAGAGTGGGATCATTAATTGGTATGAATGAGTTGATCTGGTTCTACGATTATGTGAATCTTTTACCAATTTAAAAAAAGTTGTTAAGTTGAATTTGAAATTGGGAGGCCAACGATTTTGAAAATTAAAGTGAATAAATTTGGCTATTTCAAAGTTGATTTGCAGTCTTAAAGGGAGGATATTATTTTTCAAATAAATCGGTGAGACGGAATCTAACCAATGACTTTTGTTAACAATTCGAATGGCTTTATTTTGTAGTTTTATTAATTTTGTAAGGTATGAAGGATATGTGCTGCCCCAAACAAGAAGACCATAATTTATATGTGAACTAATTAAAGAATGATATAGTTTTTTTAAAGAGGGTTTGTTGAGATAATGTTTTAGTTTATTTAAAATGCCTACCGATCTAGTTATCTTCATTTCTATTAATTTGATATGATCTCGAAAATTTAGTTTGTTGTCTAAGTTAATTCCTAGGTATTTGGCTTTGTTTACTGACTTTATTATACCTAATGGACAATTAACGTTTATTTCAGGTGGAGGTATGTTTTGTTTAGGAGAGATAAAAAGAGCGTTTGACTTATTTGTATTTAGTGAATTTATAGGCTCAGGATCGGGCAATGGTGCCCAAAACACTGCCCACAGCTGCCCTATCTCTTGTCTATTCAACAGCTGACAAGTAGCAGAGCACTGCAATAAATGCTGACTGTGGTTTATTTATTGGGTATCAAATGCCAGCCTAAAAGACTAAAATCTAAATGCTTGTTTTGTGTGCTGTGCAAAAATTGCTTAACAATCTTGCCAAATTAGCATCCGTGCGACTCAGTAGATGAATCATAGATCGGATACGGAGTAATATGAGAGTACATTACAAATTCGTGCTTTTATTACCAGCACATAACCGATACCCCGCTCGTTCGAAACAGCGTTTCCAAAACGGGTAGGGACTATTTGATAAAACGGTTTTGGCGCGGCCGTTTTAGCGCGGCCTTTTTCGCGCCAGTGTATTTGAAACTAGCAGGAAGGTTTGAATAAAACAGTATAATCAATCACCCTAACCCTAACCTAACCGCTAAACCCTAAACCCTAAAATTTTCAAGATTTTACGAATAAGAAAACGACACACTGCCACAATGGCTGGCGCCTAAACGGCCGAGCCAAAAAGGCTTCGCCAAATAGTCCCGTCCCATTCCAAAACAGCTTGAGTTATGCTTAAATCCATGCGGACGGGCCTAGGACAACTTGCCGCAACCCAAATAACGAGTCCACTGCGGCTAGATGGACTTGCTTGCAAATTTTGTTTTCGGACTTCCAAGCCAAGTTACTTCATGCCAATTTTTGGCGCAAATAAAATAATCGCCACTACCTGCATGTCCCTGATGCGCTGATGTGGTAACAACTACTTTTCCATCCATTTATTGGTTTTAGTCGAAAGTATACAAAGCCTACTTTATACTAAACGCTAAAATGCTATACGTAAATGAATAAAAGTTTTATACGTATGTATGAAAAATCTTTGTTTTATACGCTAGACTTTTTTTGATATTTCTACATAATAACATCAGTTTTAACAACGAACAACAATATTTTATTTATCAAAAAAATTTATTCCAAACAAAAATTGTAACACAAAAAAGGTAGATTTACAGTGAATATTGTCCTGTAATTGCTTGCAATATATCGGGCAATACTCTCTCTTTGGTTCTATTTCTCCTCCACAAAAATTTGTCAATGTATGAAGCAAGAAAAGTTCGTCGACATCCTTGCATTCTTCTAAGTTTTCCCTTAAATTGTCCCTACATACAGTATTATCAATAATATTTGTGTGGATACCTTGAGGATCCACAAAATGCCGACGGTGATTAACAGTTTTGTGCGTGTATCTAATGCAGTGCTTTTCAAACTTTTTTCACTACGGCACACTAATAAATTCTGAGTTTGCCTGCGGCACCTTACTTCATAAAGGCGAAAGCCTACTTAATACACTCTTCAAGTTTACATACAGAAATTATATTCAATATATGATAGCAGCAATACCTAATGAAAGGGTGTGCCCACAAAATTGTTTTGATACTGGCAGTGGTGGATATAGGTTGAGGCGAATGAGGCATTTGCCTCGGGCCCCCCTTGAAAATACCGCATATAGTTTCATTTGCTGTATATGTTTTTTAGAGAACACTATGATTTTGAAAGATAGATAGCGAAATTAGAGATTAAATCAAAGTAAAGACCTTTTTTTTTAGAGATCACTATGATTTTGGGAAAATAAGGGAAACACGAGATCCAAACCTTTTTCTTTTAGAGAACACCAATTTTTGGGAATCCTTCCCTCGAGTCCCAACTTTGAATATCCCAAAAAACAAACAACTTTATGCAAATGACCTCTTTCCTTTTACATTTTTACTGAAGCAGCCCATATTTAAGATTTTTAACAATACTAAAATTATATAAAAAACATAAATCATCTGTAGACCAAGACTCTATTGCTTTCTGTTTATACACGAAAATTTTGCGGCACACTTTAATCTTTTCCGCGGCACACAGTTTGAGAAACACTGTCATAATGCTAAAAATAAAACAAATTATCGTTTTACTGTTCATGTTTATATAAACTTATAAGAGCATTAAGATGCTTCATCTACTGAGTCGCACGGATGCTAATTTGGCAAGATTGTTAAGCAATTTTTGCACAGCACACAAAACAAGCATTTAGATTTTAGTCTTTTAGGCTGGCATTTGATACCCAATGAATAAACCACAGTCAGCATCTATTGCAGTGCTGTGCTACTTGTCAGCTGTTGAATAGACAAGAGATAGGGCAGCTGTGGGCAGTGTTTTGGGCACCATTGCCCGATCCTGAACCTACAAGTTGCTTCAACAGCGTGACACACGAAAATAGTTCCATGCGCAACGCCTCTAAAATAGTGATGGAACGTGAGCGATCTATCAAGTTTCACCTCAAGATAAAATAAGGTTAGCAAATAACAAAGGTATATTGGTATTGTAGACTCCCAGCTCACGTGTGGCCTCTTGGTTATTTACATGAAAAGCGGGTCATCGTCTTAAAGTGACTGAGCATCAACCTCAAAGTCTGGAGATACCTTAAAATTGCAATCATGTCTTAACTTAAAGTCCCTCAAACTTGTTCCAGTTTTCAGAAGAGTGCAACAATGCAAGAGCGTCTACATTAGCAATTTTTGTGAAAGTCGTAAGGCAGGTTGTACGTATAAATGGTAAAAAAAGAGAAACCAAGATCGATCCTTGATGAGCGCACTACTTTACACGTCGAAGTCGACATTGTTTGTTGTAAGCAGTGGTAGGGACATTCCATATCAACTCACACCCCTCTTTTGCCGACCATCTCCGATTTTTTTGAAATTTGGAATGTTTGTAGGTTTGGATGAGAAAATGTCTCACACCAAATTTCAAGTTTCTAAATCAAATAGTTTTTGATATATGAAGGTTGAAAATTAGACACAAAATCGCAGCTTGAACGCCCCTGATCGAGCAAAAGTGGCCCTCCTGGCTTTATTTTTTGTTCAATTTCAAAGATGTTAATATCATTGGAAAGCTCTTTTCAGCAGCTTTGTAAAGATATTCATATCACAAATGTATGTATATAAATAAAAAAGTTATTTTTTGTCGTGATCTTGTGACCTTGACCTCGTATGACCCCAAAACCCCCACTCTAGACAAAAAAATTTTTTCAATATTTTTGTTCCTCACATAAAGGACTATAAGCATGCCAAAACTCAAAGTGGGATCTCTATGGACTTTCAAAATATTTTTTAATTAGAAAAAAATTAACAAAAAACTTACGAAAATGATTTATTTAAAAATATCACCAAATTTGCAAAAATATTTACTGCGTAAATATCAACAAATTTTCATCATTAGGCACAACTGTTCAATAAAATGCAAATATCTTAAAAACCCATTGAGATCCCACTTTGATTTTTGGCATGCTTATAGTTCTCTATATTACGAACAAAAATACTAAAAAATTTTTTTTGTCTAGAGTGGAGGTTTTGGGGTCATGCGAGGTCAAGGTCACAAGATCACGACAAAAAATAACTTTTTTATTTATATACATACATTTGGATGTAAATATCATTGTAAAACTGCTGAAAAGAGCTTTCCAATGATATTAACATCTTTGAAATTGAACAAAAAATAAAGCCAGGAGGGCCACTTTTGCTCGATCAGGGGCGTTCAAGCTGCGATTTTGTGTCTAATTTTCAACCTTTGTATATCAAAAACTATTTGATTTAGAAATTTGAAATTTGGTGTGAAACATTTTCTCATCCAAATCTACAAACATTACAAATTTCTTCAAAATCGGAGATGGTCGGGAAAAAAATGTCATAAAGCATGTGAGTTGACATGGAATGTCCCAGTAATTGTGTAACTTTCCTTTCGAACAAGCTCCATGATCTTTGCAACCACATGCTTATCAAGGATAATAATTTTATTTGTTACTTGTAACTTAGGCTAAGCGATTAACTTTGTTTTTTCAAAATCAAAATATAACAACTTTTTTAGCATCACATTAATTTGTTTGTTGTTTTTTGCAAAGTATTTCCTGATTGATAAGATTATGTTGTTTGAAAAAACGAAATGTATTCCTTGTAAATTATTCGCCCAACCGCGATTATTTTCATCTTGTAAAGCAGTGGTTCTCAAACTGTGCGTCGTTTGAAATCTCGTAGGGCGTCGCACAGCCATTCTGTTCGAAAAACAGAAAATTTTAATGTATAAATTACGGTTTTATAGCTTAAAGGCCCGTTTCCACTACGAGCGTGGAAAAAAGCATTCTTTGTTTGTTTTATTGATTTTTTTTTTGCGCTTGGAAGAAAAAGAGGGAAATCAGAGATGAAATTGAGTGAAGACCTTTTTTTTTTTTTTTTTTTTTTAAAGAACACATTGATTTTGGGAGAAAAATATCCAAGCCCAGATCAGACCTCTTTTTTTCTCAGACAACATGAATTTTTGAAA
Organism: Diplosoma virens; assembly: GCA_963680785.1. Taxonomy (NCBI): domain Eukaryota; kingdom Metazoa; phylum Chordata; class Ascidiacea; order Aplousobranchia; family Didemnidae; genus Diplosoma; species Diplosoma virens. The sequence goes on from OY796888.1 coordinate 6,179,022, forward strand.
ATACTTGCCTCGGGCCCCTAAATTGGAATATCCACCACTGGACTGGTGCGTCGCATGCTCAGCAAACTTTTGCAAAGGCGTCACAACGAAAAAAAGTTTGAGAACCACTGTTGTAAAGCATTCGCCCAGCTCTTACTTTTTGTTAAGAATTCGCCAATTTTTAACACCATCGAGAATGAAGGCTTAAAAACGAGTTTATAATTTTATTATTGATCAAATTTTAATTTATCAAGAAAAAAAGTATTATTTTATTTAGTCCAAATATAGATTTTAATTGTTTCTTGTAAAGTAGGCTAAGCGATTAACTTTGTTTTTTTCAAAAACAAAATATAATAACTTTTTTAGCATCATATTAATTTATTTATTGTTTTTGCAAAGTAATCGCTTATGGATAAGATTATGTCGGTCGAAAGAAACGAAATGTATTCCTTGTAAATTATTCGCCCAACCGCGATTATTTTCATCTTGTAAAGCATTCGCCCAGCTCTTACTTCTTGTAAAAAATTCGCCAATTTTCAACACCATCGAGAATGAAGGCTTAAAAACGAGTTTATAACTTTATTATTGATAAATTAAATTAAAAAAATAAAAAAAAGTATTATTTTACTTAGCCCAACTATAGATTTTAATTGTTTCTTTTAAAGTAGGCTAAGCGATTAACTTTGTTTTTTTCAAAAACAAAATATAATAACATTTTTAGCATCATGTTAATATATTGTTGTTTCTTGCAAAGTAATCGCTTATGGATAAGATTATGTCGTTCGAAAGAAACGAAATGTATTCCTTGTAAATTATTCGCCCAACCGTGATTATTTTCATCTTGTAAAGCATTCGCCCAGCTCTTACTTCTTGTAAAAAATTCGCCAATTTTTAACACCATCGAGAATGAAGGCTTAAAAACGAGTTTATAATTTTATTATTGATAAATTAAATTAAAAAATTTAAAAAAAAGTATTATTTTACTTAGCCCAATTATAGTTTTTAATTGTTTCTTGTAAAGTAGGCTAAGCGATTAACTTTGTTTTTTTCAAAACCAAAATATAATAACTTTTTTAGCGTCATATTAATATAATTGTTGTTTCTTGCAAAGTAATCGCTTATGGATAAGATTATGTCGTTCGAAAAAAACGAAATGTATTCCTTGTAAATTATTCGCCCAACCGCGATTATTTTCATCTTGTAAAGCATTCGCCCAGCTCTTACTTCTTGTAAAAAATTCGCCAATTTTTAACACCATCGAGAATGAAGGCTTAAAAACGAGTTTATAACTTTATTATTGATAAATTAAATTAAAAAAATAAAAAAAAGTATTATTTTACTTAGCCCAACTATAGATTTTAATTGTTTCTTTTAAAGAAGGCTAAGCGATTAACTTTGTTTTTTTCAAAAACAAAATATAATAACATTTTTAGCATCATGTTAATATATTGTTGTTTCTTGCAAAGTAATCGCTTATGGATAAGATTATGTCGTTCGAAAGAAACGAAATGTATTCCTTGTAAATTATTCGCCCAACCGTGATTATTTTCATCTTGTAAAGCATTCGCCCAGCTCTTACTTCTTGTAAAAAATTCGCCAATTTTTAACACCATCGAGAATGAAGGCTTAAAAACGAGTTTATAATTTTATTATTGATAAATTAAATTAAAAAATTTAAAAAAAAGTATTATTTTACTTAGCCCAATTATAGTTTTTAATTGTTTCTTGTAAAGTAGGCTAAGCGATTAACTTTGTTTTTTTCAAAACCAAAATATAATAACTTTTTTAGCGTCATATTAATATAATTGTTGTTTCTTGCAAAGTAATCGCTTATGGATAAGATTATGTCGTTAGAAAAAAACGAAATGTATTCCTTGTAAATTATTCGCCCAACCGCGATTATTTTCATCTTGTAAAGCATTGGCCCAGCTCTTACTTCTTGTAAAAAATTCGCCAATTTTTAACACCATCGAGAATGAAGGCTTAAAAACGAGTTTATAACTTTATTATTGATAAATTAAATTAAAAAAATAAAAAAAAAGTATTATTTTACTTAGCCCAATTATAGTTTTTAATTGTTTCTTTTAAAGTAGGCTAAGCGATTAACTTTGTTTTTTTCAAAAACAAAATATAACAACATTTTTAGCATCATATTAATTTATTTATTGTTTTTGCAAAGTAATCGCTTATGGATAAGATTATGTCGTTAGAAAAAACGAAATGTATTCCTTGTAAATTATTCGCCCAACCGCGATTATTTTCATCTTGTAAAGCATTGGCCCAGCTCTTACTTCTTGTAAAAAATTCGCCAATTTTTAACACCATCGAGAATGAAGGCTTAAAAACGAGTTTATAACTTTATTATTGATAAATTAAATTAAAAAATAAAAAAAAGTATTATTTTACTTAGCCCAACTATAGTATTTAATTGTTTCTTGTAAAGTAGGCTAAGCGATTAACTTTGTTTTTTTCAAAACCAAAATATAATAACTTTTTTAGCGTCATATTAATATAATTGTTGTTTCTTGCAAAGTAATCGCTTATGGATAAGATTATGTCGTTCGAAAAAAACGAAATGTATTCCTTGTAAATTATTCGCCCAACCGCGATTATTTTCATCTTGTAAAGCATTGGCCCAGCTCTTACTTCTTGTAAAAAATTCGCCAATTTTTAACACCATCGAGAATGAAGGCTTAAAAACGAGTTTATAACTTTATTATTGATAAATTAAATTAAAAAAATAAAAAAAAAGTATTATTTTACTTAGCCCAATTATAGTTTTTAATTGTTTCTTTTAAAGTAGGCTAAGCGATTAACTTTGTTTTTTTCAAAAACAAAATATAATAACATTTTTAGCATCATATTAATTTATTTATTGTTTTTGCAAAGTAATCGCTTATGGATAAGATTATGTCGTTAGAAAAAACGAAATGTATTCCTTGTAAATTATTCGCCCAACCGCGATTATTTTCATCTTGTAAAGCATTCGCCCAGCTCTTACTTCTTGTAAAAAATTCGCCAATTTTTAACACCATCGAGAATGAAGGCTTAAAAACGAGTTTATAACTTTATTATTGATAAATTAAATTAAAAAATAAAAAAAAGTATTATTTTACTTAGCCCAACTATAGTATTTAATTGTTTCTTGTAAAGTAGGCTAAGCGATTAACTTTGTTTTTTTCAAAAACAAAATATAATAACTTTTTTAGCATCACATTAATATAATTGTTGTTTCTTGCAAAGTATTTTCTGATTGATAAGTTTATGTCGTTCGAAAAAAACGAAATGTATTCCTTGTAAATTATTCGCCCAACCGCGATTATTTTCATCTTGTAAAGCATTCGCCCAGCGCTTACTTCTTGTAAAAAATTCGCCAATTTTTAACATCATCGAGAATGAAGGCTTAAAAACGAGTTTATAACTTTATTATTGATAAATTAACTTAAAAAATAAAAAAAAAGTATTATTTTACTTAGCCCAACTATAGTATTTAATTGTTTCTTGTAAAGTAGGCTAAGCGATTAACTTTGTTTTTTTCAAAAACAAAATATAACAACATTTTTAGCATCATATTAATTTATTTATTGTTTTTGCAAAGTAATCGCTTATGGATAAGATTATGTCGTTAGAAAAAACGAAATGTATTCCTTGTAAATTATTCGCCCGACCGCGATTATTTTCATCTTGTAAAGCATTCGCCCAGCGCTTACTTCTTGTAAAAAATTCGCCAATTTTTAACATCATCGAGAATGAAGGCTTAAAAACGAGTTTATAATTTTATTATTGATAAATTAAATAAAAAAATAAAAAAAAAAGTATTATTTTATTTAGCCCAATTATAGTATTTAATTGTTTCTTGTAATGTAGGCTAAGCGATTAACTTTGTTTTTTTCAAAAACAAAATATAATAACAGTTTTAGCATCATATTAATTTATTTATTGTTTCTTGCAAAGTAATCGCTTATGGATAAGATTATGTCGTTAGAAAAAACGAAATGTATTCCTTGTAAATTATTCGCCCAACCGCGATTATTTTCATCTTGTAAAGCATTCGCCCAGCTCTTACTTTTTATTAAGAATTCGCCAATTTTTAACACCATCGAGAATGAAGGCTTAAAAACGAGTTTATAATTTTATTATTGATAAATTAAATTAAAAAAATAAAAAAAATAATATTTTACTTAGCTCAATTATAGTATTTAATTGTTTCTTGTAAAGCAGGCTAAGCGATTAACTTTGTTTTTTTCAAAAACAAAATATAACAACATTTTTAGCATCATATTAATTTATTTATTGTTTTTGCAAAGTAATCGCTTATGGATAAGATTATGTCGTTAGAAAAAACGAAATGTATTCCTTGTAAATTATTCGCCCAACCGCGATTATTTTCATCTTGTAAAGCATTGGCCCAGCTCTTACTTCTTGTAAAAAATTCGCCAATTTTTAACACCATCGAGAATGAAGGCTTAAAAACGAGTTTATAACTTTATTATTGATAAATTAAATTAAAAAATAAAAAAAAGTATTATTTTACTTAGCCCAACTATAGTATTTAATTGTTTCTTGTAAAGTAGGCTAAGCGATTAACTTTGTTTTTTTCAAAAACAAAATATAATAACTTTTTTAGCATCACATTAATATAATTGTTGTTTCTTGCAAAGTATTTTCTGATTGATAAGTTTATGTCGTTCGAAAAAAACGAAATGTATTCCTTGTAAATTATTCGCCCAACCGCGATTATTTTCATCTTGTAAAGCATTCGCCCAGCGCTTACTTCTTGTAAAAAATTCGCCAATTTTTAACACCATCGAGAATGAAGGCTTAAAAACGAGTTTATAACTTTATTATTGATAAATTAACTTAAAAAATAAAAAAAAAGTATTATTTTACTTAGCCCAACTATAGTATTTAATTGTTTCTTGTAAAGTAGGCTAAGCGATTAACTTTGTTTTTTTCAAAAACAAAATATAACAACATTTTTAGCATCATATTAATTTATTTATTGTTTTTGCAAAGTAATCGCTTATGGATAAGATTATGTCGTTAGAAAAAACGAAATGTATTCCTTGTAAATTATTCGCCCGACCGCGATTATTTTCATCTTGTAAAGCATTCGCCCAGCGCTTACTTCTTGTAAAAAATTCGCCAATTTTTAACATCATCGAGAATGAAGGCTTAAAAACGAGTTTATAATTTTATTATTGATAAATTAAATAAAAAAATAAAAAAAAAAGTATTATTTTATTTAGCCCAATTATAGTATTTAATTGTTTCTTGTAATGTAGGCTAAGCGATTAACTTTGTTTTTTTCAAAAACAAAATATAATAACAGTTTTAGCATCATATTAATTTATTTATTGTTTCTTGCAAAGTAATCGCTTATGGATAAGATTATGTCGTTAGAAAAAACGAAATGTATTCCTTGTAAATTATTCGCCCAACCGCGATTATTTTCATCTTGTAAAGCATTGGCCCAGCTCTTACTTTTTATTAAGAACTCGCCAATTTTTAACACCATCGAGAATGAAGGCTTAAAAACGAGTTTATAATTTTATTATTGATAAATTAAATTAAAAAAATAAAAAAAATAATATTTTACTTAGCTCAATTATAGTATTTAATTGTTTCTTGTAAAGCAGGCTAAGCGATAAACTTTGTTTTTTTCAAAAACAAAATATAATAACTTTTTTAGCATCACATTAATATAATTGTTGTTTCTTGCAAAGTATTTTCTGATTGATAAGATTATGTCGTTCGAAAAAAGCGAATTGTATTCCTTGTAAATTATTCGCCCAACCGCGATTATTTTCATCTTGTAAAGCATTCGCCCAGCTCTTACTTCTTGTAAAAAATTCGCCAATTTTCAACACCATCGAGAATGAAGGCTTAAAAACGAGTTTATAATTTTATTATTGATAAATTAAATTAAAAAAATAAAAAAAAGTATTATTTTACTTAGCCCAATTATAGTTTTTAATTGTTTCTTTTAAAGTAGGCTAAGCGATAAACTTTGTTTTTTTCAAAAACAAAAACAACAACTTTTTTAGCATCATATTAATTTATTTATTGTTTCTTGCAAAGTAATCGCTTATGGATAACATTATGTCGTTGGAAGTGGGAACGGGCCTTAAAGCATTCGCCGAGCTCTACAATTTCATTTCTTGTAAAGAGCAACAGAGAGCAGAGGGAGAAAGAGTGGGAAATAACGAGACAGAGAGTGTACGAGAGAGAGAGAAGCGAGTGGAAAACGAGAGAATTTAAAAATTAGAAAAAAGAGTTTTAAGCAGCGAGGGCGAATTCTTAACTTGCTCCAAAAAGTGCCAGTACAAAACGGTAGAAGGCATGGCCGCAAGACCTTGATCAGTTAAAATGTAAGAAATGAGAAAGGAAAAAAGAATCGAATATCACAAGAAAACTAATCGAACAAATTAGAAGATTATATAACCAGTACATGACTACCTGTGTAAAAATGATAAGTGGCACAGCTAGTCAAGATAGGAATTTAGCTCAATTGAGCAACAGAGCAAGGAGAGTAAAGAAAAACCATCCATAAAAAAACCTCACCAGGACTGGAAACCTTTTTTATATGCATCTGGTAACTGTACAAAGATTAATTGAAGGTATTATAATAATAATGATACCAGTAATTGAGTAATTTATTTACTCCTTAAGATTGTTTACAACATATCATATGTTGACATCTGTCTAAGGAGTGCCTTACAATTACTGAAGCTTAGGATATATCACATACAATAATATATGCAAAGGGTACCTATATAAAGAAATCAGGCACAACCGTGTAATGCAGGTATATACATCATACAAAGTAAATTATTCCAATTAAAAACAAAAATAAAATAAAACAAAAAATATATCAGTATTAAACAAAGAGTATATACAAAAAATTTAAGAGATTATAAATTAAATAATAAGTAATTATTTATGATAATAATAAGCAAGTATTTATGATTAGCAAATATAAGTTGATACTTTTTGGGATCATAAAAATATGGTATAATTAAAAATCAAGTGAAATGCTTTAAAATATTCTTTTTATATTTCAATACACTATATCTCTTATTTGTATATACTTGTAATCAGTATAACAATTTATCACATCAAAGATAACTTGTGTACAATTTGTTTTCTAAACTTATAAGTGCAGTGGTTTCTGTTATTTTTTTTATAGTAATTTTTAAGTTTTGAATTTTGAGTTTTTTATCAATTTTTTCATTGTGTTCTTGCAAAACATAGGCTAATGGCTTTATCTTCAACAACTTTACTGTTGTTTTTACATAAAAAAATTAATAGATCACTACATGAAATTTAATTCAACTAGTTTTTGCTGAAATATTGTTTGAATATTTAGCCTGCTAAAAATTTATACCTTATGATAACATTCTAATGATGCATTTGCAAAATGCACAAAGCCCAAAGCTTTAGTAGAAAGATTTTAAATGCTTTATCCATTAAGCTTTTAAAACTATAGTGTTTTACATTAACAAACAAAAATTTAAAAATTGCTTTTCTATAGTTTATAAGATATATGATTTTTCTTTTATTTTTAGGAATTTAAAAAAAAAATTTTTATTGTTGAAACATAATAAGAATCTCTTAATTTGTTTATTGTATTATTGAATAATATCTTACAATGGACATATTTGATTTCTCAAGTTATTATATGGTTAGAACTTTTTTGGTTTACAAGTTTATTGCATAATATTTATGATATAAATTTTTGTCATATTTGGTCATTATTGTTTGTATTTACTATTGAACTCTTTGACATATAAGACTTTGATTTAGTGTTAAACCAACTTATACCATCAATTACTTTCATTGAAGATATCACTTAAGTTTATCAAAGTACTTTCAAAAATTTTATCTATTTAGTTAAAACATTTTCATATTTTTTTTCAATCTCCTGGCTTGGAGAACAACATCACAGGCATTAAGATTAGAGCAACAATAAAAAAATTACAGATCTTTTCAAGAATCACTTTAAGCAATTATTTTCCTTGAAAAGAATCCCTGTACAACATCAGGATAGAATGAAAAAGAAACCGAAAGGAAAAAAATCTTTTCAAGAAGCAATAGTAACCACAGAGACTTGGATTAGTTTCACGAACAAACATCACTTATGATGACTTCTTAAAGAGACTTAAAATTACTTCAATCTGCTTTCTATGATGCTAAGATATTGTCGTTCAATGAAAAGTTTTCCATTTGTTTTTTTAGCTTTAAATTGTGATTAAAAGCTGCTTGTTTAGATTGCCAAGCATAGAAAATACTGTTTAATGTCTTTCACAAGGACACAAAAAACGATGACAAATAGGAGTTGAAAAAAGATCTTGTTGATTGTAGTCATCAACCAAACAATATTCCTAACTTCTTTCTTTCCTATGCTGCTGACAGTATGTCGGTAGATTAACTAACAGTATTTTATTATATCACTAAGAAAAAGTAAGTACCTTTTTTAATCGCACAACAGTATGATATGGTTGCCATTAAAATGGTGTTTGATACTTTATAATTTCATATTATAAAGCTAACTCTAGCCAAAAAGTATGGCTGCTATTATGTTTTAAAGCCAATACTTAAAAGGGGATGTGCCAAAACTTTGATCAATGCTAAATTAATAGGCATTTTGGGCATTTTTTAATTCAATTTTTTTGTAAATGCTTTTTTTTATTATATTTTTAAAATCTTGTACCCTGACAAGTCATCTAATCAACTAAATTAATTTATAACATGGCTTAATGTGATAACTAGGGCTTGCTAAAATTAGTAAAGTCAATTCTTTTTCAGGGATTTTTATATTTAAAGGTTAAACCAAAAGGATCTTGACCAAAAAAGGGACAGGTAGGCCAAGAAACTCACCAAAATAAATCCTTCAATGGGTCAAAAAGATTATTTCAAGTTGTTCAGACTAAAATTGCACATAAAAACAGTATTCAAGAAAATGGGCATAGAAAAATAATATACAAATTTTATCCAACTCTTTTGACCACAATGAACTTGAAATGCTCTCTTTTAATTCATAAGAGTTTTCATTAACATCAATTGCTTTGTTCAATTAAATGAAGTTATTAACAAAATAACAGTAGATATTATTTTTGTTGAATGAAAATAAGAAGCATTTTTGTGATGATAAATTGAAAGTGAAAGTCAAATTTGGTTAAAATAAACATTTAATTGTTATTTTTTAGTTGATTATGTTTAGTAATTTGAATTTTTTGCATGTGTGTTTGTTGTTTTAATTATTTACCAGTTAAATTTCTTAAGTGGTGAATTATTTAAACACCAAAATATGACCTGTTGCAAATATTCAGAAATGTCATATAAATGTATTGTGCTTTTATTGCAGTTTCATAACTATGCGAGCTCTATCTCATATATTTTTTTTGTCAGCAGCGTGATCAAATGGTTAAAGTACCATGCTTATAATCAACATAATCTCAGTTCAAAACTTGTGCCATTCTGTTGTGTCCTTGGAAAAGACACTTTACAGCACTTTTTTCTGCTTAATGGTCTTGGCAAGCAGTTTTAAATTACAGTCACATCTCCATTAAATTACAAGTGGACAGCAATATCTTGGCATCTCTAGAAGCAGGTCGGGGTAATTGCCTATCCATTGTATTAGCACCTCCATTGCTTTCCAGCAAGTCAGGAGGATAAATATAGAAATAAAACAAATGAATAAAAATTATTTTTCACTATTTATCCTTCTGATTGACAGAAAAGTATCCAAGGCACTATACATATGGCAATTGTCAAACAATTGCTGCTTCTGGAGATGCTAAAGTAGTGCTATCCAGTCAAAATTGTTTTTTTTCGTTTTTATTAAAGATATGACTGAAATTTAAAGCTGCTTGCCAAGACTGCCAAGCAGAGGAAAGTGTTGTGAAGTGTCTTTTCCAAGAACAAAACAGAATGGCATGAGTGGGTTTTGAACCTCAACCGTGTTGATCGGGTTTGCCATCAATTGTGGCGCTCTTAACCACTCAACCACGCTGCCAACAAACATATATATATAAAAGCTTTATCTTTGCCCCATCTTTAAAAGATATTACAATCATTGAAAAAACTAACAAATAATAAAAGCTAAATATTTTTAGTATTGAAGGTTTTCTATTCTTATATTGCATTCGTAATATTTTGTAGGATTATTCGGGTCAGAAGAAAGCAGAATTCGTTTTCAAGTGTATTACAGTGGTTTTTGGTGTAAGTACATGCTATTTTATTATATTGTGTTGTATTAGTTATATTTATGATAGATAATATTTTTTTGTTAGAGTTAATTGGTTATCTTTTGGTGCCTTTTTCATTTAAAGAAACTGCTAAATGTCTTTAAATTTTCTATAGATTGTTGGTTTTATTGTTGGTTATCTTGCTGAACAATTATCTTATTCAATAATAATTCTGGCAGCTGGCTGCGTCATAGCAGGACTGGTAAATATGTTATTCATTTTTTTATAAATGCTGTATCATTATTGCTGGTAGAGTTTTCATATCTGTTAACTGTCAATTTCTGGGCTGTAACGATTTTATATTCACTTGTATGTAAAATAAAGAATTTCAACATAAACGCGTTTGACCACAACATAAAAGAAGTAACTCCATAAAAAGGTAAACTGGACGACAAAAAATTAGGAGCTTGAAGAATTGGTAATAAGTAACTAGGCAACTTTAAAAATTTACGAACTGTTACCCTGTTCTAAATATTATTATTTAAAAAGGAATAAAAGCAAATGTAATTTTAAGTTTACTTTGAAAACCAAAAAAATATTTGAAAAAAACAATAAATTTTTTTGCTATTTACAAAATATATTTTTATTATTTTACCAGCTATTTATTCTTTTGACTGGCAGGAAAAACGTGGAGACATTCTTCTCGCAACCCTCAAGCAATTACCTCGACCTGCTTTTGGAGATGTCAAAATTTTGCTGTCCGGTTTAAAGTTTTTATCTTTTTTTAATTTTTGTTTGTTTTAAAAATATGACTGAAAATTTGAGCTGCTTGCTACGACCACCAAGTAGAGGAGGCGGTCGTAAAGTGTCTTTCCCAAGGACATAAAGATTGACGCGAGTAGGTTTTGAACCGAGGGTGAGTCCCTCAACGCTTCTGGCTGCACCGACGATGTGACGTTGATGTCCTAATAAACCAATCTTATTTCGTATTAATTAGGTTCTTAACAAAACAACTTGGTAGGAAGGAACTTTATTGGTTCTAAAACGAACAATCTTTGCCGTGCAGACCGTAGATTAGGATTTATGACTTTCCGGACTATTTAATATCCCAGGATTTTCCGAGAAAAGTTTAACTTCGTGGAAAATCTCGGAATTGCAAAATTTACCACAAAGATGACAAAATGTCACACAATTTTGTCTGAAAAGTTTACTGATGGCTAAAAAAAGTTCTTCACCTGCAATCTCAAACCTTTGCTTGATGCAAGGTCGTGATCGACCGACGTATTGAGCAACCTTGCTTTGAATCATTGCTTTCAACTCAAATGCAATAAACCAGGATTTCCGGAAATTCTTTCCGGAATCCCGGAAATTTAAAACTTCAAAGTTGTCCTGGATCCCGGGCCTAAATCCTACCGCCAGATACAAGTGTCCTCTAAGCAATTGTTGTTGTAATATCAAGTTCCAAGTAGATAGTCGAACGTTGCCTTTTTTCGGTGTTCAAAGGTTGTTTCGAATTTCGATTCAGGTTCGAACAATTCAAAAATTTCGTTTTATGTTCGATATCTAAAGCCGAAATTGGCTGCTTTTCAAATCTCAGAAAAATCGTACAATAGAACCAGAGAATATTTATAAAGTGTATGAAGCAATACTAACATCAAAACAACCTTAACAAACAACTCTGCTATAGTAATAAATCGTTTTTGCTCCAGGATTTGTTATCAAAAATGAGAAAATGCTATTTCTGTTTTGACCTTTTGAACAACCTCACAGTATTTTTGCTAGACGTTTCACGCAGTCAGTTTAGCCGTGTTTGAAAAAGCTAAAAAGCTTGAACTGTTTTGTTTGCAAGCATGGTTTCAAGTCGACGTAACACAGCATGGTGATGATTTAATTACTGCCTCGATATTTTCGGTTCTCTTGAAAAAAGAGTTTTTACGGCACTCCTGATAGGTGACAGTTATAAACATCTCGTATTTTAAAACGAATTACTAAGAAATGATTTTAGCAAGAGTATCTCTCCAAAACTAGCTTGGAATAAGGTCATTTCCAGGTTTAACGTTTACAAGGCTCGTTTTCACTACGAGTGTGGAATGAAGTATTCCTTGTTTCTTCTATTAATTTTTTTGCTTCGCTTAGCGCTCGATTAGATTTTAAACGGGGAAAGATCAATAAAACAAACAAAAAATGCTCCATTCCACGCTCGTAGTGGAAAGGAGCCCTTACGCTCCGAAAGTCCTCACAGTAAGAATATGAGTACGTTGGTCGGGTGGATTGTAAGCCTGATAAATTGCAACCTTCGAACTCGATGAGTTTTCATTGTTGTTTGTTTTGCAAAGGTCACCTTACCTCCTTGGCCACTGTATCGTTCGGACAATATTAAATGGAGGAAACCTCGTCGGAATGAAGAATCTACAGCGCCACATAACAAAGGACGAAGAAAACAATAAAACTTAGGTTTAAAATACTAGCTACAGCTATTAATATTTGTGGAGGTGATAATATTTGATCTTTTCAAAAGTAACAAAGCAACCTAAATTGATGAATTTGCTTTTTTTATTGATCAATGTGCAATGCTAAAAAAGTAGTTATTGTCAATTTACGATCTCGTGTAAATGTCGAGAAATGTGTTTGTTTTAAACGGAAGTCGTGTAATTAATAAAATTTTTAAAATATTCTGTTTGCAACACGTTTGCTCATCAAAGTTGTTCACCCCAACTTGAAAGTTGACCTCGATCGGCATGGTCTCGGTTCGAGTCCCGTCTTGGGACCGCAGCTTTGTTGTGTGTAAGGCGCCGACCGTTCACAGTCAAACTTTACTGAGTATTTTTAAATGGTAGCAATGATAACTAGTTTTTAAGAACTGGCTTAAAACATAAGCAGTAATTTTTGTAGCCCTGTGATTTTCATTAATTTTTAAATTTAATTATTAGTGGCTAACACAGTCGCACCCGCCGGATGGCCAATTGCACCTTCAAATCTAAAAATTTCTGCAAAATCAGAAATTTTCGGCAGCGACAAGAAATATTTGGGCAAAACAAATTTTTTGTTCACCGAAAATGAACACTAAAACGTGGAAAAAAGTTTTATTAAGATTTAAGGTGAAGATTTTTTTTTGGTCTTGACAAAATTTTTTTATAGCTATTCGTAAACTACTAAAAAATCAAAATTTGGGCGAAACTGTATTGCCTCACCAAATTTGTTTTGGCTGGTACCGCTATAGTGCCTAAAAAAACCTCAGCTTTTAAGTTTAAATTATGGCTACTTACGCCATCTCTAACAAACCTTGAAAACTTTTAAAAGCAGCTTTCAAAACATTTTTTACAGTACTTTTATTAATAAATGTTTTTTTATGCGCTATATTACAAATTGAACGTTGTAGACTACTGTTTTACTTAGTATTCAAATATTTGATGTCTGTATGTACGGAAATTATAAAAGAAAAGTTGGTGCTAAAGTTTCTATAGTAGAGCTTCACAAAACGTTTGCGAAAGTATTTAAAGAGAACCAGAGTGATTTTTTCTAGCGAGTTCCAGGCGCTAAATAGTCAATTACTCGTACATGATTTCGTTTCCGAAAGAGCAAAAAGGAGAGAAAATAACTTTAAAACTCCCTCACTCAAATTAATAAACCTTAAAAAAAACTTTTTTGAAACATTTCGTCTTTAGTGTGTAAATTTTTAATTAAATTTTTTTTTATCCCTATACGTATTTATCTTCCTGACTCGCAGGAAAGCGACGGAGGCGTTATGCCTAGGGTAAGCAATTACCCCGATCTGTTTCCGGAGGTGCCAAAATATTGCTGTCCGCTAGTTAAAAGATTAAAAGATGTTAAACTTAATATACCTTTCATCAACAATCATATTATATAATTAGCAAATAAAAGAATTACGCTTTACTATTAACTTATTACAAGATAATAAACAAATAAGGTTTTTATTTTTTAACATGTTCCAGGGTGCCTGCCAAACACTGTAGCCTACTTACAAAGATCTATAAAAAAACGCTACAGGCCTACCGTTAATAACGAAATCCATACAATTATTGACTTAAATAATCCCAATCTGGGGTGTATTTTTTACTATGCTGTAAATAGATATTTCAAACACAGGGCTAATTAACCTCATACTGGGGTAACATAGGTCCTGATCAAAAACAGGACTATTTCAAAAACAATTTTACGTTTGACTTGTAAACTTTTACGATAAAGATTTTCAATTGCCCCCCACAATCAAAGTTAAAATATTACATATTTGGTAATGTTAAAGTTATCAAAGTTCTTAAAAAAGTGGCCGAAGTAGTCCCAATTGACAATATTCGTAGAAAACAGTTTGGTTCTTCTCACAATTTATCCGGAAAAGTGTCAGATTAAATGCTTCAAGAATGACTCTACTTTTTCATGCCGTTTTTATTTTTAAACCTTAAATTCAAAACATAAATCGTCGCCTTTTTTCTAGCTGACCGACTTTTGCAAATATTTTGAGTTTAATTAGAAATCCTGCAATAAACTACTGAACTATTAAAGAACTGAATAATCAGGCTATGTAAAGATTATATGATCACTGGCAAATATTTACCCCATTAGACTACTTAAGTCGACTTTATGGCATTAAGAATTTAACTTTGGTAAAAAGAACCCCAGGGTTTGACCCCCAAATTCTAAACTGTTCTTTATTCGATTTACTTTGAGAAATTTTATTAAGAACGTTAACTTTTGAATGACAGGAGACAACATCCGGGTGGTTGCGGTCTGCTGAGAACATTTTACTTAGATCAATAGCCAGTGCCAGTTTTCTTTTAAAACAGTCAAAGTTTCGTAGCAAAAAAAAATCTGTCTCGCTTTTTCGAACCTTTTGTCTTCATTTGATGTTCAATGTCAATTTTTTGGTTTTCTATCGAGACAGTTTCAATACGACTGCGGCTGGCAAATTCTAAGAATTTTAAAAAGTGGACTGCAAGAGTGCAAAACTTGGACCAATGGACATCTTGAACGAGGTGAATACCAACATTAGTGGCTGAAAAACAACGTAGAAGTTTCTGAAAGAAAACATTTTTTTAACTCAAGAAAACTACTTAAAATAATTTTATTCAGGTGTAAAGCATTTATTTAAAAACCTTTTTCGTTATTTAAACAGCTTTATACCTTGAAAAAATATACACTTTGTACAAAAGTTATCGTGCTTTTTTTAAAATTTACATGAACTAAAACATTTTCGACCACGGATAATAGTTACATCAAATTTGTGGCATTAAAAATCAACTTGTGTAAAGTGTAACAATAATACAAGGGCCTCAAGCTGACTTTTGCTAGATAAGTAATTACTAAACTTAATAAAAGCAAAGGTACTGTTTCCAGTGCTTTTTATAAAAACTTATATGCTTCTATATTGCAATTATTTTTATTCCGGTTACTAGAAATGATATTTTTTTAATTTTCAGTAGTTTAGCTTCATTGACAAAATAACATAAATTTTAAAAAACACGACCTCGAATTTGAATATTTTAAAACGAAATCAAACTAAATAATTTCCAAAGGCAGAAAAATCAGTTACAGCAAACAGAAAAATCAGTCACAACATCGGAATTTGGCAGTGACATCCGATTAGGTCGTCCGTATTTCAATAATTGCATCAGAAAAACATTCAAAGCATGACTGAATACAAAATTAAGTGGCAGCAAACAACTCATCTGCACTGGTTTATCAAACTCGGCGGCACAATGCGTTTCAATAAAAAAACAAACAAAAAAATGACCACGACGTCTTTCTGTTGCATAAGTCGATAAAAACTTTTGGATTTCTTCGATACTTGAACATCAGTTACGGCATGAACAAGTACTTCCATTTATGAACAGTTTTGTCGTTCTCAACAGTTATCTGCTTCGAGAAGATATCGCCCATCTGCAGCAACTTCGACTCCAACTTGTCGCGGTTACACTGAAAGTATTCAATTATTCCTTTAAATAAATATTATAAGAATTTTAAAAAGCAATGACTGACATTTAACTTGCATTCTTGAGACAAGTACTTCTGAATGTATTCCATGGTGGCTCCTTTTGGATGAGCTTGAAGAAAAGTAGTAAGGACACCTAAATGAATAAGCTGTATCGGATCATGTTAAAAACACGCTCTTGGGGGTTTATTTACAACAGTGGTCTCCAAACTTTTCGAGCCGGGGGCCGGATTCAGATTTCTTGGACCTCCCCGGGTCAAAGCAAGAAAAAAAAAAGGTCTTCACTTCGATCTCTGATTTCGCTGTTTTTTCTTCCAAAATTGTAGTGATCTCTAAAAAAGGTCTTCACTTCGATTCGAGCTCTAGTTTCATATTTCTCTCCTAAAATCTTGGCGTGTTCTCCAATGGAAAGAACAAGGTAAAAACGTGAAACTAGAGTGTTCCGATATAATTCTATCCAACTGTGGCTCAAAGTGAGTGCAGATATTTTTAAAAAAAGCTCCGCGGGCCGGATAAAAAACCTTGGCGGGCTGTAGTTTGGTGACCACTGATTTACAACATTAAAATCTTTTAAAGAGTTTTTAGGATCCCAGGTCAGTTCGGATACAAAAACAGCAAAAGAACAGGATAAAACAGCAGGAAGTAAGTATCTGCCTCAGTCGTAGCTGCAGAAGGGCTTTTACAAAACTAGAAGCCTAGCTTTTCCGTTGAACTTCAAACTCTGGTACTTTGGTGCTTCATACTGTGGTATTTATTTCGAAAACAAATACATTCCAAAAAAAGAGTTCGGCAGTAGGAAATTGTGCAATCCAACAGAACTTATTCGGGGGGAAAGCTCAATTTGATAACACCCCGACTTGCGAGCAGAAGGACGCGAGTTCGATGCTCAGTCGATTCGAGTGATTTCTGTTGTGCCTTAAAAAGCATCTTACACATTTTTCGATGGTGGCACGCTGCTTATCCGCATGGTGGTCTCCTGCTCACAACAGCAAGCAACGTACAGGCCAATACGCCCATACGATGAAATAAAACTTACACATGATTTTTACTGTTTGAAAATCGAAGCCGGGGGCATCCCCTCCTTCTTCCTTTCGTTTTTTCTTGGCTGGAGCTCCTAAAAAAATGAAAAATGTTCACATCCCGTTTGTACAGTAAGTGCGTCAAAAAGCAACCAGGAAGTAAACAGTTATTATAACGTTGATTTGTATTGGTCAAGCAGTTAATTTGTTCAATTGTTTTAATGCTTATCTTTTAACTTGTAGGGCAGTGCGAAGACGTTGAGAAACGTTTCACAAATTAGCCTGACCTGATTTTAGAGAGGCCTAAAACACTGCTGAATTTATATTTGGATGAAAAATTTTACTACGAAAGATAAAATTTATAACTTTCCAAGACCACCGAACAGTAAAATTCTAATAAATTTTTAAGGCCCCAATAGCAATGGCCTAGAATAGGCAAAATCTAAGGCAAAGCAGAAATTAAACCAAAGCCGATGTGGCCGGTTTAATTGTTACGAGTATATTCAAATAAACGTGCAGCTTTGTAATTCAAATGATGTACTAATAGATTTAACCATCTAAGTACACTAAATACCTGTGTGGGGAACCTGCGAATGTCCATAAGTTTTTTGTGCGGCCTCTAGGACAATTTAAAAAGTAATAGAATTACGTGCTAATGACTACTACTGATGTAATAGAAAAGTCAAGAAATTTGAGACAATTTTAAAGTGAACACCTTTTTCTTAAAGAGATCACTACTTTTTAAGGTCGAGAATTATTAAGAGGTAGATTCAAGATGATGATGCTTTTTTTCTGGGGTATTTCAATTTAGCGGCCTCCTTTGTTATTGCCAATATAAATTGGCTTCCAATAAAAAAAAGGCTTCCCACCTCTGCTATATACATTATTCAATTACCTTGTCTTTAAAACAAAATCGTTTTTTGGACCATTTTAAAAACTTTTACTTCACTTATTTTAAGCATTTCTGGCTGCTTTAACCAGCGCTTCTTAAAGTAAGCCACCTGGCTCCCAAAGGAGGAAAATTGCTAGGGGAAAAATTGGGGAGAAAAACGAGAATCTGAGTACAATACAAGTTGATCTAAAAAAATTGGCACGTCCTTTTGAATTCAATTCAACTCGCAGTTGTATCATGATCACTGATATAAAATGTTTTTATCAAAACGAAGACCTTTTGTAAATTTTACTGACAAACTTTATGTCTAACCGAAATTTGGATTACGAATTCGGTAGAAGACCAAAAAAAATCTTTACTTTATATAACAAAAAGGTTTTTAGAAATAAAATTTTGGGGAAACGACAATACCCGAGTCCTGAAAAGAGGAATGAAACGAAAACTTTTAGAACCAATGCTTTAAACACATGCATAATGCTTTGGAACCTGACTGATTATCTTCAGCCGCCACCGTATTCTGCTTAGCTTGCAACTCCAAATCCTTGTTGTGAAGTTTGGCAACCATGTCCCAAACTTGCTGTATAAGAATAATGTTTATTTATCCATTAATTCCTATTTCAACATGTTGTAATTTGAACTAATTTGAAGTAACTAACAAGTAATTTGAACTAAAAATTACTAAAAGTTTCAACAGTTTTGGATCAAATGCAAACAATTTTAACAACTATGTAAGTTTACCTAATTACTAAAATTACTAAAAGTTTCAACAGTTTTGGATCAAATGCAAACAATTTTAACAACTATGTAAGTTTACCTTTTGCATTGCATTTAGGGATTCTTGTAAATAATTAATTTTTTGATCTTTTTCATCCTCTGTCTGATGAACTGGAGGATCAGCTTTTTTCTCACCAGTTTTGGTCTTATTTGATCCTAAGCAAATTAAAAGCAAAAAATATTCGTTAAGTTTAATAAAAGTAAAAAGAAATCAGAGTTTTGACACAAAATACAAACATAGTTTAATAAAACTCAAAATTTTCTTAAACTGAGAAGTATAAAACACATTTAGCTGCCAGTTTTCAATTTCACTCATGTTGTCAACATGATAGCTTCATCACCTTAAGAACCATACGGTTTAAATTAAACTACTGCATAATAAAAGATTTAATACGAAGTTAGGCTTAAACCTACCCATATTTTTTGCAATTTCTTGTGCCGCTTTGCTGTTTTGGCCTCCCTGTTCATTAGTTGAAATTGAATTCTGCAATCATACTCAAAAGTTACAATTTAGGTAACAAGAAAATAAGGTTTATTGTAAGCAGAATTGTGCGGTGGGGGTTAGCGAGGAAGTCGATAGTTAAAAGGTGGGGTTGGGAACCAGATTCAAAATTGGGGTCAAAAAGTTTCTTACTGACTTTACATTTAGGTTTAGACCAAAACAGCTTCAAAACGTTCAAATCTAAATAAGAATATTGATAGTTAATATAACCAATGGTCTTTTAATTGATTGATCACTATCCAGTTATGTGGGGGTAACATTTCCTTCTGTAACATGGGGAGGGGTTTGTACAATTCTCAGAATGGCCGAATGTGATCTAGTGTTGCCAACAACTTTCTCCAGTTGGGACAATGCCACTTTGATGGCTGTGTCAGCCATGTGCTATGTGGCAACAAAAACTAGTGATACACTTCGGTACGGTTTAGTTTTTTAGCAAGAGAAATACAAAGTGTTACCCAGTGATGTCTTTTGGAAAACAAAGGGTAAACAAAAGCTTACAGTTCATTTTAACTCGAGTAAATTTGTGCGCGCCTTTTTTTCAACTTCAGTAAATCAACTCAAGATAGCCATTTGCTCTAGCGTCACTTGATACAAGATGAACTGTAAATTTGCCAAAAATTTAACGTCTACTCAACTTCAAAGCCATCAACCAATCAGCAGCAAACAAAAATCACGACAAGTTGTGTAAAGATGGTAAGACATACTCACACTATCAAATTTTGATAACAATCAAGTCCAAGCCTACCATGCTTTATAAAAACAAACCTTACACATTTACCAAGATTTATGGCAAACTCAACAGAGAAAGTCAAAGGCATGTGCAGCAAGATAGCAAGTTTCTAATTTTCTATATGTCACTAAAAATAGCAGCTAATGCAATCACTAAGCAAACGAACAGACGCCCAAGTTATAAGAAAGTCAAAGCTAAGGTTGTTTAATTTAAAAATATATGAAGGAAAGGCAAATACAATACCAGTAGCTAAATACTTCAACATAATGTAAATTTGCAAAACTATCAAAACGATTCTTTATGACTAAGTTTCTTGATTTTTATTGTTTCTAAACAAAGTACAAGATTGTTAACAGGAACGAATCTTCAAAGTGCTGAGGATGAATGCATTTAATCTCAAAAAAATTACGTCAAGAAACAACATGTCTCCATTCATATTTATGTAAAGACATTTCAAGTATTGCAAAGGTAATGGAATTACTTACAAACGTAGTACAGTGCCATTCAGTCACTTATACTGTATATCCAAGTATATACGTACATATTAATATTTAGGATATACAATTGGGAAATGGTAAACAAAGGGTAAGCAGTTTCAGTCAGTGTTAGTGGAAAATTGTTTTAAATTGGCTGTATAGGCAAGTAGGTAAGAGCACTATATTAATGGGTGCATATTATCTATGCTTCAAAACTCCCAACCTACTCTTGTACTTTTGATCTGCTTGGCAATCTTAGCTAGCAGCTCTAAATTTCAATCATATCTCTAAAATAAAAAACTTTTAATGATATTATAAACAACATGAGGTATTTAGGAATATTAATAGAAACCAAACTGCTTAAAATGAGAAGCACCAGACTCGAGTTTCGCTCTTATTAGAGCTCGTCAGTGATGCATATCTCACTGCGAATCGAACTCGCTACGTGTTGTCTTCCAAGCAGGAGACAACACCACTAGACCACGCGAGCCCGACAACAACTCAATCACAAGCAGCTGGAAATGATTCCTGGCTTTGCCGCGCAAGGAATACACAAAATCCACTCGAATACACAGAATCCAATAGTGGATTCTGTGTATTCCTTGCGCGGCAAAGCCGGAAATCATTTCCAGCTGCTTGCGATCGACTTGTTGTCGGGCTCGCGTGGTCTAGTGGTGTTGTCTCCTGCTTGGAAGACAACACGTAGCGAGTTCGATTCGCAGTGAGATATGCATCACTGACGAGCTCTAATAAGAGCGAAACTCGAGTCTGGTGCTTCTCATTTTAAGCAGTTTGGTTTCTATTAATATTCCTAAATACCTCATGTTGTTTATAATATCATTAAAATCCTTTCTTCGCCAGCCAAGCTCTATGAGTGTAAGCGCGATGCTTAACGCTTGTCGGGTAAGTCCCGGTCATGAGGTGCGGCCTTGGTCTTACCACTTAGTGGATTCTGTGTATTCCTTGCGCGGCAAAGCCGGGAATCATTTCCAGCTGCTTGTGATCGAGTTGTTGTCGGGCTCGCGTGGTCTAGTGGTGTTGTCTCCTGCTTGGAAGACAACACGTAGCGAGTTCGATTCGCAGTGAGATATGCATCACTGACGAGCTCTAATAAGAGCGAAACTCGAGTCTGGTGCTTCTCATTTTAAGCAGTTTGGTTTCTATTAAAAAACTTTTAATAGGACAATATTTTGGCATTTCTGAAAGCAGTCAGAGTAATTTTTTTACAGTTGCTTCAAGTATAGCACTCAAACACTTTCCTGCGAGTCAGAAGGATAATAGAGTTTAAAAATTCTTCTCTGACAAAATAATGCCTTATCAAAAAACTTCAGTGACTTTTACTTATTATGCCATGGTATGAAAGAGTCTGGATGGAAGTTTGTAAACGTTTCTTCTGAAGATAGCCTGTCCGCCCTGTTGTTGGTCACTTTAACTTTGCAATAACTTGACTGTTTATTACCTTGAAAATAATGATTATGCATGCATTTAATGATGAACCAACAGAAGATGGAAAATTATTGGAATACTGGGCTGACTTAGATAAAAATTTCACATCAAGAAATAGATTTTTCAGAATATTGTGTTTCTTCTTAAATTTTCAAAATATAAAACCTTGCCAAAAAAGCCATTAATGTGTTGGTGCCTTCAACTTACTTGCATAGAATTCATTAGTCTTATCGAGATCAGGTAAAAAAAAACTTAATATTTAATATCATTCTTTCATACAGGGAGGAATTGAGAATGAGCTTACACAACGATTTTTCCAAATTGCCAAAACTATGCAAGAACAAGCCAGCCACTAAATCGACTTCCTTTTTTACTTTTTTTACACTTTACATGCTTAATTGCTGGTGTCCAGCATAAAACTAATACAGGGTGATTCAGCGAAGTGTGCACAAATACTTTTCTTAGTTTTATGTACATGTATTTCGTCCATTATTAACTTTCAATTATTAACATTTCAGTTTCTTATTATTTAAGAGTTAAAATTTAAAATCTGGAATTATTTGAAGTAAAAATAAACAATGAGTAAAAAGTAAAAACCCATACAAGTTCACCAAAAGACATCTGTTGTCGGAGGCCACTAAGAAAAGGCTCGATAGAGCAAAGTTTTTGGTCAAGAAACTTGTCGATGGCACGCAGCCTCAAGTTTTATGGACAGACGAAAAACTTTTCAATGTTAAAGCTGTCCATAACCATCAAAATGACAGGATTTGGCTTCCAGACATAAACATGGTCCCAGTTGAGCGTCGCAGCTCTTTCAGAAGACAAAAACCCGCCTCCGTAATGGTATGGGCAGGCGCAACATCAAAAGGACTGAAAACTCCTCTCATATTCATTGAAGAAGGGGTCAAGATAAACCAGACCGTCTATAGGCGAATGCTGGAGGAGAAAGTCCTTCCCTGGGTCCAAGAAGTAGTCGGAGAACAAGGAGTTACTCTTCAACAGGACGGTGCAACCTCCCACACGGCCAACTCAGTTCAAGCTTGGTGTCGATGCAATTTCAAAGGTTTTTGGGAGAAAGAGCTTTGGCCGCCGTCTTCACCAGACTTGAACCCTATGGATTTTGGGTTATGGTCTATTTTAGAGACAAAAGCCTGCCGTACTTCTCATCCAAATCTGGACTCTCTAAAGCGAAAATTGACATCGGCATGGGACGAAATTGACCCAGAAGTGGTGTGTGCCACATGTGCCCAGGTTCTGCCACGACTTCGGAAAGTAATCAAAAACAAAGGGGGTTATATTGAATAACTTTTATATTTTCTGAAAGCTTATTAAATTTACTATCTTCACAGCATATAACTTGTTTCATTTGACCTAATTATAAGTCCGAAAGATGAGTTTTTATTTGTGCACACTTTGCTGAATCACCCTGTATATGGTAATCAATAATAATAACTGGATCAACCAATTAATTACTAGTTTTTTTTACTTTTTGTGCACAATTAAACATGGTTATTTGTGAGGTGCTAGTAAACAAAGTTCTTGAAAATCTGTACACGATGTATCATGGAGAAAAGGTTGAAGAGCATTGATGTAGTGAATCAAATTGTTCGAAAAAATAGCCCAAAAAACGGTTTTTTGTCTTCAAACAATGACAAACATTTTTTAAAAATTGATATTTAGCAAGCTAGTCATAGCGAATATTTTAACAATAAATTTAACAAGAAAATTTAAAGAATTAATGCAGTTTTATCAAAACTAATTTTTTAATCAACAACTACTTATTTGATTTAGAAAAGCTCTTTGAGATTAAAGCAAGGTAAGTTTGGCATAAAATCAAACAAGAGTTACCGTGAAATTGCAAGATTTAGAAAAAAAAAATGACTAAATGCAATGTGTTTTTCTTTTAAGATGTTTACTTTTTTCCAAAAATATACTTACTTTCTATAAGTATTGCTTGGTCTTTCTTCGTAAAGCGATCAAAAAAACATAAAACTGAAGTCTCACCTGCCAATGTCGTATCAGCAATAAACAGTTTACCTACCCGTACAGTTTCCAACCATGTGTCAATGGACTTCCTTTGAGGCTTGGTGAAATTATCCCAGTATTTCTGCTTGTGCACATCTTCATAGAGGTTCATAAGATGGTCAACTGCAGGTGCAAAAATAAAACCCTTACTATAGAAGACTTTCTGGTTTGGATCATTTCAAAGATGATTTGATTTTCTTACCGTATATAGAAAATTTTCATATATGAACATGCCAAGTTTGTTAATGGAACTTATACAAAATCTGCAAGTTCTGGAATCTACTCTAATGACTCAAAATCTCAAAAATACAGATGGCTGAAAAAATTGCATATTTGCTGATACTTAACTAACAGGAATCCTGTTAGTTTCAATATCATCAAATAAGCATAAACAACTTTTTTGAAGACAGTTTGCTATGCTACTAACCGTAAACTAACTTCATTTTTCAACAAATCATGATTAGAAAAGTATTGACTATACTATAAAATGAGTATCATAAAAAATAACATAAAATATAAAACAAATTATGATTAATAAAAAGTAGTCATGATAAAAAATCTGCCAAAAAAATTTCGAATAAGCAGTTGCTAACATCATCATATCAAATATTTATTCAATGACTTGCAGAAAAACGTCGGAAGCATTAAATTGAAACTAACAGTCAAGTCGTTAATTTTTCTTTCCTGCTTGTGGAAGTGCCAAGACATTGTTATTGATAGGGAAAATTTATATATTTTGTGATTCATAGGCAATACGACCGTGATTTAAAGTTACATGCTAAGACTGCAAAAAGTGATGTAAAGTGCGAAGTTTTTAAAACAACACAGCATGACAAGCTAGAAACTAAAACCAAACCATGTCAATTGCAATCTATGTCAAACAGTGGCTGCAACTCTCGGCGTCGCTGCCAATTGCTTTTAATGCTATTACAGCCATTTCTATTTATCAAATTACACAATTAACAGTACTTTCCTGTTATCACTCCACTGTCAGCAAATAGTGAATAAAAACCCAAGATTTTTGGGGTCTCTACAAGAATTTTTTTTTGGTGAAACTCACCCAAAATACTCCTTTCAGCACCAGGGTGAAATAAAGAAACCAAGAGAAATGTATTGAAAATAGCAGGAAGAAATAGATGGTGGGGTGATAGCAGGAAAGTACTCAATTAACAGCACACAAGTCTTCTTTTTTAATTTTATTGAAATTGTCCCAACGTCTGTTTTGTTTGTAAGAATCATCAGAGGCTACAACATCTTGATCAAAAAAGTAATCCTATTTAATTATTTAAATAAAATATTGTCTACCTGATGAGATTTACAGACAAAATAGATTGCTGAGACAATCTTAATTTTAATTAATTATGTACAACTGCTCTGACAACTAAAGTCATCAAACACTTTACTAAAGAACACAAACAACTTACATTTATAGCTCAAGTATTTATCAAATTATGTGCTCTGCTACAATAAAATAATTCAACAATATTTAAAAAGTTGCTAATTTTTATAAAATTAAAGTTTCAAGAGATTTTTTTGTCATGATTCTTAGGACTTTAAATAAAAACGACAAAGTTTTTTTTTAATAATTATAGTAATGTAAATTATTACATAATAATAAACATTATTACAATGGTAGGATAAAGAAAA
Source organism: Diplosoma virens (assembly GCA_963680785.1). NCBI lineage: Eukaryota > Metazoa > Chordata > Ascidiacea > Aplousobranchia > Didemnidae > Diplosoma > Diplosoma virens. The sequence goes on from OY796888.1 coordinate 6,204,649, forward strand.
ATCTCACAGATTTGAGTTTTCAATTATTGATGTTGTGTTTGATCTTAAATAGTAATTTAGACCGTAAAATTTTTATTATACCAAAACGCTCAATCCAAATTAAATCCAAGCTGAATCAAAAAACTGAAGTAGTTATACAAAAAAATATCTTACTTCATTTCTTTGCTAAAAGAAAACTTTGACCAGTGTGTACATTTTAGTGTACACATTTAAATTCTGATACTGCCACATACGAGATGGAATTATCATTTTTGGTGCTCATTGCAGAAGATATAGATAACAGACAACACAAATTTTTTGTATTATGAAAACCTTGAATATTTAAGCAAGAAGATGTGCTGTGGCAATGCAAAGCAAATAAAATTTTCTAAAAAGGCAGAGCCAAAATGTTGGTGAATTGTGATAAACTGGAAATTTAAGAGAATTGATGGATCAATTTATTTTGATAATATGAGATAGCTATTCAGAATAGCAAGATAATTGATTCAGGAATTGATAGCAACATTTTTTCCAATTTTGTAAAATCTTGTGTGGGATAAAAAAGGTACTCAACCATGACTTCAAATGAAACTCAAAATGATATACTTTTTTGGTTTGGCTGACATCAAGAATAAAATTCTGGTTTGGTGTGGGTATAAAAACCAGTAAATTTAAGATCATTTTTCAACCACGTGTAGGTTCTCTTGAGTTCTTTCATAGCAAAATAACATCATCTGCATTTTTTTTTATTTTAATCATTTAGCACAACAGAACTTATTCGAGAAAATAAATTTGTTTCGTCTGTTTTTTTATTTGTAAATTATTTACAGTCCAAACAAGAATGTTTTTCCAATTCAGTGTGTACAAGGTATTAATGATTGAAGATTGTTTTTGTGTTAACAGCTTTAAAATTTGCCTAATTAATACTTTTATGAGCGTTTGTATTTTATAATACCTTTTACGAGTTGATTGCTTCTAATAGCTATAACCTCTAATACTTTGAATTTCTTTTTGATTTGGAGTAAAAGAGAAAGCAAATATCAAAAAAGATGTGAAAATTAATTAACTCTTGAATAAAATCTTAAAAATGCAAATCAAAAATGGTTTAAATTTGAAATAATCATTCCATAGTTTGCAAACCCCAACAAAAAATACTACTTGGTAATTTCATGATGTCAAAACAATAAAACCATTAAAAACTATTACTCACAATCTTTGTCGAACTTTGCAACGTAGTTTTCGTATTTTTCCTTCATAGCAACATATTCATTGTTAAGAGTTTGTTTTTCTGATTGCAATCTTTTAATCTATAAATAAAAAAAGATTATATTATTAAATTCTTATTAGATATTTGTTCATCAAACAACCATTTACTATCAACACCATTGCCATATTAACTATCAGAAAGACTATCAGTAAACAAGAAGGTCATTGCAGTTCTGGAAAGTGTAGCAAATAGTGCAATGCAAAAACTTTTCTATATTTTTATTATATCAGCAAAGTTGAGTGGTTACAGCACTGTGATTGCAATTGGCATGGTCTCGGTTTAGAGCTTATTTGCACCATTCTGTTGTGTTCTTGGGAAAGACACTTTACATCACTTTACCCACCTTGGTGGCCAAGCAAGAAGTTCTAAATTTCAATCATATCTGTATTAATTTTCAACCAGACAGCAATATCTTGACATCTTTGGAAGCAGATCAGAGTAATGGCTTACCCTATGCATTAGTGCCTTCATCACTTTCCTGCCAGACAGAAGGATAAATATAGAGATAAAATAAATATTTCTGATGGTCAATACAGAGTTGAAAAGGCCAAATAAGTCTCTCATTAATATGTTTTGAAAATTAGAATGAAAGTGAACAGTTGTATTGAGTTTGTCCTTGTACCTGTGCAGCTTATTCAAACTTGATGGTCATATTTGAAATGTCTGTTAGAGCAAGTTTGTTTATATTCACTTTCAAACAACTACAGCAACAGTGCGCAGTGAAGTCTTGCAATTTTGAAGCCTGCTGTGATAGGATGGAAAATTGTGTGAATCCATGTTGGTGGGAGATGTCTGAAAAGTTTTATGTAGTGTGGCAGTCTTCTTCCAAAATTTTGGCAATAGGCGGGAAGAATGATACGAGATGGTAGTCAGTACCAATGTTGTGATCTTTGCATGGTTTTGGAATGGTTCATTGTTGTTGTTTGAAGGGCATCCACTCCAGGCCAGACACAAACAGGACTGGTTTTTGGAATGGTAATGATTGTGATATGATTTCAAAAATGTGGTATAGTGTTAGTGTTTACAGCAATGTTGTACATGTTTGTAAAGTATCCAATGGCCAGTGTTTTTCAGTATTTTAGGTGATGTTTATGCCATGAGGTTCAGTGAAATTCTTGTTTGTGTTGTTTATGATGGCAGTGGAAATTTGAGTAGTGGTAAGCTATATTTTAGTATAACCAGGAAGGTTTTAGTTTGTTTAATTTATGTGCATGATGTAAATGTCTTTGCCAGTAATAGTTTTTAATTTCAAAGTAGATATGGGTGGTTGGTACCATAAAGTGAGGATTGTGTTGGCAATCAATTTTGTTAAAATGTTATTTTCAAGCATTTGTTTTCTGTGTTAGCTAAGAGCTGTAGTTCATTCATTCATTTTATTCTTAATCATTATTAAACAGTTTAACACAAAAATTATAAATATTAAAAAGATCAAGAAAAGGATTATTATGTTGGAAAAAGGACAAGATAGTTGTGTTTCCTTTATTAAAAGGGTTATTGGCTAAAATAATAAAATTTTACAGTTTTTACCTTTTTCCCAAAAAAGACCTTTTTTTCAGTCTTTACTTTTTTTCTACATATTTTTTCTAAAATGCACTACAATAATGGTATTTCAGGTTTTTTGCCATGCAGCATTAAAAAAGTTGTGAAGCAATGGTTTAGAAGATTGCCACAAATCAACAAAATTTGAAACAGATAAAATGGTTCAGCAGTCCACAAAAATTGAAGTGCAGCTTGGACCATCCTGCACTAAAAGTATTCCAGTTGCATACAATGCTTGCCATAAACATTATTACAAAAGTTTGGAATTTAAAAATCACAATAATTGCTAACATAACCTTTTTTCTTTAACATTGAAGACTAAATCACGATTTGACCAGCCAAACTATTTTTAATTCACTCTATTGAAGTAATAAAACTTAACCCAACTTAACCAAATAATTGACTTAACTGACTTAACTTAACTGAATGCTTAATCCAACTCTTGTTTCATCTACTGACCTGGACACTGCTGGCTTGAAGGATATTGAAGAACCTTACAGAGGTTTGCTTGTTTAAATTAGTGTTCATCCAATATCGCAAAATCACTATTGCATCAACATATTCTTCATTGTCTAAAAAGTTAAATTTAAAAAAGCTACTGAAAATATCAACAAAAAGACAACTCTAAACAAGGAATTTTTCCTGTCAAGCAAAAATATAAAAATATGTATTTTGGTTTTGTATTATTAAAAAAACACCTTAGTTAAACATAAATCTGTTTGAAAACAAAAGATTTGGTCAAACAGTGTAGTTAAAAATTTTCAGTAATTAGAACTCTATAAATTAAATTTTTGCAAAAAATATAACAAATAAAATATTGAACTAAATAAGAAAAGAACAACTTGAAAAGAAAACAGAATAATTTGAAGCAAAAAACGTATGCAGCAAAAACTTCATAAGTACTGCAACAGTGAGATATATTAATAAATCAGGATAAAAACTTTAAACACACGATTTTAAAAAATTGTTAGGATAGTGGTTAAAATTGTTTTCACTACAATTAACAAAAATATAGCAAATTTTCAATTCTAGTAAACCTTGTGGCTAAAAATTGAAAAAAATATTGAAACACAAATGCAAATGAAAACTTTGATTATTTCAAAGCAGCATAAAATAATGTAAAATTTAAAAGCCTTATGAAATTTTAACTACAAACAGCATTGCATTAATACTACACTAATTACTACAGTTCACTTGTAACAGCTTACCTTTCAATTTAACAGTCAACTTTTCTAATTCCAAGCTGTTAAATGGTGGAATATTGGGTACTTTAGAATCTTGCAAATTTAAACGACTAGCAACTAATTGCTTTGATTCATACTCTTCAGCATCTAATTGAGATTCTGAATAATCAGCATATATTCGAAAACAAATAGGAGGCTCATAACCTTGCTTCACTTCCATCCAGTAACCTAAACAAGTAGTTACGCTGTACAGGCAATGTAAAAAACATTTTCATATTTCAATAAATTTCAATAAACTTTTGAAAAGCAAAGTTTTTTAATTTAAATAATTTTTACAAAAAAAAAGAAAAAGTAGTTTTTCTGTGTAATAAAGTTCACAATACTTTTAACTTGGGAATAAATTAATGGCATTGTAAATCATAAATTCAATTAGGGAAAAACCATAAATTCAATCATCAGAATGGGAGATCATATTATGTTCGACTAGTTTACAATTAAACATCAGCTCTACGAATTATTACAAAATACTATGTGCAAGGTGAAAAATAAACATACATCCCTGATCACATTTCACTAATTAACAAGAATTATATATCATCAAGACACTTGCAAAAACCAACTGAAATGCAAATGTAACAACTTATAGTTAAGATGAATGAGGATTTAGAATTACTTAGAATACAAGCCGCTTAAAAGACGAGAAGCACCAGACTCGAGACTCGAGCTCTAACAAGAGCGAAACTCGGATCTGGTACTTCTCGTCTTTTAAGCGGCTTGTATTCTAAGTAACAACTTATATACACAGCACACCGGTAATTTTAAGAAAAGGAACCTGTGCTTAAAAGATTACACATCTTGTGCTTAAGCCAATGACAAACGCCTGTTTCGTCCTTAAGGGACTCATCAGGTAACTGCAATAATACACAAAACACAATAATCAAAAAATAATACAATCAAGGCCACTCCACAAATTAATGAGAGGTGGCCTGGAATCCACCAGGCTAGGTTTTGGTCCAATTTCAATTAATCAGAATTGAGGGCACTCTACAAGTTAATGAAAGGTGGCCTAGAATCCACTAGGCTAGTTGCGGATCAATTTAGAATTCAAATTCAATTATAAATAGGAAAAGTGGAGTTGCAGCTGCAAGAAACAACTAACCCCCCAGCAGGAAAAACATGCTGCAACCCTTACTCAGGGGCAAAAATAAATAAAAATAAGCTATGACAATGTTATATACATAAGACTTCAATATTGTATGTTTGAGCGTTTATGAGTAAGGGAAACTACTAGTAAGTAGGCCTAAACAATATAAAAACTAAAATCCTATACAATATATTGAGACAAACAATTGAACACATTCAACTATCATATCCATATTGCTGCATCAAATTTTTACTGAAAAATTACAAATTATTTCTAAATTAATACTAAAACATCTTTACCATTCAAAGACATAGCCTTGTCAACACTGTCTTCTTTCTCAAAACGAATATTGCAAAATCCTCTTCCAGATATTCGAATATTATGAATTGCACCACCATTTGTAGTATAAACTTCATGCAAAATTGTTTCTACTAAAAAAATCCATGAAACAAAATTGAATTTAAATTCTCAAAAGTTTTAACATGAAAATAAGTTGTAATGGGATAAATAAAATGAAGAAAATGATTTCAAGCAACTACACATTAAAACATATACTCAAAGATTTTTTTTTATTACAAAATAAAATTTGGTTCGTAAAAAGTTGAGGATCAAGTCCCTTTTTTTCCCACATGGGGAAATTTATTCGTGTAAATAGACAACCAGAGCATGAGATCTGTTAGGAAAAAAAAGGACTTGAAAATACAATGGGGAAAAAAAGAACATGATTTAAAGTTGATACAATATTGTGATGGATAGTTTTGTTTGATATTGTACCAAGAGTGTACAATTATATTATTTTTCATCTATTGCAGTGGTTTTCAACTTTTTTCATTGTGGCCCAGTAAAATAGAAATACTAGTGAGTGTTTATTGAAAGCCCCTCCCCAAAAAAAATGATTTATACTCTCTCTTTGAAATTATTCTACTAAATTTAAGGCAGATTTAACTTTTATTCTAATTTTAATTTTTGTTTTTTGATTTGTATACTCCACATTCTTTTTTATAATTTAATCATATCTTATTTTCTTATTTAAATTTCATATTGCTTTTATTCTTTGTGGTCTGTAGTCTACCAGAACCAGTTATAAGGTCTACCTACAGGAAGAAAACTACTTATCTATTTAATAAGTGCTCACAATTTGCCTAATTTTTATGCAATTGACTTTCATAGAAATCATCATCATCTTTCTTTGTCCTTCCAATTTGCAGAACAAGATTGCAGGCATTAAATTTGGAGTAAGTGACAAGCGATTACCCAGACCTGCTTTTAGATAAACCAAAATATGGTTGTCCAGTTGAGGCTTTTTATTTTTTAGTTTTGGCATAATATGACTATAATTTAAAACTGTTTGCTAAAACAAGAGAAAATTGGCAAGAGTCTATCCCCAAAACACAACAGTATGACAGGAATAGGATTGAGATTGCAAACATGTTGATCACATTTTCCAAAAAATGGTGTCCTTACCTATTTGGCCATGCTGCAGATTATCCAGTAACGTTATGCCTGCAGAGTCAGGAGTTTTAGTGATTGCTTTATTTCCTTTGAGTGGCTAAGTAAATTTTGCTTGATAAATTAATTTAAAAAAAAACAGTAATATTTGGTGTTTTTTGGTTTAAAAGTGTTAAAAATTCTAACAAAAAATGAACATTGTAATGCAAATACAATTTTGTCCGAAGTGATTGAACATATTAGTTATGAATTTAAAAAAAATTCTGCTGCATTAATATGCAGTTTAATTGTAAAAAACTAGGCCATATAAAACATGTCTTAAGTTTTTAATTTTTATGTTTATTTAATACATAATATACATGATATTTACATCTTTTTGGTATTCGAACAAGTGCTTCAGGTATTCCACTCAAGTACATTGTTTTACATCCTTGTGGTTTTGCTTTTTTAGGATGGACTGGTCTGTCTAAAGAATAGAAAAATCACTTTAATAAATGAAACACTTTTTTTTAACTATAATAAATATAGAGATGTGCCGGAATTCAAATAATCAATTCCGACCAGAACCGGAACTGGCCGGAATTGCTACGTAAAATCCGGCCGGAACCAAAACTATTTGGAAATGCAATATTAACCTTGATATTACACGAAACTCCTTAAATACATTTGTTAGATTGTCAGTTGATAACAGTATTGTAAGTGCAGATGATTGATCACTTCAAAAAAATACTAAAGTAGAAAGTTTGCTGTCAGTTTTGTTTCAAGTATACATTAAAGCAATTTATGTGAGAACTCCCTGCTGAGCACTGGATATTTGAAACATAATGACCAAAAATATTATAGACACATTTATTTAAGTTATACAGTGAAAAAGTTTATTTTTATGTTATTGTAGCTGTTCAGCTATTTTATGTCTTTTATCTTTGTAGGGAGTAGAATAGAGTGATCATTTTACTTGAAAAGGCTAGTAGATAAGACTAATGCTAGATTGATCCAACTGCAATAAAATGTTGCCAATGATTTGCTTTAAGGTTAGGTTTTGCCTGTGCTATTAATGATCATAACTAGGTGGACTCGTTCCCCAAATTTGTTTGCAGATCAACAGAGTTAAGTGATCTTATCATCTGATCTTAGTTCCTGCAATGAATTAGTTCCAATTTATGCTAATGGCTTTTACTAAAATGACACTCTTGTATATAAATTTATTTACGTATTTAGCAGTAGTGCATTGTAGCTGATTTAAGGTTGACCTAATATACAGGGTGTCAAGAAAGTTCCCGATCCTAAACAAAATTATATAGGGCTAATGACAGAAGGTTAAATCAACAAAAGGTTTATTGTGGTGATAGAACAAAGCTCCATGAACATAAAAAAATCTGGTTTATTCAAAATGACCCCCATCTGTATCAATAACACGTTGGAGCCTCTGTCGGAAATTCTGACAAGCAGCACGAAGGGCATCTTGAGGAATTTTCTCCCATGCTCGTTTCAGGGAAGCTCGAAGATCCTCCAGATTGTTATGGGGTGAAGAACAGGCTTCTTTTTCCAGAATACCCCACACACAGAAATCCATAGGATTGAGATCGGGCGAAGATGGTGGCCACAAATCTTTGGTCCAGAATGAAGGAAAGTGCTCTTCGCACCACTTCTGCGTCTTCTTTGATGTGTGAGAAGGCGCGCCGTCTTGTTGGAAGGTGAAGGACTTATTTTTGAACTTTTCCTTCATCGATGCGAGGGCAGGGGTTAAAATATCATTGACATACGAATCTGTATTCACTTTGACCCCCTCTTTAACAAAAATGAGGGGAGATTTCCAAGATTTGGAGATCGCACCCCATACCATCACAGACGAGGGTTTCTGTCGGCGTGAAACGAATCGAAGATGATCAGGGAGGTCCTTGGGCGACTTTCCGAGAATCCTGTCATTCTGGGTGTTGAACTTCGCCTCCACCGAGAAGAGTTTTTCGTCTGAAAAAACAATTTCGCCTTTCTCCGTGCCTCCCTTCAGACGGTTCAGCAGAATTTTGGCCCTCTCCTTTCTTTTTCGCTTCTGGAGGTCAGTTAGGAGTTGTCTTGTCCTGATTTTGTACAGGGACATTTTGAGATCCTGTTCAACAATTGTTCTGACAGACTCATGGCTGATATTCATGTCTTTAGCCGTCGTTTGGGGTGTTCCTCAAGGATCCTCAAGGATCGTTTGGGGTTCCTCCAAATTCTCTCCCTGAGGGCCTTGATCTTTGCTGGAGTGCAAGCGGATCGAGGTCATCCACTCCTATCCCAATCCTCCATGGTTCCAAGTTCTTGGAAGCGCAAGATTGTATTGCGAACAGTCGATTTTGGTGCTTTTAGCAACTTCATAATTTTAGAATTTGAATGTCCTGCACGATGAAGTTGAATGATTGCAGCTCTTTTACTCATTTTATTATTATTTTTAGCCAAAAAAATTTGAAAAGTGTATCTGAAACATTGAAAAGGAGGATTAAGTGGAAAAATGACGTACAGAACTTCTCATAATTCATTGAAGTTTTTGAATTACATTAAATTTAAAAATCGATCGGAAACTTTCTTGACACCCTGTATATTGATATGTCAATGTCGTAATTTGTGTGACAATTTTTTTCTTATTAACTTTTCAAATTAAAGCAGCAAAGCAGCTTCAATTTAAAAATTTCAATTGACTGGTTTTCCATGACTAAGAGGTGTGTAAGTGCAATTTAGCAGGTTCAATCTTTAAGTAAATGACTGCCTACATCAATTTACTAAAAAAAAATAAGCGTAGATACGTTTCTAAATAAATCAGTCCTATTGGCTACAACCACTTCAGTTCCGGCCGGAATAGAATTGATTCCGGCTGGTACCGGAACCGGAATTAAATCTTTAAATCTGGCCGGAATTCTGACCAGAACGGAATTCCGGTACATCTCTAAATAAATATATGTAAAAAATTGTTTGATACTTATAAATGACTATTTATTGCATAGCTAACATAAGGCATGCATTCAACTATAAACTGCATGTTATACAGTATGAATTAAAATACTCTATTAATGCAATATGCAAGACCTGTTTCAGATAAAGCATGAGCCCCATTTAATAGAGGTCAACAGAAGCAGAAATAATGCAATTGTTGTGGTTGAAAATGATTTGATGCTGATTAGTCTTTGAAAGCAGCAGAGATCATCCAAAGTGGAAGTCTATATTGGCCTTTTTGAAAGGTAAGAAAGCAAGATACCCTTGGAAGAGTAGCAAGAACAATAGCAAGAATCAGAGTTGGAAACTATGAAAATTATTTAATTATAAACCCTTTTTTTAATCTTTTAATCACCTTTTCACTAAGATTTTTTTTATTTGGTAATAAGTCACATTTTTTTTTCAAGTTAGCCAATAAAATCAATAAAATCCAATTTATTAGGGTTTGGTTACATTATCAACTTACATTAACAATAGCTTCAATTGCTTAGGAGTCTTTTTAATGAGTTTCTAGGGGTCAATATTTTACTTCATCAAGCTTTACAAACTAAAAACTAATTTCTTGCTTATTTTTGTAATTTTTCAAACAGCTGAAAATACTTGCAATATTTTGTTTCTAAAGTTTACATCAGAGGTTCTTAAAACTTAATACCTCTCTTCTTCTCATAAGCTCTGAATCAGAAATATTAAGTTTTATATGTTTATAATACTTTACCAACTTCGCATCTCTCCTGAAGCATGACATAACAATTTATCAAAATTGCATAATCAAGTCAATGCATATAGCATCACAGCTTTTCACATCAGTTTTTCAATGTTAAAGAATTAAATTTTAAATAACAAAGAAATAGTTTAATGATAGAAACTTGAACAGTTAAATTAACTATTCCTTAATAAACTGCGGTTTTGCTAATTCAATAAATTGTCATGGTACTATCCTGGAGACTTTTTACATCCCTTTGCAAGGAGTGCAATTTTAGTTTAAAAAATCTTGATCTATTTGGTTTACAAAATATCTGCCAATTTAAAATTCAGTAAAAGTAAAGTATTATCCTCAAGGAAATAAATCAAAAATTTGTTTCTATATGCATAATTATAATAAAAACAGTTACATAAAAATTACATTTATTGGTGCATGGACTGCTAATTAATGGGATGAATTGAGCTGAAGACAAATTACTTTTCTAAACTAATGCAAATTGCTGTTTCTGCAATATTCTATAACAGGCTAAAATAAAGTCAAGGCCCTGATTATATGACATTGATATAAAAATACCAAGAAATAAATCAGAGAAATCCCAAATTAATTACAGTTCAAAAATTTCTTGCTGATAAAAAAAATTAAAGCCTAAGACTAGCTCTGAGACTCTTACTTTTTGTTTTAGTTTGAACTATCAAATTTTTATAAGATTTTTCTCACATGTTACATACATAAAATTTTACATTTACTTATTACTATACCAATTTTAGTAGGTCAGAGTGACACAAAAATATTTAGTAAAGAATGCAACATATTCCAAATAAAAAGCAAAAGCACAGCAACATTTAAACAATATTTTTCTTGCCTCTATTTTCTCGTGGTGGAAACATCACACAATCTGAAAAATATAATGCATCATCATCATCATTTCTTGCTGGGAGTCGATCATATTCAGAAAGTCTTTCTCTAGGTTCATGATAGCTGCGCTCTCGTTCAACTCTTGGCATTCTCTAAATGTCAACATAAAATTTCTTTCAACTATCACTCAAAATTAACACATTAAAACAGCTAGGCATTTTATTTGCACCAAGCTCTTCAATTGGGGTTATTTAAAATATTTAAGAGTTCTAAAAATTAGCTCAAAGGTTTTTACAATATTGAAGTTGAAGAGCATTGATCAGAAATTTAATAATTGTTTGATTGATTATCTATTTTTTAAGTTAATTTTTATATTATTTTAACATACAAAAAATTTTTTTTGATTATTTAAATGATGTGCAAAAAATAGTGCAAGAATATTTTTCAAAATACTGCATAATGTTATTAAAAAATTGTTCTTACTGGAGGCATTGATTTTTCATAGTGACGATCATAATCATCAAAGTCTCTCCGCATTGGGGGACTACCACGACGTTGACGCAATGGTGAGTTTGAATCAAAACGAGAATATCGTTTCATACTTTACTGAAATATTGTACTTCCAAACTTAACAAAATTTTAATTATCTACATAAAGCACACATAATGACCTTTGTTGCAGTTGATTAGTAAACAACTAACACACTTTCAAAGTAGCAAAATTGAATCACAAATTGCATAAAAAAACATTTAGACAACATGTTTATTCAAGCATTATGACAAATACTACAACAATCAATCAGACAACTTAAAACTAATCAAACATAGATAACTTTGTGCAACTTAGCCAAATATTAAGTTCTCATGGAACAGTTAAATTCAATGGATTATTTTCATCATCAAAACTGTTTTAACATGCATTAATTGTAAAATTATGCACTTATAAATGTTAAATAAGTACTGCATTTATACATAAGTGGAAACTGTAGAAGTAACAAACAGCCTTTTACTTTTGCTTTCAAACACAAACATTAAGTTAATTCAATTTTTAAATAAACTTTATAAATTTTTAGGTAAAAAGCTTATCACAACCCTAAAATGAATAAGTTTCTTAAAATACTTTTATTCTATTAATTAAATTTTAACAGGTTTACATGGAATTTAAAACACAATTTTTAAATAAAATGATTTGTAAACGAAATAGTTACACATCTTGAATACTATTGCTAAAAATTTTTTGGAATAATGAGTTCTTGATAACTGTTTTCCAAGCTGAGTTGATAACCTTTAAAATTTTATAATTTGCCTAAAGCCGGCAAGGTTTGAAACAGCAAACAGTGAATGAGACCCATAAATGACTTAAATAGAAAAACTTCAAGATATTTCAAGAGTTTTTTGAATTCTCAAGCATGCATACAATCTTAAAACATCGCACACAATAGATACGACAAATTTGAGTCATTTTTAAAATTAAAATAAACTTAATGAAATAAGTTTTCTTGCATGTTTAATTAAATGTGTGTAGAAAGCCACATGCAACAGTATTTGGTCAGAATATAACCAACAACAAATTGCCTAAATATATTTGATGTTTAAAAATTTTGTCATTTCAGTCAATGATAAATCATACACACACTAATCATGCTTGTACGTTAATGAGGACGACCACGACCTCTTCCTGGTGGAGCAGGTTGGTCTCCTTGTCCAGAACGTGGATTCTTTACTGTTTCATCAACTGATAAAATAAGACAAGCAGCTTCAGATGCTGCAGTTAAAGCATTTTTTTTCACGATAGATGGTTCCCAAACACAAGCTGAAAAATTATCTGCAATATCTTCATTATTAATATCAACACCATACCATTGACCATTTGGTTTAGCATGGACTTGCCGTAATTTATTCAAAATATTAGTTGAATCAAAGCCAGCGTTTTCACATAACTGCCTGGCAGTTATTTCCAATGATCTAGCATAAGCAGAAATCAAAAGTTGCTGCTTTCCACGAATTGTACGAGAATAATCACGAAGATGCTTGCTTAATTCCATTTCAATAGCACCACCACCAGCAACAACAGCATCATTTTTTATTGCTCTGCGGACTATCATAATAGCATCATGCAAAGACCGCTCAGTTTCTTCCATGAATTGTTCGGCACCACCACGAAGAAGAATAGTACATGTTTTGGCTTGAGGACATCCTCTAAAAAAATTAAATCTCTCACCACCAACTTGCTCCTCTTCAAACTCTTCACAAGTTCCAAGAACATCATCAGCTAAATTTTGAACACTTGTTTGTATACTACCACCACAAGCCTTCATGGTTCGCTTTAAATCTTCTTCCATTACTCTACCAGCACAGAACATGTCACGATCAGCAAAATACTGAGTTGCCACATCACCAATAGGAAGTTTACTTAAAACTACATTAGCACCACTTTCACAAATTGACTTCATTTTGTCATACAAAATTTTCCATTCAGCATCAACAATTTCTTGATAGTCTTCAACATTGTTTACTCGAATTTCTGCATTTTCTTTCTCAGATTTCAACTCTAGTTCTACATTTAGCAATGCAATTTTAGGATTTTTATACTTTTTACGTTGCATTTCAAATCCAGCATATGAAAAAGTTTTTTTGAAAGCAACACCAGCAACAAGGTTTGAATCTTCCAAAGCACCACCAGAAATCTTTTTAATGCCAATCATATTTAATGGTAAAAGATCATCAAGCAAACTTACAGCATCTACTACCATGGGAGCAAATAGATTTCTATAAGAAGCAATCAACTTAGAGCTTAGTGCAGTTGCAGCACATTTTTCCAACAGATTTCTTTGCTCTGCAGGATCATCTTTTTTTACTTCTACTTGAATTTCATTAATTTTATCTATAGCTAGCTGAGTAGCTCGTCGATATGCTCGTATAATAATTTGAGGATGAACACCATCTTCAACAAATGGTTTACATTGTTTTAAAAACTCAGCAGCCAATAAGGTAACAGTTGTAGTACCGTCCCCTACCTCGGTATCTTGCGACTTAGATATATCGACTAATGTCTTGGCTGCAGGATGAATGACATCTAAAAGCTTTAAAATTGTGGCTCCGTCATTTGAAATTGTGGCTTTACCATTGTTTTCTACAATTAACTTGTCCATACCACGAGGGCCCAAGGTTGTTCGCACAGCTTCCGCAATCACCTGACACGCATTAATATTGCTTACAAGTTGTGGAATACCTTGAGAAGTATCAGTACCTTCTTTCAAAAGAATTATAGGGGCTTGCATTGTAATCTGTCTGATATTACGCTTTCGCTTTGCCAAATAAAAATTTAACAGTACTTTTGACAATGATAAATTCAAATAGCATAATTTTTTTTAACTAACGTGCTTCCAGGTTTCCAAAAGAAAAATTTATATTTTTTTAGCTATCTGGTGAGTAGAAATAAAGATTGTTCGACTATTGATTTATGCATATCAATATTACATCGGGTGAAAACAAATTTTATGAAATAAAACAACCTTAAGAATACAACTTTTTTGTTTTCTTAATGATTTCCGTTTTTCAAGAAGAGTATTTAATTGGCATATTTAAACAAATTAGGGTTCGTCGTCAGCGTGGTCGAGTGGTTAACGCACCGGACTGATGATCAACATGGTCTCAGTTCAAAACCCACTTGCGCCATTCTGTTGTGTTCTTGGGAAAAACACTTTACGGCACTTTCCCCTGCTTGGTGGTCTTGACAAGCAGTTCTAAATTACAGTAATATCTCTACTAAATTACAAGCGGACAGCAATATATTGGCATCTCCGGAAGCAGGTCGGGGTAATTGCCTACCCTATGTATAGCGCCTCCGTCGCTTTCCTGCGAGTCAGGAGGATAAATATAGAGATTAAAATTAAAATAAAAAATAAAAAATAAAAAAAAAAAAAAACAAATTAGGGTTTTTTTTTGGGAATAACAAAATAATATAAAAGAAATTCAGAATAAAAAGTAAAGTCAATATACAACAAAACATAGTTTATTATAGAATGTTTAGAAATTTTAACCAATTTCATTACGGCCAATTTTACAAGTAAAAGATTTTTTTGGCATTTGTTACGTTTTTTTTTTAATTTATCTGACCTATTATGCCAAACTTTTTGATTTTTTACAGTACTTTTTAACCAAAAAATGCCCTTTTTTTTAATCAGCGTGGTTCAACTTTAAACCCAGGCAGCAGAAGAATTTCAATTGCTATAGATGGTCTTGATAAAAGACAATATCAGCGTTTAAACCAGGCACAGAGCCAAAGCCGAATTGGATCCGTAAACCGGTATTATAACCGTTATTATTCTTTGAACCTAAACCAGAACTGAACCCAAAAAATAGAATTTCCTCAACCTGAACGGGAACTGAACCTACAAAAATTAAATTTGCTCAACCTGAAACAGAGCTGAACCATTAAAAATTAAGTTTGCCGAACCCAAACCTTAACCGGAACTTAAACGGATCCGGTTCGACGCACTGATTTGAATTTTATTTTGATGTAGATCAGGGATTTTTATACTCGGGTACGCGAGAGAAATTTTGAGGGTACGCGTTTTCGGCGAGCAAGTTTCTTATGTAGTCGCACTTCAGCGACTGCATTCAGACAGCAATCTCATCATTGTCATCATTTTTTAGGTCTTCTTTCCCTTACAAATCAACATATCATTACAAGGTAATGATCAGCTTCCATCATAGATTTTACAGAAAAATTAAAAGCATTTCAAATAAAACTAATTTTGTGGAAAGAAAAAATAATATGCGGTCGATACGACATTTTCGAGAACATGAGCATTTGCTTTATATTGTAGAAAGACGAAATTACTGATATTAGCAAATTGGTGCAAAAACTCTTGCAGTTGTTACGTGATCTGTTGGGAAATTATTTCCCGGATTTAAATGATTTTGTGTATAACCTAATTGGCAATCTCTTTGGGGTTGATTTCAAATTTCTTCCATACAGTTTGCAAGATGAATTTGTTGAACTTTAAAATGATTCAACAACCAAAGATATCTTTTGATCTTCATCCTTGCAGAAATTTTTGTCGTCGATGGTAAAGTCATGTCCATTTCGGTCAAAAAAATGTGTCGAAAGTTTGCTCTTTCTATCAACTTGTTGTTGTGAGGCAGGTTTCTAAACTACGAGTATAATGAAAAACAAGTTTTGTGCGAGGTATTCAGTCGAACATTTCTATATTATCCTCCTGACTCGCAGGAAAGCGACGGAAGCGCTATACATAGGACAAGCAATTATCTCGACCTGCTTCCGGAGATGTCAAGATATTGCTTCCCGGTTAAAATTTTTAATAAAGATATGACTTTAATTTAGAACTGCTTGCCAAGACCACCAGCAGGGAAAAGTGCCGTGAAGTAGAATGACGCGAGTAGGTTTTGAACCAAGACTGTGTCAATCACTATCCCGGCGTTTTAACCACTCGACCACGCTAACGATGTTACTTAAATTACTCACGCGTGTGCTTTTCTCATCCATCTCATTAAATTTATGATGAGATGATCAAAGCACTTAAAACATACTTTTTGCATTTTGTATATTCAATGTATTCATTTTTTGTAAAATTTTTTTAAGGGTTAGCCTACGCTATACATTTAGGTTCAGCCAAGGAGTACGTAGCTAAAAAACAGTTCAGTTCAGTTCAGTTTTCTTTTATTTCTGCTCCGCCACATAATAAAAATGCAACTATAATTTAATAATAAACGTAAGACTGCGGATTAGAAAAAGGAAGAAGCAACAAAACGAATGTACGTTGTAGCTTGCTAAGATAGCAATGAATTATTTTATAGACGTTGTATTACAAGAAGCAAGGTTGCTTCACCTCAATCAAACGTTTGAGAATCCTTGATCTAGAGCAGCGGTTCTCAATTGAGGATGCGAGAAAGGACTTCATGGGGTGGGAACTTTTCTGACAAACTGTAGCTAAATAAATATTACTTACCTAGTTAAGGATTTACGTGCGAGGTGCAGAATGCGGTTTCTGCCCGCCTACTGTGTACTTTTTCGATGCGAAGCAAAACGAAAAGGAGCTATACCACCAACGACCATAACGCAGATCTTATCAATTCAAGATTATCTCCTTCATTCATATTTTATGAACGATTGACTGTGATGTAATGGAAGACATAAAATTTCTCACGTCATAAAAAGTCATTGCCTGCCTATACCACCTGGAGCGCCTAATCCTACGTCAATATCCTCCTGTTTGTGTCAGTCAGTAGTCTGTAATAGATCAGTTGGGATACTTTTAGCTGTTTGATTATTTTTCTCAAAAGATTTTAGTTTATAAAAGTGTGGCAAGGAGCATTATTAAGGTTAAAAGAGTGTAGGATATTGTGAAGGCCTATCTTGTAAACTATTAATAATCATTACAGACATTATAGTCGTGATCTTTACAATCTACGCTACAGCATGTCAAAAGGCAAAGTGAGGAAGTAGAAAGAAGATTACAGTCAGTTTCGTTTCACAGCCACTACAGCTGACATAGTTGAAAAACCGCAATGCGTTCTCGGTGATGTTGTGTTTTGTAATTCTAATCTGAAACCGTCAAAGTCAAGTGAGCATTTCAAAAATAAACATGGGGGAGTTGAAGCTGGATATAATGCTGAAACTTTAAAAACAAAACGAGCTCGTTACGACCGAAATGGGACGCTTCCGAAAATGGGATTTACAAGCGTTGAAAAGCCTCATCTCCTCGCTTCGTAGAAAGTACCTTACCACATTGCAACAGCAATGAAACCTCACACGCTTGCCAAAGAACGTATTGTTAAACCTTGTGTCGTTAACATGGCTGACATAATTTTTGGAGATAGTGCTGCCAAGAAGTTAAAACAAGTTGCGTTGTCAAAGGATACAGTTATTAAAAGAATCAATAATCTCATTATTAATATTCTTGATCAAACTAATCTCGGGCTTCAAGGCTTCTCCACTGAAAATCTCGTTTCAACTAGACGAGTCTACAGATGTATCCAATTACAGTCAGTTAGTTTGCTTTGTTCGTTATAACAAGGAAAAGAAGGTAGAGGAAAATTTTTGTTTTGTGAATCACTATCGAATAAGTATTAAAATTGGTTGGAAACCGTGGAAAATGAGTTACGCGTCGCTTTGAGTAAAAGACAACCACAATAGAAAAAACTTGTAGACAAGAAAAGGCAAGAAAAAACAAGTAAATAAACTTCTTTGTACTTGATTGATTGTCATTAATTCTGTTCTGTTTAAATTCATACATACGTTTTGTTTGTTGTCATTCTTTAAATTTTTTGTTTAATTTCTTGTTTTGGGGACTTTTACAACTATTGTTGACAGCGATGATAATACAAAAAACAATACATCAAATGGTGCAAGGGGTGCGAAAATGATTTTTCCTTCCAGACGGAGCGCGGGCTTTAAAATAAATTGAGAACCGCTGAACTAGATGAATCCTTTTGTATTTGAAGTTGCCACAATTCGTTAGTCACTGACTTGCTGTGTGGCGATTGGCGAAGCCGTTTTGGCGCGGCCGTTTGGCGCCAGTCTATTTAAAACTAGAAGAAAGGTTTGAATAAAACAGTATAATCAATCACCCTAACCCTAACCTAACCCCTAAACCCTAAACCCTAAAATTTTTATGATTTCACGAATAAAAAAACGACACACTGCCACAATGGCTGGCGCCAAAACGGCCGCGCCAAAACGGCTTCGCCAAATGATCTCATCCTGACATTGCTTTGACGAATAAATTCTCAAAGACTTTGTTGCTGCCTGATTCACTTGATGTGGACGCGGCTCACCAAGAATTCTGTATCATCATCAAGAAAGCAGCCAAAAAGACTATCCCACGCGGGTATCAAAATAACTATATTCCGTGCTGGGATGCGGATGTGAATCTCTCTATACAACGTTCCTGCAGTCTGCTCAGGGAGACAACTCGAGTTTGGCTGCTGCAGCTCTGCTTGCCAAGCTTGACAGGAAGCTGAGAGATCGATGGGCCAAGCAGTTCGGAGCATCGACTTTTCTCACTCAAGGTCGAAAAGCATGAAGTATTTTTAACAACTTTACTGGTAGGTGACAACCTCGTCACAGTCCCGTTTCAGCTAATGTTATTGCATCTCAGCTGGTCAGAAACGGGAGATATGAGGCTGTTGATCGCAAGTCATTTCGACTTGTCTCTTAAGAAGTGTCTGACCTTTGGAGGGCCACAACACCATCTCTGACACTCACAGAGAGAATTTACTGCTGCCCTCCGACACTTAAAACAAGGTAAAGCTCCGAACCCTGATTCCATTTTGCACAGAGCTTATAATCCATGCTGGAGCTGCTTTAACCCTAATTTACCCAAGGGGGAGTCCTCAAAGGACCTCCCCTTATAAAAAAACGATGTAACTCGTAAAGTTTGAATGATAAAAACCTAAAATTTTATGACTTTTCCTAAAATTTCTTCCTGAATATTTTGGTATTTTACTTGAGCAAATTCGATGGGTAGTTTTAGTGTAGCAGGCTAATTTTTTAGCTTACCTCTTGATTTTCGTATTCTTTTTGTGTGCAAAAATCATGAGATAAGTCAAAAAACGTTTGGAACGTCCTGCTGTGTTTGTCAAGATTACTGCCTCGCGTAGTAGTTATTTATTTTTGCAGCAGACTGTGACTAATCCGACTATGTCGCAAATCAAAACAATCAACAAAAATTTGAGAACCTTCAACTTTATGCAAAATAAGAAAAAAGTAATAGCAAATATATTAAAAGTAAAGACATTTGACTAAACTAGAATAAATTTTTTCCAACATATCAAAAAATCAACTGCGCCGCTATTTTCTGTTAAGAGTATTGGACATGTAAACTTAGGGTCTTCCGAGGAACCCCTTAGGTAGTCAACAGAAAAAAACAGCCTAGGTAAATAAGGGTTAAAGTCCAGGTTACGTGACTTCCTTTCTTCCTGTTTGCGCCGACTCAAAATTTCCAACCTCTGGAGATGAGCGCTTGTAGTTGCAATCCCAAAGCCAATCAAGCCCATGGGGGACCCAAAGAGTCATCGACCGATATCTCTGCTCTGTGCCCCCTACAAGATCCTCGAGAGGCTTATCTACGACCGCGTCGACCCATTAATCGATCCACTGTTTTCTAAAGAGTAGGCTGGGTTCCGACGGGGGAAGTCAACCGTGGATCAAGTTGTTCTGCTGACCCAGAACATCGAGGATTCTTTTGAGGCTAAGCAGAAAGCCAGTGACTTATTTATCGATTTGACAGCTGCTTATGACACTGTCTGGCACCGTGGCCTTACCTGCAAGCTGCGGAGACTTCTTCCGGATAAGCACATGGTCAAAATGATCATGGAGCTTGTCCTAAATCGAAGTTTCATCCTTACTACCGGTGACAGCAAGCAAAGCAGGTTACGCTGTCTGAAAAACGACGTTCCTAAGGGATTGGTCTTGGCTCCCCTCCTATTTAACAATTACGTACGATCTGTCTTCCATAATTTCCAGAAACTTCGCTTATGCTGATGATGTAGCATTGTTGCACTCTTCTGAAAACTGGAAGGACTTGGAGAGGACATTAAGCCAAAACATGTCTACACTTTCAGCCTATGTCCAGACTTGGAGGTTGAAGCTCAGTTGTACTAAGACGGTGACGGCAGCCTTTCACTTATATAACTGAGAGGCCAAACGTGAGCTAAAAGTATACAACAAAAATAGACTTTTACCGTTCTGTCGAACCCCTACTTACCTTGGGGTAAAACTGGACAGATCGCTCACGTTTCGTCACCATCTAGTGGCATTGCGCAAAAAGCTATCTTCGCGCGTCACACTGCTGAGGCGACTCGTAGGCTCAAGATGGGGTGCTGGTGCCAAAACACTACGCATAGCCACCTTATCTCTGGTCTTCTCAACAGCTGAGTACTGCGCACTGGTCTGGTGTTGCAGCGATCGCACTCGTCTCATAGGCAGTGTCTTGAATGACGCCTTGCGAATAGTTACTGGATGCCTGCGTCCCACTTCAACGGACCATTTTCCAATACTTTCAGGCATCCAGCCAGCTGAGCTTTGCCGACTGGGAGCAATACTCTCCTTGGCCTACCGCGGATCTCTGG
Source organism: Diplosoma virens (assembly GCA_963680785.1). Taxonomy (NCBI): domain Eukaryota; kingdom Metazoa; phylum Chordata; class Ascidiacea; order Aplousobranchia; family Didemnidae; genus Diplosoma; species Diplosoma virens. The sequence goes on from OY796888.1 coordinate 6,225,836, forward strand.
ACCCTGATCATATCTTTTATGGTTTTATTAGTGGGTCCTCAGATGCTCGCCAAGAGAGACTAAGATCAAGACGCCCATTTGCGCCAGCCGCGCGGAATCTTTTGGGCAATCTTGCCGGACTTGGCATTCGTGGTTCTGAGTGGACAAATTATAAATGGAATGCGGAGTACCGTGAGAATACTTCCAGGTTCGGTGTTTTAATTTCCAGGACCGGTGCCAGGCCTGTTGTGATGAGCTTACCCCAAACCACTTGGGTTAAGCTCAACCGCCTGAAGACTGGTGTTGGGCGATTCCATTTGTCCATGCACAAATGGGGTCTCGCTCCTTCACTGAATTGCGAGTGCGGCGCCTCTAAACAAACCGCAGATCACATTCTAATAGCGTGCCCGATACATTAGGCACCACATGGAGCACGTGATCTGACGGTTTTGTATGAGGAAACTCAATGCTGACTTAACAACATCACTGCCAGCATCTGATCCGGGCAGTGCAACAGCCTGGGGTAGTAAAAAGATAAACCTTTGGCCCCAGTTCTGTTTGTGTCTGACCTGGAGTGGATGCCCTTCCAAACGACGACGACAATAGGCCTAAAAGGATGATATTTTTGTATGTTTAGTTCCCACAATTTGTTTGGTCACTGACTGGCTATGTGGCAATACAGAGACGTCATAAAAGACTTTCTATAGGCGATAAATTAAAGCAAAACATTATTCACGTGACCTAAAAAAAGGGCAGTTTTAAGTAGATAGTTTGCTAAAGCAGTAAAACGAAAAATGCACAAAAATGAATACGCACCAAAAATAACGAAACAAGTCGAGGACAAAAAATTAGATCGTAAGATTATATTAATTATTTTAAACTTTGTTAAATATTTTAGTACAACATTCACAACTTTTTTATTGTTGCCAGTCGCATTACAGAGTTAGTTTTAACTAATGGCCGCTGGTGAGTTATGGTAAGCAGAGTTGCGGAGTCGGAGTCGGAGTCGGATAAAATATTCCGATTTCTTTACGGAATATTTTATCCGACTCCGACTCCGACTCCTCATGTCCAATTTCTTTACATATTAGTGATGTTAATCACGCAACTTATGCGGCCGCGCGCGCCAGTGGAGTGCAGTGCAGTAATCTTTTTAAGAGAACCTTGCCGCTTATCGCGCGACACAGCGTGCGACTCATAAAAAGTTTACATTTTAATTTGTAAGCAAATAGTATTTTGCGTAATGCTATGTTCGGGCAGCCGATTTAGTTGCTTCTCTTTCTTCAATCCAATAACAGGAAGCAAATGCCAGGTGCAGCATAATCAATTTACTATCCTAAGCGTCCTCTTTCTATAATACGTAGTACCTTGACAAACGAGTTTAGTTTGTTCCGTGACCGAGCTCGTACCTCAATTTGCTCGTGTGACAAAGCGAATTTTTCCATTGAAATTAATTTAAATGCCATTAATCCGTTTCAGCCTCCAAAATGCCCCTCATTTTTTATTTTTGACGTGTCTTTAAATAAGTACTTCCTCCAACAGAAGCGAGTGTTGCACGTCTGTTTTTATCACTAAGGCTTATCAGAACAGACCAAAGGGCTGCAATAAAGAAGAAACTCACAGAAGCAATTTTGTTTTTACGAGCAAATTATTAAATTAAAATTTTTGAAAATTAAAACTTACTCTTCTTGCTCTATTCTTTCAAAAAAATATCAACCAAAAGTTTAGAACTAAGGTGAATTTTTTAATAATCTCCTAATATGAATGTCAATGAACGGCAGGGAGACTGCATGTTCAGTCTCGTACAAAATTACGAGTACAATAATTGAAATATTCATGAGATAGAAACTACAGACCCCCTTTTATTTTGTTTACAAAATCCGACAAAATTCGCATATATATTCTTACTATCAATATATAACCATGAATTACTGTGAAGAAGGTGAACTCCATGCCATCAAACTAATGGCTGAAGTTTATTTGAGAGATATAAGGATGAGCTTATTATTGGTATGAAAATGTCAACATTTTTCTCTGGAGTTTCTTTGTATGCAGTTGGTGATTCAGGAAAATTCTAAAATTAGTCGCATTTTATTGTTTTTCTTGTAGTCTATAATTGTGGGTTTAAATTTTTAATTCTTTTACATATGGTTTTTTGCTTCTTTTGCTTTTATAAACTTTTGTTTTCAAATTTTCATTGTCAATAAATTCCATAGTTATTACTAACATTTGTAAAAATTTTTAATATTATGAAATTTTCATATTTACGTTTTAACCTCATTACCTACTGATAGAAACAAAACTAAGATACCTAAAACAAGAAGCACCAGATTCGAGTTTTGCTCTTGTTAAAGCTCGTCAGTGATGCATACCTCATTGAATTTCGAACCGACTAGATGCAGTCCTACACGCAGGAGACAACACTTAGGGTCTAGTCCTACACTCAGGCCCTACACAAGTCATTAGTTGTATTAACATTAAGGTTTGTCGTGGGTTCGATTTATCATGGGAAAAATAGTAACTGTAAAATAGACTAGAGATAACATCATAATTATCCATAAAATACTTTGATGTTCAGAAAATGTAAAAAGCATTAAGTATAGAATACATATTTAGTTTCGAGTTATGTATGCCATTTCGAGTTAGTTTTCCAAATGTGATTTGTATTAATGTTTTATTCAAACACAATAAGAATTATAGTTTATGAGTTGTGTATATAATATAATTATATGTATATACGTATTTATCAAAACATAAATATAACAAAAAAAAAACATATTGTATTAAAATAGTTCCAACAAATTGCTTCGTCTGTGAGGCTTAACAATTAAAAAAAGCAATATTATTTACGTTGAAAGAAATAAAACAAGCAAAAATTAAAAGTTAAAATAAATTTTTAGGCTTCAGAAGAAAACTCGCATCTTAGAAAAATAACGCTACCAAAAGTTTGGGTTTAAACAATTATTTTGCTGAAGTTAGTGATTGATCAGCAAATAATTACTTTTGTTACAGATATCAAAAGAAAACATGCTGTAATGTTGCGCATACTGGTAGATGTATTAAATTTGGCCAAGTTGCCGAAAAGATTAAAGTGTAGAAAAGTTTATGGATCATTAGTTAAGAGCAAGTGCTATAAAAATTTTTTTTATACTGTATAAAACATTAGTATGGATCATTCGTTAAGAAAGAGTGTTATAAAAACATTTTTTTATAAAAAGATTCTTTTATAACACTTTCTTTTAACTAATGATCCATAAATTTTTTTACGCTTTACCGGTAATCTTTTCGGCAGCTTGGTCAAGTTTAAGAATACGTCTATGCGCAACATTACAGCATGTTTTCTTTTAATATCTCGTAACAAAAGTAATTATTTGCTAATCAATCACTTACTTTAGTAAAATAATCGTTTAAACCCAAACTTTTGGTAGCGTTATTTTTCTAAGATGCGACTTTTCATCTGAAGCGTAAAAATTTATTTTAACTGTGTCCCCTGATGAGCCTTACAGGTGAAACAATCTGTTGGGACTATTTTAATAAAATATTTTTTTAATATTTGTGTTTTGATAATCAGGAATAATTTGGTAGAAACGCAATTTCATTTTTATATAATGGCAACATTGATCACTTGATCCATGTGCATCTAACTGTGTTAAATTTTTCTTTCTGGTTTTTAAGTTTTTGGTTTAAGTTTGTAATGCACGTGGTCAGTAGCGTAGTCATTGAATATTTTTAAAATTGGTTTATTTTAGCTGTGCTTGTTCTAAATTGCCTTTACTTAGACCTTGCCAATAAATTTTTCTTATATTCTTAAAGATTAAGTAAGATATAGGTTTAACTAAGGTAAGTTAATAACGACAGCATAGACTGATAAAAAAAATAGACCGCGGCTGCTGACGATACACGTAGCAAACTTAACATAAGATTTTAAAAATATTCATTAAGGTTAGATTGTTTAAGAGATTATGGTTAAGAAAGGTACTAAACCTGAAATAAAAACAGCTGAGAAACCAGAGTTGGTTTCTGCAGAGGTAGAGGAAAGTGCGGATGAAGATATTCAGCAAGATTTTAAGTTTTGTGTAAAGACGCACAAAAGGAAAATTTTAATGTTTCAAATGGAACTTGTAGCGGTTTCAAAGGAGTTTTTTGAAATTAAGAATAATGTTAAAGATGATAACCTTAAACTATTTGAAGGTAAGGTTCTTGCTGTAGAAGAACAAGTGTGTTCTATTTACTTAATTACTTTGGATAACGTTGAACAATGCGGAGATGAGCTTGAAGCGCGTGCTGAGCGTCTGTTGGATGACGCCCGAGCCTTATCAAGGTCATGTAGTGCTTTGCTTAATAATTGCGATAAATCTCGACCAGAATCTTGTTTGATTGTTTCAAGGGGAGAGAATTTGGAATCATGTTCTTGGTCTCGTATACCTAACGCCGAAAATTTAACCAAATCCTTTGAGCCAGTAAAGAATAAAATTACCACTAATTTATTCAAACAAAAATCAGATATTGATGAATTTAAACTAAGCAATTCTTATTTGCAACCTATGGCACCAACAACTAGTAAAGCGTTTGAAAATAAGATGCCTCCGCATAGTTCTCTAGTGCCTGGCCCAAGATTAAAATTAGATACATTTAATGGCGATGTTTTAAAGTACCTCACGTTTAAGAGAAAATTTATAAGAATGATAGAAAATGAGTATCTGGACTTTGATATTAGATTTAGAGCTCGACCGATATATCGGTCAGCCGATATATATCGGTCGATATCAGTACCAAGCCGATATATCGTATCGGTTATCTACCACCGATAAATATCGGCTTACAATAGCATGCTTTATTCGAGCGACAGTACAAAGCACCAATTACTTTTAAAGTGTTTTGTTTTTCAAAGCAAGCACGAGCTCGTTGGCGCGTTCTATTTGCTTTGCGTGTACAGCCCGCACATGCAAATCAACAATGCGCACGCTCGCCCTCACATGTATCACGCATTTTTGCCGCTGTTCTCGCATGTGTATGTGCGTGCGCAACTTGCAGAAGAAAAAAGCCCGACTTCAATGCAAACAACACGCGGTAACAGCGTATAGTTCTAATTTGTAACTGATAACTGAAGCAGTGAATACGGACTAGGACTTGGCAGTTAATTCTGCTTTCTAGATTTTGCATCTGATTTGCGTTGAGCGGCATGAGCGCTTGAAAACAGGCTGTAAGGAGAAAAAAACGATAAATAATGGTATACATAAATGTATTTGAACGTCAACTAAATTTTGTTTTAGATGAACCAGCGGTCTAATATGAATACCAATAGGAGTAAAGTTTGGGAATTTTTTTCTTCCACAGATAGTGACAACGTTGTTTGTAAGCTGTGCAAAGTTGCTGTCAGTCAAGGTTCTAATAAAGGAAGGAGCAAAAATACCTCAAACCTTTGGCACCATCTTCAAAGTAAACATGAAGCGGAATACAAAAAGGCTTCATTGCAAAAATTTTCAAAGAAACGTACTCATACCGAAATGACCCAAAAGACTGTAACTGAGCTATTTGACAAAATGAAGGTATGGAAAAGTGCTGATCCTAGATCAAAAAATATTGACAAACTGATACTCGAAATGATCGCCACCGATAATCTACCATTCTCAGTAGTACAAAACATTGGATTCCAACGACTTATTTCAAAACTTGAACCTCGGTATGGAATCAAATCTGAAAAATTTTATCGAACGGAACTGTTTCCTTTAATGTATGAAGATGTGCGAAATAAAATAAAAGAACTTATGTCAGAGGATTTTGCAGGCAGCTCCATCAGCTTCACCACTGACTGCTGGTCAGGCAATACCGAATCAATGATGAGTCTTACAGCTCATTTTATTAATAAAAAATGGAAGAAAATGGAAATCGTTTTAAATATTAAAGTACTGGAAAGCTCACATACTGGTGAATACCTTGCTTCTATTTTCATGGAGATGCTAGAAGATTGGCAGATATCTCGGAAACGGGTGTTCTTGATACTAAGAGACAGTGGTGCCAACGTAGTGAGGGGAATCAATCTGATTGCACTCCCAAATTTAAGCTGCTTTGCGCACAGTCTGCAGTTGGTGGTTAATGAAGGACTAAAAGCGCAACGAGCTGTTGTTGATGTATCAAAAATTAGAAGAATCGCCACCCATTTCAACCATTCGATACTTGCCAAACAACGACTTCGTGCTATACAGGCTAGACTCGCCATTCCTCAGCACTCAATACTGCAATCAGTCCCAACTCGGTGGAATTCAGTTTACATCATGCTTGCAAGAGCAGTAGAGCAAAAGAGTGCCATCTCGCTTTATGAAGCAGAGCATGGGGGGATTCAAGGCAGTGTGCCCAGCAACTACCAATGGGTATTAATTGAAAATGTAATTAATACCCTGAAGCCATTCCAAGAAATCACTTTGGAGATCAGCAAAGCGGATGCAACAATTTCTTCCATCATTCCTGCTGTGAGAGTGCTAAAGCTTTCACTGAGTGATGAAAACCCACACTCGCAAGGAATCAGCACAATGAGAGAGACAATGATGAAGAGCATTGACAAAAGGTTTGAAAATGTTGAATGTTGCTCAACTCTTGGCATTGCTTGTTTGTTGGATCCACGATACAAAGGTTGTCCATTTGAATCAACTGCTGCCAAATCCGACATGGTTAATGAGCTGAGAGAAAAACTAAAAGATGATGATGACTCTGATGAGCTTGTTCCTTCAGCACCAACAAACTCATCTAATATTGGTGGTAACTCACTGGACAGAATGTATGCTGTTATGTTGCAATCCTCCGAAGCATCCCAACATGAAGACCCTAGTTGTGAGCTTGATCGTTACTTGAAAGAAAGTGTTTGCAATCGCAAAGAAACTGATGTGATAAGTTGGTGGGCTACTAACAGCAATAGGTACCCCAAGCTGGCCAGGATTGCGAGAAATTATCTGGCAACACCCCCAACTTCTGTGCCCAGTGAACGTGTATTTAGTACTATGGGCCAAATTTATGATGACAGAAGATGCTCTCTACTGGGGATTAATGCCGAAAAACTTTGCTTTTTGAGCTACAATTTAAAGCTTTTAAACTTTGACTATTAAATTCCAAACTGTTGTAAATACTGGACTGTAACTTGTGGGTAAAACTGCAGTATAGGGGTATGGAGATGTGACCTTAACTTAGAAATTTCACATAAAGGGGCATTTTTGATTTTTTTTAAGTTTAGCTTTAGAAACTTAGTTTTTGTTAGTTTCAAGCAGTTAGAGTTTTTATATATTATCAGTGTTTAAGTTAATTTGAAAATTGGGTTTTAAACTTAATTAATAAGTATTCGAATACCGGTATTTAAAAAGTATAATATGGACTAAATTTTGTTATACTTTTTATTATACGTAAAACATCTAAAGCAGAAAATGGGTGGGAGCCAGATCAAAAATGCTTGGTTTGGCAACATCTCCATACCCCTATTCTGCAGTTTTACCAACTTGTGTATGTAAGAGTGGTTCTTTGGAGGGGGGATAAGCTATTAAAGCTTAAGTTAATTGAAATTAAGGCAAACTATTAGGAATTTTTTTGTAAACTGCAATTGAATTAATTCTGTACTGTGACTTGTGTTTGTAAGAGTGGTTCTTTGGAGCTGGGTTAAGCTGTTGAAACTTATTTAATTGAAATTAGTGACGAAATTGCCAAACTGCTGTGAATTTTTTGTGAATAATACTGTACTGTGACTTTTGTACACTAATAGTGTTTCTTTGGAGAGGGATTAGTGAATTTTTTTAGTATCGAGTTAATTGAAATTACTCAAATTACTGACAAAATATCATACGTAAAATATCGGTTATCGGTATCGGCATAAATATTTTGAAAATATCGGTATCGGCCTGAAAAAGTTGTATCGGTCGAGCTCTAATTAGATTTGCTTTTCTTGAGGAAGCGTGTGTCGGAAGGGCGCAGCAGGTGATAGCCGGTCTTTCGTGTTTAGAAGATCGAGAACAAGCGTATAATATGGCTTGGTCGCGGCTAGATAAAAGATTTGGAAACCGAACCAAATTAATGAGTTTAGTTAAGTAGGATTTGGAAGGCCCGCCAATAAAGGAGTGGGATGCGAAGGCGCTGATAGATTTGTGTGATAAAATGTATAAATGTGAGACAAGCTTTTTTGGTTGGCGCGAATCTCACTTATTAAATAATGATGATCTACTTCAAAAGGTATTTCAACGGCTGCCTTACAAATTGAAATCACAGTTTGTCTCGATTGTTGATAAAGGTTCGGGAACGTTTACAGAGCTAAGGGAACTTGTCGAAAACGCTGCTTCAGAAGCCGATACCGCTTATGGTCAACTTTTGTCACAAGGTAATGTTAGAAGGTCTAATAATAATCAAGGTGTGATTAATAATGTGTGTAAGCGTACGTGTGTTGCTCAACAACATCTCGCCCCAATAAAGCCTGCAGTAGAACCTCCATTGTGTGTGTTGTGCAGCGAAAATCATGAGATTTGGAAATGTGCTGTCTTTGAAAGTAAATCGATTAAGGAGCAACTAAGTTTAGCACAAACTTTTAAGTTGTGTTTTAATTGCCTTCGAACTGGGCACAGAGTGTCTCAATGCCGATGGAAAGTTCAGTGTAAAAAATGTGGAAGGCGGCACAATCTGTTATTGCACGCGGACATCGAAGACCAAACGAATCTTCCCGCATCGCAGGACAAGAAAGAAAACCTGGCCGCTTGCACTTCTTGTAACAATAGTGCATCTTCATTTTCTGGCCGAACAATCTTTAAGGTCGTTCCAGTTAAGGTGTGGTACGACGACCCATCAAAATATATTTGCACCTATGCGTTTATTGACGAGGGATCAAGTGTAAATATGTGTTCTGCAGAGCTGGCTGAGCGACTTGGAGTGCCTGTGAAATGGGGTAACGTCGAGCTAATAACTGCAAACGCAATCACTCACGAAAAGAAAAAGGTCGATTTCCTGGCTATACAAGGAATTGAAGAAGAAAGTGCTTTTATGGTCAAGGATGCTTTAGTGCAAGATAGCATTGTTGACGTCAGCTCCAGTATTCCTACGCATGAGATGGTTAAGGGTTATTCACATTTACGGGACCTGAAGTTTCCAGAAATTGAAAATCAAAAGATAGAGTTATTGCTGGGCAATGACCTGCATCAAGCATATCTTCCCCAAGACATAAGAGTTGGTGCACCTGGTAACCCAACAGGTCTTCGAACTCACTTAGGATGGACAGTGTATGGCAAGGACGATGGTGATCAAGAAATAAATACACCTAAACTTATGGTAAACTTTTTAGATAAAGAGGAATCCTGCAAACAGATACTGGACTTATTAAATCAAGATTTTAAGGACTTAGGATTACCTCAAGTACCAGCCTTGTCAGTAGAAGATAAGCGCGCTCTAGAAGTAATGCACAAGACTGTAAAAAGGGTTGACGGACATTATTCGATCGGTTTATTATGGAAGGATGATGAACCAAAGTTGCCCAATAACCGCGAGATGGCGCTAAAGCGTTTGCTGAGCTTAAAACGAAGATTTCTAAATGACTCAAACTTATTCAAAAAATACTGTGAAAAAATGATGGAATATATTGATTGTAATTATGCTGTCAGAATTTTAGATCAAGTTTCATCTTCCCCAGGAAAGATATCTTACATTCCTCATCATTGCACCTCTATTCTAACAAAATTTAGAGTGGTATTTGATTGCAGTGCAAGGTTTAACAATGTGTCGTTGAATGATATGTTACTTCATGGACCTGACTTGACCAACAACTTGTTAGGCGTGCTGTTGAGGTTTAGACAGCATCCTATAGCAGTAGTAGCGTATGTGACATTAAAGCCATGTTTTCACAGGTTTTCGTTGATGAGCGAGATCAAAACGCGTTTCGATTTCTCTGGTTTCCAGATAACGACCTCGATCAACCACCGGTAGACTATCTAATGCGCACTCATGTTTTTGGTGCGAAGTCGTCCCCGTGCTGTGCTGCGTTCGCGCTACGTATGACTGCCACTGACAATCTCTCGGGAGCAGACGATGAAACAATTCAGACGGTAATGAGAAATGTCTATGTTGATGACATTTGCCGATCATGTGAGTCTGTTGAAAAAACTATTAATCTTGTGTCACAGTTGTGTGAGTTACTAAAGGGTGGTGGTTTTCACGTTACCAAGTTTTTGTCTAATAACAAACATGTTTTGAGTTCTATTCCGCAGGAAGACCTTGCATCTGATATCGATCTTGATGAGTGCCGACTTCCTTCGCAGAAGGCCCTAGGTGTTTTCTGGGATGCAGCTACGGATCGAATGAGGGTAAACGTAAATCTCAAGGAAAGGCCCTGTACGAGGAGGGGTATTTTGTCTACTATTTCTCAAACGTATGATTCCTTGGGCTTGATACAACCATTCTTGCTACCAGCTAGGCAGATGCTGCAGAAAGCTTGTCAAGCTGAGCTTGAATGGGACGATGATCTTAAAAACAAACATGGCATAGGTTCTGAGTGGGACGCGTGGGTAAAGGCGTTGCCTCAACTTAAAGCGATTTCTATTGCTAGAAGTTTCACCATTATGGGCAGAACCGTTATTAAATTTGAATTGCATGTTTTTGCTGACGCCAGCATGTTAGGCTATGGTGCTGTAGCTTACGTAAAAACTGTTTATCGTGATAATTCTACGCAGTGTTGTTTTGTCTTTGGCAAGTCGCGAGTTGCGCCTCTAAAACCGGTCAGTGTACCCCGTTTAGAATTAACTGCTGCTGTTCTCGCCGCTAAAATTTCGCAATTTGTTATTCGAGAGTGTGATTTTAAATTTTCGCGTGTTTTTCTGTAGACTGATTCAACTGTTGTGTTAAGATATATTAACAATACCTCGGCAACAATGTAACAAACCTTTGTAGCAAATCGTCTAGAAATAATTCATTCTTTGACTAACGTAAATGATTGGCATTTTGTTCCTACTGCGTCTAATCCTGCGGATCTTGCATCCAGAGGTGTTTGGCCTGATAAATGTCAATCTGCCGATATTTGGTTTCACGGTCCAATGTTTTTACGTAATATTGCTGTTGACTGGCCAAGACAGCCAGATTTCTTGCAGGAACTCTCCGGAGACGACCCTGAAGTCAAGAAGACTGAAGTTTGCATGACTCAGCTAAAATTCCCTCAAAGTTCAGACTGCTTACATCGGCTGTTCCGACGATATTCAAACTTTAAGGATTTGCAGCGAACAGTAATATGGTTGTTACGCTTTATCGAATTTTTGAAAATGAAGTCTAATCCACATTATGCGACACCAAATCAACAATCAATCACGGTGGCAGAAATGATTCGAGCAGAAAGAGCCCTTGTCAGAGTCGCTCAATCCCAAGTTTTTGGCGATATCATACCTGTGTTGCGTAATCACGAAGGGTTTCACGATCCGGTGAAATTAATTTCTGAACAACAACTGCGCGATAATCCTAGTGTGAGAAAGTTGCAAACTCTTAATCCTTATCTTGTTGACGGAATTATACGAGTTGGCGGACGATTGCAACGCTCAACTCTCTCGTTGGAAGAAAAGCACCCTATCATATTGCCTAATCAACATCCCGTCACAAAGCTTTTGGTGTTAATGTATCATGAGCACGAAGGGCACATGGGTTGTTCTCAAGTATTGACGGCCATGTATAAACAGTACTGGATTCTCAACGGCAGATCTGCGGTTAATAACATTTTAAAGTCCTGTGTAAAGTGCCGTTTTTGGAAAACGTCTCCAAATCAGCAGCAAATGGGAAACTTGCCGGCAGATCGAGTGACTAAATCAACTCCATTTAAGGCTGTGGGAACTGATTTGATGGGTCCGTTAACCGTTAGAATAGGCAGAAGCAGCGTAAAAAGATACGTGTGCATTTTTAATTGCCTTGCTACAAGAGCAGTTCATTTTGAAGTTGTTCAAGCTCTTGACGCTGATGCATTTATTCAAGCATTTAGAAGATTTTGCAATCGCCGAAACGTTAGACCATCAGATGTTTACAGCGACAACGGCGGAAATTTTGTTGCTGCTGAACGTGAGCTAAAGAAAGGAGCCGAAAATTTAAGGTCTAAATCCGTATATAAAGCTCTTCTGCGAGAGAATGTTAACTGGCACTTCAATCCTCCTCGTAGTTCACACCAAGGAAGATTTTATGAAACATTCTTTCGACTTGTTCGTAAAATAATGCGTTCGCTGATCGGAGAAGCAACCCTCGATGAATTTGAATTGCTCACGCTTATTACCGAAATTGAGCGGATCCTAAATGACAGGCCGATAACACAATTGCCATCCAAACCAGATGATCTATCGACAATTACACCAAGTATGATCCTCTCCGGCTCAGTCGAAAGTGACGCACCGTTTGATGTGTTTATAAAGGCTGATGGCTATCGGCGCTCGTGGAGAAAAACTCAATATTTGGCTGACCTTTTTTGGGAGCGGTGGATAAATCAGTACTTGCCACTTTTGCAGCCACGTCATAAATGGTTTGGAACGGTACCCAGTTTAAAACCTGGCGATCTCGTTTTGATTGTTGATGAATCGACTAAGAGAGGTCATTGGCAGTAGTAAGAAATGATTTTTTTGTGTTGCGTCCGGAGGAGCAGGCGCAGGCGCACAGGCGCGGTGACGTCATCATCCCGCTTACAGTTCCGAACCCTAGACTCCATGAGCAAAAAGTCGAAACCCTATTTTTAATGTTTCAAATCAATTTAGTTTCAAATTAATTAATTCTAAAAGAAAAAATAAAATTAATAAGTTCTAAAAGAAAAAAATAAAATTAATAAGTTCTAAAAGAAAAAGTAAGATGAATTCTATTGAAAACGATTTTAAGTTCTAGTCAGTTACGACGAAGCCGCGTCATTTCCTGTTCTGAATCGTATCGATTTGACCTTAAGTAAACTCTAAGTCCAAAAAAGCGATTTAATATATTTTAATCTCAAAGGCAATATTGATGCACGTTTAAGCGTTCCCTAGACAATCTTGATTTTTAGATACTTATAGTCAAAAGTTTTTCTAGACAAGTTTAGATTTTAGATGAATATCAACTTTAAACATTTTTCTAGGTATACTTAACTTTTATTTGTACGATATTTTTTCTCTGTAACCTTAATTTGTGTTAAACTTTTGTTTGATTTTTGGCAACCTTGATTTTATTATTTTTTTGTTGAATTTAAAGTTTATCTTGATTTTTAAGTATCTATCTTCAATTTTTTTTTCTAAACAAGTTTGATTTTTGCTATACTTTTGTTGAATTTTTGTCAATCACGATTTTTATTGTTCTTTTGTTGAACTTTTAAAAGTTTATCTTTGTCATTCCTATCTTCAATTTTCTCCTATTCAAGTTTGATTATAACTTTTTTTAATTTTTTTCTAATCAATCTTCATTTTTTTTTTTTAGGTGAGTTTGATTTTTGCTATACCCTTGTTGAATTTTTAACAACTTTGATTGTTGCTGTAGACCGTTCATTTTTACTTTCTAGTATTTATGACACCATTCATTTTTAGTGTTTATAACACCATTTATTTACTATGTGTTTCAAGTCGATTTAGCTTCAAAAATTATTTTTAGTCTTAATATTATGCAGCTGTAAGATTTATTGAAAATGGTTTTATAAAGTTTATATTTTCACTTTCTAGTGTCACCATTCATTTTTACTTTCTAGTAGACCACTCATGTACTTTACGTTCAAAGCAATTTAGCTTCAAATTAATAATAAGTTCGAAAAGAAAAGATGAATTCTATTGAAAACGATTTTAAGTTCTAAACAATTACGACGTATTTCCTGAAGCCGCGTCGTTTTCTGAATGGTAGCGTGACCTTATGGTCTTTCAAAAGAATTGTTGCTAGCGCTTAATCTCAAGTTTTATCAACAAAACCCTACCTTTTAAACCAAAGAGATTATGATTTTTTTTTTTTGTATTTAATAAACGATATTTGTACAATCAATGTTGTGATACATTACGAATAAAGCGAGAAATAGAGCGATCGTTTTCAGTTAGATTTGACGTAAAATCAGATACAATAGCATGCAAAGGTACGCCACGACAACGAAATAAAATAAAATAGACACAATAATGACCACAAAAACTGGAAAAGTACGCTTGTAAAGTTTTGCGATTGTAAATCCATCCCGATAAGGAGTAGGTATCCATGTAAGAGTCGAGACCAACCAAGGTAGGGGGTAGTCCATAACTATCAAAGTATTCTCCTCGACCGCGTTTGTCGAAATAAACCACAACCCAATGTTCTCCAGGTTTACTACTCGGGTCCGAGTTGGTTTTTCCAACTGATTTTCCAACTGATCCAAAGCACAGGTTTTTCCAACTGAAGTAGGTTTTTCCAACTGATCCAAAGCACAGACTTTTTTAAAGATTTTTTCGTTTCGGAGCAAGCGTTCGATTTGCAACGTGTTCATGCTGTATAGTCAAAAGCAACGTTTCTGTCTTGATCAATCTCCAGCAGGTTGTCGTGTTCGGCAAACACAATGACCGTAAGAGTACGTGCAGTAGCAATAGCAAAATGAATTTCGATGCGTATGTTGCCATGCTTTATCAATTCAAAACCGACTTCGCTGGAATCCATTTGGGGTGTGAGATCAAAAGCAAACAAAGCACAACCGTCTTTGTACTGTTCTCGCGAAATAGCATTTCCTGTGTCACGATAATATTGACCCGTTTGCGTAAACAAACGAACGTAACTTCGAACAAAACGATCGTTGGTGAAATCTGGTTGCAGTGGTTTGGAAGGGATTTGAACTCCGTCACGGTAAATCGTCATGAAATTGATGCTGTTGTGTTTGAAATTAAAAGGAGATTTGGTGATGACACCGTTGTAAGCGTCATTGTCCACTACACCGACCACCATTCGTGTGGGCAATTGTCCCAAAAATAAATTTTCTTTGGTGATACTTCGATCCCCGGTTGGCACAGTAAAGCTCTTGACTTCCACACGTCGAAGCGGGTATTTTGCAGTGCCGTGTTGCAAGGCTTTGACATGAGCAAGCTGTACGGCGGGATTGGGTTTTACTTTGCGAACAAACAAGGTCACTTCTTTCAAAGACACTTTGTTATCTGCTTGGTTTGCGTTTTCATGCAAACAAAAAAGATCGTTGGAACGAATCAATCGCAAACGTACTTCGACACCATTCAACAAATATCGATTTTGAAAAAACAAATCAAGATGCAATTTCCCCATCATATCCATTTCTTTGCTTTCTGCAGCCAAAGCTTTTCGTTTGGTATAACCTAGGTTGGTAGCCCCACGACTATCGAAATGTTCTGACGTGTTACGGTGCCACAACAGAGCAGAAAGTTGGGAGTTTTTTGCATCTTGTCCAAAACTAAGCAAGTTTTCAATATAAGCTCGATAAGGGTAATTGTTGTTGGATTGTGTCACAAGCGAACCGTTCAAATAAACATCCACTTGTGTCCATAGTGTATGTAAAAAATTACATTCAGGTGCAATTTCCACATTCTTTGCCAAATCAGCTCCGGCAGCACTAGTTACGCTAGCACGCACATAAAGAAAGCTATTGGCAAGATCAATGTAGTTGGAGTTTTCAGCACTAATTGTAAATTCAATAGGACCTGTGGAGGTCAATACAGATACAGGATGGTATTCGGTGAAACTTCCTTCCTCCAAACTAGTTTGACTTGGTGGCACCGAAAACAAATCCAGTTGAGAGGTGGTGGATTCTGCCGAACTGGGGTGTACTAACGTCGCCATGGTTTACGAGAAAATGTCGTGATGTCTCTTGCGTTTCTTCTTTTGTACTTTTCTCGGTGCTGCTTTTCGTTTTCCTATTTTTTGTTGAGCTGCTTTTCGCTTTCCTACTTGTTGTTTAGCTACTTGTAAGAGATTGGAACCGGCAGCTCTTGCTTGATCGATGGCAGCTTGTTTGGCGTTTTTACCGTGTAAGACATCGGAAGCAAACTCGACACCGCTTTGTAAAACTTGTTTTCCCAGGGTTTTGGCACCTTTTTTGACCAAAGGAAGGACACTTTTGGCAATGGAGCTAAACAGATTACCTAGTCCATAACCTTGTTGCACTCGTGCCCCCGCAAAATAAGGCATTCCATGACCGACTTGAGACAAATAATAGTTTTCGTAAGCCTTTGCGTCACAACAATATTTGACACGCATGTTTCTACTACCGTTGATTTCTTACAATAAGCCCACTTTCCTTTGTATCTGTTTTTTATAACGAATTTAGCTTTTTGGGTCGTAAATGCAAAGTCACAATCACTTTTCCCTTGCGAAAACGAATTCGTTTTCCTTGATCGTCACGAAGCGAGATGTGGATGTCACTAAGATTTTTCTTCAAGACAGGATGGTATTGTATTTTGTCGTATCTTTTGGAGACATAAGCACCCGGCTTCCCTGTTACAGGAAGGACAGCAAGCAAGGGTGCGAGCGTGTGACCAACCGTTCTGTGTTCAATAACATCGCAATAGACATAGATGGCGTTCACGGTGTCTACGTTGGCAACGCTTGCCGAAATGTACTCTCCGATTTCCCGATACCAAACCTTTCGAAAACCCAAAATAGAAGCCAACTCATTCGAAAGCGTCACCACCACATCTGGTTGTGCGGTACCATTACGGTCGGTCGTAGGTGCTCCTTTTTTGTGTTGGATGGACATGGTGGTTAGTTGTGTTTGAGGATTGTAAGTGAGATCAAAGAGAAAGTCGATTGGTTGCGTCAACACTCCTTCGCTGACCAACGTTTTGTTTCTATTTTGAAACTCTCGTCTCATTTCTTGAAGTATCTGACGCACGATATATTGAGGTTGTTGATAATAACCTGCTGGAAGCACTGCTACAAATTCCAAAGCACCGCGTTGGTAGAAAATGTAAAATTGGTTGGTGTCAATGTTGTACCAAGTGTTGGGGTACAGAATCTCGGACAAACCCAACTCCCACGATCCAGACAAATTGATTTCTTTCGGCAAGTGAACCATGTAATCCGAAAGTTTGTTTTCAGGATAAATGTCCATGGACGAGTTACTGGGGAGCGTGAGGAACATTTTTGCTGAGAAAGGGTGACGGGAGCAAATAACCTACAGAGCTACTAAGCAGACTAATCCAGAGTTCTTTGTTGTCGTTGCTTTGTGATAAATTATACAAACTGATGGAAACCACAATGTAAATCACCAAAACTTGTGCACCAAACAAAACAATTTTTTAAAGGAAACATACAATATCTTTTTCTGACACCCAAGAGTTAAAAGAAGCAGGATATCCAAACCACTTTACTAAAAACTCAACACCCTTCTTGCGCTTGCGTTGTTGGAGAATACGCTCGATTCGAAACACGTCATCCTTTTTATAGATTTTTTGCAACTCTTCTTCGTAAAAAGTTCCCTCCAACCACTCGTCTTGTAAATCTTTGATCTTGTAATAGGGAGGATTGTCTCGAAACACTTGAGCAACTTGAAACAACTCATCCGTCCAACCGGGTAAGTAACCTTTGCGGAACCGCATTCGAGTCATGGACAGTCTGACTTGATCACCTACTTTCAATTTTGGTTTTCTTAATTCGGGGTCGGCATAGAGTGTGAGCCAAACCGTTTCTTGGTTTTCAGAGTTGACTGAATTTGGAGCACGTCGAATGGATCGGTGATAGGTGTTGTTGTAAGATTCAACCAGAGCAGGCAGCACTTCCACGTATCTTCGGCTGTTGGTGTAGGTAAAATAACGCCATAGTTTCTCCTTTAAAGTGCGTATAAATCGTTCAGCAATGGATGCTTTGGTGTCAAAATTTTGAGTGTAAAAGTGCTCCACGTGATGTTGTTTTAACCAGGTTTGAAAGGGTCGATTCAAAAACTCACGTCCCATATCCGTCTGCAATTTTTGAAACTTGCCAATTTCAGGCATCAACTGCTCAAAAGCCTGGATCATGTCCGAGTTGGTTTTGGTTTTCAAGTAAGTGGTAAAAGCTTTTTTCGAAAACACGTCAATAACCACCAAAATGTATTTATAATGATCGTTGTACGACTTGAGCAAAGAAAAATCAATGAGATCGGCTTGCATTTGAAAGTTGGCGCCAGATACAATTGTTTTTCTGCGCTTGAAATTTTTTCGTACGGGTTTGTGAAGCGTATAAGTGTCTTGTGATTGCAACCATTGTTGGGTTGTTTTTGGAAAACGATGTGCTCCCGAGAAAGAAGCTTCTTTTTTAGGTTTGTAATAATTTAAACGCTCTCCCATAACATCGATTCAAACTCGCGTGCACCGGGTAAAGTTGGGTCTCGTTTCTTTAGGTTGGATTGAAACAAATCGTCGATATGAGATCCAGGTACCACTCGATCGTCTAAAAGCATTTGACCGTCTTCGTTCCAATCTAAATTCTTTTTGCTAGTGGCGTCTTTAAATAGTTTTTTGGCTTTGGTTCGTTTTTTAAAACGCTTTAGCACTGCACTTTCAGACAAGGGTTTTTTCACTGGTGTTTTCGGTTGAAACTTTTTCAAAAATAACTTTGATTTCTGCAACGCCTCATTATATAGAGTCACTTTCTCGCTGTCGGGTCGGTTGGAAGTTAAGATTTCTTGCATTTTAGCATCCAGTTCAGAAAGTACTTTTTTATCCGTGACTTGATGTTTGTTTTTGAGTTTTTCGTACACTTCAGGTTCCAACGCGATTAATTTTCTCATTTTATAAGAGTCCCCAACACACCACTAATGACTGGAGCGAGTGCAGACAACAAGATGGGTAAAAATCCACCTTTTTGTATAATTTTTTGTTTTGTTTTTAACGCTACCTTACGATCCGCCAACTTTCGAAGTTTGGTCTTGTGCGCTTTTAATTTCTGCTTGTGATGACGCGATATGTTGACGTTTCCTTGCAGCACGTTGTGAGCGCAATCACAAAGACAACGTATTAACTCGGACGACGCTTTGTCTAGAATACGCTTTTGCAAAGGTGCAGAGGCTTTTTGTAGCAAACGCAAGGTGGGTCCGTTTTTTCGCAAGCGGTTCATTGATAAAGATAATGCGTGTCTTCTGGAAAAATCCCTGAACGCAGACGTTGGTTATCGTGTGTTTCGCAGCGTAAGTCAATCACCAAATAACCTCGTTCGAAAGATACAGCGTTTTTATATGCTTCCAGTGCGTTTTTATAGGTTTTGGGGTAGATCTGTCGTAAAAATTGTGCAATTTGGTTTACGTCCCTACAACTTTTAAAGAGTACCATAATTTGTGCGTTGAGACTTATTTCACGCAAACCTTTATGAAACAAATTTTGTACGGTCATGAGAACACTGAAATGAAAGTGATGGGAGTAGACGCTATAGATTTTGGATAAAAATTCAGAATTGGCAAACATCAAATCGTCTAGTACTAAAAAAGCATCTCGACTTTCTTTTAGATCTTCAAGACTCGGCATGCCTTGTTTAAAGTTTATTTTATCTGTATAACGATCAAACATTGCTTGCCATACCTCGTAATGATAAATAACTTGTTTGATTTCAGGGCAGAGTTGTTTAAGACTGTCTATAAACCGTAGGACCCAATAAGACTTTCCAACTCCGGAAGGTCCGCTTACCACAAAACTAGTTGGATTTTGAAATCGCAAAGACATTACGCTAGCTGGTCGTGGAACAAAATGAAAGCAAACATTGTAACATAACCCTTTTGTAATGAATGCACAAACTTCGATAGTTAAATACATTGACAGAAAAAACATGGATGAAAACACAAACTTCGATGGTTAAATACGTGAATGAAAAACACACAAAATTCACAAAAAAAAAATAAAACTTCGATAGTTAGAAAAAATTCAGTAAAAACATGGATAAAAACACAAACTTCGATAGTTGAAAAATTCACGGAAAACATGGATAAAAAATACACAAACTTCGATAATTAAATACATGGAAAAAAACCCACGGTGCGTGAGGACTTTTTGCTAACTAAAAATTTGGAAAATTTTTTTACAAATCTAACGGCTCGGTGTGAACCCCGTCACTCAACACTTTCCTCTTGGGATAAAAATTACTTAAACCTTTTTTCTTTTGTACATAACTAAAAATTTGATGATTTTTGCTTCGAAAGCCACGGTTTTCTACAAGAAGCGGTTTGTTGGTCTCTAAAACATTCAAATATTCATCAAAGGTGAGAGGGTTTTGGGCAATAAACACCCCTTTACAAACTTGTTTGTTCGTTTCTCCTTGGCAAAAATAAGATTTGGAAGCAAGGCAAACTTGGTTTTTTCCTTCATATTCCACCTTCATTTTACCTAACGTTCTTTTGTCGAAGGCTTCAAAGGAAGAGCAACAAGGTTGCGCGTCCCACGCTTTGTTTTCAATTTTACACTGGATGAAGGCTTCCTCGTGGTTAGGGCATACTTCGGAGGTCAACCATTTTAACTTGTCACGAAAATAATTGGGTTTTAAATGCGAAGGAACACAGTCATCTAGATTTTCTCTACTAATGCTAAAATAAATGGAGTCTGTATCAGTTTCTAACAACTCAAAATGACGATCTGGAATATATTTTTTGAGAAACAAATAAAAAAATTTTAACATGTGGAGTTTGGAATTTAAATACACGTTGAGACCAATTTGGATTGGAAGATCATTAACAATTTTGTTTTTTAAACTTTTCACTTCATAAACATTCTTTTTAATTTCATCTAAATGAACAAAACGAGGATCGTTGATAGTTTTGTTGACTGTTTCCTCGGAATGGTATGTAATGTTCCTATGCTTTTCTTTATTTAATAAACTAGCGGAATAGAGAGAATTCCCAGTTAGTTTATTGGTAAGAGCTATCACCGCTTTGGATTTATCTGTGTCGGCCAATCTTCTGGAGTTTACAATTTCTTGTGCCAGAGGAGCAAAACATTTTTGTGGAAAAAATTCGATGAATTCATAAATTTTGGTAATTTTTAATCCCATTTCTAGATAAAATTTGGCCATTTCCGAGTTAATTAAAAATTTTTCTGCAAAGTAACTACTGATTAAATATTTTTGTTCTTTTTTTAAAAGGTTATGCTCCTCTGCCACGTTTTGCATATAGTCACCAATGTCTTTTCGAGAAATAAAACTGTTCTTTATGATTAAAGGGAAATCTTTGAATTTTTCTTTTAATTCGTTGGGAGTGTGAATGTCGACGATAAGAAAACCGTACAAGCTCTCGTTTCGAATGCCTTCTATTATTTTTTCAAAAGTTAGTTTTCGTTTGGGTGTTATCGATTTTAGTGTTTTTAGAAAACGAGAAACTTGTGGTTGTTTTCTTATCTTCAACCACTCACACTCCCTCATCTCCACCACGCGAAACCCTTCTTCTTCCAACTTTTTTCTGTTGTCTGCTGTTTCTTTCCGAATATCTTCATGAGGAATGTTTTTCAGGGGGTGTGTCTCTTCCAAACTTCCGTCAGAGTTTCGATTGGTATTGCATCGATCGCAAGAATGGAAGAAACAACCAAGAAATTGATATACGGTGTTTTGTTGCTCAGAATAACCGTCCACTGGCAAACTATACTTGCTGACTCTTCTTTCCCCCATATTGAAACGTGTTTGCAAAAATGTGTTTTCTTTGTAAGCTACATAACTCAACCATTGATAAGATTGAAAACCAAATTTGGAGCAGGGGTCAGGCCGAAAATCTTCTTCCTTGTAACGACAAAAATAGCCAGTAGGGTTATTCTAAGCAATAGCGTAAAGGTAAAGAGAATTGGCGTCCAAACCAAGCACCTTTTTGACGGTTTCAGGATTATCTATTTCGTGGGAGCGGATTTTGGTTTCTCCCGAAATTGCAAGGCGGCAGAAAATCAAACTTAACCCACCTGTCAATTGAGATCGAAGGGTTTTGTACAAATCCCCATGCCGCTTGGGAAACAAACAAAAGAAAGCATTTTTTTCGATTTTTTTCATCATCTGTAGTTTGGCCACTCCGCTAACTGAAAAAGAGGTTTTAAATATATCCAAACCTTGTTCAAGATAAGGTCGGAGCAAGTTTTGAACGGCTTGAACAAACGGGACGCAATCCAGAATATTATAGTAAATGAGCATCTCACGTAGGGAGCTCCATCCTTTTTCCGTCCAAGTTTTTACCACCAGATTGTATTCTTCTTGGGTGATGTTCGATTTGGAAAGAGAAGAATAAAAAACGTTGTGTACGGGTAATCCACTATTTAATTTATCGAGATCAGTCACAAATTCATACGGAAAATAAAATTTTTTGAGCTCTGCCCCGTAAGCAACCAAAAATTTGCGGTAACTAAAACCGGGGGCTAAAAAATTTTTGATGTCTAAAAACCTTAATTTGGATGTTTTTAAACAAAGATAACTGTTAGTTCTTTTTATAACAAATTGGATGTCTTTTAAAAGAATTTGAATTAATGTTGGTTTAATAAGGTTTAAATCATAGGAAGCCGAATTGAAACCGAGCACAACCAATTCCTTACAATAACAGTTAAAGTCGTTTAAAATTTTTTCTTTTCTGACATTTTCACTCCTTTCCAACTGCTCAAACACGTAATTGAATTTTTCTAAAAGAAATTTATAAGAAACTTCTGACAGGGTCTCCAAGTAATCGACTAACTTTTGTACCAACTCTTCTTCACTGCCCTCCGTGACAAAACAAACACCCGATTCGTAGCCAGGGATGTTGCTCGCTACTGCAACGCTCAAAGGGATGTGACAAGCATCCAAAGTTAACATGGAACTATTAGAAATTTGTTTTTTGGAAAAATAGGCTTCGAAATCATAACATGCAAAGAAAGGAAAATAACGATCACAGTTTGGCACAACAATCCCTATTTCCTCCAATTTTTCAAAAATAGTGGCAGGATTTTTGTGAATGCCACCAGGAAAAACCTCACGCACCGTGGTAGTACAAATTTTGGTATGACGGTAATAGTTACCACTATGATCCCACAGCTTATCACAGTGTACGCATTGGTACACACCGCAATATAACTCAAAATCTACAATAACACTTAGATGATTTTCGTAAACGTTCAATCGCATTGTCTCCTTGTAGAACTCGCGGCTCCGTTGAACCAGTTTGGCAACCTTACCGTCGAGCTCATATGCAATGAGATTCAGTTCAAAAAAATCCTCTAAGTGCAGAAAATCAAAAAGTTGAACGCCTGCAAAATGCGCAGGCGCGACACCAAAATGAATACAATATGCACGAAATAGATTTTTGGCAGGTTGTTCGCACCAGCGAGGGTCTGCACCTCGGTGCACTGCCAAACAACGAAAAAAACATAAGTGATCCTCAGCACTAACATTCCTTAAACCGTGGTTATTTTTTATGTAATCAGGAAGAGAAATTGGGGCGCCAAGTGGGGCATCTTTTAAGTGATTGATATAAAAGGTGATATTGGGGATGTCTACCACTTTCCATTTGCTATCAGGGCGGTTAATTTTTTCAAAAAAAGATTCCTCGGACAACGTATTTAAAAACTCGATTAATTCTTGGCGGTTGCTAATTAAACGCGCAGTTTCCATCATCACACTGTTGTTGAACGATGCGTGGTAGTATCGTAATTCGTTATCATGAATATTTTTTAGAATATAGCCAAAACTGTAATTAATTTTAAAACGGTGGAATTGTAGTTGTAGAATTTGATGAATAATTTTTCGAATTAACACTGTTAAATTTTGATTGTAACAAAAATTAAAAATGGATTGCACTTTGCCTTTTTTGTAAAAAGTCCGAATACTTGTCCAATGCTTTCTCATGAGGGTGTTGATCTCATCTTCCATTTCTAAGAAAAAACAACATTAATTTCAAATCAAGCTCTTTTATACCAAAAACGTACCATTGCTAGTTGCCACAGATTTCATTTTTGGGGGTTCCTCTATGATTTCTGCAAAATAAAATTTTATAGTATCTCAAAATCAAACTGTGAAAATAGACTTACCGTGTGAAACCGAATTTTTAGCCGGAATTTTTGATGAGTTTTCCGGCGAGGCACTAGTTTGTGACCGATCTAAGAAAAACCAACATTAGCTGTAAAATAAAAATTTTTTATCCAAACGTACCGTTTGAGTTTAGCTCTCCGACTTCAAGTAAATTTTTAGCAGAATTCTGGGGTTCTACAACAAAAACAAGAATTATTTCAAAATTAACTCACTTTTCATAAAACTTACCATTGGTATTCTGAGAATCAATTTTCGCCTTTTTGGTTGGGGGTGCACTATCTATGAGAAACGATTGTGTTCATTTAAAATTAAACCGTTGAAATAAATAAACTTACCATTTGAGACCTCGACCGAATTTTCAACCGGAATTTCTGATAAATTTTCCGGGGTTTGTGACCGTTCTAACAAAAACACAATTAAATTTGAATTAAAAATTTTAACTGAAGATTTGCATTCGAATAAAATATTTTATTTCAAGATCAAATAAATTAAAAAGAAATACTTACTACACACTTTCTGATGCGCTTTCAAGTTATCAGCTCTAGTAAAACTTTTGTTGCATTTGTTACAGCAAACTCCTGTCGACTTTTCGTGAACGGTTTTCTTGTGACGGCGCACATCACGCTCTCTTGTAAAAACACTCTCGCAAATATCGCACTTAAACATTTTGAATAGTTCTTCTTTCTTCAATGGCTTTAAAGTAGAATGAATAGTTCACCTGAACCACCTGTTTATATACCTGTGGAAAGTTATTGCGCAACCTGCTGTGCTATTTTTAGTAATATTCCTCTAATACCCTAGGGAAATCCCCATGGGAAATCCCCATGGGAAAACTGAGTATTGCGCAACACCTCTGTGTTATTTTTAGCAATAGATTGCACCAGTATTGCGCAATCTTCTTCAAGGGAAAACATTTGGTCAGTTTTGCAACTGTTTGTAGAGATATGTTTTTCTTTTGGTAAAATCTTGAAACAGACATTGAATTCGCTTTACACTTGGTGATAATTCTTGATGAACATACATATTGAAAAACTTCATATCACATTGCTTCTTTTAAAAGACCATAAGGTCACGCTACCATTCAGAAAACGACGCGGCTTCAGGAAATACGTCGTAATTGTTTAGAACTTAAAATCGTTTTCAATAGAATTTATCTTTTCTTTTCGAACTTATTAATAATTTGAAGCTAAATTGATTTGAAACGTATAGTAAATAAATGGTCTACTAGAAAGTAAAACGAATGGTCTAGAAAGTAAAAACGAATGGTCTACTGTCATAAATACTAGAAAGTAATAACGAATGGTCTACAACAACAATCAAAGTTGTTTAAAATTCAACAAAGGAATAACAAAATCATGGTTGACAAAAATTCAACAAGGGTATAGCAAAAATCAAACTTGTTTAGAAAAAAAAAATTGAAGATAGATACTTAAAAATCAAGATAAACTTTTAAAAATTCAACAAGGGTGTAATCAAACTTGTTTAGAAAAAAAATTGAAGATAGATACTTAAAAATCAAGATAAACTTTAAATTCAACAAAAAAATAATAAAATCAAGGTTGTCAAAAATCAAACAAAAGTTTAACACAAATTAAGGTTACAGAGAAAAAATATCGTACAAATAAAAGTTAAGTATACCTAGAAAAATGTTTAAAGTTGATATTCATCTAAAATCTAAACTTGTCTAGAAAAACTTTTGACTATAAGTATCTAAAAATCAAGATTGTCTAGGGAACGCTTAAACGTGCATCAATATTGCCTTTGAGATTAAAATATATTAAATCGCTTTTTTGGACTTAGAGTTTACTTAAGGTCAAATCGATACGATTCAGAACAGGAAATGACGCGGCTTCGTCGTAACTGACTAGAACTTAAAATCGTTTTCAATAGATCTTACAGCTGCATATCACTAAGACTAAAAATAATTTTTGAAGCTAAATTGATTTAAAACGTATAGTAAATGAATGATCTACTAAAAAGTAAAATGAATGGTATTGTAAATACTAGAAAGTAAAAATGAATGGTCTACAGCAACAATCAAAGTTGTTTAAAGAAAAATTCAACAAAAGTATAGCAAAAACCAAACTTGTTTAGAAAAAATTGAGTTTAGGGTGACAAAAATTAAGGTTGTCTAGAAAAAATTAAACATAAAACAAGATTGTCAAAAATTCAACAAAAGTACAACAAAATCAAGGTTGCCAAAAATTAAACAAAGGTATAACAAACAATCAAGGTTGCTTAGAGAAATTGAACAAAGGTATCTGAAATTCGAGGCTGTCAAGAAAAATTGAGTTTAGGTATGACAAAAATTAAGGTTTTCAAGAAAAATTAAACAAAGGTCTAACAAAAATTAAAAAATTAATGCACCAATATTGTCTTTGAGATTAAAATATATTAAATCGCTTTTTTGGACTTAGAGTTTAGTTAAGGTCAAATTGATACGATTCAGAACAGGAAATGACGCGGCTTCGTCGTAACTGACTAGAACTTAAAATCGTTTTCAATAGAATTCATCTTACTTTTTCTTTTAGAACTTATTAATTTTATTTTTTTCTTTTAGAACTTATTAATTTTATTTTTTCTTTTAGAATTAATTAATTTGAAACTAAATTGATTTGAAACATTAAAAATAGGGTTTCGACTTTTTGCTCATGGAGTCTAGGGTTCGGAACTGTAAGCGGGATGATGACGTCACCGCGCCTGTGCGCCTGCGCCTGCTCCTCCGGACGCAACACAAAAAAATCATTTCTTACTACTATTGGCCAAAGGCCATCGTAAAGGAAGTGATGCCAGATAGCAACCATCTGGTCCGCCGAGTTCTGGTTCGGACAGCCGATGGAAGTGAGTTTGTTCGAGACATTCGTAAACTCTGTTTGTTGGAGGGTTATGTAAACCCATAACAAGACTTTTTCTCATGCCTTATAGTAAAGTGTTTCTTTGTTTGTTTGTTTGAATAGCTATGGTTGCGAATTTCGCGTGCTTTGTTATAGCGTTGTCATAGTATGTGGCTAGATCTAAAACTAATTGTTCAAAATAATTTTTTTTTTTTTTTTTTGGGAGGGGCATTAATTTACAGTATATTTAGTGTAATTTATTGTGCTAGATGAAGTTTTTAATTGCGTTTCTTAAATTAAAAAAATCTTCAGTTTTTAACTTCCGGTTTTGGGGGTGGGTATGGTAGAAACGCAATTTTATTTTTATATAATGGCAACATTGATCACTTGATCCATCTGCATCTAACTGTGTTAAATTTTTCTTTCTGGTTTTTAAGTTTTTGGTTTAAGTTTGTAATGCACGTGGTCAGTAGCGTAGTCATTGAATATTTTTAAAATTGGTTTATTTTAGCTGTGCTTGTTCTAAATTGCCTTTACTTAGACCTTGCCAATAAATTTTTCTTATATTCTTAAAGATTAAGTAAGATATAGGTTTAACTAAGGTAAGTTAATAACGACAGCATAGACTGATAAAAAAATAGACCGCGGCTGCTGACGATACACGTAGCAAACTTAACATAATTGTTCTGACTATTGAAGCCATTGAGCACTCTTCTGAAAAGCACCAGTAATTTGCAGTTATATATGTATATACACTCATATACATAATTTTTTAAAGTAAATATCTTTTTATATATTTAAAAAAACCTGACTTATTTTGTGCAACCAACAACTCGAAAGGATGATTTTTGCTTAGTTAAATCTAATTTAACAAAAATATTTTGCCCATAGTAGGGAGTCGGAGTCGGAGTCGGAGTCGGATCTTAATCTTCCGACTCCGCAACCCTGATGGTAAGTAGATAAAATCATGTATTAGGCGTATAAAATGATAAGTTTCATTGATAATATGCCTTTTACTCCTAACAAATATTGTAAATATTGTAATAAACAATTTTCAACCACCGAAATTAATCAAACACAAATCGTAAAACAATGCAGGCCTATTGATGATTTCTTTAGTCTTACTGGCATGCAAATAAACTTGTAAAATCAATCAACCTGTGCAGCTATTGTCCCACTAAAGCTGCCTACAAAATTATTTAGTCAACGATTTATACAAGAAAAGTGAACCAAGCAACTTGGTTATAATTGCTTCAAAAAAGGGAGAAATTTAAGTTAAATTTGTAGCGGAATGTCGCGAGTAGACTTTACGGAGACCGTGTCAAACACATTATCTCTTCAACTACTTAGCCACGGCGCCAATTTTTTATCACAAACTTGCATATTCTCCTAAATTAAAATAATAGGCTACTGTATTTTTACCAAATTTTGAAATATTAGGCTAAGCATTTTTATCATAAGCCTATAGATAAAAGATTTTTAAACTAATTGCGCGCACCAGGAGTGATTTAGCATTGTTGCACTCTTGTGCTAAACGCTTTTAGGAGAGGTTTTGAATAAGTAAAATATTATAAAACATGTAAAAATTATATTGCTGATTTAGAAATTATAAAGAAAAAGGCGGAAAGATTGACGACAAGGGGTAGCAATTCCAAAAGTTTTAGAATACCTAAGCCTACTACGAAATGAGCTGCTCGAAAAACTGCAAAAAATAAGCCAAAAATGAGTTTCAGTATATAAAACTCGACAAGATAAATTTTTGAAAAAATTTGACTTTATTCAAAATTTTGACCTATAAAACTTAGTAAATATACTCCTGAACAGTGGCGTGCGGTAACTTCCGAGGCTGGTCATGCAATTTGTATGCAATACTTTACGGATAGGACAAAAAAATTGTCTGAAATTTTAAGACGAAGAACAATTTTTGTCGCAAAATCTTGGTGTTCTTTAAAAAAAAAAGGTTTTTGCTTGGAATGAGTCTTAGATTTCTGTTCTTTCGTCCCAAAACCGTGGTGTTCTTTATAAAGGAAAAAAAGGTCATCACGTAAAAGTTTGTTGCATGCCCTGACCGCACGCCACTGCTCATGAACAAACGAAACAATTAGGTTGTGTAAGATTCATGAGGTAGTAAAGCCCTGAAAAAGATTGACTTTATTGACTTTAGCGGGTCCAAGTTGTATCGTTATAGCATGCAGAAAAAGTAGAAAAGAAAGAGTTAATAAAAAGACCTGCACGGTTGCTATTGCTACACCTTATTGTCATACACGCAGGTAAGTTGTCAGTCTAACAGGGATCTAATGAATGCTCACACACACCAGTATAAAAAATGACTTTGATCCGCCTGAACAACGTCGTTCAGGGCGAAGCTCCCTAGGTTCCCGTTCTCTTGCTTCATTCTGCATCTGTAATTAGGATAAAGTTATAAAACCCAGTTTTAAGACTCTAGTTATGCTTCTTATAGCAACTCACTAATGCCTATAAGTATTCGCTATTTTAGACAAGATTATGTTTGTGGGATTATTACTCACTGCTATGGCGCTCGTGGCAAAATCTAAGAAATTTGAATTGATCGTAGCAAAGTAATTTTAAGGGGGAAATGAAGGGAGGCAGAATGTTTCTTGGGGGTAAAAATTTTGTTAGGGGTAGTCCTCAGCAAAACGTTTTCGCTTTTACTTTTAGGGCTCGCAAAATTCTTATTATACACTCATTCAACTTTGTTCAATTATACAAAGTTGGTTTTACAATTTACAGTACGCCAAAATACTATAGCTATCCAGTGAATAGATTTAATGTTTAACTTTTTAAAACCTATATGTCCATCAGAAATACCTCCAATTTAAGAAATATTAGGTATGCAATTGTTTTCCATAATCCTCCAAGAATTAACATGTCAGTTAATTGTTATGAGATATCATTTGGCTACAAACATAGCCTTACAAATCGGGAAAAATAAGAGCATCGTCGCCATCTCAACCTGTTCACCAACAAAAAAATCCGAGAACAATCTAAATTTTCGGGAAAGGGTTTTATTTTTTGAGACATAAAATGCACCTGTAAAAATGTTTCTAGGAAGAATGAAAGTTATTTTACGAAAGTAATAGTTTATTTCAATATGTTTGTACACCAGTTTCAATCATACAATTGTCTTTTTTGGGTAAAATTGTTTATTTCAACGCATAAGACTTCTTCATTGATTTTTGGGCGCCAAAAACATTTTGGGTTTACAACAAAGCTAACATATTCTGCTGAGTTGTATTTTTTACGTTTGGGCTTCGTGGTAAAATCGTCCAAAATCATGATGCGGGAAAAATTGCTTTCCCCTTTTCCTAAATCCTTTGTTTTGGTATGTCTATGGACACGAACTACAAGCCATGTTCTTGGTTTACCCTTGCAAAAAGGGATGTAAAATTATTTTAAAACTGTAAGGATTAAACCAAACATGAATTGAAAATCTATTAATAGCTAATTGTTTTTTGAACTCGAACCGGAGCTAAACCGGAACCGAACCGCTTAAAATAAAATTTGCCGAACCTGCTATAAACCCGAAAAAATAAGATTTGCCGAACCAGAACCTGAACTGGAACGTTATTTTAAACGGTTTGACGGTCTGGTGTAAACCATGCAGTGGTTCCCAACCTTTTCATGGTCAGAAACTCTTTTTCAAAAAAATTATACAAGCTTTACTTTTTATTTTGAAATTATTTAAGCGTTCCAAAGCTTATGCTTCAAAATTCTTAAAAAATTGTTTTTTGGCTGTTGTTTTATTTCTCTTTGGAGCTTTTTAATTATTTTAAGCACGTTCAATTTCCAAGTCACAATTTTGTTTCTCTGTTAATTGTTGATAGTAGTACACAGAGTTGTAACGAATCCAACATTCGAAAGACTCGAGTCCGTCCGAATCTCTTGTAGTAAGGACTCGAATGAATCCGGTTCCTTCGAAAACTGGACTTAATTCCGGAGTCGAGTCATTACAACTTTGCGCCATAACGTTACATAGCTTATTAGTCCTTTAAAAATAGCTAATAATATCCTTATTTATCTCAACTGAGTAAAAGATTAACCTTTATCTCAGATAGCTGAATGCTGTAGCAGTTATGCAAGCTTGAAATTTAAAAAGTCGCAAACTGAAACGAAAAATATCTCTCCAGATTTTAAAATTAGCCAAAAAGTTACACGTATTAAGTCACAAATTTGGTTAGCAAGAGCATGAAAAAAGTAGCAAAAAAAGTAGCTCAATTCGCTACTTTTCGCCTAATCTCGCAACGCTGTGCAGAACTGTTATTTTATTATCCAAATGTTGAATCTTGTGACCATAGTGCATCTTTGAGTTTTTTTCAAGAATAGGATTTACAAAAAAAAATCTAATTCATTGAATTGAGTAATCTTTTAGCTGGACTCAAAACAGTTCTTGTCACTAAACGGCTTGAAGACTTCGACTCGAGCCCGAGTTTTTTGTAGTAAGGACTCGAATCGAATCCGAGTCTTTTCAAGATTTTAAGAGTGCACTGAGTCGGAATGGACTTTGATTGGACGAGAGTAGCCCCGTGCATTGAAATGATATGCTTATACTTAGGTCAATATGCTTTTCGCACGCAACGTAAACTTAACAATTAATGAGCCTTTAGTTTCGGAAGCTATCTTGAAATTTTGGTAAGGTTAATGAATTTAATTTAAGCTTAATTCTGATAGCTTATTGCAAATTTTATTTTGAAGCTGAAATAGAATTATTAAACTGCCTAAATTTAGTATTTATTAACGATTATTTAAAGGCAAAAATCTTTGCCTTAAAATCAATTCAACTTTTTAAAAGAACGTGACTCATTTTCGAAATGATATAAAATTTAATAGCAAAACGAAAATGACGAAATCGTTCGTCTGCAAATAAAAGAAATAAATAATAACACGACTCAAAGCTAAACACTACTAAGCTTACTAAGTCTGAGCACAACTGTACAGGCAAATGACAAGGCAAAACACAACTGTACAACAAACCCCATTGTTACGTAATAGTACGAACTATCAAGCATTTGTACATCCCCCCCAAGTTCGTACTATTCCGGCCAGGTATAGTTATGTAGTTGATCCCTTGATCACCCATTGACCAGAGGTCGGATCCAATTCGACAGCAGGTCGTCGTAGGCGAAAGGACCGTCTAGGGATCATTGATTTGTTGTTTTCGTGGGTGTCAGGGTCAGTCTCCTGCGAATTAGTGTCCGTCACAAATGTGGAGTGTGTGGTTGTAGGTACGACATCATGGACGTCTTGTGGTTGTCCATGATCTATGGCCTCAGATGAAGTTGCATCAGCAACGTGGGTGGACGTGGAGGGTGGGTATTGAACGTGCGTTTCATCTTGGGGGGGCACTGTTGGTGGTGAAGAAGTTTGCTGGGACTCGGCAACATCAGGTATTATACGAAGGAATCGTCGATTGCGCCTGGTTATACGACCGGATCCTCCCACTTTAACATTATATTGGTCGAAGTCCAATGCTTCGACCACGGTGCCGACTTTGTCCCATTTACGTGGGTGTGTGCCTCCTTGATTTTGGATGAACACGCGATCACCACACCGCAGCGGGCGCAATGAGCGTGTACGCGCGCTCAATGCTTCATTGGTCCGTTTGGCTCGAACTCGAAGGGCATCTTCTTTAGCTCGCCATGCTTCGCGCCAAGTACGACGAATAAAGCGATTAGAAAAAGTAGCAAGCCGATTAACGAACGAAAAAGCGTCTCGCAAAGGGTGACCAAAGACGATTTCAGCTGGGGATAAATCGCAGTCAGGATCCGGGGTATTACGCAGTTGCAACAGGGCGCGCAGAAACGAATCATTGTTCAAATCCCCATTAGGGCTAATATTGGACATGAGAAGTCTTTTAGCGGCTTTGACTGCAACCTCCGCGCGGCCGTTAGATTGGGGGAAGTAGGCGGAAGAAACACGGTGTTTAATGTCCCACTTGCGCATAAAATCCTGTGTGACAAAGGCAGTAAACTCTGGGCCACCATCTGAGGAAATTTCTTCAGGCACTCCAAAAGTGGCCAAGTATGATCGAAGGAGGCGAACAAGTGCATTTGCGCCAGTGACGGTGGTCCCAGCTGGTGTACCAAACACATCTGAGCAACCGGACAATCTGTCTCCAACGATCAAGAAGTGCCGTCCTGCGTAATCAAAATAATCCGCAAAAATTTTTTCGAAGGGCGTGGTAGGTGGGTGGGAGGGCAACGGGGGGGTTGCGGCTTGCGACGGCGCATTTCGGTTGCAATGAGCACAAGAATCGCGAATATTGTGAATATCTTGAGTCATCCCCGGCCAGAAAACGGTTGCTCGCGCACGCCGTTCCATGGCCGACACCCCTTGATGGGCGGCGTGCAATGTGCGTAATACTTGATAGCGGAGTTGCGGCGGAATCACAACACGATCATTGTATAAAATAACGCCGTCAGATATATAAAACCCATCGCGATATGGGAGGTATTGACGAATACCTCCTTCCGGCGGTAAGTTTACATCAAAGTTTGATTGTATGGCAGACAGTAGGTCATTGAGTGCAGCGTCACTGGCAGTGTGCCGGGCAATTTCATCCCAGTTTAAAGTCAACTGATCACGCGTATTTTGCCGCACCGAAGCAAGAAGGGCTTCTTCGAGAGAGTCTATAGAATCACGCTCGGCACCCGAAATGGTAGCAAAAAATTCTGATGTGGCTGGGTGTCGCGATGCAGCGTCCGCAGCAATATTAGTCGACCCCGGCAAGTGTGCAATGTCAAAACGCCACATTAGAGTGCGCTGCTTTAATCGGAAGAGCCGGGTATTGCTGATTTCATCTAGAGTTCGATCCCCGAAAATTTTCGTTAGCGGCTTGTGGTCGGTAACAACTACTAAATTATCGCAGCCCTGCGTAAAGTATTTAGTCTGCTCGAGTCCCCAAGCTACAGCTAGGGCTTCTCCTTCAATAGGGGCGTAACGTTGTTCAGCCGACGAGAGAAAGCGAGAGCCTGCGAGAGTTACTCGCCATCCATTGGCACAGCAATCTGGAAGGGTGGACGGGCATGCACAGTGTTTTTGAAGCAGGAAGTATCCGATGCCCCGATTTGACCAGTCCGGCCTTAGGCAAGTACGTCGAGTCGGATCGAAAATTTCTACGCCGTGACGTATGGCGTCAATGATAGCATCTTTCGAACGCGCAAATGCTTTATCAAGATTGTCATTCCACTCGAACTTACGTTTCGGACTGAGAAACGGCTTGAATGGAGCCATCAAGTCTCGAATTTTGGCGTAATTGGCCACTTGATTAATGAGACCAAACCAACTTCTTATATCCTTGATGTTCTTAGGCGTAGGAAACTGTTGAATCGCATTCAAGTACTTGGGCAGGGGTTCTACACATGATTCAGAAATGCGGAATCCTGCAAAGTCAACTGACCGTTGGGCAAATTGAAATTTGCTGGGGTTGAGAACGATACCAGAGCGGCCCACGAGAGTAAGAAATTGGATGGTGCGCCACCAATGTTCCTCTAGGTTCTCGTC
Organism: Diplosoma virens; assembly: GCA_963680785.1. Taxonomy (NCBI): domain Eukaryota; kingdom Metazoa; phylum Chordata; class Ascidiacea; order Aplousobranchia; family Didemnidae; genus Diplosoma; species Diplosoma virens. The sequence continues at coordinate 6,260,059 of OY796888.1, forward strand.
AAAAAACACGGTGTCATCCACACATCGCTCCTTTCGCATAAAATCAGACAAAATAGCGGCGAAGCGACGATTGTAGCCATCTCCCGAAGAAAGGAAACCTTGTGGTGCCCTTGTATATCGCCAGCGTCCAAATGGTGTAATGAAGGTGGTAAGATGACGGTCTGACTCGCGTAGTGGAACGCTATGGTATCCATTCCAAGCGTCGGTCACACTTTTCCAAGTATTACTTGGTACACGACGGGCTAGCTTGAAGGGTGTTTCCGACGCGAATGTTTCCCGACGACAGAATTTGTTCAGCGGCGATAAGTCTACAGTCCGTCGGGGTGTACCGTCATGTTTTCTGGTAATCACCATGCGATGGCACCATTGAGTAGGCTCTCCGTGCGGGACTTTTTCGAGAATTCCTAGGGCTTCATCCCGAAGGAGGTCTGCATGGACCTGTTGTTGCCAATGTAGAGGAATAGAAGCCGGGGTATGGAACGCTCTTGGTTTCGCTGAGGGGCTGACATGGATTTCGATGGGTGGTCCCGCCATGCAATGAAGAGGGCGATGCGGGCATGTGTTAAATGTGGAGGAAGCGTATCGTTCCAGTAGCCAAGTTTTCATTCGATCATTATTTTCGGGAGTACAGCGAAATGGTAGCGAACGTGGGGGTGGTGGCACGGCAGTACGTTGAGGGCAGGTGCAAGAATGATTTTGATCGCCCGGTGAGGCGCAGCCACCAGTAACAGTGCGCGTGAGGTGCGCATTAGTGATGGCAGCAGGTTCACCAGCGCATTCCTGCGTCTCAGCATAAGCATGTTCTCCCAATGATGGAAAACTGGGTGATAGGACCCCCAGGGTCGACAGTGTTCCGTGCGATAAAAAGAGGGTCTGAATGTCGGCGCTAATGTAGACCATGGCCCGGCATTGCACAACATAACCGTGACACGACAGTCCTTCAATGATGGCGAAAAACGCTCCCACAATTGATATGGAGGAATGATTGGCGGCCACCAGGTTGGATGCAGGGGTCAGGATGTCAGATGGGAAGCCATACTTTACAAATTCGTCCAGAGACCATACATTCACTTGGGCGCCAGTGTCAGCGATGGCGGTAACATTAGTAGCACGGACTGATGTAGATTCGCCATGAGCCTGAGCGCGATCGACTGAAATCGTTACGTGGACCTTGGGGTGCTCTCTCATACGTGCTGTTGCCCACTGTCCATCTTTGAATATATAATGGGGGCCTTGCATGGTGGCATTTCTATGTACTGCAGACAGAGGCCTGTTGCACTTGTTTGGCCTGTGCCTCGAGACTGGCCTGTGATTTGTTCTTATCGAACTCAACTGAGGGTCAGCAGGCGACGTGACTTCAAGAGTTTGTAGACCTGGTTCCGGTGGTGAAGGACCCACTTTATGAGTGAGTTGGCGTCTTCGGCGTTTCTGTGACCGGTAGCATTCAATACACAAGGTATAAGGTTTGGTATTCCAACCACGAGGTCCTTTTTTGTAGAGCTGAAAAAGTTGCTGGCAGAGAGGACAACGCGACTGTTTTGACCGATCAGGTAAATTGTGGGATTCCCTGCATGGGGTTGCATTACGACATGCTCTGTGGTCTGCGTCATGTAGGCGGCGAACGGCTGACACAGATGTGACCTCGGTCGGGGGGACGGCGTTGCGAGCCATTTCTTTGCTTTCAACAAGGGCAACGATCTCGTTGACGGCGCGTGTGAGTATATCCGCGCCGCCAAGAATTTCCCGGCGAATCTCATCGTCAGCAATGCCATTCAGCAAAGTATCCCGAATCATGTGGTCCGTATAACTGATTTTTAAACCACAAGTACAATCAATTGTGAATGCACATGTGTCTGCTTTGCCGCGCACTCTCGCTGCAAATGCGCGAAAAGGTTCGTCTCTCAGTTGGCGCATCTGCATGAGATCGGATCGCAAGACGCCAGTAGCTACTGGGATAACTGCAAGTCGACGCATGGCGGATAGTAACTCCTGCAAAGGCTTAGAGATAATCTCTGCATCTGATTTTAACAAACTATCTCCTAAGCTCTGACTGGCACACTGAAAGAGTTGCGCGGTGGCTGAAGCTTCGTTGATGCCTGATCCTTGCCTAAACATTTGCCAGCGGCGAGTGAATACGTTCCACGCTTCTAAAGACACGCCTACGTCAATGCTGGGTCTTGTTAGTTTTGGTCCCTCTGAGGGAGCGCGAAAGGAATTAGGCCCAGGAGTAGCATGACTAAATGCGTGGCTCTGTAAAATAGCGCAAGCTACAGCTTCTGGTGCGTCTTCGGATTGAAAAGCGCAACCCGGGTACGCACAATCTATAACAACCATTTTAACAAAAATTAACTAGCCTTAACGATTTCGTCATAAAAGAACGTGACTCATTTTCGAAATGATATAAAATTTAATAGCAAAACGAAAATGACGAAATCGTTCGTCTGCAAATAAAAGAAATAAATAATAACACGACTCAAAGCTAAACACTACTAAGCTTACTAAGTCTGAACACAACTGTACAGGCAAATGACAAGGCAAAACACAACTGTACAACAAACCCCATTGTTACGTAATAGTACGAACTATCAAGCATTTGTACACTTTTTTGTTTTTGAAAAGTTTTTTATTGGTACAAAACTTTAAAATAGCTTTTAACAGCAAATGCTTCATCTAAAGCTCTTTTGTTAAATAAGTAGCCTTAAAAAAGGCTGTTTCGAAAACTCGAACGTTTTCGTCTAGCTCTCTTCAGGAGGTTTCGCTAGAACGAATTGCAGAACTGAACGTAGTATTTCAAAAGTTTTAAGACTGATCCTGATTGGCTAAAAATGAAGGTTAGTAGCAGTTATCATAATAATTAAAAGTATTTAATAAATAAAACCACGTTTCGTCAGCGTAAGAAATTTTTTGGCAAAAAAAATGGAACAAAATTATGCAAGTTTTGTGCTAAAATTTGGAACTAAAAATACTACGTTCAGTTCTGCAATTCATTCTAGCGAAACCTCCTAAAGAGAGCTAGACGAAAACGTTCGAGTTTTCAAAACAGCCTTTTTTAAGGCTACTTATTTAACAAAAGAGCTTTACAGTAGATGAAGCATTTGCTGTTAAAAGCTGTTTTTTGTTTTTCTTCAACAAAACCTTTTTTAATAACAAATTATAAAAAAATATAAAAAATTGTTAATGTTATTGTAAATTTGCAATATTTACAATAACAATTGAGTCCTAATCATTTTTTTAGTAAGATATGTGCGCTTGTTTAATCTATAGCGGGGGGGATCAAACCGCGGCTTTTCGGAACCTTGATGGGGGGTCTTTGAACCTTTAGAAAAATTGAAAAATTATGTGGGAAATTGGAGAATGATTTCATGCGACGACCTTTTTTTTGTAGAAAACATCATGATTTTGGGACGAGAATAGGGAAATACGAGATCCATTTGAGGTAAAGACCTTTTTTTTAGAGAACACTATAAATTTGTTTTTAGATTTAAAACTTTGGATTTATGATATGCGGCTCCAACATGGTATAGTTTGGCCACCCTTGGTTTATAGTTTTTCAAAAACTGATAAATCAAGCGTGAAGAACCTAATTTTAATCATGGACCGCATCCCCTACTTATAGAAATTGTGAAGGGCACGTAATAAACTTTTTATTAAATCAACATATCTTGTATTGATTTTTGTAAAATTAAGCGCTTGACTAAAAATAAAGTCATTGCAAAGCGCGATGGCGCCTCGTTGACTCGTAAGTTGTTTCAGATGGTAAGACCACAAGCTCTACAGTTAAGGCCCGTTTCCACTACAAGCGTGGAAAAGAGCATTCTTTGTTTGTTTTATTGATTTTTTCTTGCGCTCGCTTCAATTTAACCGCTCGCTTCAATCGAAGATCAATAAAAGAAACAAAAAAATACTCTTTTCCACGCTCGTAGTGGAAACGGGCCTTTAAGGCGCATTTACAGCCGTTTACAGTACTTTTTTCTTTCATCGCGATTTTGGTTTGTTTTATTGACGCTCAAATCCACTCATGTTTTCGAGAAAAAATAAGTGGATTTGAGCGTCAATAAAACAAACCAAAATCGCGCTGAAAGAAAAAAGTACTGTAAAGGCCCGTTTCCACTACAAGCGTGGAAAAGAGCATTCTTTGTTTCTTTTAATGATCTTCGATTGAAGCGAGCGGTTAAAATTGAAGCGAGCGCAAAAAAAATCAAAAGAACAAACAAAGAATGCTCTTTTCCACGCTTGTAGTGGAAACGGGCCTTAAACGGCTGTAAACGCGCCTTTATTGTAGAGTCTGTGGTCTGACTAAAAGTGTTTGCAGAAGAGCAAAGAAGCGGAAGCGTAAAAAAAAATAGAAAGACTGTTCAGACCAAAAGCGGAAAGCGGAAAAAATGGTCAAAGTGCAAAATTTTTCAGTATTAGCAAAAAATATTAACATTAAGATATTTTGACTTTTTAGCTTAGTTTGCACTGAAAATGTCTGCGAAAAAAGCAAGTGGAAAAAAAACCATTTTGAAAATATAGCAGAAAATCCACTTTACACTTGCTTCTTTCGCGACAGCTTTCAGTTCGAATAAAGTTAAAAAGTTAAAATATTTCAATTTCAATATTTTTGGCTAAGCTCGAAAAATTAAAGCTAATAAGGTGAACAAACTACCTTGTAACAGCAACAACGGGCCGCATTTAGCAGGGATAATGATACGGTTAAAATGTTGATGGGCAGCAGTAAGCAGATTCTCCCTTCGATAAAAAAATATTTTGAAATAGTAATCGTAGATTTGTCTTTGAAGTATTTGAAATTTTGATGTTACAACTTGCAATGTTCGATGGACAGTTAGGCACCAATGCAGCTTTTTTTGAAGTTGGTCCTAAAGTTAGTTGATTTAATTTGCACATGGTGGTTCAACCTTGCAAACATTATGCAGTATAATAACAAAGAGCTTAGTCAATAGCAATGCAACTGAATAACGAAACAATAAAAAGTAATTAAAACGCAATGCTGCTTTTAGGGTTTTTTCTATTAGTTGTTATTTTTATATCGTCATAGTCAATCTTGGTTTTACGTATGACGTCATTACAATAGTAGCGTGAGGTCACAATTGGATAGGTTTTATGAAAACGATACAGTTGTTCGTTTTTGGGTTGCGACACAATTAATTTAAATTCAACGTATAATATTACGTGGGAAATTTTTGTGAATGCATTGGTACAGTGGGAATTTACACCTCTTTCTTAGAAATTAATTCTGATTACCTACTTGTCAATTAGCGCATTTTTGAGCAATTATTGCGTTTTTATTGTTCAACGATATTCAAAAGGTCGATATCAATTAATGACCGTTGTTTTATCTTATCTTTTCATCTCTATATCTATTTTCATGGCTCACAGGAAAGCGTCGGAGGCGATATATTTAGGGTAACCGTCGAGTGATCACTGTTTTCAACCTGATTTTGTAGATACGAAGATATTGCTGTCCAGTTGAAATTTTTTATTTTGTTTTTTAGTTTTATTTTGAAATATGACAAAACTGCCAAACAGAGAAAAGAGTCGTAAAGTGTTTTTTAAGAGTTCAAGAAAATGCCGCGAGTAGGTTTTGAACCCGGACCGTGTCTATTGCAAGCGTTGTTATAACCACTTACAATTACTCGTGCACGCAGCCGACTAACAAAAGTAGCAATTTTAATTTTAGCGAATTTTAGCGACCGCTAAGGTAGGAAGTGAGGTTAAAGGTCAAGTAAAATGTGTGAAAAAACTAATTTTTCTTAATTAAGGTTAAATAGAAGTTGATTTTAGCAAAGATGAGGTTATGCTATGTTTTAACAAGTTGGATTGACAAGAAACTGAAAAATAGCTCCGAACATACAATTTTTTAGTGTTAAAATATGCCAACCTTGATCATAATTTTTCGCAAACATTTTAGGGCTCGTTTCCACTACGAGCGTTGACGTGAGTATTTTTGTCTGGATTATTGATTTTTTTTATTTGTTTCCGCGCTCAAGCGCTAAACAAAGTAAAAAAATCAATACTTCAAGCCATAGGCGTACGCAAGGGGGAGGTTTCAGGGGTCAAACCCCCCCCCTTGAAGAATGACGTTCAGGCATATATACATGGTAATAAGTAGGCTTCCATAATATGATTTTAGTTTCTATTGTTTACTGCACTTTTTAAACTAAATTACTGCTTGCGCATCAATTTTTGTTATCGCCTAAATTGCGTCAAGTTAGCTAATGTACAGCTGCCACTTGTGAAGAAAACCTTCAAAATTGTAAAATATTGAAAGTTAAGCATTTTATGCTTTGCTTTTGATGTCTATCGTTTTATTACAATGCTTTCCCATGAGATACAAGCCTACTTACTCAGCTGTACATTGATATGAAAAATAAAACAAGTTTTAAGCACCTAAGGAGGATTTAAAAGATTGATTGATTGAACTCTGATAAACGTGACAAAAAAAATTTAAATATGAATTGTAAAATATAATATAAAATAGTTTAACTGATCAAGTCACCATTGTAAAAAGTTTTTTTCTATGAGACGAAGGCTCATAAAACTTTATAAAGTAATAATTGTACACCATAACTAAATAAGAAAATTTTATAAAAATGGTTCTTCGTTTTTACTAAAATTATTTTAATGTGCAGCTAGATAGCGTTTATAGCAGTTGCAATACAGTTTGTTCGATAAAGCAGTTAGAGTTTAATATTTCTAAATCAAACTATCATGCAATTAATTACCATCTAATTTATTAAAATCCCAACTGTAAGAGTATGTTTCGCGAAAGTATGATCGTCACGGGTATCTTATTCAAATAGAAATGAATATGTAGCAAAATATGAGCTATCTTTATACTTTGGTAGTAGCCTACCTGGTATCTGCCTTGTGATCGTAATCATTATTAAAATTGAGTTCGTTCTGAGCTGAATTAATTAAATTGTAACAGCGAGCTTAACTCGAGAAAACTTTTGATATTTAAAGCATTTTTATTTTTTTAGTATTGTCTGTTTTAAAATGTAAAACTAATCGAAAATTTTAGGCAGTTTTACAAGAATGAGCCGAAAATGTTAAACTTGTTAAAATCAAGTAATTTGAAATGGTAAAAATTTGTCATAAAATTTTTTTAATTACGTCTTTTCCAAAATTAAGTTTGTATTATTTGATTTCCTAAATTCTAACTTTGTTATTAAATGCTGAAAATGGTATTTAAAAATAAATGGAAAATAATCAAAAATTTTACGCTTATGGCGTTTTGCAAAGGATGACGCATGACGTTATTGTTATTGCTCTATTTCTTTGATAGTTAACAATTAACATTATTGCTTTCAAAATTATCAGTTAATATTTTTTGCACTGGTACAAATTTTTTTATCCTGCCATTCGTATTGATAATATACGATTACTCTAACAAGAATTAATTTAAAAGAGATTTCAGGTTGCATAATTTTTTAATCTTAAAAGAATTTATTTAATCATTTAGTCATGTTTCCTCAACAAAAAAGGAGAAAAACTTTGTTAGACTTTAACTTTAAAAAAATTCGTAATAACGACTGCGAAAATGTTAAAAAAAGTATTCCCGTTGATGATTTGGCATGTAGCAAAAATAATCCGCAGAATGTAATAGAAGAACCAGGTGAGACTCCAGACGCAGACAAAGCAACAAAAGATTTAGTTTTACAACCGTCAAATGACATTTCACTTTGTATAGGAAAAACTTATACTCAAGCAGAAAGACTTCGAATGCTAAAAAACATATGGATTCCGGATCAGTCTTTTAATTTTCCAATTACCGCAACCAATCACCGAAATTTACGGTTTCAGCACCGCTGGTTTATTCGCTTCAAGTGGTTAGCGTACTCATATTTAGAAAATGGAGCCTTTTGCAAATACAGACGCAGACAAAACAACAAAAGATTTAGTTTTACAACCGTCAAATGACATTTCACTTTATATAGGAAAAACTTATACTCAAGCAGAAAGACTTCGAATGCTAAAAAACATATGGATTCCGGATCAGTCTTTTAATTTTCCAATTACCGCAACCAATCACCGAAATTTACGGTTTCAGCACCGCTGATTTATTCGCTTCAAGTGGTTAGCGTACTCATATTTAGAAAATGGAGCCTTTTGCAAATACTGCGTTTTATTTGGAAGTAAAGCAGGCAGTGGAGTTGGAAACCAACCTCTAGGAACTTTGTGTGCGGTAAAGTTTCAAAAGTGGAAAAATGCGCTTGAACGCTTTGCAGACCACAAGAGCACAAAATATCACCGCGACAGTGTGGTGGCAGCAGAGACCGTTATATCAATCTTATCAGCAAAACAAGATAGCATCGAAATTCAACTTAATCAGCAACAGAAGCAAACAATTTTAGAAAACCGAAGAAAAATCACACCAATTATAGAAACAATTATACTCTGTGGTCGACAGGGTATTCCTTTAAGAGGACATCGGGATAGTGGTCCACTCACTTTCGAATCAGAAAAAAATCTAGAAGATAATAATAATGACGGAAATTTGCGTGCTTTACTTCGATACAGAATGAAACATGATCAAGTTTTCAAGAATGATTTTCTTTCTGCCGGACGCAACTCTCAGTATATCAGCCCAAGAATGCAAAACGAAATTATAAGTATTTGCAATGACTTGATACTTAAGCGATTGGTCGATTCCATTAACAGGTCCAGATTTTTTTCTGTATTGGCTGACGAAACAACCGATATATCATGTCAGGAACAATTGACTCTTTGTGCTCGGTACGTAAGTGATGACTTTGCTATTGAAGAATCTTTTCTCCAGTTTGTACCCATAACAGATCTATCAGGCAAGAATTTGGCTTCAACAATTTTGAACAATTTATCGGACATTGGTATTGATGTTTCAAAAATGCGCGGTCAAGGATACGATGGGGCCACAGCTATGAGTGGAAGATTGAATGGTGCCCAAGCCTATATCAGGGAAATTATTCCTACAGCTCTTTACGTTCACTGTGCAGCCCATAGTCTTAATTTGGCTGTCTCTAATTCATGCGATCTCTCGCCGGTTCGTAACTGCATGGGAACAATAGCTTCAGTTTACAATTTTTTCAATGCTCCAAAACGTCAAAACATTTTACGCAAATCTATCAACACGATTTCGTCAACAACAAAAGCTCAAAAACTTGTTCAAATTTGTGTTACCAGATGGGTCGATCGACACGAGAGTGTCAGTGTCTTTTCAAATTTACAATTTGCTGTTGTAGAAGCTCTGACAGAAATTTCAACATGGCCAGACAGGGAAACTTCATCACGAGCTCTACAGTTGCTATCGACAATTAGGCAAAGTGAATTTTGCATTGCTCTCTTAGTTTTAAAAAAGATTTTTGGATACAGTGTTGTTTTCTGCAAAGTTATGCAAAAAAAGTCGATAAACCTTCTTGAGGCCGTCAACATTGCACATGATATTGCAAATGAATTGAAGTGTCTTAGGGAAAAAGCCGAAGATGAATTTCACCAGCTCTATATTTCCGCGCAAGAAACGGCCAAAACCCAAAATTTTATTTTAAAAACACCACGCCTTACTTCAAGACAGACCAATCGATGCAACATTGCTGCTGAAACAGATGAAGAATATTTTAGAGTAGGAATTTTTATTCCATTTCTTGATAACTTTATTGTGACTCTCGAAGCACGATTTACTGCCCACAAATCGATTATTGGTGTATTTCAGTGTTTAATTCCTGCTGATCCAACCATTGGACCAACTCCTCAACAAATTAAAAGTATTCAAGTTTTGGGAAGATTTTACGAAAATGATTTAACGAAATCCTCGGAAGAACTAGTACCTGAACTGATATTATGGTACAGGAAACTTTCTCGGTTGAACGTAGCAGAAAGACCAACTGATGCGTTGAGCAGCATCAAGGAATGCAGTTCCGATGCTTTTTCAAACATATTTACATTAATGACCATTTTGTTAACTCTTCCAGTGACAACATGCACTAGTGAACGATCGTTTTCCACATTGCGCAGACTAAAAACGTACTTACGAAACACAACTGGCACCACTCGAATGAATGGACTTGCGTTGTTAAACATTTATAGGAACTATACGCCTTGCCCTGATGACGTAATTAACAGATTAAGTGAAAAAAACAGGCGTTTGAATATAAGCCTGTGAAAAAACTTTAAATATTTGTTAAGTAAGGTTATTTTTTTGTTCATTTGATTTTTCACCTTTTGTTCTCATCATTTATACGAGTTGCTTATGTTGCTTTTAGTTTGGAAAGTTTCTTGTCATATTTGAATTAAATTTGCGTACTCGCACATGCCTTTTCAATAGTTAGTTTTACGGTTTGGTAAAAATAAATTTATGCTACTGCAAGATGTTCTTAAAAGCATAACACTTTGTTTTTGAATGTAGGCCTAATTTTTGAAGTTTTTGCCCATTACCAGGACCACTTAGAGCAATCGTTTTTTCGGTTCCAAAACCCCCCCCTTCACAAATTTCTGCGTACGCCACTGCTTCAAGCAAACAAAAAATACTCCCGTCAACAACTCGCAGTGGAAACGAGCTTTTAGTGTAATGCAAAAATATGTGGCGACTTCGCTGCACGCTTTCTATCGCTAAAGCCTTGTCCACACGAGGCGCAGTTTTTCAGCGTAAAAGTATTTATTTATTACATTTGTAAGCCAGAGCTGGCGAAAAAACTTTTTTACGCTGAGAAGCTACGCCTAGTGTAGACAAGGTCTAATTCTCACATTGAGATAAAGAAGCAATCGCAAAAATTTCATTAAAAGGAGCACTTTACTTTTTTGTTTGATGCGGTATGACGTACACGAGTGAAATTTTTAAAATTATTATGTATGTAATGCTAAGCTTATACAACACAGAGGTAATAGTCACTATTTTCTAAACAATGCTCTGCAAAATATCCTCATAAAAATACCAGGGGGAAATTCAAACTTGCTGATTGCCCTTGTGGGAAACCAGACCGAAAAGGTTAAAATCCGCCAGGTTATAAGAACAACTAAGAGTTTAATTTTTTTAATTCGACGCTTTAAATTTAAGTCTTGATTTAGAAGTAAAAATAGCTTTAAATTTCTCAGAAATGTCGCCAAATGTTTATCTCTTTTTTAATGAACCTTGATTAAAAACATTTCGGAAAAAACAAGCAGCAAAATGCAGTGTCTTTGAAATTCAGTGACTCAGCCCGGGTTAATTTTCAAAGCCTCAGAACGCTTTGTCTTATGAGCGAGATTCTGCTTCCGTTAAATCTTCTAGCAACTTCGCGTAGCTATTCATGAGAATCTATAAAAGTTCGAATTTTGAATTTCGGCTTCAATATTTTTCTCTGCTATGGCGGTATGTATATTTTATTTTGTACTAAAAAATTATACAGCCTATTCGTATACAAATGTCAAAATTGAAACATTTACTTTATTGTTTTATTTGCTTTTCAACTTCATTGATTTATGTTTGTAGGCCGAGGCAATATCAGTCTTATGTCAGCTAACAATTTTAAAAAGCAAAAATTGCAATTTAGGATGTTTAAACATTAACTTCTAGTATCATTTGTTGAGTACCTGTCCAAAATTACTGTTTTTAAAAGGCAAAACGACGAATGTTGTACCAATTTAAAGAGGCTGGTGATACCGGATGAATATTTAAAGCCGACATCCTGTGGCGGGAAAAAATCATTAAAAAAATCTCGGATGTATAGTTCTGATTTGGGACGATTGCAACATTATTTCCTATTCTATAAATTCCACTTTGAACTATTTTGCTAAGAAGGCGGCTCGATTATCAGTGATCAGAGATTTTATCTACGTTTAATTAACTTTTTTAATTGGAAAAAATTGTTGGTTTTCAATTTCAGTTCAATTTCGAGAACCGCTGAGATAATTTGAGAAATCGGATTAATTGCAAATGTATTTGTTCGGAGAAAAGAAAGTTTATGATTTCAGTGTATGAGTATAAAGTTTTTTTAAGATTATTTAAGTTCTTTAGCTCGGTCAAAATAGAATTTAAATCAGTTGTAGAATTTTGATTGGATAAGATTTCTATTGAATAAAATTTTTCCTATCTACATTCCAGTTTATCCAATAGCAAAAGTTCGTAAAAACTTGCAATACGCAATAACCAAAAAAATCTTTAAATTTTTTTTCTGAAAGTTGATCAGGTACAGATACGACTTTTTTTTGGTCTTCACTTGACATTTGAAAAAAAATTAGACTTGGTGTGTCCACAGAATTTTGAAAAGTAAGCCTAGGGGTCCCTCATGTTCCAACCAATTTAGAAACTTTAAGTAAGATTATGTAACTTTTCTCGCAAAATTGTGTTAAGCTCGACAAATTTTAATGATTTGATATTTTCAATTATGACATGCAATAATTGGCAGGACACCAAATAATATTGTCTGTGAAGAAAAAATTTTATGAAATCCGCCTAGTAGTTTTTTTTGTTTTATTATAGTAAAATTCTTCTTCTTCTTTCGGCTTTTCCCTTCAATCAGGGGTAGCCACAGCGTATAATGTTTCTCCAAAACGTCCTGTTTTCAATGGCCTTCTCCCTCGCACCAACTTTTCCCATATCTTTTTTCACTACATCTAGAAATCTTCTCTTCGGCCTCCCTCTTTTCTTCTTTCCCGATAAATCCATTTCCATCACCCTTCTTCTTACATACCCCTGGTCTCTCCTCATAACATGTCCGTACCACCTCAACCTTCCCTCCCTCATCTTCATTATTAACCGTTCTACCTTAACTGTACCCCTGATGTACTCGTTTCTAATCTTGTCTTTTCTCGTCACTACCATAGCAAACCTCAACATTTTTATCTCTGCAACTTCCTTCTTTTCTACTTGTTTCTTTGTCACCGCCACCGTCTTAAGTCCATACACCATTGCTGGTCTCACCACTGAACTGTATACTCTTCCTTTTACTCTAGCTGGTGTAGGCTACTAACTAGGGAGCTCAATGGGATAATTGTAATGGAAAAAGAAAACGTCCTTGGCAGTGGTGGATATCGGGTGTAGCGAATGAGGCAGTTGCCTCGGGCCCCCTCGAAAATAGCACTTATAGTTTAAGTTTGCTGCAGATGTTTTTTTTAGAGATTATTATGAAGTTGGGACGAAAAGTGGGAAATACAAGATCGATTTAAGGTGAAGACCTTTTTTTTTTGAGAGATCACCATGATCTTGGGAGAAAAAAGTGAAAAACGAAATCAAAGCCCTTTTTTTTCTAGAGGACAGCAATTTTTGGAAAGTCTTGCCTCGGGCCCCTGAATTTGAATATCCACCACTGGCGATTGGGGAGAGCGGGCAAAAACTAAAGTGAGATTAAAATTGATAAAGATTATAAAACTGTGAAAAAAGCAAAATAAAGTAAAGGAGTAATGGTGAAATTAAAATTGGAAAGAGTATGGCGTAAAATAAACTTCAATTCTAAATTTTTTTGCCTGGTACGCCTATGCCAAAGTTTTCTCACGAACAAATTTCTGCGCACATACACACAGCTAAAAATTAGAGGAAACAGTGTATGGCTCTCACGGAAATACATTTAAAAACATGTAGCTATTTATGGCTCTTTTACCCAAAAAGGTTCCCGTCCCCTGCTTTAAGGCCCGTTTCCACTACGAGCGTGGAAAAAAGCATTCTTTGTTTGTTTTATTGCTTTTTTTTAGCTCGCTTCAATTTTAACCGCTCGCTTCAATCGAAGATCAATAAAAGAGACAAAGAATGCTCTTTTCCACGCTCGTAGTGGAAACGGGCCTTTATGTGCTTGATAAATGTAAAGGCTCGTTTACATTAAGGTCCATTTCCACTACGAGCGTGGAAAAAAGCATTCTTTGTTTGTTTTATTGATTTTTTTTTGCGCTCGCTTCAATTTTTACCGCTCGCTTCAATCGAAGATGAATAAAAGAGAGAAAGAATGCTTTTTTCCACGCTCGTAGTGGAAACGGGCCTTTATGCGCTTGATAAATGTAAAGGCTCGTTTCCATTAAGGTCCGTTTCCACTACGAGCGTGGAAAAAAGCATTCTTTCTTTGTTTTATTGATTTTTTTTGCGCTCGCTTCAATTTTAACCGCTCGCTTCAATCGAAGATGAATAAAAGAGAGAAAGAATGGTCTTTTCCACGCTCGTAGTAGAAACGGGCCTTTACGAGTGTGGAATGGAGCATTTTTTGTTTCTTTTATTGATCTTTCCGCGCTTAAAATGTAAGCTAGCGCTAAGTCAAGCAAAAAAATCAATAAAACAAAGAATACTTCATGCCACGCTCGTAGTGGAAACGAGCCCTAAAACAGACATTCGTATTATTTTAACTCGACAAATGTCAGCATTTTTTTACCTGATTAATTTAACTTTTACATATCGTTTATCATAAAAATCAAAGCGAGCTGTTTGTAGCTGTAGAATTTTTCGTCAGAACTTTTCTGATCTTCCCTTTCAGAACAGATTCTTTTTTTTAATGAATACTAAACACAAGCTTATCACATTAACCTTCGGTCTACCAACGGGTCCAATGGACCAATTTCATGTTTATCAAACGTTCTTTACCATAGTTTAACATATCTAATTCTTTTGATTTTAGGGAGGGCAGGCTGAGGCGGTATGGACATGTCATGAGGAGAGACCAAGAGTATGTAGGAAGAAAGATGTAGAAATCGAGGTACCCGGAAACAGGAAAAGAGGAAGACCAAAGAGAAGATTTTTAGATGCAATGAAAAAAGATATAGGGGAAGTTGGTGCGAAGGAGGCAGACGTTGAAGACAGGAAGGTTTGGAGAATGATGATACGCTGTGGCTACCACTGATTGAAGGGAAAAGCCGAAAGGTGAAGAAGAAGAAGAAGAAGAAGATTTTAACAGCTGGGGTAGCGTAAAAAAACTACGAGTAACAAAACTAAGATCTTTTGTAGAAAGCCCCCGCCAGCGCTCAAAATAAAAAATTAGTAATTATCCAGAAGAATTTTTATTCATTGATGGAATTCAGCACTGAATTCAGCGATGTCAGCTAATATTTTGTCAAAAAGGTTTAACTCACGAAATTTCGTGCGCCACATAAATTCACAGAGATAACTGTCAACCATGGAACGGTGAGTGCCACATTCTCGTTTGTTGCGCATTTTGAAAGTGTGCCAAAGTGACTAAATTGTCTGCGTATGCTCACCTGTCACAAGGTTCACGAAATTTTGGCTGTGATTCACGGTTTGGTCAGTATAGTTCATGCCCAAGAGCGCGCAAATTACTTAAACGTGGCAAGCGCAATCTGCAGTACTTAAAGCGTGGCGGGGTTGTTTTTCTCAAATCTCACATTTTTGAACACTTTTTGACCGCAGAATAATTTTGAGAACGCTGGATGTCCAATTCCTGGGACCCATAAAGAATTTGAGCGGCCTGCGCGGTGTTATCCGAAATGATGTAAAATAAAAAAAGGTAATCCTGTTTCCCAAAAAATTAGTTTATGCGAAGGGAAGACCGAAAAAAGAAACCATCACATGAATTTGGAGGTAAAAAATTTCTTAAACATTAAAAAAATGAAAAATAAAGAGACCCAAAGATTTAGCTCATTGCATTGAAAGTTGTAACTATTACCTTGTTTAATTTAGCTGCGAACATTTTATTTATTTAATTGCCCCGTGAACATTTTTCTTAAACCAAATAGCCTTTGTCTTAAAAAGGTTAAACGCTCTTGTTTAAGATATTATTGAAACGAAATTGAAATTTTTGAAATTACGTTAGTTTTTTGTTAGTAGCTTACTTTGACTATCTCGACCGTTTCTTTGAAAGATAAGGTCCTTTTTAAGAAAGGCATAAAAAATTTATTCTTGGAAACTGCTCAAGGTTTTTAAACATCCGTTTCCTTTTTACGGAATCAATAATTTGTTAATTGTTATTATGATGTAACAGTTTTGTTTATTTCCGAATTATTTCATAAATGTAACTCATAGTTTTAAATTAGCCTGTTGTGTTTGAAAGCAATGCTTATTCTTTTAGAAATTGTTTGAAGAAAGGGACATTGTTTTTGTATTGTGACTGAAAAGAAAATATGAATAAAACAAACGAATTTCATTCTGGTGAGTAATAAAGTGTTAGTAAGATAAAGGGTTTAGTGTTTACTGTTTTTGTTCTGGGCATGCCTTTTTTGCTATGATTAATTCAAGCAAATACAGCAAGATTTCAATACACTTTTTTATGCAAAACCCCATCTAATTACAATGAATCAAGAAAAAAAAGTAAGATTTTTTCATGAACAATTTTTAACATTAGAATCATTATTAAAATATTTATGATGCAATTCATTGATATTTTTGATTGAATAAAATTAAACGTTTTTATGCCAAAGAATTGGTATAACATTGACAGCTGTGGCTCAACTGCCTCTGTATAATTAATAAATTATGCTGCAATAAAAGCTTGAGATTCGAAGCATAATGGCGGGAACATTTTAGTAATTTTAAAATAAAACACAGAGCCAATACTGTAGTTATCATTTTATTCGTCGGCAGCGTGGTCGAGTGGTTAAAGCACCGGGATGATGGTCGACATGGTCTTGGTTCAAAACCCACTCGCGCCATTCTGTTGTGTACTTGGGAAAGACGCTTTACCGCACTCTTTACTGCTTCGTGGTCTTGGCAAGCAGTTCTAAATTTCAGTAATATCTCTACTAAATTACTAGCGGACAGCAATATCTTGGCATCTCCGGAAGCAGGTGGGGGTAATTGTTTACTCTATGTATAGCGCCTCCGTCGGTTTCCTGCGAGTCAGGAGGATAAACATAGAGATAAAAATAAAAAAAAATTAATTTTGATGTTTGGAGTACAACTTAACTCATTTTCAAGGAACTACAGTATTGACTCTGTGTTTTATTTTAAGCTCTTAAGAATTTTTATTCAATAGATTTTATTACTTGAACAGTTAAATAGTGAATTCTCACTGAGTCTTATCTATTGTTTGAGTAAAACCAGTTATTATAGCATAGGAAAAAAGCTAATGCATTTTTATTAGGTGTAAAAAGTAAATTTTTTTCTTATTCTAAATAAATTTCTTTTCTCTCATCTCATTACTTGTTTGACTTCTGACGTTTGATTTTGTGGCTTCAGTAGAAAGTCTATTTTTTCTTTCCAAACAGTTTAAATCAACTAAATTTATTTGTTAATATTTAAGCCAATGAAGTTAATAAAAACTAATTTTAAATATAAACTGGACGTGTGAAAAATATCATTTTCGTTTGTTGTTATAGTTTAGCCCTGATTCATGGTTAATAAGAAAAACTAAGTGTATAAAAAAAAGTTAGTGCCGTGTTCCGTAACCTTTTGCGCTCGCAGCAAACCTTCTAAAATTTTGCCGCACACCTTCATAAAAGTGAAGAATTTTTTTGGTTTTAGCTTATTTTTGAACGCTTTTTTATCTAAAGTGGCCAGAAGCCGATGTCAAGGACAAAGCAATATTCGAAATCAAGCAAAGACCAAAAAAATAGATTTTTTCGGCGCAAAGAGGCAAAAATTTTGAAATTTTTAGGTTTTTTAGTCGCTTCTGGAGACCTAAAGACAAAAAAAAGGTCTTGCTGGTCAAAAATATTCACCATTTTTGGCCCAGCAATTGTAAAGCTCAAATTTCAAACAAAAAAACTTCTTATTTTAAAAGTATACTTAGATTACCGTTATTTCGCGGCACACCTGTTGCGGAGCACTCGGCTAGTGATTCAACCAAACTCTGGTAGAAAAAACGTTTCTACGCTTTAATTTTTTAGCCAATTATATTCATTCATCATTCATTCATTAGAGGCTGTATTTTAACCTGGCCCAGAGTTTATAACAACGGCCTTGTTAATTATCCACAAACATTAGTATACCGCCCTATCTAATATACCACTGTAAACAGCTTTTCTGACACCAAGTTTTTCTAACTCTTCAATTTACCAAAGCGCAGTTTCTATACAGTCAGCGAAGGAGTTAATTTAACCACTTTCAAACTAGGAAATCGTTTTAGTTCATCACCGTGGCGCTGGACTAGTTTTAGCTTGAAGATTGACTTTGATACACTTGGACTATAAACGTCTGGTAGGCGAAGCCCGAAAAGCTTTTTTAGTGGGCATTTACAAAAACAAAGTAGGCCTACTGCAATTTGAATAAACGGGAAAATTAATCACATTTCACAGTACACTAAAAATTGCAATAAATTGTATTTTAAATTATTAAAAGTTTTGTTTTGTATTTTTATCTACATGTATTTGTCAAGTTGAATAAAATAAAAGCTAATTGATTGTCTAATAAAGCTGACCGAAGATGATTAGATGTTTGAAAAAGACGTAAAACCGCGTAATCAGCGCAAGATTTTCGTAAACAAACTCTTTTTGGCGGCAAAAATTTGGCTTGCATGATTTTATGTAAACGGCTTCAAACTTAGACATGTGTTTTTTGCTGGCTATATTTAAATTATGTACCTCAAACCACTTGTTTAAAAAAATAAAAGGTTAAAAATTGGCAAAGAGAGTAGTGTTATAAAAAAAGCTTGGTAACCACTGGGTTACAAGTGATGGCCTTACAAAAAAAGGTGGGGGGACGGTGTAAGAAAAATAAAAGGCCACTTTTTAGTGTGCCAATTTTTTTTGTCCCAAAATAAAGTGATATTTAAAAAAAAGGTTATCACTTTGATTCTATATCCAAAATTTTCATTTTTGTCTCAAAACCATAGTGTTCTTTAAAAAAATGTCATCACCTTCAATCGAGTACATGATCCCTTCTTTTGTCTTAAAGTTGAGGTGCGGACAGGGGGCCACCGTCATAGAGTTACTATGGTGCTTACGTATTATCGGGAGGACCTTTAAAAAAACGACTCAAAAATTAAAGTAAATAGGGTTACTTATTATTAAAGTAAATTAGGGTTACTAACCCTAACCCTAACCCTAACCCTAACCCTAACCCTAACCCTAACCCTAACCCTAATCCTCAGTGCGCGGTAAATCAAAGATCTTCAAAAATCAAAGGTCCTCCCGATAATACGTAAGGACCGTTACTATAAAGTAACAGAGCAAGGTTTTGCTTAAGGGTGCGACTTTTTGACGTTTTTTTGGGTGGGCAGTGCGCCGCTCTTTTTACTCCGTACTGAAGCCATTACTGGTTACAAGTTTCTTTTTTGACTATTGTTTGGTACAAAAGAGTAAACGAAAAATTATTTTTTACGCTTGGTTGTTCAAGTATGTGTTTACATGACTGGCCCTTGATTCCTTAAATTAATGGTTCTCAACCTTTTCTTCGAGGCAACCCAAATCTTAGCCGAAAACAGACAAGAAAGCTTTGACGACCCAATCTTTTTTACGGACTTTATTACAAGCATAAAAATTTGTATTTTCGTTACCAAAAAGGGGGTGATCTCTAAAAAATGGAAGTCTTTACTTTGAATTCGTGCCGAATCTTCTTGGATTTTCGATCCCAAACCTTAGTGATTTCTGGAAAAAGGTCCTCACTTTGAATCTGTATCGAATTTCTCAAATTTCGTTCCTAAAAAATAGTGATTTAATCTTTACATAACTACAGTCGTCGGCGACTCAATCAAATTGAACGGCGACCTAATTTTGAGTTGCGACCCAGAAATTGAGAAGTACTGCCAAAAACCGACCAAACCGACTTAAAAAAATCTTAATTAAGCAGACAAGCCGGTAAGATGAAAAGCTTGTAAAAACTTAAATGCTGATATAGGATTTTTACAAACTTTTTCTTCCTTGTTTGTTGTTGAAAAATTGCTGGTTGCTTTGAGTCGCCGACTTTTTGTACTTGAAATACGACAATTGCATGATTTTAAATCGGGCATATGTGCTAACTTTTGTTTTGCCTTCTACCTTGCTATACGCTTGGTGAATAAAATAATCTAAATTTCAATCAGTTAAATCACTATACCATTTAGAAGTCTATTTGGCACAAATGAAAATCAATGTGGCACGAATGAAATTCAATTTGGCACAAATGAAATTCAAATTGACATTAATGAAATTATATCCTGTTTCTTGCTATTTTCATATTTTGGCATAATTTTAAAAAATTTTCTTTTTTAAATTCTTATAATATACATGTATATAGTTTTATTATATATTAGTAACAAATAATATAAATATGTACATACGTAGCAACCCCATCGGAGACCCTATATTTATATGGAGACTTATGGAGATTATGGAGACTTAAAATATATTATGGAAACCTAATATCTATATATAGATTATTGCGACTATATATATTATATGGAGACCTAAAATTATGGAGACTATATACATATATTATAGAAATCTAATTATGGAGACCTAATTTGGAAACCTAATATTATGGAGACCTAATATATGTAGAGACCCTACATTATCTATATATGAATATATACATACTGTAATATTGTTATAAATATGACTTTTTAGCATAAAAGCATATAAATATATACAAATCAATAATATTAGGTCTCTGAAATATATACATATATATATATATATATCTATAGTCTCCAAATTTAAGTTTCTATAATATATGTATATATTCTCCATAATTTTAGGTCTCCATAATATATATTAGGCCTCCCCAATATATATTAAGTCTCCATAATATTGGGTCTAAATATAGGGTCTCCGATGGGGTCGCTGTATATGTATATATTTATATTATTTGTTACTATATAATGAAATTATATACATGTATATTATAAGAATTTAAAAAAGAAAATTTTTTAAAATTATGCCAAAATATGAAAATAGCAAGTAAGAAACAGGATATAGTTTCATTAATGTCAATTTGAATTTCATTTCTGCCAAATTGATTTTCATTTTTGCCAAATAGACTTGTAAATGGTATATAAAGTTTTTTAAAAAAATTAGTTCATTTGAATCAAAAGCGTTCAACATTTTTAGTCTCCGCTAGTCGGAGATCACTGCTTTAAATTAGTGATGATTGTGCGTTTTTGAGCGGTTTCGTTTGCTTGCACCTGCTACTTTCGAAATACTGATTTTCAATTTAAGTTTCATAGCAAGACGTCTACTTACTAGGGTTGCCAACCGTCCCGGAATGGCCGGGACAGTCCCGGAATTGACTTCTGGCGTCCCTTGTCCCGGGCTGGGTCACTTTTGTCCCGGAATTTACTGACAGCTCTTTGGATTGTTTTGGGGCAACTTTTTGGGGCTCTGTCCTGCCTATTTTGGCAAAAATTTCGAAGGAAATCGAAGACAGATTTTATGTAAAAACTTCTTTTTCTCTTGTTTTTTCCGACATCACTAGTTTTCAGAGAAAAATAATGAAATCCGAGACTGATTTCAAGTGAGGACCTTTTTTTTTTGAGAGATCACTATGAGTTTGGGACAAAAATTGAGGTGTTTCATTTGTTTGGCCTGCCAATATTTTTGATGAGCCAAAATAGCCCTCGGCTTAAAAAGGTTTGACGCCCCTGTATTAAGGTGTCCCGGAATGGCGAAGCAAAAAGTTGGTAACCCTACTACTTACGCGATTTAATAAATGCTTATTAGTAAAAACTGCTCTAAAATCAAAATATTTAAATAAATTTTTTTTAAAATCTACTTCAGTATTTTTTGCTGCAGCTTTCAATATTCAATTTAAAATAATTTTAAACCTTTAAACAAGCTTTAGTGTTTTTTGCGGAGTTTTTCAAGCATTTTTTTCAAATGAAATTTTTTAATAACAAAGATCCATAAACAACGAAGTATTATATTTACTCGTTTAATTGTTATTGTAATTTACGAATAAACAAATTGCGGTACTTTTTGTTATCGCCCCACCATCAGCAAATAGTGAACGAAAACCCAAGACTTTTGGGGTCTCTTCAAGAATCACCGTAAGCGATTTTTTTCGGTAAAACTAACCCGAAATACCCCTTTCAGTACCAGGGTGAAATAAAGAAGAAACCAAGAGAAATGTATTGAAAATAATAGACAGCAATAGATGGTGGAGCGATAACAGGAAAGTACCCTAATTGCTTCTCTGTACCACCAAGCTTCGAACGCCACTGGTTGTAAGTGGTTACAACATGTTTTTGGTTTCGAGATGCTTTCGACATCTGTTTCCTAATTTTTCTTTCATCATTTTTGTGCATGTTTCAACTTCCTCGTTTTCTAGATTTTTAGTCAATAATGTAAGACCAATTAGGTTGATCAAAATACTTCTTACATGACGACAAAAATATAGAAAACTTGAACGACTATTCATTATTGAAACGTGCTGTAACAGGGACAGCAACATCTTGTTTTAAATAAAAGTGTACATCAGGAGCTTTTGAAGCTGTGCTTATCAAAAATTTTTGCTCATAGATAATGGTGAAAAACGAAAAGCAACGCGTTCGAAGGGGAGCGCGCCCGAGGAAACAAAACGGTCCAGAGGAGAGTCTCGACCCAAACCTGAGGCCACTAAGACCTCTGCTCGTCTCGCCAACAAGTCCACTAAATCAGCTGGTCTCAATTTAATCAAGCTAAAAAACCACTCAAAATCTGCGTCAACGAAAACAGTGAGTGTTGTTATCTTTGTTTTTACAGGACGGCGTAAAATTCATTGCGCCATCAATTGTTTTCTTTAGAGCAGCCAATCTTGCAAACATGAGTTAAAAGTTGAGGTCGTTTTTGCATGATCTCGCTAAAGTCAACTGCAATGATTGTTAGCATAATCACCAATTGTTTTACGATTAATGTTAGGGGCGGTTATACCAAAAAAACTCAGTCACGCGTAGCTGTGTTTTTCGGCAATTGCATTTTAAAAAATTGAATGAATTGTTTTTCAATGACTCGATTGATTCATTAGTATTTTTGAATTTTTGGTAGACAGGTGAGATTTTGAATTGTATTTACGAAAATGCAAGTTAGAAATGTTAAGTTCTTGCGAAAGATGATCATTAAATATGCGTAGAACGATTTTAATTTTTACGAATTGAAAATCAGCAAAATGACTAATGTAAGATTATATTTATGCTAATTAAAAAACCCAATGTTAAAGTAATATTTTTATATTTTCTTTGAAAAGGAAGATGTACAAAATACTGGAATTGAAGTGCAGAATTTTTGGGAGAAACAGGGTGCATGAATATAGTAACTTTTTTGATAAAAAGAAATTAAATTTTTCAAACCATTAATCAATTAATTAAAATGACCTTAGAAAGTTTATTCAAGGCAGATTTTAAAAAGACAAATGCTACGGTAACAAATTTTTGTTTCAGAGCTTACGTTAAAAGTTTTGCGAAGATATGATGTTGACTTTTAATAAAGACAATTGTAGGCCAATCTTATGTAAAACTAAACCTACACTAAAAACCCAATATTCAATAAATTATTTTTTGCTGATTAATCTTTTATCACAATGTGCGTAAGGAAATGTTGTTCATGAAAGACAAAGAAAAGTTTTGCTTTGCCACGCAATCCCTTATAAAAAGCGATGAAAAAGTTTAGCTTAAACAGGTTCGATTTTTTGAACTAATTTAATTTCTCAAGCTACAACATTGTAAACAAGTATTTTTTATTTAAAAAGATTTCAAAAAAATTCAGATTAGTCCCGGCTTAGTCATAAGATAATGCTTTATGATTTTTTCTATTGGTATTCTAAGAAACTGTTTTCATTAAAAAGCAATTTTTTAAATAATCGTTCTACCAAAAGCTTTCGTCGTCGTCGTTTGAAGGGTATCCACTCAAGGCCAGACACAAACAGAACTGGGGCCGAGGGTTTATCCTTTTACTACCCCAGA
The DNA here is from genome assembly GCA_963680785.1 of Diplosoma virens. Classification (NCBI taxonomy): domain Eukaryota; kingdom Metazoa; phylum Chordata; class Ascidiacea; order Aplousobranchia; family Didemnidae; genus Diplosoma; species Diplosoma virens. Next base: position 6,283,734 of record OY796888.1, read on the forward strand.
CTGCTGCACTACCTGAATCAGATGCTGGCAGTGGTGTTATTAAGCCAGCATCGAGTTTCATCATCCAAAACCGTCAGACCTCGTGCTCCATGTGGTGCCCGATGTATAGGGCACACTGTTAGTACATGGTCTACGGTTTGCTCAGAGGCGCCACACTCGCAATTCGGTGAAGGAGCGAGACCCCATTTGTGCATGGACGAATGGAATCGCCTAACAAATTCTCTATTAGTACCCTAATTCAGACAGAGATATTCTAATAAGAGCTTATACCATTGTCATGAATTTACGCTACTAACAAGGTTAGCTTTAATTAACTTAAAATTGTGGTACTCTAAATTACAAAATAAATTAACATATCAAGCAAACACAACATACAATATCTAGCAGTTGAACTAAAGTGCTGAACAGAAACAAAACCTTACTGGATACATTGCGTCATTTAAATGAGAGTTGCGAATGATGTACAAGATTAATAATATTTTGAAATGGTTTGTCAGGGGTTCAAAACTTATGACGACCATGTATTTCTACTTTATCAAGTCTTGAGGTGGCACTATCTTTCAATAACAACAGGGCTTAGCCAAGGTACTGAAGGCCAAAATGTGTTTGTTACTTCAAAAATAAATTTAATACTAAAAAAGGCCTTCACTTCATTTCACTAAGTAAAAAAATAGACTCTTAATTTTAAACAGATTTTTTTATAACTTGAATTTAAAAAGCCAAAAATTGGTTTTGTCCTCAGTAAAACATAAAGAAGATTAAAAAATTTTGTTGCAAAGAATTTTTGTTTAATTCCTGAGCCCGGTTCAAAGTATTGTGAATCAGGGAAGTAGCCTTTCACAGTTTATCGAATAAGCAAAAGCTGTAAAAAATTTTATGAAGTGCAAGACAGATTCGAAGTGAAGACTTTTTTTTGAGAGCACTTCTTTTTAGGGAAGAATTTTTTTCTATTAACGAGCGTCCCGGTTTGCCCCTACGGAAATACGGTATGCCTATTTATAAAGATTTGTTTTTTAACTGGGTTTTTGTTATTTATTTTTCGTTTGTATTATTTTCCTCGTTGGTTGGGCAGAAAATTGATGTAACACTAGATTGGGGGCCGTGAAAAAAAGATTTACAAATAGGGGTCCGTGGCCGAAAAAGTTTGGGAAACACTGATCTAGCTGGTTACATGAAAACTTGTGACAATACAAATTTGTTTCACGTTTTATGGCATAGTCGTCCAAGTATTTTACTGTTTATTTTTTATCTTTACAAGCTGAAAACATACTTTGTATGATAAAACATATGTATTAAGAACCAAATGTTAGTACTTAATAAAAATAAAAATGAACATGAAATACAGATGAATGACTTTATTCATCGACTAGCAGAATGACCATGCAAAGGTAATTTAAGAACCTTAACCTTAGTATTGAAACAAATGCGACTATCGCCAGTTATATTGGAACCAGTGCATTTATGGAACAAATTGTCCCTGTCATCAGTTGAATATCGCTAAGCCAAAAAAAAAAATCAAAACAGTTGGATATAACGAGTTGTCCTTAATGCACTGCAGCAAACGTTCTACACGCTCCATTATTTTGTGCTTGCTCACGATGTATTTTAAACTGTGAGCATTTTTTATACTTTTATGATAAATTGGTTTTTAATGTTCCGGTATAAGATTATTGATTACTCCTTGCTATAGCATCGATTAACAGGAAAAAGTTAACTCAAAATGTCGATCACTGTTTAGTGTTTGGGGCTTACATAGCTTTCTCATAGTGCTTTATTATTGCTTTATTCGCAGTGCTTTACTTTTCGGTTGCTGACCTGACTTGTTTGTCAAGGTTGTCAATAATTGTGAATGCAGTGACGCTTTTACTTTTAAAGAGACATTTTGACTTTCTATTTAAAATAGGGTTGGGCAAACTACGGCCGGCAACGATTTTCTGTGCGGCCCGCGAAAGCCTCAAACCAATAATTAAAAAAATTGTTGATTTTTTTTGGTCTTCAACCGAATTCTAGGTCATAGGTGGGAAACTTGCGACTTCCATGACAATTTAAAAAGTAATAGAATTATGTGTCATGACTACTGGTGATAATCGGAGACTTTTCTTTTTGTAGCAATCACTGATTTTTAGGTACGAAAATCAAGAAAATTGGGACAAATTCAAAGTAAAAATTTTTTTTTAGAGATCACTTCATACTGGCCACAAAAATTAAGAAATCCAAGACAGATTCAAAGTGAAGACTTTTTTTTGAAGATCACCACTTTTTAAGGACGTAAATCAAGAAGACGAGGAAAATTTTTTATTTTGGCTTAATTATTCTGTGGTGTGGCCCTTAGAAATAATCAACTTCTGAATGCGGCTCTCGAGCTAAAAAATTTCCCACCCCTTAATTTAAAATAAAAATCTTTTTTAGTCTATTTAATTTTCAAATTTAGACGAAAAGGCGCAGTTTGGCTTTTGATTAATTTATTTGTAGCAAAGATCTTTTTTTCAGTCTTCTATTTACTTTCAAACACAAAAAAGCAAATTTTAGATTTTTTAGGAAAGAAACACAAAATAGTTTTGTGTATTGTAATTTTAGAAATAATGTCGCAAAATTTATAAAATAAAAATAATTGGTTCACTGAAAAAAGTTTAGAAAAGCACTTCCTTATTTAGACAAGTTTAAACAAGTTGCCAAAGGTGAAAAGCATTTTTTTTTGCACCAAACCGTTCTTGGCAGTGTTATGCAGTAAATACAAGCAATGTAAACAACTTTTTGTTCACACTTTTAATGAAGGCATACTCGATTGCAACCAATACATTTAATCTTTATCTTACTTTTATTTGTGCATTGAGTTAAGTATGGGTGTGTACAGCCATCTAGCCATTCAATCAATGTTAGATTATCAGGATTATTTGGTATTACGAAGCTCGAGTCAGATCGCGGCTGTTGATTAATTGCATTTGTCTTTTTTAGTTTACGTTGCTTTGCTTATTATCTAAACAGAATTAGTCAATCAAAAATTTAAATTAATGGCATAAATATCATAAATATCAGTCACACAAATTTTAGTTTTTTTTTTTTAACTTATCTTTATTTTCATGACTCGCAGGAGAGCGAAGGAGGCGCTATACAGAGGACAAGCAATTACCCCGACCTGCTTCCGGAGATGTCAAGATATTACTGTCCGGTTGAATGGAAATATGACTGAAATTTGCCAAGACCACCAAGCAGAGGAAAGTGTCTTTCGTAAGGATACAACAGAATGACGCGAGTAGGTTTTGAACCGAGACTGTGTTGATCACGCTCGCCATTGAGCGCTGTTAACCACTCGACTCCGCTGCTGACCTAATAATAAACAAGTCCATATTATGACTCTTCAAAATCAGAACTTTTACAAAAAAAACAACTCGAAAGATTGAGATATTTTTAACTCTCATTCTAACCAGCTAAGATGCCAACCAGTGCTTGGCTGAAACGAAATTTAGTAATAAGAAAAGTAGCAGTGACGTAGTTTAATAAGCAAAATGCTTTTATCAAGAGTCTGAAAATTGTTGCTTAGTTGCTTTAGATTATCGATTTCTTGATTTCTTGTCTAGCGAGATGACAGGGCAGTGGTGGGCTTGCAAGAATCACATCCGAAAGATTTTAGAAACAAACATTAGGAAGTTTTATATTCAACTTTCAAATAAGTCGCTGTTTCTTCGGTGACATGGTGTCACTCTTTTAAGCTAACGCCAGCGACTTTAAACTCGGTAGTAAACGGCGAATTGCTAACTCGCTGAAGGGCGCGTATTGACAAAGAGATTGATCCGTAAGGCAAACAGTGATTTAGATGCTAAACGGTCGCTTGACAAGAAAATCGAGAAGGATGTAACTTTTTTCACAATTGCTCGAAGTTTTTTCAAAAAGTTGGATTTATCATAACTAATTGTCGCCTCCGATGCTCACATGTTGTAGTGGTTAGGAGCGTTATGTTCAAGTTTAATTGCAGCAGTTCAAACTCAGAAGGTTAACCACCAACTTGATTCTATTTACAGCACATTTATTCACTTATTCAAATAGAATTAAAAACAAAACAAAAATTAAAACAAATAATTACAATAATAGAGAATACAATTTAGTGTGGCATTACCATGACAGAAATTAACTTATCTAACTGACATCTGCCGGAGAGTATCTCATTATATTACAATTTTGTGACTAAGCCACATCGCTGCATACAAGTGGACATATTACCACGTGATCATACGATATGGAACGGCAGGATGTGAAATTCGAAATTGCATAAAAATAGAGCTTGTGAAAGTTAAAATTCAACGTTTTAAACCAAATTCTATAACTCCGATAATAAGTAAAGTTGTGTTTCGTGTAAAAATATTTAGGCTGTCCAATTAATCGCTACAATGTAAAGAAACACAGATGCGTTAAGCAGTTCCACGTTGCACGATTCTCAGTTTCAACACTCTCGTTCGTCTCGGCCACCGTCGCCACGATTTCCAAATCTTTTCTGCGTCTCGCAATCTCTATCTCCGGCCCTCTGTCCGGTCTCAGAATGTCACTCGGTCCGTGTATCTCTGTTTGCCACGAGGTGCAGCGAAATATATGTATAAGTTCCTGGCAGGTACGTTAAAGGACGAACCAAGCAAAAATAAATAAATAAAAAAGTAAAAGCTGTAAATAAAAAAGTAAAAGCTGAACTTCGATGTTCCGAAAACTGGAACAAGACACAAAGCAATTCACCAAATACATGTACAAAGAACCATTGTTAATATAATTACCGCGTGCAATTAACTTTAATCTCGTGATACTTAGAATAATTTAAAAAATGGCGGTCAGTGTTTGCAACAACGAATCGAGTTAATTACAACCTATTAAAAGCACAATGGGTATGACGTCTAAGCAAAAAGCAAGAATGGAAGTCGGGAAACTCAATTAACAAAATGAAGTCGAGCTAAATTTTTGACAAGCGATGATCGGACAGCAATTAAGACGCGAATGCAAGAAACCAAATCAGAAAATGAGGTTAATAACGACGTCGCAAAATTCAATAGACCACTAACACACTACATAAGATATTAACTATGCACAAAACATAACTAACATTATTATGGTGACCCAGGGGATAGACTTTTTTGCCGTCTTAATGAAGGACTTTCAAAACTTCTCATAAATCCACAGTTTTTTAAAAAGTCACCGATAGGTTTCAAAACGTTTAAAATAATGTTTAGGTTCAGCAAATTTTTTTGTAGTTGTTTACTTCTAGTTCGGGTTCGGGGAAGTGGCTAAAACGGATTTTTGGTTCAGGTTTGGTTGACGCCCCGTTTTTATAAAGCGTATTTTCTGTCCATTTCTGACAAACGCTTATACTGTCATGATGATTCATGGTTACATGGAATCTGGTTACAGGCGTCATGGAGAAGGTGGCTAGCAATGATATATCCAAAATTTTTTAATGGGGGAGTTATTTTTTTGGGTAATTTTAAAAAAATAAGTCCAAATTTACCAGCAAGATGTTTCAGTCTCGGTTGTAAAGCCAGCTCTGTGTTTTCCAACACAGTTGAATGTATTCATAGACAGTGTTTTTTTTAAGGTGTTTTGAGGAACCGAAATGGTCTCTCAAAATTGTCCAGCGGTCTCTCAAAATCTGCTACTACCATAGCTGTACTACCATAACCGGTCTCTCAAAATCTGCTACAGGCAAAGTCAGGAAATTTAGAGAGGTGATGATGAGGAACTGCAAGAAATAATAATCCAAATTTAGGTGAAGACCTTTTTTTTTTTTTAGAGAACACCTTGATTTTGGGACGAAAATCGAAAATTAGGAGACTGAACTTAAGTGAAGACCTTTTTTTTTTTTTTTTTTAGAGAACACCTTGATTTTGGGACGAAAATCGAAAATTAGGAGACTGAATTTAAGTGAAGACCTTTTTTTTTTTAGAGAACACCTTGATTTTAGGACAAAATTGGTTTTTGTCTGAGAAACTCAGACAATTTTTTTGTCATATCCAAAATGTACTCTAAAATCATGATTTGGGCAAACGTCACAAAATTTGGGCAAAAATTCATTGCCCCCCCAAAATTTTTTGGGCTGGTACGGCTATGGCTACTACAATAGTGTAAACAAAGCTAAGTATGCTCAGGAACAATAGGAAAAAAATTAGCGCTTTTTCAAAATTGCTTAGAGGTTCCTCAAGCCAAACCTTAAAAAAAACACTGTTCATAGAAATGATTTTGAGAGAGCCAAACGCGCAAACCAAAATTTTTTCGTTATTTTGTTTTGGGTTTTTTGTTTTCGTGGCTATTCATATCGTAATTAAAGATCTTAAAACTTAATAGCTGATGTGTATGCCCAGGGGAAAGCACTCACTACCCTCCTGCGGACGCCCGCGTTTCTAGCGCACATGGCGTTCTTTATTTTAAGGGCTCGTTTTCACTACGAGCTTGAAATGGAGCATTCTTTGTTTGTTCTATTGATTTTTCACTTCTTTCCGCGCCTAAGCATTAAGTGAAGCAAAAAAATCAGTAAAAGAAACAACAAATACTTCATTACACGCTCGTAGTGGAAACAAGTTCTTAACTTATCGCCCGAAAGTCGTTTATAACGCTCTTTATGTCACAGAGTAAGTGATCAAATAAAATTGCGGCAATTTCAAAGACTTAGTTGCAATTCATTTACTGTATAAATAAACAATTGATGTGATTTTAATCCGGCTGATTCTTCAATTCATCAATACTATCATTTTTGTTAAAAATGACCTGTTCGTTCAGGCAATCTAGAGCAAACTTGGGATCAAGAGTAGTGGTTTACTGATTATGAGATGTACGATTGACTGAATGCCAATTTCAAGAGCAGATTTTGTGGGTGTTTTTTCATGTAGCATTTTTACATGCACAAATAAACCTTTTTTGAAGAGAGCAAGGCAGATCAGTGGCAAGACTTTGGTTAATTTAGGTGTATGCAAGTTATCCCGATCTCAGTTTAAACTTTTAAATGGAGGAAAACATTTTTGTACATCATTTGGGTCGTGCTCTGGCTGTTTAAATTAAAACCAAAGTTTGTTTTAGGCGTGGAAAACACTTTTTTATTTAAAAAGATATCCAACTGAGCAGCTGGTATGCCACTGAAGTGCTATTTTTTTATTGGTTTCATTTGTTGTTACTTTTGGAGCTATTTTTAATACAGTTGAAACGAAACAATTTTGTTGATTGACACTCATAATTTTTAATTGAGCTTTGTAAATGCAGCTTTGAATGGGTCAACATCGCTCCACAGGTTGCCTGCAGAAATGTCGATGATATCTTCTGATAGAACTGTTAATAGAATGATCAAATTTTCAAACCGTGCAGATAATGATAAAAAACGTCGTACTTACAGTGAGACCTGTGATGTTTATCTGTAAAAGTTAAACTAACAGAGTTGATTGACGGTGGCCCTTTACAAGGGCAGTTTTTGTGTAGGACTTGCTTTGTCCTGAAGACTAGGCTCTTCCTGAACATCACAAAGGCTAGATATTTTTCCCTATTGATAGAATCGACTTGGTTTCGCATGGCATAAAGTGCAAATCAAAATTTAGTTGCACCTTAAGGAACGGGCTACATCTTACTTTTTGCTTACAACGAGGTATTTATTGCTATTTTATGAATCGTACTGATCCGTAACGCCAATCAAACAATCAAGTTTATTAATACCTGATTGTCTGTGTAATATGTTATATGCGTAGTATATTAGGTCTTCTAATTGTAAATAAACAAAAACGTGCTTCTCCAGCGGATAAAAACCATTTTTTGGTCTTCAATTGGAAGCGATATATTTCCAATCATATTTCACCACAGATTGCCCGAGGCTCGCAACACAATTTTATTGAAGACAAAAAAATTCTTTACTTTTAATTCCAAAAATAAATGCTGAGGACAATATTCTCAACATAGTCTTTGTTTACTTTTTTTACGATAAAGAAAATCGAGTCGTCATAATGCCAAAAATAAAAAAATTTTAGCGAAGAACAGATAATGCTGTTGCGAGTCACATGTGGCTTGTGGGCCTGTAATTGGATCACCTTGATATAATTGATAAAATAAAGCAATGTTCTAGCGCCTTCGAAAGCAGGCCGGGTCGCAGCCTTTAATTACAAGTCAAACACCTTTAAAAACTTTTATATTATAAGCGATGTTAAGATAAATACAACAAACACAACTTTTTAGAAAAAACAAAAATGTCTCTTGATTTGATAAATGAACAGGTGAGTTGTTCCAAAACACCAGCAGCAATAACTTTCTTCAATCTTTTCTACTTTGCTCTTTTTGATCGCATTTTTCTGTTTTTTCTAAGTTGAGCAAACTCAGCAGACTTCTCATATGAATAGTCTTAATAAGTGCAAAGTTTTTTCAAACGTACAATCAACACGTGATGCTTCGACGAAATATCGTTGATTGAATGAAGCAATAGGTTTAAAGTGCGGGTTCAAATCCCCACAGGGATTTCTGACGTTGTCTTGCGAGTCAGAAAGATAAATGGAGATGGACATTAACATTATTATGCGACAATAGCAAAAGCACAAAACATAGACCGACAGTGAACGGCATAATCACTTAATTCCAAAGCGTCATGTAACGGCGTAAAAATGAAAAGACCAAAAAGATCATGAGGGGGTCAGCAGCCGCTTAAATATGTAGAATTGGATAAAGAAAAAAGAAATGAATGCAAACAAAGCAATTCCAAATTCTCCCCGAAAACAATTTGAAAGTTTTTTTTATGTGGATCCGTATTTTAAAAAACTTGAGTGACATTTTTTCACATTCATTTGAAAGGCATTGCTGCGTGACCACATAGCGAAAAGCGCCATGTTGACGACAACAAGATGCACTCAATTCAGCCTCTATTCTTATTCTTTGGGTCTTTCGGTCTTATTTGTTTCTTCTAATTCTTTAGGATCTTCTTATTCTTTGGGTCTTTGGGTTCTCGATGCTTTTTTTTGGGTTTACGGCATTTTTCTCTGCTTTACAGTATTAACAAACATCTCTAAATTTTATTCATAACACTTAAAAAACTGAAAAAACGTTATAAAAGCTTTCAATCGAACAGCAATATTTTCATGTCTCCGAAAGCAGTCGGGGTAATCGCTTGTAAATCCCCTAAGTATGACGCCTCTAATGTTTTATGCGAGTGATGATAATAAATAAAGATGATAATGATGACGACGATAAAAAAAAGTTTTCGTATCGTTTGTGATAGCAGACGATAATTCGGGGCCCACAAATTAAATTATTCTTTTTACATATCGTGCTTGCGTTTGACTAAAATTTATGTATAATTTATATATGGGTTTGTAAAATTTTGTATTTTTTTCTATTTAGTTTGCTTATTTCAGAAAAATATCGACTTGACACTTTTTTAGTGACTAAAACGCATAAGTTAGACTTTTGAGAGCTTAACAATTTCTTTAATTTTGGGTTACCTTAAACCAGTGCTTAACCTTTTTTTGTGGCGAACCAAATGTTACGCAAAAATAGAGAGCAAAGCTTTGGGAACTCAATTTTTTTACAGACTTTATTGCAATCATAAAAATTTTTATTTTTCTCTGAAAAACGTAGGGATTTCTAAAAAGAAAAAAGGGTCATCACTTTTAATCAGTATCCAAAATCTCTATTTTGTTCCCAAAATCGTAATGATTCCTAAAAAAAGGTTATAATTTTGAATTAGTGCCTAACTAAAATTTTAGTGATCTCTAAAAAAAAAAAAACTACTGTCGTTGGCAACCCAATCGAATTTAACGGTGACCCACTTTTGAGTCGCGATTCAGTGGTTGAGAAGCACAGCTTTGAATATTGGTATAAATGGTGTCAGATTAGGAAGAGCTCGAGTAAATTAATATTCTTTCGATTTTGTTTGCATAATATAAGACAATTATTAATGCTTGTCACCAAATTGAGACACTGTATTAAAGCTTTAGATATACTAATCTGTAGTATTAATGCACAGTTTATTATCTGTAAATCTGTGATGCTTATGTTTATTTATTAAACTAAAAAAAATAATTGAACTTCGAAGCGCGCAAAGGGCAAAATAGCTCGTTTATTTTTTTAGATCTCCGATTCGCCTGCTCATTGAAGCGTACTAAAGGATTGCATTTGAATAACTTATTGATTATATTTTATTGATGCTACATGTTCCAGTTCTATTTTAACTCTTGTGTATGCTGGGTTTAAGTAGTTTTGCTTTTCCGAGAAGAAAAAAGAAAAAGAGTTTTTTTCTTAAATGCTTTGAGCTGCTTTTGTTTGTAAATCAGTCGGTCGCAAGCGATAGACAATATCAGTTTAATTATTATACAGTTATATGATTAGTATAATGAGTTTGTTAAATCTGATTTCATTAATCGTCTTTAAAATAAATTAAACTTTCAACTCCTGCTTGACCTAAATTAAACTGTAACAGCGTCAGCAAATGGGATTACAGTTTACTTTTGACTGGTGTAATTTAGCTCAGTTTTTTCTCGTAGTTTTTCTGTTAAATCGTGCTGTAATAAAAAAAGGATAAATATCTGTATTCTTTAACTAAAGCGAGAAAAGCAAAAATCAAGTCTTGTATGTAATGCTCACAGTTGATCTAAAATTATAGAGATTTCAAAGTGCTGCGTACTATAAACATACGTCGTTGATCGCTCTTTTGTGAATGCGTTTCGTCATTTTTCCGTCGTTTGACATTACTAACGGCGATAACCGGCAGCGATGTTAGATTTAAATGGCTCTCTTTGTTAATTGCGCTTAAGCTCTTTGAATCTTTCTTTTTTAAACTCAGCTATTCAAGGCACGGTCACTTTTGGCATATTAGTTGATTTTACAGACGAATTGGTTCGTTTTAGGATTTAAGTAAAAAAGCAAATGCCAATCCGGGATCTGGAGACGGAATTTCAGGAGAGCGATTGTCTAAAGCTGTGTGTGAAGTCGCTGCTCAAATTTCTTCGAAGCTTGGAGCGGCTGTTGGATCCCACACTAGTGGCAAGAACGCTACTTGTACTAAGAACAACCAATCTGCTGAACTAGCATCTGGTGAAAATACAGCTGGATCAGCTTATTCAGGTAATTCGCTTGATTGCTGCGAGTAACATTTGTTACTTTTATATTTTTCTGTGCAAACTATCCTACTTTTATACACTTCGCATAATCGTAAAATAATTTGGTTTTAATTCCACTTTTGATTCGAAAATATTTTCCCTTAGGTGAATTTAATCTGTGTATTTTTAATTTTTTTTTTTTGATTGAATGCTTTTATGTGTATAGTAGTTATATGAAGTTACTGACGAATAATAAGCTTTACAAGTTAATTACTTCAACCGAAAAATGATTGAGTCCTTTGTTTTAAAATGTAGATTTCAAGTTATAAGTGCAAAATCATTTTTTGATATTGCTGTCAAAGACCAATCTCGTATATTTACTTAAGTGTTACATGGGCTGTTCGAAGATATTCTTTAAGACTTTGCGTTAAACATTTACAAATTAAGCTATTTAAAAACAAACAAACTGTTTTTCTTTCAAGCCATAGTTTGTAGAGTTTTTGTGATTAAAAACACAAGTGTTACCTTGTAACCTATTCTATTGTTGATTTTTTTCAAAGAATCAACGGTCAAACCTTCTTTTGTTAAGAATAAAAAACTTTGTTTACTCAATCACATACTGATAGTTTTTAAATCAGCAAAGCAAAAAGGTTTTGGGCTAGCTCTTTGTAGAATACATAAAAAGGATCATTCGCGCATATATAAGTTCTTTAATACCTCTCTTTTTCGTTATTAATATTTGGAAAAAATTTTTTTCAAAGAACACGTAGGTAAGTCTATTATAGAATGACATTAGTGTATGTGAAACAGCGCTTCTCAACCTTTTTACTATCGCGGTCCAAAAAACTTGTTACGCGATGGTTGCGGTTCACTGTTGCTTTATGTGCATATTGAAGAGCTTTTTTCGGTTTTCATATCCCTGAGTACAGCCACAAAACAAAGTGAAGACTTTTTCTGGTCTTCGCTTCATATAGTACTATCACAAATCAGACTTTCGTGGACCCCGATTATTGTAAACAGAGTATTTTATTTCGACCCATTTTTCACACTATCTCTAAATGGCCTACTTAAAAAACTCGCTGTGGCCCACCGGTCGAGAAACCATGACGTAAAGCAGACATGGGCAACCTGCGACGTGTTTTTGTGCGGCCCTCGGAGATTATTTGAAATTCCGTTTTAATATTGCAAATTCCTGTGCTTTTTGCTTTTCATTTTTCATTATAAGAATAATAAAAATTTAAATAATTATTTGACACGTTAATGTAGCACACGGTATATATTTCTATATATATGGGCTATATGTAAACAAATACCACAGAAATTACCATGCAGCCCGCGGTCAGTTAAAAATTATATACTACGGCCCCCAGTTTACAAGTTGCCCATGCCTGATGAAAAGCATTGAATACTGAATAACACAAATAAACATTATTAAATAAAGCATTTGTAAGGGTCGATCGTTGAAACGACTTTCCGGTCACAGCTCTAAAATCCGCACACCTTTTTTATTAAGTTTTTTCTTATCATAAGAGTCTTGTTACTGTCCGCTATTGTGTATGGCATGTTACTTGAATTGCAGTTTCGCTTTCACGTTTTTCATTCACGTCTTTTTTCATATAGAAAGTGATTATGACAAATTGGTTAAATAACTTTTTTAACCTTTCATCATTTTCCTTTGTACACCGACGAGCGTCACGAGTTAGCTGGGCCCGTTTCCGCAAAATTGTCGCTTGGCAACACTGTCACTTACGTTTACAGCCGTATCAGTGGCAAACGCCCGCAACGTCGTGTCAGATCCGACCAGCCCGAAAATCAAAGCAAAGCTTCTCTAATTTCTTTTCTAATATATAAATTTGACTAATCTTTTTAGAAGTATCTTTGCGAACCCCCGCCCCCCCGAAAAGAACTTTGCTACTCTCATCTTAATGAGCACTTGTCTAGTGCTCATCATATCTGGTTCTTGCGCATCAGAAGGTCTGAGCTAGCTTGCCAGGCCAATAAAATCTAACACAATTTTTCCAGCAACGATACTAAGTGGTGTACTGCGCATGCGCAGTGTTGCGGAGATAGGTACTACGAATTCGTGGCACGTTTCGTCGTTTGATGCGAGTATAATAAAAAAATAGAGGTATAACATTTTTTAATCAAGAACAACTGGGTTCGACATATACGAGGTGTGTCATAAAAGTTCTAGGACTCTGCTTTCTGTGTAAGCTTTGGTTGAGCTACAAGACTATGTGTAAGTGGCAGATGATTTTGTAACTTCTTGAGAGTATTTAACCGCAATTTCAACTTACTGTAACATTTATTTAGCATTTCAGGTATGAAAGAAAATAGTTTACATATTTACTGTCATTTTACAATTTTTTTTTTTTGCTTGGTAATTTAGTAATGACAACAGAAACAACAAACCAGCCTCAAATTTCTAGTCCGTTTGGAAAATCTCTTGCTAATCCGACTTGCTGAAGAAAGCTATTACTGATGATAAAACATGGGTTTTTGGGTATGGCCCAGAGACCAAACCTCAGAGTCCCCATTCTAAGAGTCCTCCATCACTATGGATTAAAAAAACAAGGCAGTCAAAGTCCAAAATCAAGTCCATGTTGATAGCATTTTTTGAAGTCAGAGACATGGTCCATTATGAATCTATCAGCTTGTTTATAAAAAGATCCTGCAACGTTTGCTTTGCTCATAATGGACCATATCTCTGACTTCGAAAAATGCTATCAACACGAACTTGATTTTGGACTTTGACTGCCTTGTTTTTTTAATCCATAGTGATAGAGGACCCTTACATTGGGGACTCTGAGGCTTGGTCTCTGGGCCATACTCAAAAACCCATGTTTTATCACCAGTAATAGCTTTCTTCAGCAAGTCGGATTAGCAGGAGATTTTCCAAATGGCCTAGAAATTTGAGGCTGGTTCGTTGTTCTGTTGTCATTACTAAATTACCCAGCAAAAAAAAATTGTAAAACGACAGTAAATATGTAAACTATTTTTTTTCACACCTGAAATGCTAAATAAATGTTATTATAAGTTGAAATTGCGGTTAAATACTCTCAAGAAGTTACAAAATCATCTGCCACTTAACTTAGTCTTGTAGCTCAACTAAAGCTTACGCAGAAAGCAGAGTCCTAGAACTTTTATAACACATTTCGTATTAACGAAATTAAACCTGATGACTAAAAATAAAAAAAAAGATCAACTGGCCTCTTGCTATTTAATGATGCATATTGAAATGCAACAAAGATAGCGAGGGATTCTTTTGAGATTGAAACGACTTATTTTGCAGTACTGAACTCGGCCTTTTAAAAAGGTTAAAAACAATTGTGTTGTTGTGCTATTAATAGTCGATAAAACTCCTGCGTTACATAGTTGTGCGTGTTCGTTTCACTTTCCTTGTCAGATTAGATCAAGTGATTCTGCATAGGTGCCGCGGCCAACATCGCCGTGTTTTGAAAGACATTCAGTTGGGACAGGCAGTGTTTTGACCAGAGGCGGGAAACCTGCGGCCCGCGAGCGTTTTCAATGCGGCCCTGTGTTTGGGTAGAAGTAGGCCTGAAGCTAAGTAGTAGTTTTCGTGATGAAAATCGAGAAACAGACACGGATTTTAAGCGACAATTTTTTTTTAGAGATCACTAAGTTTTTTGGATGAAAAATTATATTGCTCACCAAACGTTTTGCTGCCCCTACCATTTTTTAATTTTTAGATCTGGCCCGAGAGTGCCATAACGTTCTCTGGTTTAAACAATTTGTTATTTTCCCTGATCTACGATACCTTCCGATTTTTGATCTCGTCTAAGTTCCGACACCTCCGCATCAATATTTTTCTTAATGTTTTTGCTTTTTCTTACCTTCCTGTAAAACATCGAAAATTTGTTTTATTTTCAATCTTGAGTTTTAAGTCATTTAAATTAATCATTTAAATTCAGGTAAATAAATCACCCGTAATTTTCATAAAAAAGCGAAGTGAATGTGAAACCAAGGGAACTGTGATAGCCCCATTTTAGCATGAGCAGAGCGATTAAACAAACTTGTTTTAGTTTTTTAATCGGAAAACAACCTTGTTCCATATTTACTTAAATGAGTGTGGAGAAGGTACATTTAATCGGCAATACAGCGTTTTTGTGCCATCGCTAAACTCACATTTCGTTCCCTGATGAGTGCTAGCTAGAGCAGTTTCCAAAATATGTTGTAGAGAGTTTTTTTTTATAGTTGAGCAGTGAATTATGTTTATCAACCGCCCTTTAACTTTACTTTAATACTGTTTTAGGAGGATTGATGATATTTTAATGCTGCGCTATGGTATAATGTTAAAAACGTTTCTGTTCGAATAAAAACGAATTCGAAGATACGTATAACGACGCCATAAAAAGAATCAGTGCAAGAAAATCTTTTTTTAGGTCGAAAAAACAATTTAGAAAAGGAAATCGACCTTTCAGCATGTGACAGTTCGGCAAGTGAAGTCATTGTTATTCAAGACGACCAACAGGGTGCAGCAGCGAACTCACTGGTGAGCTGTTCGTTATTCTTTACGACTCATTGTTTTTTACGATCACGGAATAACCTCAAATTACAAAGCTAAAACAAATTCTTAGAGTAGATTATGTGGCTTAATGAGTTTATTTCGCGTTTAAATATGGATTAAGGTTTTTGCAAAACTTCTTTGTTGGTATGCAGATAGATGACCACATAGAAGTGTAATTATTTAGTAATTATTACTGTCACCTTATGAAGCGAATTTTCATGATATTTTTGGGCCGCGGCCAACTCTAAGGTCTCGTTCGAGCTGGTCTCTATTCGACTTATATTTTAGTAAAAACCGGAAGAAAATAAAATCCACTTTGTTTTCTTCACACAAATATTGCTTACTAAATCTCACTGAATAGTCGTGTTTGTTTCCAGAAAGTGACTGTGATTGAAGAAGAAGGAGAGGAGGAGTCCGCTGTGGTTGTTGATCCTTCCATGCTTGATGATTCGGCAACTACCACTGGTATAACCTTGCTGTGATTTCTATGTGCAATTTCTGATTCATATAAATTTGGTGCTTCTTCGTAAAGTTTAACAAAATTCTTTTTTTTATCTTTATATTTATTCTCCTGACTTGCAGGAAAGCGACGGAGGCGCTAATACATAGGGCAAGCAATTACCCCAACTTGCTTTTCGAGATGCCAAGATATTGCTGTCCCCTTGAAATTTTAGTTTTGTACAGAGATATGACTGAAATTTAGAACTGCTTGCCAAAACCACCAAGCAGCAGACAGTGCCGTAAAAGGTCTTTCCCAAGGACACAACAGAATAGCACAAGTAGGTTTTCAACCGAGACCATGTGAATCACAACCCCGACGCTCTTAACCACTCGACCACGCTGTCGACCCGTCAAATCAACACTCTTTACTTTTGATTAGGTGCAAACCCTTTATAAACAAATAATATCCGGCAGTGGAGCTAAGTAGAGAGGAACGCTGTGTGTTGACGACGGGAAAAATTGACGCGATCTTGGTTCAAAACTACTCTCGTCATTCTGTTGTGTCCTTGAAAAAATGATACTTCGCGGCATTTTCCTCTGTGTGGTGGTCTTAGCAGGCAGCTTTAAATTACAGTCTGATCTCTGAGTAAAAAATTATAAGAACTTTTAAGGCCCGTTTCCACTACGAGCGTGAAAAAGACCATTCTTTGTCTCTTTTATTGATCTTCAATTGAAGCGAGTGCAAAAAAAAATCAATAAAACAAACAAAGAATGATTTTTTCCACGCTCGTAGTGGAAACGGGCCTTTAACCGGACAATAATATCTTTACATCTTCAATTCATGTTGGAGTAATCGCCAACTCCAAAACATGTTGGAGTAATCGCTTGTTGCCCTAAATTTGATATCTACAGCGTTGTCTTGCGAATTAGAAGAATAAATAAAGATAATGATGATTATTTTATTCATTATGAACATTAAATTTTGTCATTACACTTATTTGTTTTTGTTTTGTTTTTTTATTGTAACTAAGACTGATAAATGACCCTAATTTTATTAATTAAAGTAAATTTTTAGCGTCCTGCGTTCAGGCAAGGATATGGCGTCGACCTATTTGGTTTTCACTCATAAAATTTAAGAAATTGTCGTTTTGACGGCCAAAAACAACAAACTATAAATCAATTTGCGTTTTTTCGCGTTGGTTTCAAGTTAAAATAGCTCGTTTGATTTAATTTTGTTTTTTAAACTCCCTCAAAATACTATTACTGTAAATCCAGCAAGCCATTGATGCGGTTTAGATTATCAAAAGATACGGACTGAAGACGACGACATTGTTGCTACAAGGTGAGCGTGATTCAATGATTGGTCGAAGCCTAACCGTATTTCTCTGTTATTCAGCTTCTATTTCATTTCAGTTACAACATTGCAAACGCGTCCAATGCTAACGCTGACTCCGGCACCACTGATGTTGTCGACATGACTGGTAAGTTTGGCGTGCACCTCAATCAGGATTCAGTAAATAACCTTCAAGACAGCTTTTAAAAGCGTGTTCATTTCTTAAAAACTTTTCATCTGACACCCATTGGGGGAATCGTCAAAATGAACTAAAAACGATATTCGATCGTGCTTATATAAGAAAGGGGAGGGAGTCTGATTGGTTAAGAAAGCGATCAAAAGCAAAAGAAAAAGAGCGTTAGTGAATTAGTTTTAGACTGAAAGAAATTCTTTGTGTCGACGTATATTGGATTGAAAAAATTTGATAAATATCCTACATACATACATCCTACGTATCGACTGTCGCAATAGCACACAAATTGATATATGACATTGTTGTGGTGATGGGCAGGTAGTACATCCTTCTTGGTTGCGGCTAGAAGAGGCCTAGTTCTAAAAACAGCATGTGTCTCAACAGCAAAGTAGCTATTATGAATAGCTGTAGCAATTTGCTTTTCAAATTTGTTTGAAACATTTCCCAGCCATGGAAGATGGAGATAAACCGGTCATTTTTTTGGATCCATGTAAGATGACTGGTTGAATTGCTGAATCTTTTTGATAAATGTGGATGTAATAATATGGTTTAAATAGACATTGGCAATCAAGATAGATCGATTTTCGTCGAGCTCGGTTTGAAGTCTGCTGCTTGAGCAGATGAACAAACTAGTGTAGCCATAAGATTGATTTTGCGCTTCCTTGGGCCAAAAGAATCCCAATGTAGATATTCGCCGGTAAAGATAAGTTTTCTGTACACAGATGTGATGTGTCCAAAGCTGTGCTTCTCAACTAGGACGTCAAGAAAGGAGAGAAAAGTTAAGTTCTTTCTCGAACGTGAAACGTAAAGAAGAGTGAAGAGAGTTGAATGAAAAAAGAAATTCTTCACATTCGTCTTCGCTCAAAACTCGCTAAGGTGTTATCAATCTAGCGGTGGTATATGAGAGGATTCCTCTTTTCCTCTATAAACCCCATTATATCGCTCTTAGTTCATTCTGACGATTCCTCCCGATGAGTTTCAGATGAAAAGTCTTCGAGGAATCAACAAGCTTTGGAAGCAATCTTTAAGTTTTCTACCGCCAATCTACTCTTTAAATAGCCTTCATAGAAAATTTTGAATACTGATTTTCGGCTTTTCATGTGTGTGAACACTTGTTTTCGTCATGTCAGTTGTCCATCACTCAAAAAAGGGGTCTATAATCGGGCTGGTTTTTATTGCAATTGATCTATTCAAGTACATTGCACTTAAACTCAAAATTACCCTTTAATTTAACGTTAAAAAATAAACAATTATTTACATTAACTTGGCGCTTGTTTATTTTTTCCCGTAATTTTTGGCTTGTACGATCTTAAAAAAACATAAATCTGTTTAGAATATTTTAATGAAACCTGAAAATTCTTAAAATGTATTTATTATCATCAAGTTTGCCATCAAAACTAACCGAAATAAGCACTCTCGTAGGGTGACGTAGAACCAATTATCAAAAATTTTGTTAGGTTAAGTTTTTACGAAAATGCCGCTTTGCTGGGAATTGATTTTTTCTTTTTGTTCACCGATAGCAAAAATTTTTTTTAAAGGAAAAAAAAAATTGCAGACAAACTGCATTTTTTTTGCTTTTTTAGAGTGTAGTAATTTTTCTGAATAGAGTAGTGACGCATGTTTGACGTAAAATTTCGGTAAAACTTTATACAACTGGTGCGAAAGTTTCGGCCTTGAAAAATATATCAAAATTTTTCATTGAAATAACCTAGTATTTGTGTAAAAGTTAATACGATAAATACGAAACTTTAAAAAAGCACTTTCTGAGAGATAAGCTCTTAAAATTTTTCTATGACAATGTTTTTAAAATAAGCACAAAACGCAAAACACTTGATACCAAAACCTATTATAATTACTATTATACTACTATAATTTACTATTATAATTTTACTTTTACTACTTTATAAATTTACTGGCCTTGGTATTAGAGTTTTAAATAAGAAAGTTTTTATAAAGTTTTTATTATTATTGATCAGACGAATTGTTGAAATCAATCTACTTATTATGGTTTTACATAGGTCTAAACCAGTGTTTCCCAAACTTTTTCAGTCTGGAGCCCCCTTGGCTTCCAGATAGATTCAGCTCCCCTTCACTGCTTTTTTAAGTAAAAAGAATATTATACATAAAGTATTTATTTCAAAAATAAAATAATTCAATAAACCATGTTATTTAATCTTCGAAATTACCTTATAATACACACATGCAAGCCCTTTCTTGTTTCTTTGTCTTAAATTGAAAACAACAATATTAAACACAAAAAATTTCCAAAATAATATTTTATTTAATGAAGTACCATATTTAGTTTTCACAATCACTGCTAGTAGGATGTGTTTACTTGGCGTAGGGATGCTGGTTTCTCCACATCGGGTTGGAACTCACTGAGAAGAAGTCGCAGATCCCCACGTTCGGTAATTTTAAGTCTGTTTCTTTGCTTGGACAGAAGCAAGGCAACTGCACTGAAGCCCCGTTCTAGAAAATATGATGTTGGGAAGGCAAAAAAATGAATCTTCGATTTGTTCCACAATACTGGATAGAAATCAGAGATCTTTTTTTGTAACCAAAAATCTTGATATGATTTCTTGAACATTGGCTGTAGCTCAAGGTCGTTTTGGAGTGAAACTATTTCTTTCTCTGCCACTCCTGTTTCCTCACTCCTGACATCTGAGAATGAATTTATTATCCAGTCTGTTATTCTAAGTAATAAAATACCCTGAAATCTTTCAGATATATCTCGTTTCCAGGTGAACACAATATATTTGAAAGTCATCATCTGATATGCTCTTCTCTTTATCCAGTTCAGAGAGGCTTGGTATTGGTAGAATTCATGACGGACTAAGTTTCTTTTGAATAACTTACACTTAGACAAAAAGGTGGAGATAGTAGATTTGACTTGACTTGATAGGAGATAAGGTTGACATCATTTCTTTGCAACTGCAAATTAATTTCATTAAACTTTGTGAATATATCTGACAAATAAGCAATGTCATTCTTAATGTTTTGTAGATCATCACAGAGCCCAGAGTTAGAGCCTTGGAAAAACTGTGCAACCGTATCAAACAGTGAATAGAAACGTTTTAGGCAGTTTCCCTTTGATAGCCATTTAATTTCTGTGTGTAGCAATAAACGTTCAAACTCTTTATTATTATCAATGCAAAGCTGTCGAAACAGTCTAGAATTAAGAGAAGTACGTACCTTAATTTTATTTACAGCTGTGATAACTGTATTCATTGATTTGTGCAGTCGAGCACTTAGGTTTTTTGCTACCAGATATTGCCTGTGGATTACACAGTGCACTGTAAGCACACCAAGTACAGCTCATTTTCAAGAAACTAAGAAGCCACGATGACAACCTATGCATGGAGCTCCATCTGTAGCTCCATCTGTAGCACAGGCAAGAATATTAGAAAGTGGAATGTTTTTCTTTTTGAAAACAACTCTCAACAACTTTAAATACTGATTCTCCTTTAGTGTCTGTTTTAAGTTGTCTTGCAAATACATAACTCCGGAACCAACTTTTCATCTTTGATAAAACAAACATAAGCAAGAAGCAAAGATTTATTTCCTGGTAGAGTGGACTCATCTAATTGCAAGCTAAATTCTGTTGTGGCAAGAATGTTGCACTATGTTTCGTCAATATTTTCAGACATTTCGTCTACTCTTCTTTGAACCGAGTTATTACTGAGAAGAATAGCTTTTATAATTTGGTCAGGTGACTTATGTACATTGTACAACTGTGTGCAGAACCTCTCTTATTTCTCGCAGAATAAGTTCCTCGTCAATCGTATGATGCTTACCACATTTAGCAATCAGCAAAGATATGTTGTATGCCGACCGCAAACCGTCAGTGGACTGTTGTGAAGTGCTAGCAAACATATTTTTAATAGTTTTTTTTTGTTTCTGTAACTTTTCTCGAAGTGACTGAAAAGTATGCTACTTATTTGTTTGCTTTATCATGGTGAGTTTTTGTCAAATATTCCAAAAGTCAGGAAGGTTTTATGGCTTCGTTTAAAAACACTTTCTCGCACAGCAGACACATAGGGTGCTGTTGGCTATGTGGTGCCGATACAAATTCATATTTCAGATATTCCTCACTATATTGCCTACATTTCTTTTTTACTTACTGTGGCGGCCTACATTTATTACTCCCAGGGGGCGGTGCCGTCCACTTTGGGAAACACTGGTCTAAACCAAAGGCGCTGCATTTAAACAGATTTTTCGGCCGATAGAGAGTCTCGGCTTCGTTTTTAGTTTTCAAATAGCGCATTAAAATTTGAGCAATGTCTTTGTATGGTAGACCAAGAAAGAGACAACAATTCTGAAGAAATGGTTGACCCGGTCGCAGTTGACGGTGACGAAGTGAAGGAGTATACTCAAATGAGTGGAGTCACCGGCATCCAAGAAGTAAGTGTTTCCATCATGACGAACTCCGCGTGAAAGACCTCACATATTGAACGAGAAGATTCAGCTGACTGTCATGTTATTGATTCTACTTTACATTGTTAATAAAACGACGCCATCTTAACGTTCGAGCAACTTGTGATATCATCATACTTAATACTTGCTCATGTTGTGTGTATTGATTGCTGCGGCTTTGTGCTGCGTCAAAAACTTTATTAAGTGTTTGATCTTGAATTTATTCATAGCGGCCGAATAGGAATCGAATCTTGACCGAGTTATATAAAAGAGTGTTTGCATGCTAGTAGTGATTTTACTGCAAATCAAAAGTAGCAATCAAGTTAAGCAACTGACCACACACGGACGCACGATTGTAATATTGTTTGTTTGTGATCCTCATTTCGTAGCAAATGTGTTTTTGCAGAACCAGGGATACGTGGATTACGGTCAGCAACCCATCTATCAGCAACCTTCTTCGTTAAACGCAGGCTGGTTTTCGAATGATCAAGCAATGGTTAACACCATGATGCCAGGTTTGATTGCCCAATGCTTTCAATGTCTTGAAAATCGCTTCCTCGGACCGCATTGTTATATAATGTTTGGTTTGTTATAAATAGCCAACGTATGTTCAAAGGTCCGAGTTGTTTCTGTTTTCGGAAAGAAACTTAATTTGTTTCATAGGAGGAGCTTTGCACTATCAACAGCAGCCACTAGTCCAGTCTTCCCATGGACTTAGGTATGCCCAATACAGTGTTGAAGCCGTGAACCCTTACCAGCATCAGACAGGCGGTTATGGGTGAGTGAGTAGCTTTGTTATGTAAGTTATTTTGATTTAGTGGCGAAGCTCGAATTGTTTTTTTGCTGACAGGAAGGAAAGGGAAAAATTAAACGAAATGCGATAATTTCCTTTTAGTCAAAGAAGATTAGGTTTGATTTGTATGATTAAATCCAAACTCACACTTTATACGTAGATTTTGAGCTCCAAGCTATACGATAACGCTTGGGTATTGGTTACTTATAGAACCACAGTACTGTCAATAAAAGACGTCCATTTACTCAGTTTCTGCACTATAAATATCACCTTTCCTAACATTTGGCTGTAAAGCTAATTTCTAGCCTAACCTCCGTCAGCGTAACATTTCTCTTGGTTTTTCGGAAGGTTTATCAACACCAGTTTGGTGTGAAATATGAAAAAAACTCTTTGTTAAGCACGTTTTTCCAAAATTACAAATCTTCTGAGTCTCCACGTTTTTATGTCATTGTTATTTTTCCGCCTTCTTTATTTGGTTTGATTTCTATAAAATGATGCGAAATAAAGGGTCAAATTGTTTTGTCTCGATCGTTTTTTGGCATCGTGACAAGGATTTTTCTCGTGCGGATCGTCGCGGACATTTTCAAAAATCGCGCACGATTTCACAATAATAATGACTAAGCCGTCATGAAACAAATACTTTTCGACGGTTGCTTTGCTCGAAACTTCCGATTCGGATATGATGTGTTTGCTCTTTCATGCTGCGACGTATTATCGCCGATACCAGGATTCTAATCATCTACAATCGTTATTATCTTTCAACCTGTGTCAAAATATAATCACTCCTTTATTTTCGTGATTTTTTACACGGCAGAACGCCGCAAACCACATATCTTCCGCAATATGCTGTCGGTCCAAATGGCATGAAATACGAAATAATGGATGGAAACCCGAATTTGATGATGGCTGCCCCCACTGCGAATCCCTATCGGAGTTCAACGGCAGCTGGCTACAGAGTGGTGTCTCCGTCTAATCCAACTATTCAAGTGAGATGTAATTCCTTAACAACCTTTGCAGATCATCGACGTCGTTTTGATTGTTTAAATTAAAAATGAGGGATTCCAGCTGATTCGATCAAGACGAACCACATGTGTCTTAGGGGATTCGAATACAACCACATGTGTCTTAGGAACACAAGGATAGGAATACGAATACTACCACATGTGTCTTAGGAACACAAGGATAGGAATACGAATACAACCACGATTCGACGAACCACATGTGTCTTAGGGATTGCAATTAACTTAAATAGACTTTTTCGTACAAAATTTACTTGTTACTTCAGTAGAGCACGATTTTTTTTGGATATTTCCCAGTAAATTTTTAGAAAAGAAAAAACCGTTGACAAGATTGAAAGGCTTATATTAAAATATTACAGATGAAAACTTTATTAAAGACAAAATGAAATTTTTTATTAAACAACTTATTGCTTTGACTTTTTTAATTTTTATTTTAAAAAATATTGGTTTTTTCAACATCAGATGTATATTCAAATCTACAAGTTATTAGAATATGTCATAGCTGATGAAGCAGTAGCAAAACGAGAATAGTTAATACGTGTTCGAATAGTATCAAGAAAGCATGAATAAGACTGTTTAATTTTCTTCAATTTTCATCAAAATCAAATCTTTTTTGGTTAATATCAAAATCATTCCATAACAATTTCACAATGTCAAAAACTCTAACTTTTTTGTTGGGTCAATGACCTACAAAGCAGATATTCTATCTGTCATCTAAAAGCTATAATTTATCGTAAGCTCTATAGTACAAAGTAAATAAATTTTGAATTTGGCCAAGTAATGGAATCGTTTTTGAATGTTTTTGTATACCACCACCGGCTGTATGTACTTTTCATGCATTGAAAATAGTTTATTTTTAAACTTTTATTTGATTAGAATAAAAGAGAGTATGATTGAGAAGATGAGTGAGTTGCATGTGTCAGGAAGTAGATCAAGTTTAGTCTTTCTTCGGTTTTTCTCGCGATTGCTTCACGGTAGCCTTGCGATTTCAGCCAAGCTCCTCCTACCAGTCTATGGTGCCTGGAGATTGTGACAGGTCATGGGAAGAGGGTGATAGTGAGGATGAGTTGTCAGAAGAAAAGATGGATAAAAAGTCGAAAAAGAAGAAGATAAAAAGACCAATGAACGCGTTTATGGTGTGGGCGCGACAGAAGCGAACGTTGTACGCAAAGAAAAACCCAGGTTTTCAGACATTTTATTTAAAGTTTGTCTTAAATTAGTTTATAGCTTTTAGAAAATTTTAGATTTAGTTTGTCAGTTTTAATGATAAGATTCAAGCGTAAATTTAGAAGTGAAATTGCAAAAAATATTCTATTTTGTTGTCTACATGATTTTAAAGCAATGCTTTTCAACCTTTATTTGTTTGTACATTTCTATGTATTTAAAAAATCCAGACGTTCTTTTTTGTTAAATTGGAAATGAAACTTAAAAAAACTTTTAATTGATTTTTAAGCTGCTTTCCGTAGCGTTTATTAGTCATTCAGTTTGCTTCATCGGCCTCCACGGTTTATGAAATTTATATTTTTTGAATTATAGATTTTGTTACATAGGTTTTATAGCTCAATGTAAATTTATAAGTTATATTTCTTAGTGTTAATCAATATTTTTCAAAACTCGTATTATTTCTACTGACATTAGTGTCATTGAATCTAACAATGCTCCACTTAGCAGTACAATACTGGTCTTGTTTTAGCTCGTGAGCGCCGCTTCGCCGATAAAATAAATCGCACGAATAAAACTTACTTTCAAAAGTAAATTTTACCTTGATTTTTTTGTTTGGTGATCTTGGCTCAAAAGTTTAAACAAAATATTGCTGCTGTTTTCAACTGCAAGCAGAATCTAGCTTTTTGCAATTAAAACCAGAGGTTAGGCGATTGTTTTCATGCAACTTCGCGATGTTAATAGTGAGAAAGGTAATTGAGTAGAAAGGAAGGCAGAAAGATTGACTTGGTGTTGGTTTCCATTGAAAGCAACGCGGCCTTTATTTATTGGCAAGCGGTGTAATTGCGCTATTTTCAAAAAAAATTTTCATGACTTGACTGAGGTTTGAACCCACGGCTTACAACAACCTTCCTAACAACTATGATTGAATTACTTTCCAGAAAAATTTAAAAAAGAAAAAAAGACCAATTGCCGCTGATATAGACCAATTAAATTTAACTTAGACCTTCTGCGACCCCCATTCGACACGAATTGACCATCCTCATCCTGTTTGCTTCCAGGGTTGACCAACGCTGAAATAAGCGTCCGATTGGGGGAGAACTGGCACGCTCTGACCGCCGCCGAGAAGCAGCCCTACTATGACCAAGCGGAGAAGATTAAAGCCGAACATAAGAAAGAACATCCGGGTATTTTTATTATTCAAGCTTATTTTAAAAAACGAATGGCCTTCTTGGTTGTTTCAAAGTGCGTCCACTTCAAGTGAGACGCAGACAGTATTTTGGCTGAGGTTTTATCCTTTTACCATCCCATGCTGCCGCCCCACTTGATTGTTGATGGAGCGATGTTGACCTTTTATCGGATTTTTCAATCAGAACAGTCTGAACATTGGGAGCCTTGTGCCCGATGTATGGACCACGCTGATCCAACGTGGTTTGCGATTTGTTCAATGACTCCGCAACTGCAAACACCAAATTGTCCAAATGAACTTATGAACAAATGAACAAAAAGTATTATAAATTAAGCCATTTTTATCTCAATCAATGCATTGAAGTTACAGTCAAGTTTGTCTCGCAAACCACCGTAAATAAACGTAGGATTGAACTTTTAGAGTATGAATTGATTTCATAATTAAAAAATTATTTGTTAAATATCGATTGCCAATTATAATGTCGCTCTCAATGATTTGGGTGATTTATAGGCTTATATATGGTTCCAGCATAACTTGCTTGTTTGTTATGAAGCTTGCG
The DNA here is from genome assembly GCA_963680785.1 of Diplosoma virens. Classification (NCBI taxonomy): domain Eukaryota; kingdom Metazoa; phylum Chordata; class Ascidiacea; order Aplousobranchia; family Didemnidae; genus Diplosoma; species Diplosoma virens. Next base: position 6,310,396 of record OY796888.1, read on the forward strand.
ATTTGCTCAGTTATTTTATCGATATTAAATTTGGCATATTTTTTTAGATTGGACTTACCAGCCAAAGCCGAAACGACGAAGAATGGGGCAGGGCCTCACTTACTTGTACGCTTACACCGAAAATCCACGTGGCGGCCGCTCTTTTCGATTTCTCAACTCGTATAATCATCAAAATGGGACTCTGGAGTTTCCGGGCATCGAAGGTGGGGCTGGAGGTCTCAATTTATCCACCAATCAGATTCCAAATGTTATGATTCCCGTTCAGCAGCCCCAGACTGGTTCGATGGGGCACACAATGTACTTCAATCAGATGCCGTCGGGTAAATATAATATCGCGCATCTGTTTGCTCAACTGTGGTTATCGCGCTATTAATTGCATTGAATACTGTGCTCAAGTACATCACTTAATAATTTTAACGTACATGGCTTGAAACTGACACTATTCAGGTTTTATATTACAAATATTTTTTAAAATATACGGAAAAGAAAATAATCTACACACTTTTTTGTTTCACGGAGTCGGGGGCATCCTCGAACACTTTCTTTTTCTTAGGTTTGAAGGGCAACTGCTAATGCTGTATGCGGACTAGCGCAACTGCACTTGTTTAAACCAGTAACAAGCATGTCTCTATCTGAATAATACGTGGCATCGCAAAAAAATTGTACATTTACTTCAATAATAAACATCTTTTTAAACTGGTAACTGTAGTTACCACTCGGCATTAATGGGTTGAATTATATAGATTTAGTTAGTTTTAAATATCAAGTAAGTTTTCATAACAGCAGAAGTTAGAAGTTAAATCATTTTGTATAATTTGAATGTTGCTAGTATCGACGATAACTTTTTTGGTAGAGAGATTGTTATAAACTTTCTGTTCATGTGATAAAGTCAATTTTTTGGAAATCACCCTAATAAACCTACACCTTAGTATTGAATTGCGTTTTGCTTTATAGCTTTTTCTAAAACTTTTCTGGTCTCCGTAATTTAAGTTTTGTGTTTAGGGCCCATGCGCTTGCCCACTCACGTGATGAACAATCCTATGGGCCAACGCGCTATGACGGTCCAAAATGGGCCGGTGCTTATGTCTGGACAGAACATGCAAGGACATTCAATGAGCACCACTCCGCACAGCCATGTAAATGTTTTGCCATTGATCAAAACTCCCATTTTTTATTAAGATTTTTTTACAGATGCAGATGACTGGGGGCCAGACCATTCTTTCCAAACAACAATCAAGTGCGGGGGGACAGCAAGGCCAAAGTAATCCCGTCCCGGATGCAGCCTACCAGAGTCAACCCCTTGACGCAACTACCTCTGGTAGAACTGCTTCTCAAAACCTAACCATGGCAAATAGGTGAAGTGTGATTGGTTTATTGTAAAACGGAAAGTTTTTCAGCTTGTACCGATCTTGCTCATGCTTTATTGAGATCTTAGTTGAATTCAGGGGAAGAACTTTCACCAGAAACGCTGTATTATTGGAGCGGCTGTCATTTATAACTGATTCATCAATTGCGTGCTTGTATAGGATGATGGTTGGGGGTAGTTACGCCGGTTCAAGTCAACCCCCAGTTGCCAACGTACTTCCAGCGGGTTTTCCCACTTCTAAACAAGGACGAGCCTCTACTTTAGAAATGGCAGGTAAATAACAAGCCGTTTTACCACCGAATCAGATTTTTCCGTTAAGGCTCGTTTCCACTACCAGCGTTGGCGAAATTATTCTTTGCTTATTTATTAATTTTTTTTCTTTTCTAAACGCTTAAACGTAAAAATATCAAAAAAATAAAAAATAATTTCGCCAACGCTCGTAGTGAAAACGGGTTCTTAGTTCGCAGTGTTGTTATACATCAGGGTTAAATAATATGGTATTGGATTATTTTAATTTTTGTAATGTTATACAGGGTGTCCATAAATTATCGTTACAATTTCAAAAATTCACCATAGTCTTATTTTGTAAGATATTTTCAATGAGTTTGTTTTATAGTAAAGGAAAATGCTTCAAATTTACGTTAGATGCTTTAGTACTCCTCTACGTATGCACCATCAGTCGCACGTACAATACCCAACCGATATTCAATTTCTTTCCATGTTCTTGCTAATATATCTACAGTAACTGTATCGATTGGTTCAATTATTCGATGTTGCAAATCATTAATGTCTCTGTCGTGGCTTGGTGGCTTGCAGGTGGCTTTCTTCCAAACTTGTGTCTGAAGCTTTGCTGTGCTTGGATGTCTGACTTTGTCTCTATAAATCAGGAAAACACACTGGGTTTTTCCTGCGGTGTGCTCATTTTCAGGAACTCTACTTTCGCTACTAATTTCAAAAATATTCTGCTTAATCACTAAATAAATTGTAATTTTAAACCTAATTGTTTCTACAAGTACCTGTTAAGAAAGATAAAACTTGAAGCATTTTCCTTTACCGTAAAACAAATCAAATGAAAATATCTCAAAAAATAAAATTTCGACAAACTTTGAAAATTGTAACCCAGATCTTTATTGTTGCGGCATGTATTGATTTATTCTCTGTTCTTGCCTGCTTCTGTATCCAAAACCAGTTTTTCTCTTGGGTAAATAACTTTTTTTACATGGAGTATGTCACATCACTTTGTTGCAAACTACATAAAAGTGTAATAAAATCGCCGTCATTCACTTGAGGTGGAGTAGCCTTGCTTAATCAGTAGACATCTGAATTTAGAATTCATAATTAATTAGAATGTCAATGATGTTTTTTCGCTTTGTTCTACTTTTTTTTTGTCAAGTAATTTTACATCTTTTAAGGCCCGTTTCCACTACGAGCGTAGAAAAGAGCATTCTTTGTTTCTTTTATTGATCTTCGATTGAAGCGAGCGGTTAAAATTGAAGCGAGCGCAAAAAAAAATCAATAAAACAAACAAAGAATGCTCTTTTCCACGCTCGTAGTGGAAACGGGCCTTTATTTTTGTTAAAGACTTTTAAATTATAGTCAGCTTTGAGAAAAACGCAGTTTTACTTCAAAAAAAGAGTTTAAATAAAAACTAAAATTACCTTTCCTAGGGCAATATCTTAAAATGTTTAACGTTGGATATAACTAAGCTTCTTCACAAAATTACGCATACCTGTTTTTAGATGACGCCAGGAGGATTTTAGATATGACAAACTTGGAAAAAACTATTGATGACAAAAAGACAAGGTGAGTCTACGAGAACATGTTTTTTTTAATTTCTATTTGCGGAAGAAAATTTCTCTTTACATGATATTATTTAAAAGTAGCTCAAACATAGAAATTGCTCGGTTTACGTTAATTGCTTTACAAAGATTCTTACTTCATAATTTTGTTTTTTTATTACATTATAAAACAATAACCTTATCAAATTCTAAGCCACTTTTGTATTGATATATACTATTGTATAAGTATAACAAGTACATTTTCTAATCGAGCTTGTTTTCAAAGCAATATTTGCTGTACGAACATATTTGTTGATTTATATTCAATTATAAATGGGTACGATCGACTTATTTGATGCATTACAGAAGTTCAGATGCATTGAATTCAGTTAAACCGGTTTTAGCCGGTTATGACTCGTCACTGCCGAGCCTTCAAGATATCTACTTGCCCGGATTGGTCCGGTCTGGTGATGATGAAACTGCTGCCCCTACGGTTAGTTCGAACGGGTCCTTGAACCCTAGCGAATAAAAAAACAAGCAGAGAGTGCCCAATTTTTGTGTCCGACGCAGCGGTTGGCCCACGTTGAATTTCGAAAGGTTCCTTGTTAGTTTTGTGCTTGGACATCCGGGCCACCGCCGCTTAGCTTGCCCAACCAAGATCGTGTCCGGTGTAATTTGTAAAAAAGTTTTCTATTTTCGTTTGTAAAAAGTGCCGACTTTTTGTTGCGTTTAATGTTTCGTTTTAACGTTCATTGTTTAAAGTGATGTTTTGTTGCTAGTCTTTTAAAAGAAACAATTGAAAATGAGTGATGGTACAAAAGTTTTTTGCAAGCAGTTTAGCATTGTGACTGGCAATCTTTCGTAAAGGATTTTTCTGGTCTTGAACTAATATATCCTTAATTAATTAAATTAAACTTAATTCTACCACTATCAACGTGTCAATATAGCTACAAACGCGCAGTTTTAAGACTTTAGTTATGCTTCTTCAGCTTTCGCCTGCCCTTAATTCTTAAGCTTTTTGTAATTGCGATTGAATTAAAATTAAATTAAAAAACTCAATTTAATTTAAATAAATTTGTTTCAAAAAGTCTTTTGTTGACTTTAATCTCAACTTCTAAAGTTATCAAGTTAAAAAATATTTGCACATCTTTCAAGTTATTGTTATAGACCACCGGTATTTATCTTCTCGAAAAACAAAACTATAAAACGCAAACTAAGAGAAATTGCCCAGTAGAGCGAGAAAAACGTAAAAACTAAAATAAATCGTCAAGTGACTATCTATTTTCACTTTAGGAACGTTTTTATATTACGTGAGCAGAGAAAACCGGAGAAGTGTTTCAAATGCTTACCGTTTGCTAATGGGTAGAGAAGAGAAGTTGTTGAGACAATCGTTATCGTTTGGAAGGGCATCCACTCCAGGTCAGACACAAACAGAAATGGGGCCAAAGGTTTATCTTTTTACTACCCCAGGCTGCTGTACTGCCCGGATCAGATGCTGGCAGTGATGTTATCAAGTTTCGTTATCAAAAACCGTCAGACCACGTGCTCCGCGTGATGTCCGATGTATGGGGCACGCTATTAGAATGTGATCTGCGGTTTGCTCAGAGGCGCCGACTCGCAATTCAGTGAAGGAGCGAGACCCCATTTGTGCATGAACAAATAGAATCGCCCAACACCGGTCCACAGGCGGTTGAGCTTAACCCAAGTGGTTCGGGGCAAGCTCATCACAACAGGCCTGGCACTGGTCCTGGGTATGAAAACAGGGAGCCCTGAAGTATTCTCACAATACTCCGCGTTCTATTTGTGATTTGTCCACTCAGAAGCGCGGATGCCAAGTCCGGCAAGGTTGCCCAAAAGATTCCGCGCAGCTGGCACAAATGGGCGTCTAGATCTTAGTCTTTCTTGGCGAGCATCTGAGAATCCACTTATAAGACTATACAAGATATGATCAGGGTCCAGAGATCCACGGTAGGCCAAGGAAAGTGTCGCTCCAGTTGGCGAAAGCTCAGCTGGCTGGATGCCTGAAAGTATTGGTAATTGGTCCGTTGAAATGAAACGCAGGCATCCAGTGACTATGCGCAAGGCGTCATTTAAGACAGTGTTGATGAGGCGAGTGTGATCGCTGCAACACCAGACCAGTGCGCAGTACTCAGCTGGTGAGTAGACCAGAGATAAGGCAGCTATGCGTAGTGTTTTGGCACCAGCACCCCATCCCAAACCTACAAGTTGCCTAAGCAGAATAACGCGCAAAGATGGTTTTTTGCGCAATGCCACTAGATGGTGACAAAATGTGAGCGATCTGTCCAGTTTTACCCCAAGATAAGTAGGGGTTCGACAGAACGGTAAAAGTCTATTATTGTTGTAGACTTTTAGCTTACGTTTGGCCTCTCAGTTATTTAAGTGAAAGGCTGCCGTCATTGTTTTAGTGTAATTGAGCTTCAACTTCCAAGTCTGGAAATACGCTGAAAGTGTAGACATGTTTTGGCTTAAAGTCCCCTCCAAGTCCTTCCAATTTCCAGAAGAGCGTAATAATGCTAAATCATCAGCATAAGCAAACTTTCTGGAAATTATGAAAGGAAGATCTTACATATAGATTTTGAATAGGATAGGAACCAAGACCGATTCTTGAGGAACGTCGCTTTTCAGACAGCGTAACCTGCTTTGCTTGCTGTCACCCGTAGTAAGGGTGAAACTTCGATTTCGGACAAGCTTCATGATCATTCTGATCATGTGCTTATCCGGCAGAAACCTCAGTAGCTTGCAGGTAAGGCCACGGTGCCAGACAGTGTCATAAGCAGCTGTCCGATTGACAAATACGGCGCCGGCCTTCTTTTTAGCCTCAAAAAAATCCTGGATGATCTAGGTCAGCAGAACAACTTGATCCATGGTTGACTTCCCGCGTCAAAACCCAGCCTGCTCTTTAGGAAACAGTGGATCGATTAATGGTTCAACGCGGTCGTAGATAAGCCTCTCGAGGATCTTGTAGGGGACACAGAGCAGAGATATCGGTCGATGACTCTTTGGGTCTCCCACGGGCTTTCCTGGTTTTGGGATCGCGACCACAAGCGCTCTTCTCCAGATCTTGGGAATTTTGAGTCGGCGCAAACAGGAAGAAAGGAAGTCACGTAACCAGGACTTCAAAGCAGCTCCGGCATGGAGTATAAGCTCGGGGAAGATGGAATCAGGTCCCGGAGCTTTATCTGGTTTTAAATGTTGAAGGGCAGCAGTAAATTCTCTCTGTGAAAAATTGTCAGAGATATTTACTGGGTCTGGTGTTGTGGCCCTCCAAAGGTCAGACACTTCTTAAGAGAAAAGTCGAGATGACTTGCGGTCAACAGCCTCATATCTCGCATTTCTGACCAGCTGAGATGCAATATCATCAGCTGAGACTAGAGAGTGTCGTGACCTACCAGTAAGGTTGTTCAAAATACTTTATGCTTTTTGACCTTGACTGTGAAAAGTCAATGCTCCGAACTGCTTTGGACCATCGATCCCTTCGCTTTCTGTCAAGCTTGGCAAGCAGAGCTGTAGCAGCCAAACTCGAGTTGTCTCCCTGAAGAGACTGCAGGAACGTTGTGTAGAGAGATTTGCACTCCGCATCCCAGCAGCGAATATAGTTGCTTGGATACCGCTTGGGATAGTCTTTTTGGCTGCTTTCTTGATGATGTTACAGAAGTCCTGGTGAGCCGCGTCCTCATCAAGTGAATCAGGCACCAACAAAGTCTTTGCGAATTTATTCGTCAAAGCAATGTAATGACTCCATTTGGCCTTGCGGAAGTTCCATTGCTTAACAGGCATGCTGGAAACTGATATAGCAAACCTTGGTAGTATAGTAAGTGAAGGTCAATGTTGTGACCTGGGGAACTTTTCAAGGACACGTTTTTCCGGTAAGCGACTATTAAGACCTTTGCTAGTGAAAGCTAGATCTGGATTGGTGCCAGTGTTCCAGCGGCCGGAATGAAAACGGGTGGCGTCCTTGGCATTGTATAGGAGGGCAAGATTATTAATACTTGCCCATCCAGCCAAGCGCTCACCGTCCGGACTGTTATTATCGTAACACCAATCAGCATGACGACAGTCGAATTGCCAGCATAAAGACAGGGGTGAGGAAACACTGGGAGATCCAGGGATTGCAGTCGCGTTGGTGGAGGTTTGTAGACGTTGACTATTTTATAGCCATCAACGTCCACACATAGCCACTCGATCTCCGATGTCAGTGGAGATTGGTCCAAAAGCGTGTATCTTAGTCACTCGTGGACAAAAGGCAATGCTTCCTGCTTAAAGAAGACCCAGCTAGTTGGTAGCTTGCAAGTACCAACTTCTCTGCAACAGTACAGTGGGTTTCTTGCACTAGGATGACGAGTGCCTCTGACTGCAGAGCAAGGTAATGAAGAACGTTCATCTTGCTTGCAATGAGACCTTTAATGTTCAGCTGGAAAATAGTGGGTCTTCGGAACTTGTTGGCAATGTGCTTTGAAAAGAGCAGTTTTTTCGAGGCATTGCTCTGTCCTGAAAAGATTGTTTGCCAATTAACAGATCCTCAACGCTGAACATCGGAATGGGTGGATACCCTTCCATTTCGGCAGGTTTGGTTTCGGTCTGTCATGTTTGAAAACTATAACAGACATACTCACATCCCAGGCTACGAGAAAGCACCTGCCATCCGGAACATTGCGTCCCGGTAACCAATTCTTAATATTTATATTTTGGCTGCGATTGCTTTATGATTAAAATAAAAAAAACTGAAATGAAATCGTCGAAACGGTCGGAAAATACTAAACAGTTGTCGCACAAAATGCATGACGCAAACCGTGTTAACCCGCCAAAAGTTATATTGTCAGAGGCCGAATGACTATTGTTTCTTGAGTTAGGCAACCACAAAGCCGTATCGTTTATTACTTATTTGTACGTGTTATTTACTACTGCTCTAGTTTAGGAGTCGATAGTCAAATAAAAAAATTTCTTTCACTATTTAGACGAAATAAGTCCTCATGGAAACGGGAGCTCTTCAATTAAAACCAAATATACGCTAAAAAACGAAATTAATTTTCCAAAAAAGTGCCTTTCACCGAGACTTATCGATTGCAGCTGGACGTACTTTCGGCTAGGCAATAGACATGCTCTTTTCAGAGTCTTCGATCTTTCCAATGGTAAAAAAATACACTAAACCAGTGGTGAGCCACTGAGCCAACTACGGCCCGGCAAGCATTTAATGTGAACGGTGCAACAAATTGAAGCGTTTTCTTTGGTTTTTGAATAAATTTGAGGCACGAATTCACGTTGTAAGCACAGTAGTACGGCCTTCGATCGAAATCATCCTTTGAATGCGGCCCTCGAGCTAAAAAGTTTGCCCACCCCTGCACTAAGCCTAATTTGAAAATGGCTATTAAGTAAGCAGACATTTGCAAGCAATGATTTGGAAATAAAATTTATTAATTGTCATTAATATAACACAACATTAATTTCCGTGCTGATCTTTCACCAAGGAAGTAGCGGAATATCAAGCAACCAAGAATAATTTGCTTGGCTGCCCTCATAAATTCTAATCCCTAAGTTACTCGATGAAAGAAATTGAACGAAAACATAATTAGAGCTTTCAATGATAAAAGTAATTTCTACATAAAAAATTAACAACTTCTTGATAATTTCGTTGACAAGTTGAACCGTTGATTCGACGGGTTAAGTTACGTAGTAGCCAATACATACAAAGTCGGCAGCAGGTAAGAATTCAGCGAACATTTGATTCAAAAGTACAAAAAATCAATGACTGAATGGTTTAAACTCGGCTGGGGAGGGGAAACTTTTCCGCCACTTTATCAAAGACATGAAGGAAACTCTCAGGGTCTTGTGCTCCGGAAAAAGCCTTTTTTTCATTGATTATGAAAAAAGGAACACCTGTAAATGAAGCAAAACAATCAATGAAGCGAAACAACAATTCAATTTTAATCCGGTTAAATTTCCCCAGTGAACGGAGATAATAGGAATTTATTCATTTCATCTCTATATTTATCCACCTGACTTGCGGGAAAACGACCGAGATACTAATACATAGAGTAAACAATTACCCCGACCTGCTTCCAAAGATATTGCTGTCCGCTTGAAAATTTCTATTTTGGTTTTTTAGTTGTAGATATGACTGATATTTAGAACTTGCCAAAACCGCCAAGCAGGGGAAAGTGCCGTAAAGTATCTTTTCCACGACAAACAGAATGGCGCGAGTAGGTTTTTGTACCAAGACCAAGTGGATCACAATCATAGCGCTTTCAATTACTCAACAACGCTGCCAAAGCAATTAATGAAGCAGAAACGTAATTAATAACTTGACGAATATAACTAATGATTCTAACTTTCGCCCTCTTGCATTGGAATTCGAATGAACAAACTAAGGCAGCGCGGTCCAACTACGGGCCCGCAGAACAATTTTGCACAAGTCTTGTCGATCACAAGCAGCGGCAACCTTGGCGAGCTGATGGAAGAGAGTCTAGGGTTGAGACCGATTCCAAGTGAAGACCTTTTTTTTTTAGAACGCTATGATTTTGGGACGAAAATAGGTGTTTTTAGCCGGCTGAGGCCCGCAAACTCGAATAATTTTGAAAAGTGGCCCACAAGAGTGCAGAAGTTGGACCACCCTGAACTAAGGTACTAAATAACAAATTGCACGTTACACAAACTGAAACAATAAAAAAAATTAATAATAAATATGCAAGTATGACAATATAAAATCGAGAAATTAGGTTTCTAACAGCTCTACAGGTATACACAAATACTTTAAAGGTTTTCTAGTTCAAAATAAGTTTTATTTGTTTTTAATGTAAAAAATTATTTTATTTCAAAATTTGTAGAATTCATCAATTTTTAATTTCAATAAACTAGAAATACGTACACTATTCGATTGTATTAAGCGAATTTTAAATTTTCCTGGTCCTATTATTGCATGAAAGACGCATAAAAAACTGTTATAAACAACCATAAAGTTTACCCGAAACCCCCTCGGACGACCAGAGCAAAGCCCGGTCGATGATTTTCTCCTGGTTCTTTATGTCGCTGATGTACGATTTCACCTCATCGCCGCTCAAACCGACCTTGGCCGCCAATGCACAAACCCGGTCCGAATCGGGGTATTCCCCGTCGGTGAAATAACTTTTGAAGAGAGCCTCCTGCAGCTGTTTAGCACAAATTCGAGTTTAAAGGTAATGTTTTTTAACGTTTGCAGAATCGTTTTAAATTATTTAACGATTTCACAAGCATCATGAAAACTCGGTTTTACAAAAAATACCGACACTTCTCGCCTATCATTAGAAATTGGAGATTAAAATTAACAAGTATGCAGTGTCAAAAAAAACATATTCAAAAAATCAATTGATACAAATGCAAACTTATAGCTTTTTAATATCATTAACAGTCAAGTAGTCGTACAAAATTTAAGAAAAAACTTATAAATAGTAATAACCACATGCAAACAACCATGAGTCAACAAAACAAATTTAAAATAATTAATAACCATCATCGTGACGATAGAAAAATTATTGTTTTCGAGTCATTTATAACTCAGACTTGAAAATGATCATAAAATTTTAAATGTGGCTAATGGCAGATACCGAAGCAATTAAATTAGCGTTATTTGTCGTGATAACAAAACGTGTACTATACATAAAGATTAAATTTAAGGCAAATATCGATAAAAAAAATTATTGTTTGCTCTCAATTGTTTGAACAAGTGTTTTAGCACCTAACGGCAGCAAACGTTTATTTTTTTATTGCAAACATTTCTCAGCTCGGACAAGAAGCGTCAACAAAAGACGAGCTTTGGGGGGCCGGGGAAGGGGCCGCAGCAGAAACAGGAAAAAAAACCAAAAAATTTACCCAAAGATCGCTTCGGGGTTGGGGTTAATTTGGAATATTAAAAAAAGAACTTTTTAAAACAAAATTTTATAACATTCGTTTTCTGGATGAAATTTCCTTAAAAAAGAAAACTTAAACATTGAAAGGTGTAAAAACAAGACAAACACGAAAACCGCAAATTGAAATGCTTATTAACAATCCATGAATCAGGCGAACGTCAATATATCATCTACTTATCCTCCTGACTAATAGGATGACGTCAGAGGTGTTCGAATAAGAGCAGCAGACAAGCTGCTATCTAAACTAAGATTTTTCTAGTTACAGTTCAGCAAGATTCCATATTACCATCCGGACCAAGATTCATTATTATTTTTGAGCAAATTTATAATATGTTCCAGAATGCGCCCATGGGATGATGCTCGTGAAAAACAAGAAAATCTAAAACCGGTGCTGACCACAACCGGCGTAGCTGTCTTTCACCGCATAAACCGGGCACTCCGCATACATTTAACAATACAATGCACTGTGTTTTTTTTCAGCTTCGTAGTGAGGCCACCAGAAGTGTGATCTGCTCACTCGCTATAATGAGCGCGCGCCAGGTCTCTTTAAAAGAGGACAAAGACGCAATGTCGAAGTCGGGTATCGAACCAGCACCCTTTCAATCACCAGCCGCTTTGAGCAACGTCGCAGCCAATTTACGAATAAAGCGATTATGACAGTATAAGGTGATTTGTGATGCTTTAAAAATTAATTTAAAAAAACAACTTCGAAATATTGATAAGAATAATAACGTTTAGTGGCGTCTGTTGTTTACCGATATCGATTCATGTTTGCTAATGAAATTTGACAGAGAAGTGATAAAAAAGTATTAGTTTTAATAAGTAAAACTCTTTCAATAAGATAAACACACAAGAGCGGCTGCTGAAACACACTTCAAACGTTTCATGACGAACATAAACTAAATGCTTACTGATATAATTGACAGGAAATTGAGTTTCTTCCGTATAGGAACTGAAAGTTGTGCTGTGCAAACTGTTGTGTTGTCCAATAAAAATTTCAGACCTTTAACGTTATTGGTTTTTGACTTTATATGGTTCTACCGTGTGTTGTATCAGAGTTTTATGATTTTTCGAAAACCGATTCAAAGTTATTGAAGGCTGGAAACAATCAAAAGAAAAATTACAGGGTATTAACGCAAAGTGTAGACTCATTTAAAACCAGATATCTCGTGAATTATAGAAGCAATCGTTAAAGTAAGGACTTAAAGTAAAGGTACACAATCGTTAAAGTATAGGTGTCCACTCCACATAGATTAAGGGAGTCTGGGTCTTATAAAATTTTCGTAAAGAATTTTTAAAGTATCTTATAGAAAAATAAGCTTTCAAAAAAAACGAATTTAACAAACTCTTAAGAAAAACTTTTGCTGGTTTGCTGTTCTTTTTTTCAGGAAACTTCAAATAATTTGATGAAGAAACTAAGTACGAGCTCACGACACGCACAAGAAAATCAAGTTAATAAATCAATGACGAAATTTGCCGATCACGATGAAAATTTAATAAATTTTTTATGTGATGCACACCATTCTTTTAATGTTTTTATAGTTTAATTTTGGTTATTGTTTTTTTGCCGGTCATATACATTTGTAATGGTCCTTTTGACCCAAGGCAGAATTTCTTTTGGTGGGTTTTTTTGCCTGCCTGACCCCTTTTGGGTCCTGACCCTTTTGGTCACAGAGTTTGTTGTTTCTCCCACCCCTGATTATGCAACATTCTCTTTATATGGGTCGGATGTGTATATTTTATTGTGATAAAGTATCTTTACTACCTTTTGCGTTTTGATATACACTTTTATCTTTTTTTATTTTTTTAAAAAAAATTAAGTTAATTGTTTTCTTTTTTTCTCTCTTTTTTTAAAAAAATTAACGTGCAGTAGCTACTTCGTTTTAAAGGTACGGCGACCACGCACAATTGACATTGTGCGTGTAATAACTTATATCGTTTAGTTTCCTATTTCGCAATCACTTTTTCAATAAAAACTTCAAAACGTAATACCTTGATTGCAAATAAAATTGAATTGAATTGAATTGAATTGAAATACACTTTCAGATTTATCAACATTTATCCGAAATAACTCCCTTTTGCACGAATCATACATCGAAATCTGTCAATAGCCTGAGAACATGCTGCATGCAGAGTTTCTGGAGATATTTCATTCCAGCTTTTCTCCAGTGAGTGCTTCAGAGCATCAATATTCTTATGAGAAGTTGCACAGGCTTTGTGTTCCAACATAAACCAGAATCCAAAGTCCATCGGGTTTAAATCTGGTGAGGAAGGGAGCCAAAACTCCTTTAACCAGAAAACCGTAAAATTCTCCTTACACCCACCAGCTCTAAACCGCTTTGGCAGTATGGGATGTTGCCCCATCTTGCTGCAATGTCACACCACTATTTTCCATAGTTTTTTTAACCCATAGAAGCACTTCATCTTTCAACATGGCCAGATAAATGTGCTGATAACAGGCACTCACTAGAGAAAAGCTGGAATGAAATATCTCCAGAAACTCTGCATGCAGCATGTTCTCAGGCTATTGACAGACTTCGATGTATGATTCGTGCAAAAGTGAGTTATTTCGAATAAATGTTGATAAATCTGAAAGTGTATTCGTTACCTTTACTTTAAGCCCTTACTTTAAACGATTTCTTCTATAATTCACGAGATATATGGTTTTAAATGGGTCTACACTTGGCGTTTACATCCTGTACTTACACTACAATTTATCTATTTTTTTGAACCAATAATTACACTAATTGCTCGACAGTCGATTTTTGGGTTGATTAATTTTGTTTATTTGTAAAAAATATTAAATTATGTTGGTGTTGGGCTAAGAATCAATTTAACATGAAAGTGTGTGCTTACTCAAACTTTTTCAGTAACGCTATTAGATAAAACGCAAGAAAATATTTAAGACAATTTAGCAGCTATACATATACTTGCAATGCTTATACATCTCTAGTATAAGCGTTGGTATGGGTTCAAATGTGTATCACCAGGAGCTCGTCATAATCTTGTACGATTGACGTCATATTTCGGTGAGGTTATACTAAAGTTTTTAGTTGAATCATATTTTTCCTAAAATTAAATTTAGATCGGTGACCCGCAACCTTTTCGCGCTCACGGCTCACTTAGAAACCTTCTAAAACTTGGCGGCGCACATCAACAAGCAAAACGAAGACCTTTCTTCTGTTCTTCACTAGATTTTAAACGCTTTTTTATCTCAAGTGGCCAAAACACATACCAAACCCAAAAGTTCGAAATCAAGCAAAAAAAGTTCTTTACTAACCTAAAAGACAAAAATTCGAAATTTCTGGGCCTTTTTTTAGTCGCTTCTTGACACTTCAGATAAAAAAATCTTAGTTCTTGGTCAAAAATGTTTTCCACCCTGTTCTAGCAACAAAACTCAAATTTCTAAAAACCAAACATTTTTTATGTTAAGATTACTGTTATTCCACTGCACACTTATTTTCGTCTTGCGGTTTAATTGGTGTGCGAAGGCACACTGGTTGCATAGCACTGATTTGGATACAAAACCGATCATCTATAACCGTTTTATTTAAACTTTTGCTATTTCCTACTGTGATCTTAATTATAATTTGAACGAACAAGCAATCTAACTTGATTACAAATAAACAGGGTCGATACAGAAGGTTATTGGTGGCAACGAAATTCTGAACAAGTTTTTTATTTTAATGAACCAACATCTTAAAAAAACGTTGTAAGCTTCCAACGGGCGACAAATTTTAAATCGAATGTATTATTTTAGAAAATTGCCATTTTTTATTTTAAAAATCTACATTTGAACTGAAAAATCAATTTTTGCTTTCAGTCAATGCCTGATTAAGTCTGCCTGCTTGTCGTTTTTAATTTCGGGGCAGAAGGTAACAATTTAGTTACCAGCCAAGCCAAATCAACAATTTGTCAGTTTTGCAACAGAACCAAGTGAGAAAGGAGAGAATTGTCAAATTTTTGCGCCGAAATTGCGGTTCTCAGGTATGAACGCACACTGAGGCGGGCAATGTGCGCTATCACATCGAACAAAGCCACAAACAAACATATAAAACATAACCGAAGATATTAACTTTAGTTTAAATCATAAGTCTATTGTTTTCAACAGCAAAAAAGTCAAAATTTCATACTTCGTTCTGTTTTTCTCCGGAGGGATCCTTAATCAAACAAAAGTCTAAAGCACAATGAGCCAGTAGAGTGTTTGGAAAACGGGGACATTTATAAGTGAAATCAACCCCGACTGCTTTTCCTGCTTGAATAAGTCTTTGAGATCTGTTGAATACAAATTATAACAAGGAATAAATCAAACAAACTTTTATTTATAAACAACATATGGAAAATTGTGTTTCTGAAATGCATTGCAGAGAACATAAAGATAAATTTAGAATGCTACATGTAAAAGTATTAGAAACGACAATAAAACAATCTGAAATTGTGATTTATTTAAACTAGTCTGTATATTTATATCAAATTAACAAATTTTTATGTAAATCTTCAATAATAAGTATCTGAAAAAGTAAATCAAACAATCACAGAAAAATACAGATTAAACCTAGATAGTACAGAAAAAAATTTGTGGTTACTTTTTCACAATAATAGACCTATAGTTTTTTCATCTCTATATTTATCCTCCTTACTCGAAGAAAAGCGTCAGAGGGTAGACATAGTAACTTTTAAAGAATTACCCTGACCTGCCTCAGAAGGTACGAAGGACATTGCACTTCAGTTGGAATTTTTAATATTGGTTTTTCAGATTTAGAGAATAGTACTAAAATTCAAAACTACTTGCCAAGATCGCCAAGCAGGGAAAAGTGCCATTAAGTGCCTTACCTAAGGACACAAAAGAATAATGCAAGTGGGTTTCATTCCCAGACCCTGTCAATCACAATCATGGTGCTCTTAACCACTCAACCACACAGGCAATACTGCATAACAAATGCGTCCCTTTTCAAAAAAATAAAGGTGAAACTAAATAAATAATAAGATTAGAAACACAAACTTTTGCTAAAAAATACTTTTTATAAAATGCTTTTTAATCTAGATATCACCAAGAATGATACCATAACGGGTACGCGACAATTTGGCGGGAGACAATTTGGCGGCGCAAATTTGTCGACAAGCCAATTTGGCGGCGATCCAATTTGGCGGGAAAATAAATAAAAATAATTTACCTTCACTAGCGTTGAAGCGCCTGCAAAAAAGTTTTGTTATGTCACAAGGGCAATTGTAAATGTTCAGCTGATAAGAGCGAAAATTTTAATTTAAAGTTGTTAAATGCGTTAAATTTAGCGATGCTTCTAGCCCAATATTATCTATTTAAATTTACAATAGCTTAATTTCGAATATTTAAATTAAAAAAGGTGCTCGAATAGTTAAATTTTCGAATAACGGTCGTTTAACATACATTTTTTACAAAAAAGTACAATAATGTAGCTTACTGCAAAGACGACAGGTTTGAAGTTTTACGGGCGTACGAAGTTATGATGTCATAATAAGCATTTTACTTTATCAAAACAAATCTATTCTGGTCAGCACCCACAAATAGTTTTATTTTAACTACCGTAAAACCTCTATTTGAGCGCCACCTCTATTTGAACACCACCTCTAATAGAACGCCACTATAGGGGAAGGGTTGAAAAATAGGGCGCCACCCTCTAATTGAACGCCACCTCTAGATGAATGCCACTTTGATGAATTCTTCTATTTTGGCAATAGTTACGGCTGAAATCGCCATTCAGGGTGTAAGAAGGATTGTCGAATTGCACGTTTATTTTTAGACGCTGGGAAGTCCCTGTAGTTTTTTTTAAATGGACTGTAGTTTTTTAAATGGGAAGGGTTGAAAAACAGAGCGCCACCCTCTAATTGAACGTCACCTCTAATAGAACACCACTATAGGGGAAGGGTTAAAAATAGAGATTTTACGGTATTATTTTTTTAGTTCTAACAGTTTGTTTCGTCTATAGGGCTCGTCAAAAAGCAATCCAAAATTTTAAAAACAAATACAAAAAGTAAAGCTTAACAAAGCGATAAAAAGTCGGCAAAAGGACTTAAAACAAAAAAAAATTACGGCAATTACGGCAGGATTAAAATTGTCAAGAATCAAAACAGAAGATTAGATCAAGCCAAATAGCAAAGCTTACAGAATAGTATATAAGGCGGTTACAAATCGTGTTTAATTCAAGTTTTTTTCTTTGCTTACGCTAAAGTTTCCAGATAACAAACGAATTTATTGGAACAAACAGAGCGCCATAAAAATGCTTTTAAAAAAATTAAAGATTTTTATTCGTTCTATTATTCTATTGTACAAACTTGATTGAATTTTTGTATCTTTTGTTTCGACTTGTTCCCGTTGTATTTTAAAAAATTTTCTTGGCGTTTATAGTCAGCACGTAGGTAACAAATAAGCATGGCGACTTTAAATTTGCACAACAATAATTTTGTTCAGTTATAGGCTATTACGAAAAGATTAAATACACATTTATCCCGCCGAATTTCGCCGTTTATCTGTACCCACTATCCTAGAATCATTAATCATGATATTAGCCACAATAAATTCAAATTTGGAAACAATAGCGTAAAGGCCCGTTTTCACTACGAGCGTGGAAAAAAGCATTCTTTGTTTGTTTTATTGCTTTTTTTTTGCGCTCGCTTCAATTGAAGATCAATAAAAGAGAGAAAGAATGTTCTTTTCCACGCTCGTAGTGGAAACGGGCCTTAAGCAACGGAAAAAAACTTTACACATGAAAATTTAATTTAAAGAAATTGTAACCGCTTTAACTTTTTAATCACTGCCGTAATTTTCTTTTTGTTTTGCCGACTTTTTATCGCTTTGTTAAGCTTTACTTTTTGTATTTGTTTTTAAAATTTTGGATTGCTTTCTGCCGAGCCCTGTAGACGAAACGAACTGTTAGAACTAAAAAAAAAAAAATAGTTAAAATAAAACTGTTTATGGGTGCTGACCAGAATAGATTTGTTTTGATAAAGTAAAATGCTTATTATGACATCATAACTTCGTACGCCCGTAAAACTTCAAACCTGTCGTCTTTGCAGTAAGCTACATTATTGTACTTTTTTGTAAAAAATGTATGTTAAACGACCGTTATTCGAAAATTTAACTATTCGAGCACCTTTTTTAATTTAAATATTCGAAATTAAGCTATTGCAAATTTAAATAGATAATATTGGGCTAGAAGCATCGCTAAATTTAACGCATTTAACAACTTTAAATTAAAATTTTCGCTCTTATCAGCTGAACACTTACAATTGCCTTTTCAATTGCCTTTGTGAAATAACAAAACTTTTTTGCGGCGCTTCAACGCTAGTGAAGGTAAATCATTTTTATTTATTTTCCCGCCAAATTGGATCGCCGCCAAATTGGCTTGCCGACAAATTGGCTTGCCGACAAATTGTCTTGCTTCGTACCATAACACCATAAAAGCTAAGAATGATGCCATTACACTAAGTAAGCAGTGTCCACTAAAATAGAACTTAAAAATATTATTAAGGTAGAAAGTAGTTGCTTTTAGTAGAAGTGATGCCAAGTATGTTTTTTTTAATATTTTTATAGTTTAAAAGTTTTTCAAATAAGTTCAGTACAAAAAGTTTTACTTAAAACACAGGTTAAAAAACTTTTATCACACTCTGTTATTCAAATTTTACAAGGCATATGCTTATTATCTACCCATTAAGATGATCAAGTATTATATATGTGCTTATTCAATCAGAAGCGCAATCAAGAGTTTATAGACTCTATTTCAGTAATCAACAAGTTTATTTACCCAGGATTGTTGGGACCATATTGACATGGTTTTTCTATTCCTTCAGGAGGAATATTGGGGCGCAAGAAGTAAGGCTCCCATGTTACCTATCATACAAATAAAATACATATTAATATACCCTAAGTCAGTGGTGGGCAAACTTTTTAGCTTGAGGGTTGCATTTACAAATTGATTTTGTTCGAGGGCCCCACCATAATGAACTCTAAAAAAAGGTCTTAACTTTGAATCTGTCTCAGATGAATTTTTTGATTTTCATGTCCAAATGAAGTGATCTTTAAAAAAAAGTCTACACTTTGAATTTATTCTGATTTTCTTGATTTTCATATTTAAAAATCAGTGATTGCCAACAAAAAGGAAATTAATAAATTTTTTAATTATTAGTTTGAGGCTTTTTGTTGCTTGCTGTAGTTTGCCCAATGCTGCCCTAAATCAAAAATTTAATATTTTCTTATAATTAAATTTTTTGATTTGGTCTAGTTTATAAAACTTTTTATATCAATTTTTTATTAAATGTAAGTGTTAATTAACTTTTGTAAAAACTAACTTCTTTAACTCAACTCTTTTTAAAAAATGTTAAAAAAGGTTTTAAAATTTTATTTAAAAACAATTTATTGCATTAGTAAAGCAATTATGTTTGGATAAAATTTTTTAAAAACTTTACAAAATTATTACATATTAAACAATTGAATTATAACAAAATATAATTAAACTTTAAAAAGCATTAAGTTGTTATCTCAAAATAGATCAAAGTTATTTTTTACAAGTAAAAAGCAGTACAACCAATATATAAAACATTATGTTGTAGGTTAGCTTTTCTTTATATATTATAACAGTTTTTTAATTTCAGCTTTCAATTTTTACCTAATACAGTATTTAATCTAAAATTAAACTATGGTAAAATAAAAATGTAAACAAGGTGGACTACCTTAAGTGCAATTGTTATGGCAAAATGTATTTAAGTGCTTTTTTCAAGTTAAGTTTTCAAAAGCCATTTTAAAACTACATACCATGAACTTATATTTGTCCTGGTACATTTTCATAGCACTTTCAAGCTTCTTCTTGCCCACCCAGCACCAAGGTCACATGATATCAGAAACAACTTTTACATGCAAAAGCTTTGAAGTCATTTTGATAATAAAATTTGTTTTAGTTTAGCCTATATTTTATTCAAACAATCGTACAAAAAATCTATTTAAGAATACATATTTAAATAAACACAACCAAGATTATTTCAGTCTTGTTCACAGTTGCTGTTACTGATCTCACAGGCTTTGGGATTCTTTGAAATTTAAAATGTATTAAACTAACCTTGGGGAATAGTGAATGAGAACTAATTATTTTCATAAACATTACAGAAATATAAAATGGCTGAAAAAATCTATTTCTTAACTTTTAAAAATTTTTAACAAGTTTTGTGCATTTTCATTGTGTACTGATATGGTAAAAATGCTAAAACAATTGTAAAACAACTTATAGATGATGTCTACACTTTACATAGTTGCAAAAAATCAAAAATACAAACTTGACATATAGAAAAAAGATGTACAAACTGCAACTTTATGCTACTTTGAGCACAAAAAAAATTCTCATTGGATCACCAAGTTAATAACCATTGAAAGTGATGATTACATACATGATTGTGTAAATTCTACAACAGATTCAAGATTTTTGTGTTTTGGCCAAGATCCTTTTTTTAATCAAAATAGACAGCAGAAAAGACCCAGATTTGTCTTTTTTCGAATCAACCAATCAATATTGGTGACTTCTAGATGCAAATGACTGATTTCAAGGCATCTTATTGTGGGTAAATTGGTTGATTCCAAAAAATTTAAAAAATCAAACAAAAATAAACATGAGATGGTCATTTTAGAATATTGGAAATCTTTACCTGAGAAATTTAGCTGCCTCAAGAAAAAGCCAACAGCTTTCTTGTCAGCATTTGATCCATCTATAAAGTTTTATCGGGTCTTTTCAAGAAGTCATCATTAGCAATTTTTTTGGTGAAACTAACCTGGAATCCTCTTTCAGCATCAGAATAGAATAAAAAAAGAAACCAAGAGAAAAAGGATCTCTCAAGAAGCAATAGTAAACACAAGGGTATCTGGGTTAGTTTCATGAACAAAAATTGCTTCGGGTGACTTCTTGAAGAGACACAAAAAGCCTATAATATAATCTCAAGAAAAAAATAACAAATCTATAAAACTTATATGTTTATTTAAACAAATTAAATGGTAAACAATTCTTTTAATATCATTTTACAATCAGTAACAATTTACTACTTCAAATGTCTTTTAATAAATCTTAAAATTAATTACTGTTTAGAACTGAAAATCTCTTTCTAATTCTTTTTTAAGTGACGATTTTATTAATAAAGAGAAATTGCTTTACTGATTATAGTCGTAATTAAAAGTTGAAAGCAATTCGGATTAACATAAAATATTTACTAACAGTAACTAACGTACCAAAAATGATAACCTTATTCAAATAGAATTGAGTCAATTAACTAAAATATTTAAGCAATTAAATTAAATTCTTACAATGAATTTCTTTACATACTGGTAGATTACTTATGTTCATTCGAGCTCAACCAAGATTGTCTGACGCGAGCGTCTGTGCGAGCAAGCTGTTACAAAGAAATTGTTGTCGAAAGAAAAAGCGTCAAGAAAAAAAAAAAAAATTAGTTCAAACCAATTACACAGAAAATTCTTTAATAATACTTGTACCTATCAAGCAATGCATTTTTAAATGAGTTATTGTTTTACTATTTGACACACTATTTGTTGTTTTATTATCTGACACACTATTTTTGCAAATGTTCATTAAATAAACACAAGAAATCACAAGTGACAACACACAAATAAAGCTATTTTGGATCTCTTCAAGAAGTCACTGTAAGCGATTTGTGTTTGGAAGATTAACCAAGAATCCCCTTGTTGTTATACTATCATTTTTTAAAGAGTTTCTTTTCCTCTTGACTTCTTTTTTATTCTGTAGGGGGGATCCCGGGCTAGTTTTACCGCCAAAAATCACTCGCGGTGACTTCCTGAAGAAACCCCCTTCGATGATTTGCGGTTCCTTCCAGAGATTTTCAACATCCCTGTCCCTTTCCCATTAACAAAGTACTTACTTTTGTTTTTGATGTACAGGAAACCCCCGATAACGTGATTAATTCAACCCTTAAGTAATTCATGCTAATAATTTATTTCTTTGTTTCAGGCATTGCTAATGTTTTTCTAAAGTTTCTTAGTTTACTTAATAAGGGCTGAAAGATCCAAAACGTTTGTGGCGTCTTTTTTATAAAAAATTGTCATTATAGATAAATTCTATTATATGCTGTGGCGACTTTTATTTTGTACATTGTATGATCGTGGTTTTTATTTGCAGGTGCTGTTCAAAACAATCTTTTGACGGCTGCCGCCATTGACTTTGAAATCGAAGTCGTAATAAAAAATTGGTTAAAATTTGCATCAGAAAGAGACGGTGGCCGTCAGAAAAGAGAGCAATTGAGAAAAATTCAAAATGTTTAAAGTGTTTTATATTGTTTGTATGTTATTTAATAATTCTTTAATAAACTTGTATAAAAATTTTAATTTTGAGTTTGTGTAAAAGTGCAGCAATCAGAAGTGAGTAGTCTTTCGAAGCAGAGGATTTAAGCATGTTTATTTATGCTTAATTGCTTATTAATAGCGAAGTTCATTTAAACATAACTCCTGAATTACAACATGAAAACTTGTAATATTGGTTTAAAAGTTATAGGTTAGCAGTAGTTACTGTTACAGCGAACCATATAGTAACTTATTAACCTAAATCAAATCTTAACATGTTAATGTTAATTTAAGCTCTAACTTTGTTATTGAGCACTTTAGAAGTACTGATTTTTATACGGTGTAAATCAAATCTTATTAAGTCTACCGTATTTTGAACGTATGAAGTGGTTAGTAATAGTAGAAGTTAACCATAGCTAACGTTAAACAAACCAAAATCAAAAGTCAGAAGTTAATCAAGCTAACCAAATTTAAACGTCAACTTATGAGCAATCTAACGTAGAGTTAAAGTTTGGTTTCGAACGTTAATCTAACCCAAAACACAAATCCAAAGCAAACGTTAAACTAACGTTAAAAATAAACCGTTCTAACCAAAATTATAACGTTACATTAACGTTAAACTAATGAGCAAATTAACGTAAAACAAACGTTTACTTTAAACGTTAATCTAACCAAACTGCAAACCAAAATCAAACGTTAAAATAACGTTTTTTTGCTATCTGGGAAATTTTGGGCATTTGAGTGTTTGTGTAAAATTCCTTTCGGACACAGAATTTGACATTAAATTCCGGACATGTCCGGAATTTTCCGAACGGTATGGCAACCCTAACATAGGGCAAGCAATTACCCCCATCTGCTTCCGAAGATGCCAAGAAATTGCTGTCCCGTTGAAATTTTTTATTTTGGTTTTTTAGTTTTATAGAAATATGACTGAAATTTAGAACTGCTTTCCAAGATCATTAAACAGAGAAAAATCCCTTAAACTGTCTTATTCAAGGACACAACAGAATGGCGCAAGTAGGTTTTGAACCGAGACCATGTTGATCACAGCCACGGCACTTTAACCACTTGACCATGCTCCGGACGAAAAAAATGTTTTGCTATGAAAAAAAGTTTTTAGTTTCCTTTAACATTAGTGTAAGATTTTAAGCTCAATGCTTTTTCGTTTTTGCTTTTTTCTTCATTTTCAAACGCTATTCAAACGCATGTCTCGTGATTAATCACAATTCTCTTTGTCTTAACTTTTTTCTTTTTTTCTTCGCCACGAGGCAATTTAAACTCACATGTGATTTGTTCACTGACAAAGTAAAGTATCGAATTGAATCTAAAACCAAAAAGTGCTTTAAGCAGTTAGCTTCGTTTTAGCTTCGTTAATAGTAAAGATTTCAATTTTCTAATATGTTTTATGTTTTGGTAATTCTATTTGAATAAATTGAATAAGTAATGCATCTATATTATAAATATATAAACGCTGCCAATAATTGAGCTTGAAAATTTTCTTTTAAACCGAACAGCTGTATTTTTTCACCTTCAAAAGCAGGTCGAATTCATTGCTGAACGGTTGCTCGAAATTTCGAGTCTCGGGCGTTGTCCTGCAGGGCAGGAGAATAAAGCTGATATGATGGTGATAAAAGATGATTAACGACAAGAAGCAAAACTGGTTGTTTAAGTCAGGGCCGGCCTTAGAAGTTGCGGGGCCCAATTAGTTGGATGCTTGCGGGGCCCCTCTATACTATTTATTATTGTGCATAAAGAAGAAAAGAATTGCAAGTGCAAAGTGGCCATTCTCAACCTTTCTAATATTTTTTTATATATTCTTCAGAAATTTTCTATATCCTAAAAATTTCTCAGGGCGGAAAATTTTATAAAAATTGAAAAACGAAAAAGACTCTATACACCCTTTTATTAAATAGTTGTCTTTTTAACCAATTTTATTTTTATATATTTTCTATTCTGGAAAAAACGGAGCGATTTTTTTGAATCCAACTGTACATCAAAATGTCTGACATTGCTCCACATTCATGAAAAATCTAAAGCCTATTTTGTCTTACGCGGGTGTGAAAGGTCTCCAAACTTGAGCAAAAGTTTAGCCCTTTAGTCATGATTTTAGATTTTCCTGTTTCCATGGATAATGATTTGAGATTCATTGCATTTTCAACATAAAAGAAATTGGTAATAGTTTTCTTGGAGCTAATGGGCAAGTTTAGAAATACAAAATAGAGAAATAGAGATATTTTGCAAAACACCAAGTTGCAATTCTTTTCTTTGTGTGTCATAGTAGGGTTCTTTAGATGGTAACTATTAATGAAATCATTAAGTCAAAATTTATGCTACAGCATGAATGAAAGATAGCTCAAAACATAACTTTACACGTGGTATGTTTATCCCTGTGCAACAATAGAAAAACTAAATGGTATCGAAATGAATTATTTTATAATCACTTACCACCAACTCATAGTGGCAGAGCTACACAAAGACATTTAGAAGCAGACTTTTCTTGCTTTCTTCTCAGCAAAGTTTTTAAGAATTTTGTCAAAGTTGATGTCTCTACTGACCGGAGATTCTATAGACAGACGTGCCAAATTGTTCAAACGTTCTTGGTGGATTACTGACCTAAGGTACGTTTTAATTAACTTGAGCTTAGAAAAGCTTCTTTCCCCGGAAGCAACAGTCACTGGAATTGTCAGCAATATTCTGAGGGCAGTGAACAAATTGGGAAATGCAGTAGACCTCTCGTTACAAGCAAGATACTGTAACAGTTCTCTGGGCTTTTGCTGTTGGGTAGGGAGTACTGACTTTATTATTTATATTGTCGCCTTTTGAAAAAAAAATGCGGGGCCCCTCTCAGCGCGGGGCCCGATTTGGAGCAATCGGTCAAATCGGCCTAAGGCCGGCCCTGGTTTAAGTAGCCTTTTGTATAAGTTGCATTGTGTAAATATTTATTATATAAGGTGTTAAAAGAGTATAACCATTTTCTTCAAGTAATTCACTTATTAAAGTAAAAAATTTAAAAAAAAAAACAGAAAATGTTTGAGCCAATTTGACTGACCATTACTGTTGGAGGGGTGAGTTTGACGGCTACAGGAACAGCTGCTGTTATTATTAGCGGCGGAGTTGCTTGCCGAAGGAGCGGATTGAACTAAGTCTTAGCAAACTTTACATTTGGCAACGTTTTTCCACAGCAATTCTTAAAGCATTCGTTGGTTCACGATATATATATGTGCCTCCTTATTAATTATATAAAATGTAGCCTATGATATTAAGTTTCGCAAATTAGCTCAAACGTTTCCTGATACAAAAACACTGCAATATAAGAATATAGACAACAATTGTTTTGATATGAAAGCGCATTTAAAATATAGTACAAAACTTGTATGATATAATATACCGTAATGATTTTTTTTCTTTTTTGCGAGTTTTGGAATTAAATAAAAAGACCTAAAACACGCTAATTAAATTTATTTAAGTTAAGTACGCTTCATTGCTTAAGTAGGCCTACATCTATTGTTTGAAGTTGCAAGCATTATTGTGTAATATTTAATTATTTTAATCAGTGCTTTCACATTAATTATTCTTATTTTAATCCACCGCTTGTTTTGCATGTTGTTGTAATCACTCTCTTACTTTGGGGCCATGGGAGAATATCTCCAAAGCACGCCTGTGAATGAAGCAAAAAAAGCTTTAAATCATTGATAATTATACAGTATTTTCGAAACTTTGCTTAAAGTTTATAAATTATTTAATTTTTTTATAACTTGCTTATTTATTTTTAATTTGTTTTAGACCTGTACTCTCTATTAGCTTGGTTAAAATATCTCACCAATATGTTTGATGGATGGATTCTTCTAAATGCACCGTGCGTTTGCCTGGTGCCACCCTCACAGCTACAGGCCGGTGTGCTGTTACACTTCGTTACGGGTTTCTACTCATAAAAACCTTAGCAGTTGTTGGAGTGCTGCAGTGGGCGAAGGAGAACTACTACGATAATTCCAGAGACAACAATATATCCAAAAAAGACTGATCTGTGCTCTGTTTGGAACTTTTTGTAACACTTTCTAACACAAAATTTGCTTCTCGGTTAATACCATATTTTCTGTTTTCTTATGGTGTGAATAAGAGTGAATGAGTACTCAAAAAGTTTAAACTTTGGTTCTATGTTTATTAGATCAGCAAAATTTGGGTATAGTTTATGGGGTCATTTCATGTCCAGCGTCCTAGTTTGACCTCCCAACTTTTTCAAAATGTTTAGCATGATTAAGGCAAGTCTTAAAAAATTTTAGCGTGATAGATAGTGTATTTTTAAAATTACGATACTTCGAAGTTTCAAATACCCTCTATGAGAGCTGGCACTTTGTTATTTGGTAGCACCTTTACAGATGCGTATCTCCAGTTTCAAAAATCACAGAAAGCTAATCTTTCTGTATGCTTCATATATCTCATGCGACAAAGAAGAAATCTTGTATTTTGGAAGGGTTTGTGAATCGCCAAAATTGGTACTTTTTTATGCGAAAATATAATTTGGGTTAATTTCAAATGCCTGTAACTTTTTGAAGAAAAAAGACGTAAGAAGGCCAGGTTAACTATAATAATAGTTGGTAGAAACGCAATTTTATTTTGGATAATGGCAACATTTATCACGTGATCCATGTGCATCTAACTGGGTTAAATTTTTCTTTCTGTTTTTTTTTTTTGGTTTTTGGTTTAAGTTTGCAATGCACGTGGTCGGTAGCCTAGTCACTGAATATTTTTAAAATTGGTTTTATTTAGCTGTGCTTGTTCTAAATTGCCTTCACTTAGACCTTTCCAATAAATTTTTCTCATATTCTTAAAGATTAAGTAAGATATAGGTTTAACTAAGGTAAGTTAATAACGACAGCCATAGACTGATAAAAAAAATAGACCGCGGCTGCTGACGATACACGTAGCAAATTTAACATAAGATTTTAAAAATATTCATTAAGGTTAGATTGTTTAAGAGATTATGGTTAAGAAAGGTACTAAACCTGAAATAAAAACAGCTGAGAAACCAGAGTTGGTTTCTGCAGAGGTAGAGGAAAGTGCGGATGAAGATATTCAGCAAGATTTTAAGTTTTGTGTAAAGACGCACAAAAGGAAAATTTTAATGTTTCAAATGGAACTTGTAGCGGTTTCAAAGGAGTTTTTTGAAATTAAGAATAATGTTAAAGATGATAACCTTAACCTATTTGATGGTAAGGTTCTTGCTCTAGAAGAACAAGTGTGTTTTATTTACTTAATTACTTTGGATCACGTTGAACAATGCGGAGATGAGCTTGAAGCGCTTGCTGAGCGACTGTTGGATGACGCCCGAGCCTTATCAAGGTCATGTAGTGCTTTGCTTAATAATTGCGATAAATCTCGACCAGAATCTTGTTCGATTGTTTCAAGGGGAGAGAATTTGGAATCATGTTCTTGGTCTCGTATACCTAACGCCGAAAATTTAACCCAAATCCTTTGAGCCAGTAAAGAATAAAATTACCACTAATTTGTTCAAACAAAAATCAGATATTGATGAATTTAAACTAAGCAATTCTTATTTGCAACCTATGGCACCAACAACTAGTAAAGCGTTTGAAAATAAGATGCCTCCGCATAGTTCTCTAGTACCTGGCCCAAGATTAAAATTAGATACATTTAATGGCGATGTTTTAAAGTATCTCACGTTTAAAAGAAAATTTATAAGAATGATAGAAAATGAGTATCTGGACTTTGATATTAGATTTGCTTTTCTTGAGGAAGCGCGTGTCGGAAGGGCGCAGCAGGTGATAGCTGGTCTTTCGTGTTTAGAAGATGGAGAACAAGCGTATAATATGGCTTGGTCGCGGCTAGATAAAAGATTCGGAAACCGAACCAAATTAATGAGCTTAGTTAAGCAGGATTTGGAAGGCCCGCCAATAAAGGAGTGGGATGCGAATGCGCTGATAGGTTTGTGTGATAAAATGTATAAATGTGAGACAAGCTTTTTTGGTTGGCGCGAATCTCACTTATTAAATAATGATGATCTACTTCAAAAGGTATTTCAACGGCTACCTTACAAATTGAAATCACAGTTTGTCTCGATTGTTGATAAAGGTTTGGGAACGTTGCTTCAGAAGCCGATACCGCTTATGGTCAACTTTTGTCACAAGGTAATGCTAGAAAGTCTAATAATAATCAAGGTGTGATTAATAATGTGTGTAAGCGTACGTGTGTTGCTCAACAACATCTCGCCCCAATAAAGCCTGCAGTAGAACCTCCATTGTGTGTGTTGTGCAGCGAAAATCATGAGATTTGGAAATGTGCTGTCTTTGAAAGTAAATCGATAAAGGAGCGACTAAGTTCAGCACAAACTTTTAAGTTGTGTTTTAATTGTCTTCGAACTGGGCACAGAGTGTCTCAATGCCGATGGAAAGTTCAGTGTAAAAAATGTGGAAGGCGGCACAATCTGTTATTGCACGCGGACATCGAAGACCAAACAAATCTTCCCGCATCGCAGGACAAGAAAGAAAACCTGGCCGCTTGCACTTCTTGTAACAATAGTGCATCTTCATTTTCTGGCCGAACAATCTTTAAGGTCGTTCCAGTTAAGGTGTGGTACGACGACCCATCAAAATATATTTGCACCTATGCGTTTATTGACGAGGAATCAAGTGTAAATATGTGTTCTGCAGAGCTGGCTGAGCGACTTGGAGTGCCTGTGAAATGGGGTAACGTCGAGCTAATAACTGCAAACGCAATCACTCAAGAAAAGAAAAAGGTCGATTTCCTGGCTATACAAGGAATTGAAGAAGAAAGTGCTTTTATGGTCAAGGATGCTTTAGTGCAAGATAGCATTGTTGACGTCAGCTCCAGTATTCCTACGCATGAGATGGTTAAGGGTTATTCACATTTACGGGACCTGAAGTTTCCAGAAATTGAAAATCAAAAGATAGAGTTATTGCTGGGCAGTGACCTGCATCAAGCATATCTTCCCCAAGACATAAGAGTTGGTGCACCTGGTAACCCAACAGGTCTTCGAACTCACTTAGGATGGACAGTGTATGGCAAGGATGATGGTGATCAAGAAATAAATACACCTAAACTTATGGTGAACTTTTTAGATAAAGAGGAATCCTGCAAACAGATACTGGACTTATTAAATCAAGATTTTAAGGACTTAGAATTACCTCAAATACCAGCCTTGTCAGTAGAAGATAAGCGCGCTCTAGAAATAATGCACAAGACTGTAAAAAAGGTTGACGGACATTATTCGATCGGTTTATTATGGAAGGATGATGAACCAAAGTTGCCCAATAACCGCGAGATGGCGCTAAAGCGTTTGCTGAGCTTAAAACGAAGATTTCTAAATGACTCAAACTTATTCAAAAAATATTGTAAAAAAATGATGGAATATATTGATTGTAATTATGCTGTCAGAATTTTAGATCAAGTTTCATCTTCCCCAGAAAAGATATCTTACATTCCTCATCATTGCACCTCTATTCTAACAAAATTTAGAGTGGTATTTGATTGCAGTGCAAGGTTTAACAATGTGTCGTTGAATGATATGTTACTTCATGGACCTGACTTGACCAACAACTTGTTAGGCGGGCTGTTGAGGTTTAGACAGCATCCTATAGCAGTAGTATGTGACATTAAAGCCATGTTTTCACAGGTTTTCGTTGATGAGCGAGAACAAAACGCGTTTCGATTTCTCTGGTTTCCAGATAACAACCTCGATCAACCACCGGTAGACTATCTAATGCGCACTCATGTTTTTGGTGCGAAGTCGTCCCCATGCTGTGCTGCGTTCGCGCTACGTATTACTGCCACTGACAATCTCTCGGGAGCAGACGATGAAACAATTCAGACGGTAATGAGAAATGTCTATGTTGATGACATTTGCCGATCATGTGAGTCTGTTGAAAAAACTATTAATCTTGTGTCACAGTTGTGTGAGCTACTAAAGGGTGGTGGTTTTCACGTTACCAAGTTTTTGTCTAATAACAAACATGTTTTGAGTTCTATTCCGCAGGAAGACCTTGCATCTGATATCGATCTTGATGAGTGCCGACTTCCTTCGCAGAAGGCCCTAGGTGTTTTCTGGGATGCAGCTACGGATCGAATGAGGGTGAACGTAAATCTCAAGGAAAGGCCCTGTACGAGGAGGGGTATTTTGTCTACTATTTCTCAAACGTATGATCCCTTGGGCTTGATACAACCATTCTTGCTACCAGCTAGGCAGATGCTGCAGAAAGCTTGTCAAGCTGAGCTTGAATGGGACGATGATCTTAAAAACAAACATGGCATAGGTTCTGAGTGGGACGCGTGGGTAAAGGCGTTGCCTCAACTTAAAGCGATTTCTATTGCTAGACGTTTCACCATTATGGGCAGAACCGTTATTAAATTTGAACTGCATGTTTTTGCTGACGCCAGCATGTTAGGCTATGGTGCTGTAGCTTACGTAAAAACTGTTTATCGTGATAATTCTACGCAGTGTTGTTTTGTCTTTGGCAAGTCGCGAGTTGCGCCTCTAAAATCGGTCAGTGTACCCCGTTTGGAATTAACTGCTGCTGTTCTCGCCGCTAAAATTTCGCAATTTGTTATTCGAGAGTGTGATTTTAAATTTTCGCGTGTTTTTCTGTGGACTGATTCAACTGTTGTGTTAAGATATATTAACAATACCTCGGCAAGATTTAAAACCTTTGTAGCAAATCGTCTAGAGATAATTCATTCTTTGACTAACGTAAATGATTGGCATTTTGTTCTTACTGCGTCTAATCCTGCGGATCTTGCATCCAGAGGTGTTTGGCCTGATAAATGTCAATCTGCCGATATTTGGTTTCACGGTCCAGTGTTTTTACGTAATATTGCTGTTGACTGGCCAAGACAGCCAGATTTCTTGCAGGAACTCTCCGGAGACGACCCTGAAGTCAAGAAGACTGAAGTTTGCGTGACTCAGCTAAAATTCCCTCAAAGTTCAGACTGCTTACCGATGTAAGCAGTCTGACTGTTCCGACGATATTCAAACTTTAAGGATTTGCAGCGAACAGTAATATGGTTGTTACGCTTTATCGAATTTTTGAAAATGAAGTCTAATCCACATTATGCGACACCAAATCAACAATCAATCACGGTGGCAGAAATGATTCGAGCAGAAAGAGCCATTGTCAGAGTCGCTCAATCCCAAGTTTTTGGCGATATCATACCTGTGTTGCGTAATCACGAAGGGTTTCACGATCCGGTGAAATTAATTTCTGAACAACAACTGCGCGATAATCCTAGTGTGAGAAAGTTGCAAACTCTTAATCCTTATCTTGTTGACGGAATTATACGAGTTGGGGGACGATTGCAACGCTCAACTCTCTCCTTGGAAGAAAAGCACCCTATCATATTGCCTAATCAACATCCCGTCACAGAGCTTTTGGTGTTAATGTATCATGAGCACGAAGGGCACATGGGTTGTTCTCAAGTATTGACCGCCATGTATAAACAGTACTGGATTCTCAAGGGAAGATCTGCGGTTAATAACATTTTAAAGTCCTGTGTAAAGTGCCGTTTTTGGAAAACGTCTCCAAATCAGCAGCAAATGGGAAACTTGCCGGCAGATCGAGTGACTAAATCAACTCCATTTAAGGCTGTGGGAACTGATTTGATGGGTCCGTTAACCGTTAGAATAGGCAGAAGCAGCGTAAAAAGATACGTGTGCATTTTTAATTGCCTTGCTACAAGAGCAGTTCATTTTGAAGTTGTTCAAGCTCTTGACGCTGATGCATTTATTCAAGCATTTAGAAGATTTTGCAATCGCCGAAACGTTAGACCATCAGATGTTACAGCGACAACAGCGGAAATTTTGTTGCTGCTGAACGTGAGCTAAAGAAAGGAGCCGAAAATTTAAGGTCTAAATCCGTATATAAAGCTCTTCTGCGAGAGAATGTTAACTGGCACTTCAATCCTCCTCGTAGTTCACACCAGGGAGCATTTTATGAAACATTCTTTCGACTTGTTCGTAAAATAATGCGTTCGCTGATCGGAGAAGCAACGCTCGATGAATTTGAATTGCTCACGCTTATTACCGAAATTGAGCGGATCCTAAATGACAGGCCGATAACACAATTGCCATCCAAACCAGATGATCTATCGGCAATTACACCAAGTATGATCCTCTCCGGCTCAGTCGAAAGTGACGCACCGTTTGATGTGTTTATAAAGGCTGATGGCTATCGGCGCTCGTGGAGAAAAACTCAATATTTGGCTGACCTTTTTTGGGAGCGGTGGATAAATCAGTACTTGCCACTTTTGCAGCCACGTCATAAATGGTTTGGAACGGTACCCAGTTTAAAACCTGGCGATCTCGTTTTGATTGTTGATGAATCGACTAAGAGAAGTCATTGGCCAAAAGCCATCGTGGATGCCAGATAGCAACCATGTGGTCCGTCGAGTTCGGGTTCGGACAGCCGATGGAAGTGAGTTTGTTCGAGACATTTGTAAACTCTGTTTGTTGGAGGGTCATGTAAACCCATAACAAGACTTTTTCTCATGCCTTATAATAAAGTGTTTGTTTGTTTGTTTGTTTGTTTGGATAGCTATGGTTGCGAATTTCGCGTGCTTTGTTATAGCGTTGTCATAGTATGTGGCTAGATCTAAAACTAATTGTTCAAAATAATTTTTTTTTTTTGGGAGGGGCATTAATTTACAGTATATTTAGTGTAATTTATTGTGCTAGGTGAAGTTTTAATTGTGTTTCTGGAATTCAAAAATCTTCAGTTTTAACTTCCGGTTTTGGGGGTGGGTATGGTAGAAACGCAATTTTATTTTGGATAATGGCAACATTTATCACGTGATCCATGTGCATCTAACTGTGTTGAATTTTTCTTTCTGTTTTTTTTTTGGTTTTTGGTTTAAGTTTGTAATGCACGTGGTCGGTAGCCTAGTCACTGAATATTTTTAAAATTGGTTTTATTTAGCTGTGCTTGTTCTAAATTGCCTTCACTTAGACCTTTCCAATAAATTTTTCTCATATTCTTAAAGATTAAGTAAGATATAGGTTTAACTAAGGTAAGTTAATAACGACAGCCATAGACTGATAAAAAAAATAGACCGCGGCTGCTGACGATACACGTAGCAAACTTAACAGTAGTTGCCTACTACTCTGCAACTTGATAAAGTTTGAGTAAGAATACTGTATTGTTGTGAAAGTTATTTTAATTTAAAATATGGCAAAATGCGAAAAATTGCAAAATATCACCATCGTTTGGTTTAAAAATGTCACAGTGAAACAGCATTTTATGAACTTGTACGGAGAGTTTTCATTTATGTGACTTAACTGTTAAGGGTTAGTACGGCTACGCGGGTGCACTTGACACTTCAAACAAAAAAAATTTTCTTGCATGTCTAGAGATTGCTTATATAGCATGTCATAAAACTTTAAACTACGTGTGTGAGTGTGACAAAGCACCTTGTTAGATAGGTTTATTACCGTACTTTTTGTAATTAAACAATGATATATAAATTATTCAAATATCTTAAATTTGAACTTTCATTTAGTGCTTCTGAATGTCTAAATCAGCCATGTCCAACTCGCGACCCAATTGAGACATGACAATCAAATAATTAAATTATTTAAATTCTATCAGTTAAAATGTTAATAAAAGCATAAAATTTATTAAACATCTTGATTAAATTTGAATACGTTGTCTATGTTTACTGACAGCGGCATTGTCGGTTAAACAAGTGATCAAGGTGGTGTTGTAATTTTCCGTAAAATATGACCGCTCAAATAAATACGCGTTACAAACCTTGATTGTAATGTTACCGCACAAAACGTCACACATGCATTTGTAATCTGTGGTCACATTTTATCGCACGTGGTGCCCATCACAAGACGTTGGTAGTAATGTAGTTAGAGCTGAGGTAGAATAAAACAACAATTTAAAATTTATGAACTAAAAAATAAGTTGTAAGCTTTAATAGGCTAATAATTCGATATTCGCTATGGCTTCTCAACGAAAAAGAAAAATTGAATATGAAAATCCACAGTAGGGTGGAGTGAAAAAAAAATTTGAAAAAAGTGTAGTTCTTAAATCCTGCCAAATAGGCTAAAACTTAAAAAAAAATTGGTTTTGGCGAGTTGCTACCTTTGGGGGGCTAGCAACCCCCCAAAATGTGTTTTTGGGGGGTAAAATTGACAAAAAATGTCGTAACTCGGTAACCGCTTATCGTAGAAGCATGATTTATGGCTCAAAATTTGCAGAATTATCATGTTTTTATATGTGCTAAGAGAAAGTTTTTGTCTATTTCCACAAGAAAAAAAGTTATAATCGATAAACCGTTTTTTATGCTCAATACTCGAAAATTACGCTGTATGGAAATAACTTTGATCTAACATTTGAAATGATATACGTATGTCTAACTGATAAGGACTAATTATGACAATCACAATATTAACAAGATGATTTGGGATAACTTTGGTCACCAGACAAAGTACCTAAATAGGCTTACTCATAAGGTACAGAACGTGCTAGCTTTACTGCCCATAAAATGTTTAGTATTTCAGTAATTTAAAGAAAATCTGTTACATCTCATTACTTTCGAACTGTTGATGCTGATATTGGGTTGTTTTGCCTAAGGAGTGAGAGAAAAATAAGAAAGCAAGTTAGAGTACACCAAATACCCTACGCAAAATGAAGCGCATCAGAATTGCACTTTAGTGTCAAATTTTTTCAAAAGTTTTTGAGATTTAATCTTCTGGCGAATCAACCCATCTCTTCGCTCAAATCCTTCAACTTGTGCTGCGGCCTCTGTTACCATTTTGACATGGCGCTCTACACATTGGTTGTGACATGGGTGGTCGAGCTGCAGTGGTCTTATCCGGCATTGTTCAATATCTAAATCAGTTAAATGTTCAATTACCGGAGGCTGCTGATGGCAAGATGTTAAATTCACCATCTTGTAGTACGAGTTTACTGTTAGATCCAGTGTGGGCGGTTCAAACAGCCGTACAGTTGAGGCGGTATCATAATATTTTGATCCTTCCAAAGAATATTCTTCACTGCGACTGTCAACCAAGTCATGATTATCAAATGAAACCGTTGATGGCAAGTTTCCACGAATCGAAAGCACTTTGTTCACTCCTCGCATTCGTATCTCCTCATCGTTGTCACCCAACATGGCGATCAAGACATTTTCCTGGTGTGCGAAAAATGCATTTCGTTGCACAACTTTCAGAGCAGTTTTCCGAACAGCTTCGTCAGGCACCTGAAGAATTCGTTGGACCAAGTTGAAAAAATTTCTAGATCCGCAAGTTAGTTGACTATTTAACTTAATTTCAAACCAACTTGGAAAGTAAACTTGAAGACAAAACTTCGTCAGAGTTTCCAAGTTTGAGGAGGGTTCATCCACCGAAACATAATATCTGAGGATTCGACAGCCCAGAGTTAGCCAGCGTGAATGCACAATGGGACCTACTTTTAAATATTGCAAGTCGCTGTCGACAACTCCCATGATTATTGCTAAACATATCTTGTAAGCATAGTGTTGATCAGTACTCAGATCATTAACAACTGATTCTGGCAACTGTACAAACTGAGGGTTTGAAATTGACTTAAAATTAGCAGCAACCGGCCAACTTGAAACATCTCCAGTTGAACACTTCCCAATTGGTCCTGCAAATGTGTCAGGACTATTGGTGGTTCCATCAAGCATAGTAAAGACATGGCGCAAGGGTAGTTCATTGGTATGTAGTAGGCAAATTACCCATTGTAGTGGCTTGTTCAATAGTTCTTCCAACTTACGAATGCAACCATTGAACTTGCCTGTCATTGCTGCAGTTCCATCAGTGCCAACTACTGTAAGCTTGTCATGTAATTCGGTGTTGGCAATGGTGTTGAAGATCTTTTGTGCTATGGTTCTTCCTTTGCCATCCTCTGTGGAAAAATGAGAAAGATAGTATTCACCAGGCTGCCCAACCATTGTATAGTGATCTTCAAGTTGCACAGACCTGTAAAACTTGTCATTTGGCCCTTGCATGGTGACCTGTGTTGCATCTTTGCGCCCATCAAAGTATATGGCATTCACTAACTTGAAATTTTCTTGCTCCTTTTTCCTAATTTCAGCACAGCATCGTTCTCGCTCTCTTCGAAGCTTGCTACGATCAATAACGTATGTCTTGTCATCATCAGTAATTAGACCCAAATCTTGCATCACACTATTAGCGATCGCAGCAGCAGCTCTGTCGGATATCTGAAAACGCTCACTCATCCTTGCAAGGTTTGACCAAATCATTCGATTCTGATTTTCATATGGCATTGATTGAGAAACAAATTCAGAAGCAGCAGAAGATTGCGTTTGGTCTGTGTTGGTTGAACTAGAATCTGACAGATAATCCAAAGCTGACTCAGGCACTGATGTAACTGATGTAACGGAAGAACATGTTGGTGGTTCTGGATGAGGTTGTAAGGGTCGAGAGCGCCTCAAAAACTGTATGTCAGCTGACGTTGAAGGAACCACAGCATCCACACATTTTCCAACTCGCTTACTAGTTTGATCTTTATAAAAAGCATAATCATCATCTGTCATTTTCAAACCATGTTGTTTCTCCAAAATTCTGCGCTGCTTATCGTCAGCACAAAAAACATCAAATATTTCATCAATAGTTGACATAAACTCTTTTTCCTTTTGTAAAAATGCTTCTCCTCGTTTTTTCTTTGACCAGCTATCAAGTGCACTGAAACAATTCACAAAACTTCGAACTTTTTTCGAAATGGTGTACAGATGAATGGGATATACGTTGCACCACACCCATCTGTCATAAATTTCTCTGGCAATGTCATTTGCAGCATTGAAGGTTCGAAAGTTTTTCAAATGAAGAATGCGTTCTATTACATGTCGCTTGGTAGGCAATACTCTTGGTGGAAAACTATCACGGGTACTATGTAAAATCTTCTTTACAGAAGTTGAACTCCGTCTTTTCATGTTTTACTACTTCGCAGTTTGGCCAAAGCTTTAATTTACACAATTACTTAACAATATACCTGCAAAAAATAATAATAACTTTTCAGATAACTATTAGTTAAGTACAAACAAACAAACTTATTAAACAGTTTTTCTATCATAACTTTTTTTCTAGTGGAAATAGACAAAAACTTTCTCTTAGCACATATAGAAACATGATGATTCTGCAAATTTTGAACCATAAATCATGCCTCTAAGATAAGCGGTTACTGAGTTACGACATTTTCAGGAAATTTTACCCCTCAAAACACATTTCGGGGGGTTGCTAGCCCCCCAAAGGTAGCAACTCGCTAAAACCAATTTTTTTCGTAGATTTTACCTGTTTGGCAGGTTTTTAGAACTACACTTTTTTCAATTTCAAAAAAAGTTATTTTCACTCCACCCTAATCCACAGTTTCAAAAAGAATGGGAATACTTGTATTTTTTTAGGCCAAGAGAAAGATAAAACAGTCTGCTGGTTATGTCGTCAATTTGTCAACACCCTTAAGTTGTATAATTTGAAAAGGCATCATGAGCAAAAGCATGAGGCAATTGTAAAACTTAATGATAATGCACGAAAAGCTGAGCTGCAGTCACTTAAAGCCGATTTACATGCTCAGCAATAGATATTTCGAAAGCATAGTACTGATTTAAACGCTGTTGTAAGCGCAAGTCTCCGCATATATGAAATAATTGCCAAAAAAATGAAATCTTTCTTCTGATGGCGAATATGTAAAAGAATGCTTACTTGATGCTGTAGAAGAAATTGCACCAACAAAAGTCAAAGATTTTCGACAAATTAGTCCGTCACATCAAACTTTATCACAAAGAATTCATCTCTTATCCAATGATACTTGTGAAACACTAAAAACTGCTTCAAAATCTTTTGTTTATTTAACTCTGGCCTTTAATGAAACGACGGATATTATTGATACATCCAAGGTGTTGGCCTTAATACATCCCAACTAGCTGTCTTTATTAGAGAAGTTAGCAATAAAATGAGAGTAACTGAAGAATTTTTGGATATTGTGAGTCAGAAAGATCATCAAATTGATTTGAAAACCTTATTGGACAGACGGAGCTCCATCGATGATCGGAAAAAATATAGGAGCTGTTACCTTGCTTTTTAGATACTTAGAGGATTTTGAAAAATTGTTCAAGTGCTGAAGATGGAATGTTTATTTGCCATTGCTTTTTGCACGTGGAAAACTTATGTGCTCAGGTTCTGGATATGTCCCATGTCATGAAGGTGGTTGTCGAAACTGTTAGCGCGGTAAAAAATAATTTTCTGAAACATCGCCAGTTTCAACAATATCTTCAGGAATTGGAATCCGACTATGGTGACCTGCTTTATTATACGAAAATTCGCTGGTTGAGTCGTGGAAAATGCTTAGAAAGACTCTGGAATTTAAAAGACGAAATTAAACATTTTATGAAAGCAAACTGTTCTGACGTTCCCGATCTCGAAAATGAACATTGACTTCTTGATTTGTGCTTTCTTGTTGACATAACGAAAAAGTTAAATGAATTCAATCAAAAGCTTCAAGACAAAGATAAGCTGATCATAGATTCTTTTGAAGACATACAAGCATTAATCACAAAACTAAAACTTTATGAAAGACAACTCACATCGGAAAATGCAGTTCATTTCCTACTCTTAAATAGCTTTAATTGCGACAACAAAGATTTTACAAACTATTCTGGCGAAATCACAAAATTAGTGAAAGCGTTTCTGGAGAGGTATGCTTAATACTTATTTGCATAGATTTGAAAACTGTTCAAAATATTTGTATGTCCGTTTGATGCTGCAATAGAAGAAGCACCGGATAATCTGAAGCTTGAGTTGATTGATCTTCAAGCAAGTACAGAGTTGAAATCCTTATTTCGTACAATCGATAAACTGCAATTTTACAGAGAATATGTTCCAAAAGAAGAGTTCCCCAACCTAAGGCAATTGGCAATGCGTATTGCTGCCGCTATCGGCGCAACGTATGCATGTGAATCTTTTTTTTAAGATTGAAGGTTGTGAAATCGAAAATTCAAAATAGATTGACTGATAAAAGCATGACGAGTCGTTGCGACGCGCGGCAACAAGCATGCCTGTTGACATAAAAAACTGGTCTAAAGCATCAAATCAAAGCAAACATCGCATTGATGCTTTCAAGAACATTAAATATACAACATTTTGAATTGATTGTTTATGTACTTGTAGGTAGCCTACTATTACACTTTATGTAACTTTCATTTTTATGCAATTTCTTTTCAGTGTACTATATTTGCGGCCCTTTCTAAAATAGCAAAATAAATTTTGGCGCTGTGATGCATTTCGGTTGGACATGGCTGGTCTAAATTTTATGAAAAGGTGTTAAAAGTTTATGTCTATTACAGGATTAGTATGTTTTTCCTTTCTTCATTTTGTTCGGGTTCTCTTTGCAGA
The DNA here is from genome assembly GCA_963680785.1 of Diplosoma virens. Classification (NCBI taxonomy): domain Eukaryota; kingdom Metazoa; phylum Chordata; class Ascidiacea; order Aplousobranchia; family Didemnidae; genus Diplosoma; species Diplosoma virens. The sequence goes on from OY796888.1 coordinate 6,350,171, forward strand.
AGTAGCAATCTGTATAAAGATTTAAAGGCTCACGCCAAATACGGGGAATGGCGGAACGCATAGATCTTTTTTTCGTCTCTTAACCAAGCTTCTAGAGTACGGCGGCAGCAGTCACATATGACACGTGGCGCCAAACGTTTATCTTGGTCACCAACTGGCATTCCAAAATAATGGAGATAGGCTTTTCCTGCTGCATGAATGCAATTGCTGAAACAGTGTTTCTTTAGTTCTTTTTGCAAACATTTTATCACATACATAGCAAAAAGAATCGGTTAAATATTTGCAAACACGAGCAGTCATTGCACACTTCTTCAATATTATGCTATAATCAATGAGAATTTAACACGTAACTGTGAACATAAAAACTTTATATAAACTAAAGTTTTATAACTATACAATACTAAATTATATAATAACAGTAGAAATAACAGTTAACTTTTAGCATCGAGCAAGAGCAGACGGTTGTCTGCCAAACGACAATGCGGAAAAGAGGGTGGCGTTTCCAGCACTCATCCCCAATCCAACCCACGGGAGTAGTGAATTACTCATCGCTTTCGTCACTGAGCTGATAAAGTGTTTCGTCTCTTTCGTCATCAAGTTTAAGGAGGGAATTATAGAGTGCATTCCAAAAAAAAAGAGTAAAAATTTGAAAATCAAAAAATTGATGTATTTTTTACGAACCTAAACTTTCAAGTCAATGATAGCTGTTTTTCGGTGTTTTCGAGTATAGTAAATCTGAAAATGGCAGTTATTTCCGAGAAACAAAAAAATTTTTTTTATATTTTTTTTTGTTCCTCGGAAATAACCCTCCATTTTTATCGAATAGCTCCACACAGTGTCATCAAATAGCTAATATAAGATTTCAATGAATGATTTTGCTTTCTATCATTAAAAATTCATTGAGAAAATTGCAAGCTAGTGAACGGATGAAAATTGTTTGCTTTCTATCATTAAAAATTCATTGAGAAAATTGCAAGCAACTAACCGATGTATAAAAAAAAATTGCGAGTTGGTTTGAGTGATTACATTGACTACAGAAAGCAGATTTCTAGAGCGCCTCAAAATCAATCAACAATTGAGATTACAATAAGAAAATATTAAATGGCAGGTATAGAAAATAAAATAAATGCTATACTAGCAACTATTAACAAGATATCGACAAGAATTGAAAGAATCGAAAAAAAATTGACCATTTTGAAAGTCGACTCAACCAGATTGAGAGCAACTTAAACAAAAGAAGCGAAAAATTAGATAATAAAGTCAAGTATCTACCAACCCAAGACGATCTTATAAAACTGGAGAACAGGATCAAACAAATTGAACAAACTCTAAAAATTAATAAAAACGAAGAGTTATTGCGCGAATTATACAGCAAAAGGTTAAATATATTAATACATGGTCTTAATGAATCGAAAGAAGCTTGGGAAACTACAACCCAAAAAAAGACAGTATTAGCAAAATTTTTTACTGAAGGAGTAGAGATAGATCTAAACTCGCTCTCTCTCGTTGATTGCCATCGTCTCCCGTAGCGACCTATCTTTAAATAGGGACAAAAAGTTACAAGACCAATTATTCTTAAACAGGCTAATGCATTCGATAAAAGATTAATCCTCAAAGCTGCAAGTAAACTAAAAAAGTACAATATGCAAGAATCAGGCCATTTTCTTAGCTCCAACGAAAAGACTAGTAAATCTGTTTATATTACAGAACATACACATTACCTACAGAACATAACAAAAGAAAAAATTTTACCTTTATTCAAAGAAGCAAAAAATAAAAAAGAACCTAATAAGTGGGCCATTGTTGATGGCAATTATTGTCTGTATATAAAAGATGTTAAACATATTGCATAATCTATTAATCAATAACTGTTTAAGTAATGTTTTGGTGTCTATGTGTGCTTCTTGCCTTAGTTTAAAAAAATCTAATGTGCTATGATAATAACGGCTATTATCATTATATATTAATGATTAATAGTTTCAATTTTGTTAAACAAGCATTGCCATAATCTAAACTTTTTTTGCTTGGACCTTTTGATGAATGTTGTTTCAACTGCTTTAAATTTGAATAATAATTGTTTACTCTATATATATATCTTATAAGTCAATCGTAGCAGCAAACTCGATTCGCTCTAATTTTTCAAGTTTTTTTGCATTGTTCTAATGGCGCTCGACGTTTCGTGTGACAGGGAATTGTCAGAGCTCGGGAACACGAGTCAAGCAGCCGAACAACATTTAACTGTTAGTGAGACTGAAGAATTGTGTGATAAAATTTACGAATCGTTCTCTACCAATATCTTAAAATGCCATTATTTCGATATTTCCAAAAACAACCAAATTAATATGAAGGATAACAACTCTTTGAGTATTATACACCTTAATATAAGACCGTTAAACAATAATTTTGATAAATTGTACGATTTCTTTCTCTGTCTAATGTTTACTCTGATGTCTTGTGCTTTTCGGAATCACGTATAAAAAAACAACCTCTTGTTAATATAAACTTGTCTGGCTATTCTTTTGTTAATGTTGACCCAGTTGGTAATGCAGGGGGCCTAGCCATTTACTTGAAAATTACACAAGAACAAAATACATACACTTACATGGATGTGAATCATTGTGGCTAACATTGTACCAACCAAACATGAATAAAAAACTTACAATTGCAACTATCTATAGGCACCCTAGTCAAGCAATGATAAGTTTGTTGAAGATTTTTCGAACTGTTTAGAAAAATTAACTTATGAAAAAAAAACGTTTTATATCTTAGGTGACATCAATATTAACATCTATGGAAATAACCTATCCGTACAAGCAAAAAATTACATTAATGCCATAGCATGTAATGGAGCCTATTCAATTATTACTCAACCTACAAGAATTACAGCAAACTCGGCGACACTCATCGATCACGTGATTACAAATGACGTAGCTCACACTATTTCACCATCAATAATTTTGAACGACATGACTGATCATTATTCTCTTTTATGTAACATGAGAAAGTTCAAAACTTTTTTATTTTTTTTTATTTTCATTTTTACTCACAATCAACTTGAAATTAATCATAGTGCATGTAGAAATAAAGATTGTGAATAAGGAAGCAGCGACTAAACGAAGTACGTTATTACATGCACAACTGACATTGTGCATGGTCGCTGTACCTTTGAACAAAGCGATTGATGTTAATAAGAAAAGGAAAGCGAAAAGAAGATAATTAATACACACATCCGAGCCATATTCAGAGAATGTTGTATAATCATGGGTGGGAGAAACAACAAACTCAAAGACCAAAAGGGTCTGGACCAAAAAGGGTCAGGCAGGCAAAGAAACCCACCAAAAGAAATCCTGCCACGGGTCAAAAGGACAATTTCTAAAAAAGTACTAACGCTCGTATGAATACCATACTATACTATAGAGATAAGAAAAATTTTTCCCCAGATTCCTTTTGTATTGAGTTGAATAACTCCCTGATCGAAATTGTTTGTAACAGCAATCCATTACAATTTGAAAATTTTGACTCTGCATTTGACAATTTTGTCGCCTGTATTTCACAAATGATTGCTAAACCTGAGCCGTTAAAACGACTAAAGCCCCGTTTCCACTACGAGCGTGAAAAAGAGCATTCTTTGTTTGTTTTATTGATTTTTTTTTGCGCTCGTTTCAATTTTAACCGCTCGCTTCAATCGAAGATCAATAAAAGAAAGAAAGAATGCTCTTTTTCACGCTCGTAGTGGAAGCGGGCCTTAAGTTGCAAACAACAAAAATTAGTAAAAAAACCATGGATTACCAAAGGTATTTTAACTTCTATTCGAAAAAAAATTCTATCTTCCGGACTCTGTTCATAAATGGCAGTGATGCAGAAAAAATTTACTTTCAAACCTTCTCCAACAAATTAACAAAAATTAAAACCCTATCAAAAAAATTATACTTTCAAAATGAACTTAAAAAAAATAAAAATAATGCCCGTAAAACTTGGGATATTATTAAATCTACACCACCAATTACTTCAAATCGTCGATTAACTAACTCGCTTCGAATAAATGATGCAATTACGGAGGACCCCGAAATTATCGTAAACGAATTTAATAACTTCTTTTGGTCAATTGGTTCCAACTTGGCTGAAAAAAGACAAATAAGCCATCTTATAAATATTTAACTAATACAATCTCTTCTTCAATTTACCTCGAACCTCCAACGTCGAACGAAATAGCCTACTTAATCTAATTTTATCATTAAGTGACAACAAGGCACTCGGGCACGATAACATTCCAGCTTACTTTTTTAAAGTTTCAAGGTATGTAATCACTCCTCATCTTAAATATTTTACAAATTTTATTTTTAATAATGGAGTGTTCCCTAGCAACTGCAAAATAGCAAAATTTGTGCCAATTTTTAAAAATAGTTGCAAAGAAGAGACAAACAACTATCGTCCGATACCAATACTAACTTGCTTTTCTAAAATAATTGAAAAAATGATGTATAATAGACTAATGACCTTTTTCTTTAAACATGAAATTATCTATCCTCATCATTTCGGTTTTCAAAGTAAAATTTCCACGTCCCATGCAATACTTGATTTGGTCACTGCTGCATATGATAATATTGACCTTAATCTTCATACAGGTCTTGTTCTTATAGATTTTAAAAAAGCCTTCGACACCGTCTGTCATAAAATATTATTAAACAAGTTGGCCCATTATGGTATTCGGGGAGTAGCATTTAAGTTACTAAGTTTATACTTAACGTACCGGAAACAATTTATCAACTTTAACGGACTCCATTCTGAACTTAAGGACATAAGATATGGTGTACCTCAAGGATCCTCCCTTGGTCCGTTACTTTTTCTCATATATGTAAATGACTTACAAAATGCTATTGACTGCACACCTAGATTACTTGCTGATGATACCTCTCTCATATTCCAGGCCTCTAATACATGTATTCTCCAAGGTATAATTAATAAAGAATTGAAAAACTTAAACATATGGTGTTGTGCAAATAAATTAACAGTTAATCCGTCTAAATCTAATGTTTTAGTTATTTCTCCCAAGTTAATCCATGATTTCACTGAACAGCTCACAGTTAGTTATGATAGTTCCCAAATTTACTCAGTTAAAAGCGCCAAATATTTAGGGGTAATTATTGACAATAGAATTAATTTTTACGAACGCATTAAAGCACTTGAATGCAAAATTGCCCGTTCTGTTGGAATACTAACTAAACTAAAAACAATTCTACCTAAGCAAAATTTATTACAATTATATCATATTCTTGTCCATTCACACTTGACTTATGGAATTTCTATTTGGGGCTCAACATATCCATCTTACCTTCAAAAACTACAAAAATTGCAAAACAAAGCACTTAAAGCTATTTGTAATGCGCCATATCGAAACCCAGCTAAACCATTTTATACACAATTGAATATTTTGCAAATTCAAGATGTTTATAAACAAGAAATTGCCAAATTTATGTTCAACTGCAACAAAACATTAACTCCCATCCCATTCTCTAACTTTTTCCAAAAAACCAATAAAATATCAAACCGAAGCACAAGACTATCGGCGGATCAGGATAATCTATATATTCCTAGATATCGCAATAATAGATTACAACGGTGTATAAAATACCAGGAGTCAAAATTTGGAATCTTATACCAAAAGAAATAAAAAAATCCACTTACAATATATTCAAAAATAACTATAAGAAATATCTTCTTTCACTTTACTAAACAAAACGGTTTACTTACAATTCTTTAGATAACAAACACATGATGATTCAGAGAATTTAAAGAATATAATTACGTTTTTTTTTAAATTTGTCTGACATTGGGTGGTTGCTTGACACCGTGAGGTCTGTTCGCATCTTCCCTGTCACTTTCATTTCTTTTTTGTTTTTTTTTGTTTTTTCTGCGAAGTTATTATTATTATTATTCGTATTATTATTAATATATATTTTTTTTCTTTTATTGTTGTATGAAGTGTGACAAAAATAAAAATGATGGTGATGATGATGACGATGATGATGATGTACATCATCGATCGTAATTATTATGACATCTTTCGGGTGATAAGTAATAATTTTACTTCTTTTTTTATCGCAAAAACCACCGTGTTATTTTTTTGTGTTTTATTTTTTGCCTATAGCGAAGATATCACACAAGTAAGCCAATTTTAATAAAAATTTGTTTTCAGCTAGGCAATCAGCAAGATTGTTATTTTGTTGTTGCAAAAAAGCTGGAAGTTCATCCATCAGCTCGTAGACTCGTTCAAAGGATTTTCCTAGTAAAAGCCATCTGGACGAACAGTAAAATAGCAAACTTCGATGCTCTGCATTCATCTCTGCACAAAGTTTTTGGAAAACTTTTGACTTCAATGATCGTGTTTTAATGAAATTTATAGCTTTAGTAACAACTTCAACTGTGTCACCAAGCTCAGGACTGAGCTTTTGAGCAACTAACGCCTCACGGTGAATTATGAAATTCATCCATTTTGCTATTTGCGAACGTTCTTGTATTAGACTTCGCAGTCCACAGCAGTAGTTACCAGACATAGCTTTGACGCCATCTGTGCATATGCTGATACCCTTTTTCCAGTATAAGTTGTTTGTCGAAATAAAATTGTCGGTTATATTAAAAAGATTAATTCTTCGGCATCCAAATTCAATAGGTTTGCAAAATAACAGTTCTTCTACAAACTTTTAGTTTGAGAAGTCAACAAACCACTCATAACAAATCAGGTGTGCATCTCGACTGCCATAAGTTGCTTCATCTAATTGCAAACCAAATTCTCGCTGTTTTATTTCATCAATCAGTTGGTCGTGAATGTCTTGTGCCGTGTCACCAATACGGCGACACATGGCATCATTTGAGAGCGGCATCATCATCGTACTTACAAGATCGATTGCAGCAGATAGTATTAGTTCTTCAGCAACGGTGTGAGGTTTTTTACACTTAACAATTCTGAGCGCCACTTGGTAGGATGCTAATAAAGTCTTTGATGAGAGTTGCGTGAATTTTAAAATGGTGGAAACTTGCCTCTTTAGATCATTTAATTTTCGAGCAAAAAAATCTCTGCGTTTATCAACGAATTGCGGATGTGATGTTTTTAAATGACGTTTAAGCTTATTAGGTAATATGCTCTCACTAGTCAATACCTTGCTGCAAATAACACACTGGGGCTTTTCCCAGCTATTCCGCAGAATAAAGGTGAATCCAAAATCTAAATAACTGTCGCTGTACTTGCGAGACTTCTTTTTAGGTTTCTCATCTTTAATTGCAGATTTACGCTTAAATTGCCATATTTACATTCATTTTATAACTGACTGCTGTATTCTTTGTTTGTATGAGCAAAAATAATACTGTATTAAAATTGCGGAATGCGTTTATTAAGTAATCAATCGATCCAGTTACGTAATAAGGAATTCGAAAACAGGTGCCAGCAATCAGTATAAATCAGTGTTTTTCAACCTTTTTGGTGGAGCGGAACCCCAATGAAACATTCCAGAGGCTTGAGGAGCCCCTGATAATTTGATTGTCTTATGCCAGGGTGGTCCAACTTTTGCACTCTTGTGGGCCACTTTTCAAAATTATTCGAGTTTGCGGACCGTAACCTGCTAAAAACACCTATTTTTGTCCCAAAATCAGGGTGTTCTCTAAAAAAAAAAAGGTCTTCACTCGGAATCGGTCTCTAAAATTATTAATACAAACTGTAAAAAATTACATTTATTCTCGTAAAAAATTCAATGAAAAACTTGAGCCTAATGTTTCTTGCAAAACTTTTTAAAATTGGGTCGTGTTTTTGATAGACACACACGAAGTTCATCTTGCGGAACCCCTGAACTATTCTGACGGAACCCCGGTTGAAAACCATTGGTATAAATTGATAAAACTGCACCTTAACAACAATTACTGTTACTTGATGAAGTGATAAAACTGCACTGAAATTTGCTACCATTTGCTCAAATGAGTATTGCTACAAGCAAAATTATTGTGCAACTCCCTTGGAAAATTAAAACGACGCACAGTTTGAGAACCACTGGCGTAGACATACCGTCAAATGTCCATTCTAATCAACAATTTTCAGCGTTTCAGCAGTTATATATTATTATCATTTCTATTTATGCTCCAAAACTGTGGAACTCTTTACCTGATCGATTGAGACAACTAGATGATTTTAAATGTGATTTAAAAACATATTTATTCTCTCAGTATTTTTTGTCTCATTGATAATATTGACTGCTGTTTACCAACACTGTTATCCACTTATTGTAATATATGTGATTTAATTGTGCTAATATTGCTTTTCTTATTTTGCATCACATTGTCTTGTTAATTGTTATTATTTGCTTGTTCCACAGCTGAGCAAAAATGTTAACTTAGCAATCATTATTGCCATTGTTATCACTTAGAATCTGTGGTTAAACCTACTATTATTATTATTATTATTATACACTAGGCTGCCAATTTACAGCAAGTTATTTAAATCTAGATCTAGATCAGGGTTTCTTAACCAAGGCCTACGCCCTTAGGGTCCCACAGAACATTTTTTCGGAGGCCAAGAACAGGAGCTTTTGTTTGGTAGGCTTTTTTGCCGTGTATTTTAAAACTAGTTTCAAGTTTTGTTTTATTTTTTGTAGTAGTAATTTAACTACAGTCAGTCCTTGTATATCTAAACTCTGATCAACTGAATTTCGGCTTACCAATCCAAATTATAGTCACTAATTAATCGCCATATTGACTTATCTAAGGTCAAATCTAACAAATTTGACCTTTTTTAAAGGTGTTTGGCTTTTAAATTTAACGCTTTGCCTTTTTTGTAAAATTTTATTCTTGTGCAGTAAATTAATATAATTTTTTAATACTTGAATTTTGTCAGCAAAAGTGTTAGAATTTTTCTTATTTATTTATTCGTCAATTGTCTTCACCTTAAATTTGGGATGAAAATACAGATTTTGAACATAAATTGAGCTAGGATTGAGCGCGTGGCGTGATGAATTTTTTTTAGTCTTCACCTTAAATTTAGGACAAAAATAAAAATTATGGATACTGATTGATGTGATGAACATTTTGTAGTCATCACTACACAAAAATAAATAAAAAACATTTTAGTCCTGTTTTGTTACGTTTGGCTTTTTTTGACAATCTATTCGGCCGTTTTTAAAAACTTAATTTATTTATTTATTTGTTTTTATTTATTTTTATTTTTACTCATAATCAACTTGAAATTAATCACAATGCATGTAGAAATAAAGATTGTGAATAAAGAAGCAGCTGAGAACTCGGTTGCTGTTTTTCTTGTTATAAAACTGGAGAATAAATTAACAGATTGAAATATAGGAAACCCCCAATTAACGTGAATTCGATTAACGCGTTATTATTTTTTGTACTTTAATACCAATTAGCGCGAACTTGGAATTCAATTAACGCGCTGACCGAAACTGGGTTGCAAAAGGAGTTTTCCGAAATTTTTCGAATTCTAGAAAATTTGAAGCAACAATGCATTGCTGCCGATTTAGATCTAGACCTCAGTGCACAAATTTTTAGAGATTTAGGTTCAGCTTTGGCACCATATCTTCAAATTTACAAAAAACGCAAAAAAAATATACTATTCAGATAACTCTCACAAAGTATTTTATGAAAAAAAATTGAATTTATCGACTATGGCAACATAATTATTAAATCTTGTAGATAATTTTTGTTTACTTTTTTTTTTGCTTAGATAAAACTTTAAAAATTGCATACGGAAATATGTACAAAATAAAATTCTATGGCGTCTTGCTTTTGCTATGAGCTTTTCAAATAATTTAAGCTGCAGAACATATTATAATTTTTCCATTGACTTATAAGTTGGATTAACGCGATTTCAATTAGCGCGCATTATTAAGCACAAAACAATTAAATCTTTTATCTGGGGGTCGCGAAAGCTTTTGATAAACACTTAAAATTATTTAAGCTGAATAATCTTCATAAATGTTTCTTAGCGGCCAATCTGGCAATACTGTAGTCGAATCCTCTAGTGCAGGGGTGGCCAAACTACGGCCAATACACTCCATCCGGCTCGCCGCTGACATTTCACAATTTTTTTAAACAGGCTCTTTTTTCATTACGATCACTGAAGCAAAGCGTGTTCTGTCAAGGCCACCTAGATAACAAGGCCATTCAACTGATTTATAACGTCACAAGAGTAGTCCTGATATTTGCTTTGACTGAAATTGAAAAGTGTTTCAGTCATGCTGCTCGGGTTAAAGTTAAATCGTTAGAAAAGTGTTGGAGTCAATCTATGTATTAATAGTTTTTGAGAATTTATGATAGAACAAAAATTAAAATTTTTTTGTAGATTTTGTTCTTTTGAAAGAAATAATTGCAATTGCTGTTGATGGAGATTATAGGTTATACTTTTGCAAATCAAATTTAAAAAGGCAAGGCCTTACAATTTAAATTTAAGCTAAAAAAAAAAAATTTTTAAAGTTATAAACAATATGTCATGGCTTTTCTTAGTATTTTTTTATGTTATTTGAAGTAGTAGAGTAATAATATTCATAGTATAAAAATTGCAATCAGTTGAATTTTTTTGCTTATTTCATCAATTTCTTGGTTAATAAGCTTTTATATTTTAAGTTGTAAACTTGTTCTATTTTTGTATAAATTTTTTTACCCAGAATTTGTTATAGAAAATTGCAAAAAAAATTTTGAACTCCAAATGACTAAACTTTTGATTATTTTTCTTTACAGTATAAAGAGAATAAAAACCAGAAAATATATAAGTAGTAATAGTTTTGAGCTTTATTGCTGCTTGATGATATTGCAATACTTAACAATTTCATCAACTCTTTATCTGTACTATTTTCTTTAAAAAATTAATCAGTTATCAAAAGTTATTGTAATTAATATTTACAGTATTTCTTAAACTGGTTGTTCCTGAAGCACGTGGAGTCTGCGACAGCCACAGAAACTAAACTGTTTGGGAATAGCTGTACTGTGAAAAGAAACAGCCAAATAGTCCAGTCTAAACTATTTAATTTAATTTCCAATATAATTCACTTCAATTTCTTTAATTATTTCTATTACTTTTACAATTCAACTTATTCAAATAGATAAACCAACAGTTCCAATATTTCTCTTTAGTTAAAAACTGAACTTTAAATTTCTAAGTTGCTTATTCGAAGGAAAACGCATTGAAAAACTTGCTACCATAAAAAATGCTAAGAACTTTGGAATTTAATGTGGCCAGCTTGTAACATCTGTTACGTCACAAGCGCCAAATGACTCAATGTTTTACGAGCTAATTATGGCAACGAAAAATGAAGTTACAAAGTTAATCGTTCGGACCATAGGCGGCCCCCATTATGTGTGTCGGCATCAGCGCATACATAATATAAATAACTAAACAAGGGGGAGAACGATGTATCAAATTTACAAACAAGGTAAGTAACACAAAGAATTCACAACAGTTAAGTTCTAGGCATATACGTATACGATAAATGAAAAGGCAATTAAACAAGATGCAACAAAACTGTCAAAGCGTGTATGTACAATACTGTATAAGTGATTTCGTAAACGAACACAATAATGTCACATAGCATTACTCCAATTCCAAAGGCGCAATTTTCGAAATGTCACGATCAATATACGTAACAACGGGTTTACCATTACAATCACAAGACGATACTGCAATCTTAGCTCGACGTACCAAGGCTTTGCCCCTTCGCATTTGTGGGAGGACCTCTGAGATACGTCCAAGCCTATAATTTCCCCTTTTGTTGAAGTCACCCGGACCCCCGACTACCACCATCTGCCCAACGTGGAGATTGTCAGCAACCGTTAACCATTTCTTACGTTTTTGGAGAAGGGGAAGGTAAAATCTTATCCAACGCTCCCAGAACTGTTGTGCAAGTGATATGTTGTATCTATAATCGCGTCGGAGATGATCCTTATTGTGTGGTTGTCCAAGCGGTGTGTGTGGATCATTTAAAGGTGTCAAGAGTGAAGACGGTGATATTGCAGTGTAATCACGCGGATCGTCAGAAAGAGGTGTCAGTGGACGATCATTAACTATGCGCGTAGCATTGCAGATGTATGTTTGCAGTTCAACCAAGGTAGGTGTTCTAGGAAACTTAGTGACTTGTATGAGTGTGCGTTTGAACACCTTTATAAGGGACTCCCAAGCGCCACCTTGAGAGGGACTATATGGTGGAATGAATTCCCACGAAATTTTCTTTTTCCTAAAAAACGACTGAAGTTTGTCTGCCTCAAGAAGTTCGGGCAGCACGTGGGCGGCGGCTTTGAAAGTAGTTCCATTATCCGAGTACATACTAGATACAGAACCTCGCAGGTCTACAAATCTAGAAAAGGCCATTATGAAATTGCTCAAGTCAAGAGAAGTGACTAGTTCAACGTGAATCGCACGGGTTGATAAGCAGGTGAAAAGTAGCCCCCGTGCTTTCCTTTCACTTCGGCCTTCTTTGTATGGCAATGGGCCGAAGTAATCACAGCCAGTATTAAAAAAGGGTTATTGTGAGCAGCCAACCTAGAAGCAGGGAGGTCCGCCATAAGTTGACGAACGGGCCTCGCCTTTTGCAAGTTGCAAGCGTTGCACTGATTTAAATAATGCCTGACGCTAGACAATCCTTTTATAATCCAATATTTTTGGCGAGTCAGCATCAGAGTGTATTGAATCCCTGCATGTGCAATTTCTTGGTGACAATTCAGTATCACTAACCTAGTAAGTGGGTGTCGTGATGGGAGAATGACAGGATGTTTTGCGTCTGTGGGAAGATCAGCTTCTCCCAATCTTCCTTCGATTCGAAGTGTTCCATCTGGAAAGGCAGCGGGGCGAAGACAACGGATTGAGCGTAAATCTTTAAGGTGTCTGCGTTCAGAATTTGATAACGTTTTAGCGTTTAGCCGTTTGATTGCATCTTCCAAAGAGTCAGGAGATTCTGCTTGCAAGCTGTCGAAAACTGTGCAGAAACATTCTCGCTGCACATATAGCACTGTAGAGTGTAATGCTTTTTCAAGATATATAGCGTTTAAGCGTGGCTTATAAAACTCTAGTTTCTTTGCTTTTGCAATCACAAATTCTACAAAGGCAGCAAGGTATCCCAACCTCTTTTTCAGAGTGTACAAGTTTGGTGAAGTCTGTATGACACGAGTGAGTGTTGCCTTTGATTCTTTGCAAAAAGTTGTTCTCAATTCAATTCGAGCATCACGTACAGTTAAAGGAATACTGTTTACGTTGAATTTATCAGGTGGCAAATGAAGAAATTGTGGACCTTCGATCCAAAGTTTTGTGCGGGTTTCAAAGTGTTTGTTAGCTAGAGGTCTCGTGGCCACATCTGCTGGATTACTTTCGGTTTCGCAATAACGCCAATCATTTGAGGAAGAGACTCGGCGTATTAATTCCAGACGACTGAAATAAACTTTGGTAATCTCAGATTAGGGTTAGTGACCCATTGAAGAACTACTTTAGAATCACACCAAAAATGTCGAGAGTAGTGCGGTAATCCTAAAGCTTTAGCAGCGCTTGCCATGAGTTCTGCACTCATCACAGCAGCTACCACCTCTTTTCTTGCTATAGGCCAGTTTTGTTGATGTATCAAAATTACACGGCTTTTTCCATAAACAAACGCCGCATGGGCATGATTATCAATGATTCTACGAAGGTAGATTACGCTACCGTACGCTTCCATGGATGCATCCGAAAACGCATGCAGCTCATAAGAGTTTCAACGGTAACTTTAACCTGTGGAGCATTTGCAAAGTACCATCTGGGAATAGAGATTTTTTTTAATTTAAGAAGTGTTTGACTCCAATCTTTCCACGCTCTCTCATGCTTTGCAGGGACGGGTTCATCCCAGCTCAACTGATCCACAGCGAGTTGTTGCAGAATGAGGCGTCCTTTCAAGAGAAAAGGAGCAGTATATCCCAGTGGGTCATATTGTTGGCTGATTTGACTTAACATAACTCGTCGAGTATATTTGTCGAGCAGATGAAAGCCAAACTCGACTTTCAGAGTATCTTGTTCACCATTCCAAATGCAACCTACTGCTTTGAATTGTGGAAGTGGGTCCTCATCTTTTTTCAGGTCGATCGTTCTGACGGATGATGCCAGTTTATTTTTATCTACATTAGCAAGGACGGACTTGGCCGCTTGGTTTGCAGTCCATTTCACAAGTTGAAAACCGCGGCTGGCCAGAAGATTGATAGACTCAGTGGCTATGGTTTCGGCTTCTTCTAGGGTGTCTGTGCTAACTAGAAGATCATCCATGTACATGCAATGTTGAATCGCGTGTAGAGTGGGGTTACTGGCATTGGTAGGATTTTTCTTGGCTATCTCTCTTATACTACGGCAAGCGATGTATGGAGAGCTGACCACACCCCAGACGTGTCTAGTAAATTTATATGGTTTAAGCTTTCCATTTAAAATGTCATCATTGTCGTACCACAAGATTCTAAATAAATTCTGTTGGTGTTCAGGTAAAAGAATTTGAAAGAAACACTTGGTAATATCTGCCATTATTGCATATTTTCCTATGCGAAATCTTGCTAAAACATGGGCCAGAATCTTAAGCATGTCAGGACCAGAATAAATAAAATCATTGATGGACCATCCCGACCACTTAGCAGAGCCGTCATAGACAACTCTGGGTTTTGCTTGATTTGTAATAAAGTATGGGAGATAGTTTGTTTGCTGATCCGTGTTTTCTTCAGCGAGCATAATGAATTTGTTCTCTTTAAGTCCTTGAATGGCATTAACAAGAGATAATTGTAGGTCAGGTTGTCGTAACATGTGCTTGCGCAGTCCATTAGCACGTCTTCTAGCTAATTCGTAATTACTTGGCAGTTTATGGATGTCTTCCTTTAGAGGAACAGGTATCTGATATCGACTATCAATGACTCTAATGTTATCTTCGACTAGTTGTTGAGCTTTTTTTTCGTTTACCGAGGGCTGTATGACCTCGTCCTCTTTTGTGAATTCACGAACAAGTTGTTCTAATTCTTTAATTCTGATATTGTCACTTACAGAAATTTTGTGAGTTTGGCAATTCATTCCTTTCTGGAATTTTCCTCCAGATGCTATCCACCCGAGTGGGGTTTCAATAGCATGAGGTTCGCCTTCATTACCAGTTCGCTCTTGTAAAACCCTCATTAAGGCAGAGTTGTCAAGACCTATCAGAACATCAACACCCGAACGCTCAGGAATCATGTATGGAACGACATCATCAAATTGTGGGTACTCCGACAAATCCTGACAGTGAGGCAGAGTGTAGCCCTCATCAGACCATGGTGAGACTACCAATGCCTGCAGCCCAAGAAAGTGTTAGTTATTGTGTAGTGATTTGA
Organism: Diplosoma virens; assembly: GCA_963680785.1. Taxonomy (NCBI): domain Eukaryota; kingdom Metazoa; phylum Chordata; class Ascidiacea; order Aplousobranchia; family Didemnidae; genus Diplosoma; species Diplosoma virens. The sequence continues at coordinate 6,365,516 of OY796888.1, forward strand.
GGTTGAACACTACATTCTCCAGCTCACTTGTTTCACTGGATGAAATTGTATGTAGGGTAATTTGTGATTTTCCTACAGGCACAAGATCGAGTTCTTTCAATAGTGTTTTAGATATTAGTGTCACTTGTGACCCAGGATCATGCTGCGCATAAACCAAGGTATTTTTTCCTGTGCATGGGTTGCTTATTTGTACAGCAGATATACGTGTCAAAATACCTGTTTGTTGTGCCTCTATCTTCCTCACTACTGAGGTACTAGCCTTTTGATTTTAAGATGGGAGTGAGGCGGCCCCAACAGCCACCCTTTCAGTAGAGCTGACATTTTCGCTGGGATATGTGGGAAAGGACGTATTATATATTTCGTGTAGTGAAGTAGTATGCTTAGGCACTGCCATGCGTTGTTTGCAGTGCTTACATTTGCAAGGAAACTTACAATCTTCTACAGAGTGAGACTGCAAGCAATTAAGGCAACGATGAGCCTGAATAATAGCGTTTCGTTTTTCTTCTGGGGTCAAACGTTGATAGTTATCGCAATTGTATAAGAAGTGCCGTTTCTCTGATGTTTCAGTGGAGCACATGAAACACCTAGGAGATTGTTGCCATTTAGATGCTTCACTTGGTGCACTTGCTGCAGGTGCTGATCTTGTTATTATAGACGTTGTTGTCGCCGAATTTCCCGTTTTTGTTTGGACATTTGTGTGATGTACTTTAGCCCGTTGCGTAGATCGATTCTTCTCTCCTCTGTCAGAAGAGCACAAAAATCGCTCTGCAAAAGTTGTTTTAACAACCTGTAGCTCTCTGTTAAGGAATTGTTTGAAAGAGTCGAATGATGGTTGCTCCGTGCTGCCAAAGTTATCATGTAAGAAATATGTGTACTGCTTCTTAAAGTTGTAAGGGAGTCGTTCACCCACATCGACAATAAAGTTACTGTCAAGACTGTGCATTAGTTGGTGGGCCCTGGCATACAGTTCGCAGTCGTTAAGGTCAGAGATTAGTTTCTCTAAGGTTCCTGCATCCATACGGGGTAATTTTGCTCCTGAACGAATTTGCCTTACAAGTGGTTCCGCAAGAAAACTGCAGCATCCATAGCGAAGTCTGAGTCCTTCCAGGGCTCGCGTGATTTGTGTGTCTATATCCCAACCTGGTACAGGTGGCACCAGAGCCGAAATGGCTTCTCGCGCGCCTTCCTGACAGGAAGCACGGAGAAGATCCATTTTACGGTGTGAAATGGGACATCGCTTAATCAGTTCTCTTATCTGATTTTGGAAAAAGATGAAGGGAAGGTTGCGACCAGAGTATCTGATTTCGCGAGCCTCCTCTAATAGAATATGGTATTCTTGCAGGGCAATATGTGAAGAATTACTACTGTGAGGGCTTCCTTGGAATTCTTGATTTTTAAGTGTTGAAACCCTATTCTGTGAATAAGGGTCGTGCTGTGTAGAGTACCCTCTGTAGTTTCGCAGTGAAGTAGACTTTGTGTTAGCAATACTTTCCACTAGTGGTTTGTATAATTGAGCATGTGGTTGAGCATTAGCAAATTCTTCTGTGTGTTCAGGTGTAACGTCACAAAGCCTTTTCCTAGGTTGCGTATGGGGAAGTGGCTTGCAAACCGTTTGTTGATTTCGTGAACGAGCACTTACAACGGAGTTTGGATTTGATAAGTGCAACATTTGCTCCTCGGCGTCTAGTTCAGCCTGTCTGAGCTCGAATTCAATTTCCCGTTGTTTTTGCTGGAATTCAGCTTTTTGTCTTTTAAGCCGCAGCGAGATTTGTTTTCTGGCTAGTTGCGATGATGTGCAACTTCTTGAGCTGCCACTCCCAACATTGCTAACAGAGTCGGAGGGTTCGATGTTTGGCATGTTTGTGTTAGTGTTCGAGAGCATTTGATTTTGTGATGAATGTGTTTCAATGTCTAGCGGAGTGAGCCCACTATTGTTTTGAACGCTAGCATGCCATTTCTGATAAACATCTATGATATTCAGTCTCAGTGCTCCCAAACGATTGTATATCCCCTGACTTTCGCTTTTACCTTCCCCAGACGCCTGCCCCTGACACGCAAGTATCTCGGCATCGAGCGCATGGTACTTATCATTAATAAGGGCAACATTTTCGTAACCCGTACTTTCATTAAGTGTCGCAATAAAAGATTCGCCAGCGGACATTAATTCCCGTACTTTAGCATGGTGATTTCGCATTTCCTTTTGACTATCATCGGTAACGTCCCGAGACATAAGCGACTGCTTTGGGCTAGACCCTTCAGCCATATTAATTTGTAAGTAAAGAATGAAAATTACTTTACACGACGGTAAATAAATTATAACTTGAAAAGGTGAAATAAATATAAATATATCACGCAGTTTGCCAGTTAATACAACGCAAAATTTGTTATATAGTTCATCAAGTAGGTTAATAATATAATTAATAACAATTATCCTACTGTTCGTTATGCTTGCTTTTTGATTGTAGTTGCTTGATTGACAGCTGCTGGTAAGATGGCTTCTTTCTTCCAGCTAGCGAGTGTGAATTTGAGAAAAGCGGATTGAATCTTCACTCTTCAGAACTTGCTATTGCTTTGCGTTTTTAACTGGAGTTTTCAGAAATTTTATCTTGATATAATTTTATCTCACTTAGAAATTTATCTTTTTCTATGTTCCTGACGCACGTGGAGTCTGCGACAGCCACAGAAACTAAACTGTTTGGGAATAGCTGTACTGTGAAAAGAAACAGCCAAATAGTCCAGTCTAAACTATTTAATTTAATTTCCAATATAATTCACTTCAATTTCTTTAATTATTTCTATTACTTTTACAATTCAACTTATTCAAATAGATAAACCAACAGTTCCAATATTTCTCTTTAGTTAAAAACTGAACTTTAAATTTCTAAGTTGCTTATTCGAAGGAAAACGCATTGAAAAACTTGCTACCATAAAAAATGCTAAGAACTTTGGAATTTAATGTGGCCAGCTTGTAACATCTGTTACGTCACAAGCGCCAAATGACTCAATGTTTTACGAGCTAATTATGGCAACGAAAAATGAAGTTACAAAGTTAATCGTTCGGACCACTGGTTTAAAAAAGTATTTTTAATAGAATTTGTTAATAAGTTAAAAGTGGAAAAATTAAAAGTGATTATTGTAAATTAAAAATCATGCCATATTGTTGCTGTGTTCTTAAATGTAATGGGAATTATGACAAAGGCACCAAGGTGTCAGTGTTTTCCTTTCCAAAAGATGAGAAATTAAAACAAAAATGGGTGCATGCCATAAAAAGAGTGAGTTTTAACCCATCAGAAACTTCCAAGGTGAATTTGTTTGGTGTTGATATTTATTACTACCATAATCTTGTCATGTTCTCAAAATCTAAAGCATAAAATGAAGTTATTTATTGCATAGTGTTTCATAAATGTTTTAATTATTTTTTATATTTTTTTATTTAATTGTCAAAATTTGTACTTGTACTTTTAACAAGCTTGATTGAATTTTAAAATCCTTATTTAATTTTCATTTTCTTGCACAGCTACAATTTTTTAAAAATTGTGCTGTTGTTTACACAGTAGTACAACATTAGTTTTTCTGGATGTAACATGATGATAAAAGCCAAACAAATGTAAAAATTTTTTTAGGTTCTTCAACTATGTTTGTTATTTAGCTTAGTAGTTGTCTGTTATTTAGCTGTGGAGCATGTAATGCATCAAATCTAAAGTATTTAATCTCCATACTATGTTACATAGTGCAACTATTATGTGCCATAGCAAAGTTTTTGTCCTAAGTAGTTTTGTATTTAGTGCATGAAAGAGAAAATATGGTATTTTTTTATACAGCTGTGCTGAATGTGTGAATATTGAAAAATTTAAAAATAGTAAATTGTTCATAAAGCAGAAATTTTCAATGTCAATTGCCAAATAATGGTGTTTTAAGTATTTTACAGCTTTTCAGCTGCAGAAGATTATCTCTTGGCATATTAACTAATGAATGAATTTTTTGCAGGTTTGTGAACTACACTTTCCACCATCTGAAATTATTCGAACTATTTCAGCTTTTGATAATAAATGTGGCAAAACAATTACATGTAATTTAAAATTCCCCAAGTTGTCATTTGGTGCAGTTCCTTCAATATTTCCAAACTGCCCAGCTTATTTGTTTCAATCAAGTTTCACCAAACGGAACAGCCGTAAAAATTTCTATGGCCTAATTTCTAATTCTATTTCTAAGGTCTATCAAGAGGAGGCCTTTTGTATCCATCTCAAAAATTTGTTGATATTGTATTAATTTGTTACATAGCTATAATAAAACTTGTTAAAATCAATACATTTTACAGAGCTTAATCGCAACGCAAAGTTGCTGTAAATAGTTGCTTAGCTGTTCTTGAAGCAGAATGCATGCTCCACAACAATGAAACTAATTTTTGCACTGAACACAATTATACCGCTTTAGTTGAAATGACTGTTTGGGTGTGTACCAACGTATTATTAAATAAGTCTTTGTTTTAAAAAAAATGATGATTTATGCACCAAACGCTTATCAAAAAAAGGTAAACTTGGTACACTAAAATAAACGAAATATATTGTATTGATTTGAATTGCGTTTTGATTATTTTAAAAGTTAAAAGTTTTTGTAGTTTTACTTATGTAATAAACTCGGTTTATCACATTGCTTTACTTGAGAATCGAACTCTAGTTTAATGGCTTGCATGAAAGTACAATATAAAAAGATTAAAAATAAACTTTTATAGTTATAAAATTACTTATTAGTGGCAAATGTCAATTCAACTCGAATGTCTGCTCAAGGCTCGACTCGCCGCGACGGACTACTTTTAATGACGTCATCAAGAAATAGCAATTTGACTGAACGGCCTTCTCTCTAGGTGGCCTTGGTTCTGTCCAGTAAGTGTGTTGTGACCAGCTACTGCTTGCAGAGGCGCTACATTTCTACAGCATATACTATAATCTAAGTGAAGAACTTTTTTTTTTTTTTTAGAGATCACAACGATTCTGGGAGAAATATAGCGAAATTTGAAATCAAATCGAAGTGAAGACTTTTTTCTTTTTTTTTAGAGATCATTCTTGGCCCTCAGTCACTTTCACATCATCAATCTGGCCCTCCTAAAAAAAGTTTGGACACCCCTACTTTAGTCTGACATTTTTTTAAAGGAAACTTTTAAACATTTGCTCAGCAAGTAGCTATAGTTTAAAAATAATGTTGCCACTTTTCTGTGGGGTTTTTATAATCAAAAGTAAATAAATTTCAACTCTACTGAAACCAAATAGTTGGATCTCATTTAAACTTACTGTGACTCGTCAAAAAAACTTACTGCACCTGTAATAAAAAAAATAAACAATTATTACGCTAAGCTTCAAACGAGACTGTAGCGATATAGCTAACTTAATTAAAAATAACTTAGCAGATTGACTTTTCTTTAAATGATTTTACTCTACGACTTAATTGCACAACTCTATTTTTTACAACTGAATTTCTAACACGTTCGCGGCAAACTGATACATTATTGCGCTCAAGATGCATTGTTGCATCATACTAGACAATAGCTACAAACCCGTTTTAGTTTTAAACTATTGTTCATATTTTAAAGGGGTCTCGTTTCTAAAAAGACTCTTTTAAAGCTTCTATTTTCTAATATTGAGCAAAATGTTCTTACTGCAGTTAAATGTGCGCTTATACTTTAATTTATGTTACAGCTTTTTTTTAGCTGCAAGCAGCTAAACAGCCCAATTGTATTTTTTCTTTTAAGTAAAACGCGACAGAAACTTTCTTTGAAAACGAGGATTAATTCTGATGCGGTTAAAATTAACGCGAAAATGCTTTGTACAGCTCGGCGGCTGCTGCAGCTCGTTTTGAAAGCACCACACTTCAAAACAATGCGATGTCTGGTATCAAAAACTTGTGCCTGATTTAAAAAAAGTTTTTCAAATTTTTATTGAAGCATCATTGAACGCGCTTCGCGAAAAAATTGAATAATCATTGTAACTTTACATCGTTTTCAATCGACAACCACACAAAATTAATATTTTGTAAAACTAAATAAAAATTTTACTATTCTTTTAAAATGCAATCTGTGCTATCAATAGAAAAAGTAAATATTTTAACAACGATATGGTTGTTTTTTTAACTTGTCACTTGGTTAGCACGCAGACGTTATTCAAACGTTATTGAAACGTTTGAATGATAAAAGTTTATTTTGGGTTAAAAGGCAAACGTTAATTTAACGTTCGTTTGTTAACCTCAAAAAAACGTTTACAAATTAACCAAAATATAACGTTAACATAACGTTTAGTCTTAAACGTTAACCAAAAAACAACCATTCCAACCAAATTTCAACGTTAATTTAACGTTTGTATGCTATCTGGGTTTTGAATCAACTAAAAACATCGGGCATTTTTATAGAGAACACTATTATTTTGGTATGAAAATGGAAAAATTCTAGACTGATTCGAAGCGAAGACCTTTTTTAAGAGAACAACACATGGTTTTGGACAAAAATAAGATAATTTGAGACCGATACTAAGTGAAGTCCTTTTTTTTTAGATCTTCATCCTAGAATCTCAGACAATTTTATGTTGTACACTTCAAAAATTTTTTAGCTGGCACGCTTATGTCTGTCCGGAATGCCATTTCATGGAATTGTAATCTACATATTCAACCAATCAAAATTCCAAAAGTTTTTCTCTGTTCCGAAAAATTTTCCCAAAAATTTTCTATGTTAATTGTCATGGCAAAGCTTTTTTAGCGACTCTTTAAGATGATAAACAACCAATCTGTTTCTTCTATTGCGTTTGCAAATGTATCGAAAAATAAATATGATTGAACCGTTTATATCAGTGCTCCGCAACCTTTTTTCACTCACGGCACACTCGTCGTCGTCGTCGTCGTTTGTAGGGTATCCACTCCAGGCCTGCCAGTGACGAGGAGAGTGTCGTGACCTACCAGTAAAGTTGTTCAAAATACTCCTCGCTTTTCGACTAGAGTGTAAGAAGTCAATGCTCCGAACTACCTCGGACCATCGATCCCTCCGCTTTCTCTCAAGCTTGGCAAGCAGAGCTGTAGCAGCCAAACTTGAGTCGTCTCCCTGAGGAGTCTGCAGGAAGGTTTTGTAGAGGGATTCACACTCTGCATCCCAACACGGAATATAGTTATTTCGATACCCGCGTGGGATAGTCTTTTTGGCTGCTTTCTTAATGGTGTTACAGAAGTCTTGGTAAGCTGCATCCACATCCGTAAATTTAATTTCTTTCAGTCGTTGGTGATCTAGTGTTTCGGTGATTTGGTTTAGTGTTATAGTTTGAAGAGTGAGTTTGTAAATGTAGATCGCAAGCGAAACTTGGGAAAATTTCGTTTTGCAATTGCATCGTTGGCTGTATCGTTAACTGCACCGTTTGGGCTGTATTGTCGAGTAAATATTTGTACTCGTTGGCTTGTCGAAGCCTGTTATAATTTCATATATCGAAATTTCAACTTTAATATATATTATAAAACCATAAGATGTGTGCGAAAGCCAGCGGTGTGATTGGGGAAGGCTCGGATAGCTTCCTTATAGTTGAAGAATTTGAAGCTACGAAGAGAGCGATTCGCTGTGCGGTTTACTGTAAGCTTTCGAAATTAACACAGGCAAGTAAAGATTGTTTTGTTCTTTATAGGTTTGTGTTAAGTTATAAAGGAAAAAGCGCATTTTGGCCTTCAATTAAAAGTTTAAATTTTTCGGTCTTCAATTTCTATTCCAAAAATATTGAAAAAGTTTCTGCATAAGACATAATGTACTTTGCCCCCTGAATGTATGCTAAAAAACTATACTAAACAACAAATCTGGCAAAAACAAGCAATTTACAAGAAAGTCTACTACAATAAAAAATATTTCTTGGGTCCTTGAAACGCCGTTTAGAAAAAAAATATTTTAAGTATTTTACTGACGCATTTTATATATAAATAAAGATAAAAAATAAGATCGCCACGACAACCTAGTGATTAGAGCATTCGTCTTCTAGGGCTTCGACACCGGGTTGAATTATACTAAAATAGCGTATTTTTCGCTTTTCGATAATCCGGATACCCCGCTGAACCGACATTTTATGACGAAACAAAGTGGTCCGGATTAAAGATGATGTTTTTAGGCGCAAATTTTAGTCTTTAGTGTAGTGAAAATGTTTAAGAACCCTTGATGCAAACAGATATATTACTTTTTATTGCAACAAATATATTATTTTTCTACGTTTTCACACCATCTCTGTGTGGCTCACTTGCAAACCCACTGTGGTCCACCAGTGACAGGTTGATACACCATACCCTAGCACTTAAAAAAGATGTTTGTTAATCAGAGATCAAAATAGGGTTTCACAACGAAGTATTACACTTCTGAGAAAAAATAAATTTAATTTTAGCTGCCCATGAAATATAGAACGTGAAATACAGCCACTGAAAATAATGGCGTAACCCCCTAACTTTGAAATTTTACATTTAAAAAAGACTGCAAAAAAACAAGAAAATTTTTTATCAAAGATAAGATGTAGCTTTACCTCTAGATGCAGTTAGTAGGGACTGGAAAGATTGATAAAAGCTTATTGTTGTCGTAAACTTTTAGTTTACATTCGGCCTTTTTGGTTGTTTAAATGAAAAGCTTTCGTCGCTGCCGCTTTAATTCCAAGTCAGACGATACGCTGAAAATGTAGTCATGTCTTGACTTATAACACCCCAACAAGTTCTTTCAGTTTCCAGAAAAGTGCAGCAATGCTAGATCGTCAGCATAGACAAACTTTCTGGATATTGTGGAGGGCAGGTCGTACTTATCGATTTTAAAAAAGAAAGGCCAAGACGGATCCCTTAAAAACGCCGTTTTTCAGACGGCGAAGAGAATTGACATAAAGGAATTATTCAGTTGAGGTCTTTCGCGTAAGACATTGTTACGCTTTTTGTAGAGGGCATTTAAAGATTGTTTGAATTGCCCTGTAAACTTCTTAGCTATCGTTATTATAAATTTTATAGTTTGTTAAATTGGGGAAAATTTTTATCCAAAATTCTACGCTTTCTGGATCTACACGCTGACTAATCTCGCTTGAAGAAAAGGTTGTGTTAACTTTCAAGTCGTGAATTCGGTAAGCCATAAAGAAGAGATAGGATTGGAGAGATTTATCCAACGAACTCTCCCAAAGACACTCGCCAAATAGATGATAGACTTTCTGAATTGGTGCAGGACCTTTGTAAAGAAAGCGTTGTTATTTTTGACATCAGGTCATTAATAGCCGTAATCTTGACTAGGCCGGTCAGATTGACTTACGTTGGCAATGACGCCAACAACTTGTAATGTTGATAATGTTCATAAGACTGGACGCGATGGAAATAAACTGGTTGCAAGTTTGGATTCAGCACCCAGAAATTACCCCGAAATCACTCTTAATTTACCAGTTACAAAATTTTGTTGTACAGTGTTATTAGATATTTCAACTTTAGTTTTTCGTAGCATGATTACCAAACAAATTAGAAACAAAAATCATTATTAATGAACTTTGGTGTAGGTTTAATCGGAGTTAGATGAGATAAATTTTTAAATAAACTATTTGAAATCAAAGAAAAAAAGCAAATAATTTGTATTGATTTGCATTTGTATAACAACAATTTGAACATATTAAAAAAATATAAAATAACTTCAAAAACTTTCTTCTGTTGTTAAAATTAAAAAATAATGAAACCCATAAAGAACAAATATAAGTTTCAGTGGCGTTGCATTAAACAACACTCTCTCTCAGGACTTGGGAAACAGTTTTGAGTATTTCAGTATAAGTGGTATCTCAAAATGTATCAATTAAAAATAATAAGTTAGTAACCATGGTTTTTCATTTCAATAACAGTCAGGCTAACACTACAAGCCTCGATGTATTTTTTAATGGCCCCATATTCACACCGGAACCTAATCCAAGATACTTTGGAATAGGAATGTGGAAGATGCAAGCAGTGCTTTTTTTCATGAGAGCGAAAGTTGTTTTTTTGTTTCTTCCTCGTCCGTTTTTTTTTTTTTTTTTTGCTTCCAAATTCCTACTCCCAGATACCCTTGGCTTCGGGCCCGGTGTGAATATGTGATAGGGATGGGAAGTGTTTTTTATTTTTTTAATAACAATTTAAAGATAAGTTTATTTGCTTCATCAAATTGTTTTGTAAATTAGGGCTCGTTTCCACTACAAGCATGGAACGAAACATTCTGTTTGTTCTACTAGTCTTGTAGCGCTTAAAATCTAAGCGAGCGCTAAGCGAAGCAAAAAAAGTCAATAAAAGAAACAAAAAATCCTTTATTCCACGCTCGTAGTAGAAACGAGCCTTTAGGCTGGTCAGCAGCGACTGAAAAAAATCTTTATTACGTACTTTTCCCATTATGCTGTAATAACTATTAACAACCTGGATTACTAAAATCATTTGCTCCAAAGGTTTTTTTTGTAAACCTTTTTTAAGTTTAAAATAGAAAAATTATTTAAATGAAAAGTTACTTTGCAACGCCACTAATACTAGTAGTTTTGATTGGTTGTCACACATCCACACTTAATGTTCGAAGCCATCGCTCAAAATCGTGGTCACACTCTAACACAGTCGAGAAACAGCCATCACGAATTTTATGGAATTGTGTCAGATTTTAAACATCTAGACAGCTTCAGATCACCTGCAGTATACAAGTTTAAAGAGATTTTTGAGGCTTATACTTTGTTGCTAAATCTTTTATGTCAAATATCGGAATGTATTTTGTGGAATTAACTTGATATTTTTCTTCAACTTTGTGAAAATTAATAGCTATGCTTGTGACGAGAGTACTCCCCCCTTAGCTCAACAATTTCCCCATTAAAAATAACTGGACTAGCAGTTATAAAGCTTAAGTTTTAAAAACATAAAAGTTTTTCTTCGATAAAAGTATGCAGTTTTATCTCCCAGCAAATTAAATAACGCGAAGCATTGATCGCAACAACTCTCCAAAAAAGATTAGAGCTAGCTCAAAGCCAAGTTGGTGAAAATTCTCAAAACATTGCCTTGAAAATCTGAAGGCAAGTTTCGAATATCCCGACAATCCATAATTTTTACAACACACCCTATAGTTACGAAAATTATACGCTCTATGGCGCAGCAAGCTTATAAATGCATCTGCTTTTCTTTACCGTTTCATTGGCCTGAGGTTGAAGAATGCAAATCTATCGCTGAATTTGAAATTGTCGTGCTTTGAACAGTAATTTTTTTATGAATCATCTCACTTATGTGTAATTAAATCAAACTCACTTTTCAGCACTTTTTCAGCACTTTTTCGCTATTTGAACTTTAAATTTGTATTATGTGAATTTTGTAAATATTTATTTAATACTTATGGCCCTGAATTTGTTTTGTCATTTAAGACTTATACATAGAGAGTAGAAACTATGTAGAAATTAATGAAACAAATTTTTTCTATTGAATTTATTGCAATCGAATTTTATACATACAAATAACTAGCATCTGTTCTATTATTCTTTGTTACCAATTTTTTTTAATATGAGTCAGTTATCTTCCTTGCCAAAATATTCCAATTATGAATATTATACCCATAAGCATAAAACCTCCAGAAAGAAGAAGAGCAAGCTGCCCTGAGACCGTCAATTTTGCTCTTTTTAATTATTTTATTTTGTAGTTGCTCATAAGTTGTTAGTGTGTATCTTTATTGAAAATACATCATTTGAAAGCAAAATTACATGCCATTATTGCAATAAAACAATTTGTAAAGATTTTATTCTTATTAATTGCATTAAACATCATAAATCATTTCATAAAAAATGTGCTAAATCAATCAACAATAAGGAAAATCACTTAACATATATTACATGTCAAAACTTAAACTCTGGTAATATAAAAAGAATGTATCACTCACCACATTCACTCCCACATGCTGAACACCTGAAAACAATTTTTCAAGACACCATAAACATTGATGATAACAACAGTTTGAACTATCCCAGTTTTTACAATTTTCAGGAAAAATATATTGATATTAGCTCAGTTGAATCACTAACATTTAATGGTAATGAATTTTTAATTGTATGTGCGAACATGAGATCTATTGTCAATTTACTAAACTTCAGCAAACTTGAAGCATTCATTCATAATTTAGAACTGAAACCAGACATAATAGCAGTCACAGAAACATGGATTCAATCAAATGCCCCTGGGCCGTGGTTACATGTTTGTTTCTAATAGCAGAAAGTCTCACAGAGGAGGAGGAGTTGGTATATATATAAAAAATATACATAATTTTTCTGTAGTTGAATAACTAACAATTATGAATAAAAAAATTTTTGAATCTATATTCATAAAAATTGACATACAAAATATTGACGTATTGTGTGGAAACATTTATAGATCACCATCTAATAATATTCATTCAAATAAAGTATTTATAAACACTCTTCATAACTGCCTAGATATTATTGATCCAAATAAAAAGTGTTTTATTGTAAGAGACTTAAATTATAACCTGGCAAAACATGATAATTCTCATGTTTCAAATTTTATTGAATTAATGCAGAAAAATCATATCTTTCAGTTATTAATATACCTTCACGTATATTTGATTCTAATGTTACAGTTTTAGACCAAATATGGACAAATCTATATAGCAATCAAATTAAATCAGTAATTATTTTACATTCCATTTCTGATCACCTACCTACTTCTGTTTGTGGAAATATGAATAAATCATAATATGAATAAATTTTTATATTTTTATATTAAAACATTTGAAAAACACAAACATAACATAAAAGAAACCTGGAAAAACATTAATAATCTCTTAGGCAATGTTAAAACATCATTGTGCTCCTCTTTATTAATAAATGGCCAGAGTGTTCAGAATCTTTCTAAAATAACCAATCACTTCAATGAATACTTTGCAGGTGTGACAAAAGAGCTAGTATCCAATTTACCACAAAACTTATCATATATCCAAACAAGTCTGCTCCCATCAGCAACCCAATCAATCTATCTTTCCCCAGCAAGTCCTTTTGAAATAAAAAAAATACTGGCCAATAGATAAAATTCCAACAACAGTCTTGAAAACCACTCCTGACAATATATTATATGCTCTTACTCATGTATGTAATCTTTCTATGTTAAATGGAAAGTTTATCACAAGTTTCAAAACAGCAAAAGTCATACCAATTTTTAAAAAAGGAGACCGGACAGTTGTAAGCAACTATCAACCCATAAGTCTACTACCAACTATGTCCAAAATCCTAGAAAAGATAATGTATAACCAAGTAATTTCATTTCTTAACAATTAGATTTTTTCTACAAACACCAATATGGGTTCAGAAAAAAATATTCCACATGTCATGCAACCTCTGTTTTAGCAGAAAGTATAACAGAAGCCTTTGAAAAGAAAGAACACGTATTAGGGATTTTCATAGACTTATCAAAGGCTTTTGACACAATTGATCACACTATACTTTAAGATAAACTTTGGCATTATGGTATAAGAGGCCTGGCTCATCAGTTGTTTAATAGCTATTTAAGTGAAAGAAAACAATTAGTATATATTAATAAAATCCACTCAAATATCCAAACAGTTGAATATAATGTTCCCCAAGGGCCTATTCTTGAACCCCTCTTGTTCCTAATCTATGTGAATGATTTTTCAAACTGTACAACATCAGGTGAGAGTATTATGTATGCTGATGATGAAAAGCCATATCTTGAAGCTAACCAACAGCTATTAAATATTGAAGTGGTTAAACTGCAATAAGTTAACTCCCAATATCCAAAAACCTTTTATATAGTTTTTTGAAGGCCAAGCACTGTACCCCTCCAAATTCACTTACACTCTCATTTAAAAATAAACGCATCACTTGTAAATCTGAGGCAAATTTTCTAGGTGTTATCTTTAATGAACTCTTAAGCTGGAAACCCCACATGGACCAGGTACTATGAAAAACAATCATGAACTTGGGTGTAGTTAATTCAATTCAATTTCAATTCAATTTAATTTTATTTGCAATCAAGGTATTACGTTTTAAAGCAAAAAAAATTTCATCCCACCTAAGCAAAAAATCATTGAATATGCTCTACCATTCTATGATTGTTAGTCACATATGGTACTGTATAACAACTTGGTGTAATGGCAATAAAACAACATTGTTAAAAATTCAACAAATTGCCAATAAGTTTATAAAAATGATACATGGATTACATCATATAGGCAGTGTGAAAAACGCAATGTGTATAAATGGTCTAATGACAGTAGAACAAATAGCACAACTGGAGACGGCCTGTTTTATGTTTAAATATTCAAAAAACTTGCTTCCTAATAGCTTTGCCAACTTCTTTTCAAACAATCTTGCTAATCTTAACAACAAAATAAAGACAAGAAACAACTCCGCTTATTTTCCATCGTTTTGTAGACTAACTGTTACACAACAATGCCTTAAATACAGAGGATTAGTTGTCTGGAACAAAATTCCATTAAAAATTAAAGAATTAAAAACTTACAAAAAATTTCTAAACGAGCTGAAAAGTCATATCTTACACTCTTAGTATGTGGCCTACATAGATTTACTATACTTTTTGCTGTTGTTCTTAACCCATTAGTGCATAAAGTTAATTTTTTCGTATTTTTGACAAATAAAACTTCAAGGTATAATAATTAAACCTTTATTTAACTGTTTAAACTAAAAAAATAAAATTCTAACTGTAAATGGAAAAATTACAGGCCATCCGATTTTTCGGATGGTATGCAAACTGGTACCTATAATTTCCCTTATAGAAAATATTGAAAAAAATTTATTCAAAAAATGGTACTTTGTTTTTTAAAGAAATAGCCATATAAAATATTTTCCTTTTCCATTTGCAAACGTAATTATTGAATGTAAATAATAGAAACTTTATCTTTGGGAAAGTAAAGCGCATACCGGTACATGTGTTAGAGAAAAAGCTATGTTTGAGTGTGATAATCTTGAAACATTTTGGATGAACTCCTACTTCACATTTAGAGCATATAAACTTTGCTTTCCCTCGACAGTGCCGACACAGCTTTTCTGTTTGGACACTTCTAGGATAATGCTAAGTCCATCAAAACGAACATCTTTTACTACAGTTGGAGGTATTTTTCCTTGACTAGAGGGTGTCCCATAGGACTTTAGCAATGACTTTGCAATATATCTTTTGAAGTCAAGAAGTGGCATGTTGTATCCAAACTTTCTACTCAGTAGCCATGCATTTACTACTGAAACATCCAGAAAATAAACAAATATCGACCAGCACCATTTTCTTTGTCTGATGTGAGTTCTGTAAGTAGAAATAAATTGATCCATTTTATCTACTCCTCCCATATGGCAATTGTACGTCTAAATTGATTTTGGAATTGGGATATTTATATATTGTCTGGTTTATTGAGAATATCTACTTACAGAACTTTCACCTTGATTGCAGTCAAATGTTGATGCTAAATAAACTACATTGTTGTCAGTCCATTGAGTCACTGAAAAATCTTTATTATTCCTAAACTCTATGGTTCCTCTGATTTTTTTGCAAGCTACTTCTTTCTTTGGTAGTGGACAATTGTATAATCTATTAGCTCTTACTGTGCCAGATGCAGAAACTCCATTTTCCACTAAGATAGATATCAAATGAAAGGAAGTAAAGAAATTGTCAAAGAACACTTTGTATCCTGAAGTTTGCTCATCTATTTTTGAGAGCAAGTTCAACACAACTGTACCACCCAATCCTATATGCTTTACATATTGACTTTGTTTGCCAACATATATATCAAATGCCATCATGTATCCTGATGATGTACACAAAGCCCAGTTTTTAAAACCGAAACGTATTGGCTTACTGCAAATAAATTGTTTTGCATAATGCTTTCCATAGTATGGAATCATGCTTTCATCTACAGATAAATATTCTTCTCCAGGAGAATGTTCTAGAAATTTTTCTTGCAGGAGCTGAATAAATGGTCGTAATTTGTAAAGTCTATCACTTGGATCAATTTTAAAATTATCATTTAGATGGATTGACCTCATTATAGCTTCAAATCTATTGCATCGAATACTGTTGCTTAGTAACTTTGGTACATTATCATCTCTATCCTAAGAGTTATTGGAGCTAAAATCTGGAACGATCTACCTAAATGTTTAAGAAATAAATTAATAACAACTTCCTTTAACCACTCAAGTAAATTGCTCAAACAACATTTTCTTGGTACTCATTTTAATCAATGACTCGCTTAAGAAATATTTCATTTCAAATTTGATTGTGTTGTGTATACATTTTTGTATTTGGTAACAGTTACTTAATATTAAAATAAACTTTTCATTCTTGTTACTTTTTTCTTCTTAAATCGTCAAAAATAAAACTTTTATTGCACATCCTCGTTGTTTGTTTTTGTTGCAATTATAACATTTGGTTGAATCGTCTATTTACATTGTGTTACAATTCACCTGATTTTCTAGTCTCTTTTTTTAAATTCTTGTTACTTTTATATATTCTTCATTTTTTTGGTTCTCCATCAGTGCTGTTATAAATATTATTTTTTGTTTTTTCCTAGTTGTTATATATGTTTATTTTCCTTGCTTGCATTTAAGGGAAAAAAAAAAAAAACTTCTAATTTGTTTTTTTTTTTTTTTTTTTTTTTTTTTTGTATTACTATTGTTATTCTGATGTGTCATTATACGTTTATTTTAATGTGTAATTGTTTTGTTTTTGTTGCTTATAGTACTAATTTCTTTTACTATGAGGTGAAGCAGACTCGGCGACCGAGTGGCCATCAGGCTACTAATAATGGTCTTTCGCTTCACCTCGTCGCTTTTCTTTTTTGTTGGTGTATTTTCATTCCGTTGATTAATTGCCAATTTTTGGACGCGATAAATAAATACCTCTATCCCAGTATAATCTTTTATTTGGAACTGGCATATAACCAGACAATATTAAACTGCCTAGAAAAACCATTAGCTCCTGTTTAGAAACATTTATATCTGCATTTTTTTGCTTGCTGTAACAATTTGTCTCTTCCAATATTTTATCAATAAGAGAGTCATCAAAGAATAGCTGAAAAAATTCTAGAGGATTTTTCGCTGCTGTTGATTTAGTTGAGGGTGGTTTGGCAGTAAAAGCAGTGGTGCCTGATTTCATTCCTTTTCCTTCTTTGCTCCATTTATATGAGACAGATTTACAACTTTCAATCAGTTCATCATCTAAAAATTTTATTTTGCGCTCAGAATTATTTTTGGTTTTGGTTCCAACATGCGCTTCTGCCTGTAGTAATCCTCGACCAAGGTGATTCAAGTTGCCTTCCTCAATATCTGAAATATCTGAATCCTGGTCAGAAATCTCACCATCATGTACTGGAAGTGTGCAATAAAGTGCTTCATCATCTTCCAATGCCAAATCTTCTAAATTGGCCAAAATTTCTCCCATAGTAATAGGTTTACTAGAAAGAAGAAAAATTCTAAGAAATTAGAAATATTGGCGGTAATATTGACACTTTGGGGGGAGAGTAATCCAAAATTTTAAAAGTTAGCAAAATAGTAAAAATTGTATTCAAATGTGTTTATGTGATACAATAACTCTTTCCTGGGTGTATTTCTGCCATACAGATCAAGATCCAAATTGTAGATGTTTTTTGCATCTTTCTCTCAACTTTTAAAATTTTGGAAAATGTTCCCCCAGGGGGAGACTTTATTACCATATTTTATTTGAAACTCTGGGTCAAAGACATGGATCACATAGTCAAAGAAAAAGAGGCAACATATTCTCAAGTTTATTCAAAAAATGGGCACTCAACATTTTGAATCATGTAGCAGCTCTTCTTGTTCTATTCAGAAGAGTTATGTTCCTCACTGCATGCGATCCGATTTTTCAGATCATAAAAATAAATGACATATAACAAGCTTGAATATTATTCAAAATTTAAAATATAACAATATATTATTATTTACACCTTCCTAACTATTGTGCATGAAAATCAAGTTTGCTAATGATAAATTAAAGTTTTTATTAAAAAATCTTATTGGTTGGGTTCCAGTTTTTTTGATCTTGATGGCATGTCCATTTTCATCAATATTTTAAAATAACTGACAAAGATTTTTTTATAGTTTTAATAAGTAAATTAGAAATATTATCAATCTGTTTATACAAATTTATAACCTGAACAAAAAATACTGGAAAAAAAAAAATATATATTACGGTAGCATTTAAAGTTGATCCGATTTTTCGGATGGTATACACTAATGGGTTAAGTTATATAAATTAGTGTTCTGTGATTTCTTCTGGTTTTCTTTGTTGTTCAAGATTTGAAAGTACATCCAAATCTAATTCTAAAACCAAGCATAAAGGCACGTTTACAGCCGTTTACAGTACTTTTTTTTCAGCATGATCTTTGTTTTATTGATGCTCAAATGCACTCAAATTCATTCATATTCATGAAACTAAGCTACAAACAAATTCACTTGAGAGCAATAATTGCAAGCTTAGATGAGCTTAAATGAGCTTAGATAAGTGCAGGTCTCAGGTAGGTTTTACAGTCTAAGGAATTTAAATAATTTTTTTTTAATGGAAAAATGTATAAATCAGGAAGATAATCATTGCAATCTTAGTTTTTATGTTTAGTATAGTTGTAAAAATTTTTTTTTTATGCATTTGCTTAGTTTAAGACTAGAATTGACATTCAAATATTTAATCAAGTTTATATTTATTAATTTTGCAAACCATTGTTTATTTCATCCAATTAATAAAAAAATTATATTTACCACAATATTTATTTACAGTCATAGTTATTAAATTAGTAAATATTTTTTTAATGTGGACTTGTTTTTTTAATAGTATTTTTTTCCTGTTTGCAGCATATTTTTTTAATGCTGTATAACATATATTAAATAGAAAAATTATTGTAAAATTATGTAGAGTTTAAAATGTATTGGAAAATAGCAATGTTTTTATTTCAATTAAAATAGTCACTGCTATTTTATTACTTTACTATTATCACAAAAAATCAATAGAATCCACTATGTGTAGACCAAGGCCATACATAACTGGTGCTTTGCATTTAGGTGGCTTAGCTGCTTCTTTAAAATCATTACATTTTGCTTGTATTTATGTAATAGCAGTACTAAAGTTGTGTTTGTTAGAATATTTTTTAATTGAATTTATTGAAAAAAAATTTCGTTATGTTTATGATTGCACTCTCGATTGATAAAAAAGAAAAAGTGTTTCAAAGGTAAGACAATTTTTTTGCATATTAAAAGTCTTAATTGTTATTGTATGAATCAACATGCCAATGCCACAATAGACATTAACATGCTAAATACAATTGTATTTGACAGTTCTAAATTAAAGTCATATCTCTATTTAATTACAAATGGACAGCAATATCTTGGTATCTCCGGAAGCAAATTGGAGTAATTGCCTACCCTATGCATTAGCGCCTCCATCGCTTTCCTGCGAGTCATGAGGATAAATATAGAGATAAAATAAAAAATAAATACTGGTGGATTATTAAAAGTTATTATTTGATAAACTGGCCATATAATTAGCATTGCATAAAATTATTTTATCTTCAAATCATGTTTGCTTTATTTAAATACATGTGACTAGCTTATTCTGTAATATTTATTTTAAGTCAATTTTCAGCTGCAGTCAATTTACTAAAAAATTATTGTTCATTTGTTGGCAATAGCTTAGTGTGACAACACTCTAACTTGCAAGCAGAAGGACACAAGTTTAATGTTTAGTTTATCTGAGTGATTTTTAGGAAAGCTTTTTCATTACAATTTCTTGATGGGTCCTGCTGTTTACCTGCAATTCTGACTCTGTTAAAACAGAAAGCAGTTACTTGGCCAGTACAGCCATACAAAGAAGTTTGATTTTTGTATAATTTTTGGGAGTTCGTCAATGTTGCAATACTGCATTGAAAATTAAAAGTACTGTACATGTGCTAATATGATGAAACTATAAGATTTTTAATTTTATATATGATAATTGCACTTCATGTATGAAAACTTATACTGCTTAGTTGTCAATGCAGTGTTTTAACATTGACAATCTCAACTTTAAAAACATAAAACTAAAAAAGCTACTTAAAAATTTCAATTAAACTAAAAAAGCTACTAAAAAATTCATCTAGGAAGACATTTCTGGATAACTGCTAACAGTTGCCCTTTAACACAAGGGTGGGCAAACTACTGCTTCCAACAAATTTCTGTGCAGCTTGTAAAATCCTCAAGCAAATAATTAGAATTTTTTTGTCTTCAGGCAAATTCCAGATAACTCTTAAGATTTAAGATGAAGACCTTTTTTTAAAGATCACTACATTTTAGGGATGAATGACATTTCATAATAACCCATAATTATTAAGATTTGCCATTTTCAGTTTATGTTTGGCCACGAATCATTCCAAAAGTTTCAATGTGGTCTAAGGTTGAAAATTATTGCCCACCCCTGATATAACATCTTCAATGCTTTCCTGTGAGTCAGGAGAAAAATAGATATGATAATAAGTACGATCAATAAATGCTCTTCAATATTTCAACTTTTTTTTAAGAATTAAAAGATAATGTGATGGTTTAGAAGTAGCTAAAATATTATTGCTTTTGATATAAGTTTCATGTATAAAGTATAACTTTTACTAGTTGTTAAGCTAAATTTTGATCTTTAAAATGAAATAGTTTTTTTAATGGAAGCTATTGTAAGTTGTCAGATCTTTTATTGTATACTTTTAATTTCCTTTTTTGGTTTTAACATTGATCTGGTTATTGCTTTTTTTAAGAGAAGGAAACAAAATTAATTCATCTACATATTTTTGTAAAATAACTTTCCTGGGGCACATTGAAATGACTGTGGTGACTGTGCATTAAACTTGCATCTTTCTGCCAAATTTTTGAGTCTTAGCACTTTGATTGATTCTGTTAATCAAATAACAAAAATTTAATTGCTTTTATGACGAAAAGAAATATTACTAAAATAAATTTTTATTTTAAAAATATGCACTAAAAAAACAAAACAATAAACAGTGACTTCATTTTAACTTTGGTATAGTTTTATACTATTTTGATGTTGATATTGTTTGAAGTATAAAATTGTTTTTAGTCAATTACATTTTTAACCGTTTTTTTTTAGAGAAAACACGTAAAGAATGAAAATTTGCAGAAGACAAGTATAGAATAGTGAAGGACATTTTTCCCTAAAATAGTTGGAGCAGAAGTATATTTATTAGGTAACATAATCCTAGATTTTGCAGATTTTTTTCATATTATTGGTTATTTTTGGTAAAGTAATTATAAACTCTATTAATGCTAGTTGCTTAAATATTCAGTTATTTTGTTTTTAAAATACTGTAGATTTAAGTTAGTTTGTATTTACTGCTGATATTGACACTTTTTGTTACACAATAATCATTCCTAATCTTTGTGATCATTACTATTGAAATCGTTTTGTTGTCCTGTTTATTATTATATGTCAACTGTATATTGTGGTGTGCCCATCATATAATCATTGCCCACCATCATTGTCGGCAGCGTGGTCGAGTGGTTAAAGCGCTGGGCTCGTGATCAACACGATCTCAGTTCAAAACCCACTCGCACCATCCTGTTGTGTCCTTGGGAAAGACACTTTATGGGACATTCCCCTGCTTGGTGGTCTTGGCAAGCAGTTCGAACTTATAGTCATATCTCTATTAAATTACAAGCGGATAGCAATATCTTGGCATCTGCGGAAGCAGGTCGGGATAATTGCCTACCCTATGTATTAGCGACTCCATCGGTTTCCTGCGAATCAGGAGGATAAATATAGAGATAAAAAAATAAATTATATTGACCAGCTACAGTGATGTACAAAGAGGTCATTTCATCATGCTGTTATACCTTAAAAGTGATAATCTGAAAAGATAACAAAGAATTATTAAAAATGTTTAATTTATTTCCCTAATTCCTACATGTTAAAAGAGAAAATATTATGCCGTTTCTTCTAATCGTGTAAATTGAAACACTATCTTAACATCTTAACGAAATTACGTCATTCATAATATTTGTTTAAGAAGCAAAAAATCTATTTGTTTACTTAACTTGATCTGATCTTTGCAGAATTTTTAGTAGCAGACCACTTTTCACTGCAGTTTTTTTAAGACAGATACATATTGTGAATTTCTCTAATATTAGCAAATCACGCACTTTAATTTACTTCAGAAGCTACTTCTTGATAGCAGATTTTATGAGTGACATGCCATGAGTTCATTTATTTTTGCTGAAAAAATTGCAATACAAGTTTATTTACTTTTCTGCCCTTTTCATTTTTTATTGTTTAAACAGGCTTCTAAAGAGACAACCAAGATGTTGTCATTGTCGTCGTTTGGAAGGGGCATCCACTTCTGATCAGACACAAACAGTTATCCTTTTATTACCTCAGGCTGCTTTACTGCCCGGATCAGATATGGCTTTCTTTGTTACGCCAGCATCGAGTTTCGTCATCCGAAGCCGTCAAATCTCGTGCTCCGTGCAAGCAAGATGAACGATCAAGACGATTAATTTTTACTACACTGGTGCACTAAAGCATTTCAATCCATGTCAAATGCCTTGCTGTTAAAAATCCAAACGACTTACCCAAAACACTTCATGATGAAAATTTTTTGCACTATTTTTTGGCTCTTTGTGTGTATTTTTTATTACCCGTAACGACTCTGCTTAATCTTTTTTTCAAATTTTACATACCGTCATTGCTTGAATATTTCATGCTTCCTTTCATTTATTTAGCAATGTTTTTTATCAGTTTATGCTTGCTGTTCTATCATGTATTTTATTAAATTGAGCTAAATTAATAGATTGAACTTAGGTGGCAACTTGTTTTTGCCTCTGGGTGATTAAAGGGCGCTATTTCACGTTTTATTATTAATTCAATAGCACTGTAATAATTATATTGATAATTTGAATAAATAGAAAAGAAATATCGCAGTTTCTTGTATTGATCAATTACAAGTTTAATTGTAAAAGTTTGAAGCGTTTTTAGACTATTTGTAAACAGTGCGTACCGAGGATTTTCGGAAAGGGTTGGGAGCCGTACAACACAGTATAATATGCTTAGCTGGTAAAAAAGGTCTTCACTTTGAATCTGTTTCTGGTTGTCACCAAGGCGGGGGTATGGCACAATGCCCCTCCTACATACCCCCTTTCTTGTTTTTAGCAAGTAGTATGAACGCTGTGTCTTTATTTATGTTGTGATATTGTGCAATAGATGACGTAGTGTTTTCTTAAACGCTTCTAATCTTAATCAGCGCCTTCTGCTCGATCAATTATTGGACACGCGTATCTCCAAGCATAATTGTAACCAGTTAAATTTGCGCATCTATTTCGGTTCATCAGTCAGTTCAAAGTTATCAAGCTACTACAGCAAACGAACTAAAAGCATTCTATTTCAATACGGTTGTTTTTTGGCTAAGTGATTTTTGTGAATATTTATTATTGTTTTTTAATAAACCTGTGTATTCGTGCAAAGATACAACAATTTATTAACTTTTGTAATTTTAACTAATAAAAATTAAATTTATTGCTTATTTTTACGTTTGAAATCTTTGGAAGTTACTGAAGAAGAAAGCCTGTGATGTTTTTTGTAGGAGTAATTTTATTCAATGCAGGTATTAAAAAAATTGTTTTTTTAAGATGCTTCTAATTTTCTCTATCCTACGAACAGTATAGTAATCGTGTAAAATTTTGATTAAATGTAATAAGCCATCACTGACTTT
The DNA here is from genome assembly GCA_963680785.1 of Diplosoma virens. Classification (NCBI taxonomy): domain Eukaryota; kingdom Metazoa; phylum Chordata; class Ascidiacea; order Aplousobranchia; family Didemnidae; genus Diplosoma; species Diplosoma virens. Next base: position 6,389,241 of record OY796888.1, read on the forward strand.
CATGGTCGCGTAAAAGTTAGACACTTAATGTCATCATCTTTTTTTCATCCCCTTGACTGGCAGGACAACGTTAGAGGTGTTAAACTTGGGGTATTGTAAAGCGATTACCCCGACCTATTTTTTGGATGAGCTAAGATGTTGGCGTTTGGTTAAAATTTTTTATTTAGTTCGTGCTTTAGTTAGATATATGATGGAAATATAGAGATGCTTGCCAAGACCGCCAAGCGGCGGAAAGTGGCGTAATGTGTCTTTCCGAAAGACACGACAGAGTAGAACAGGTGGGTTATGCACCGGGACTGTGTCGATCGCATTCCGCCATCAATACATCCAGGTTATTTCATTACGGTAACCAATTAAATTTGCTAAATCAACCAACTAAATTGTCAAAAAATAAAATAGAATTCCAAAAATAAATTTTTATCTGATGCCGGTTTACTAAACCTCAAAAAGTGGAGCAAAGAACAGATGTTACATAATTTATCAAAAAATATTAAATATTGGAATGCAGAAAGTATGTAGGCCAGCAGAAGAATTATAAAATAAATAGGCCTTCTATTAAATTTTATCAAGTAAATAAAAGTTAAGTAAATATTGCCATCAGGGAGAGATTGAGAAATTGAATCAGGGATAGCCTACAACCAAGCTATCAGTCCTTTTAAGCTGCATGCATTTCCCACGGCACAGCAGGGAAAAAATTATTCTTAATCTTTTAATATAATCATGTCGGCCTATACAATATTGAAGTAACATCTTACTACATTCCACAATGATAGCATTTTATTACTTTTTTAATAGCCTTAATTTTTCAAGTTTCAATTAAATTTTTACGACACGTTTTTATTTCATGCAAAACTCTGTATATCAAACTTATAAAATCATAATTGTTTGTGAAGCATTATTTAATAACCAAAATAACATATATTTATACATAGAGCAATCTACGACCAAGCCATGGACAATGCTCTGACTTCACCAAAGTTCACTCAACTACGCTTGCAAAAATTTGTACTGTAAACGGTTCTTTTGCATAACTAAACTAAACTAAACTAAACTACGCTCAAGCACAAAAGTACTGTTAACGGCTGTAAACACGCCTTAAGAAGAATAGCAAGCAACCTCAAAATCAATTAAACTATGCTTTGATTTTTTGATTGTATTTAATCTCAAGAGTTTTAATAAGTGATAATTTTCTCGTGTATTGATACATCCTAACGACTTAGAGTCATACATAGGTCACCAGTTACAGAAATGGTCTTTGACCCACGGCAGGATTTCTTTTGGTGGGTTTCTTTGCCTACCCGACCCTACGGGGTCACCAGTGCTTGCACTCCCACCGGTGATTAAGCTATGCACTCTTGACTTGTGACCTGTAGAAGTGTATTGTAACTTTTTACAATTTTTCTTCTTTTTTTGTAAATGTACTTTTAAATTTTCAGTATTGAGACACAGGTGCGGTGACCATGCACAATTTTTGTGCATGTTATAACTTATATCGTTTAGTTGCCGTCTCCCTATTTGCAACCTTTGCTCTATTTTGTCTTCAATTATTATGCGAATAAAAACAAACTACTACTAACTACAATTACTTTTTGTAACAAAATTAAATATTTCATGTTCCATTTTATTTAGCTGTTTATTAATCTAATAATTAAAATTGAAACGTGTCCGCAATGATTTAACTGGGGGTCAACATAGGATTTACGAGCATTTGGAAATCGTGATTCTTGGTACTTAAAATTCGTAAAAAACTTTTGCTGTGCAGCGATAAAGAACGGTGTTACACCTTTTTTTGTATGAAAACTCTCAAAAAATTCTCCTGGAAGGCGAAGTTGAGTTCCATAGACAATTTCACTAGATGTACATTCCAAGTCTTCTTTTACTCGAGAAAGTAGTGCTAGCATAGTTAAAGGTAAGTAAAAATACCGGTTGCTGTCTTTTAAAAGAGTGCTTAAAGACTTCTAAATAGTTTGAATTGTACGCTCAGCTAAATCGTTGCTCTGAGGGTGGTATGCTGTAGTATGAACATGTTGCAGGGGCGTATTCTCCATGGATGCCTAGAAATTTTATAAAAAAATAATTATATAAAAAAAATAAAAAAATAATCTTGAAAAAAATTCTCAAAGTATAAAAATTTTGATGATATTATGTTGATTATTTTTTTGATATAACAGCATAAATACGTTTTATCGATTGCAACTCGGATCATTCAGTACAGCTTCAGCTAGAGCTTATCACTAAAATACAAAATAAAATTGGAAACACGCATGCAAAACTAAGTTGCATTTTTTGACTCTGTTGCTAGAAGGAATTACGAGACCTACCGGTAGTTCTAAGAAATATTATAGATGCTTATTCCATTGCAGACATTGTTTTATCCGAATATTTCTTTTCTTTTGCGAAATTTTTCTTAAATTAAAATCTAAATCTCCGATTATTCAGCAGTTTGATATCGTATCTATGCATGCAGCTTTGATATTGCATGCACGCCCATGTTTATAGAGCGTGACGTTGTTGAAGAACTGATCTAGTATCGCTTGCTACAAACTGTTTACGTTTACTCTATCAAATATTAAAATTGAGCTAAATTTTGAGACTGATGACGTCATCATTTCATCATTGCATGTCTGACCTAAAAAGTCACAGTACGCCACTGATATGTTGCATGCCTAAAAATGCCATTGCATCTTTCCACTCAGACGATAGAAATTGCAAGCCTTTATCTGTAGTTAATTTTTTTGGTACACCGTAGAGAGAAAGCCAATTGTGCATAAAAGCATTTAAGATTGTGTGAGTTTTGCAATCTGGCAGTGGAATTGCTACCGGCCACCTGGAAAATCTATCAATAGTTACTAGAATATAAGAATAACCGTTTGAGTCTGGCAAAGGACCAGCTAAGTCTAAATTAGTATCAGCAAACTTTTGTGAAGGAGGTGGATAGCGTTGTAAATTAGTGACATTGTGAAGATGAACTTTCGTTTTTTGACATTGAATGCAATTGCGACACCAAAATGTTACATTCTTTTTCATATCCGTCCACACGTAACGATCAGCGATAATTCGAATGGTTGCTTTAATATCTGAATGTGATAAATTACAGTTCAGTCGCCAGGTTCCATAAGTTTCATGACAACCCAGTCGGAAAGCATATGTGAAGGCGCACGTGTTTCATTTTTACCCAAGTGAGAGATGGCATTCAAAATATATTTTGTTTCAACGTCTACAGCCAACCAGAACTTGACACCAAATTATTCCGGATTTTTGGGCATATGCTGCGTAAACCTGCAACGAGCTTTTGTTGGAAAGAGTTGTTCATCTATTGTGATATTCGCCCCTGGTTTATAGCAAGATATGCAATTGTCCACAAACCTACTCCAAACATCTGAAATTAATAACAAAAAAAAGTTTTTTTCCAAAAAGTTTTTTTATATACTTTTGGGAAATGGCAAAACCTTGAAATGGAAGTATATAACCTTTGAGAACCTCTAATCTTCCAGCATGTTGAAATAATTTTTGTAAAAATGAAGAACCGTTCTTGTCATATTTTTGTAAATTTTTAATTTTTTTATCCTGCTTTCCAGAGTATAATCGGGTTTCTTTTAGAGATCCTCCTTAGATACTTAGCATTTGTTTCGATTTTCATAGCATTATATCGAGGCTCGCATCTGACGCAAAAACCTTGCGATAAAACAACAGACATCAATAAATATCAAAAGTCAAGCATAAAAGACCTGACTTTATGTTAAAATATTTTTCGGTTTCGAAAATTTTACTTAGATTAGCAACCTTTGACACAATTGGAGCGATAAAAAAAAGATTTTTAATAAAATTACTAATAAAGTTTAAAAAGAACAAAGTGCAAAAAACAATAAAAATTGAACCGTACTGTTGCAGTCTAGTTGTGATGAATATGTTCTTTTCGTATAAGTGGATATCTTTGATCAACTTTCTTTAAGGGAGGTTGACTTCTGAAACCCCTTCCGTAAGTCTATGGCCAAGACCACCAAGCAGGGGAAAGTGCCGCAAAGTGTCTTTCTAAGGACACAAAAGAATGGATCGAGTAAGTTTTGAAGCAAGACCATGTCGATCATAATCCCGGCGCTCTAACTACTTGACCACACTGCCTAAATCTGATAATTTTAAATGATAAAAGGGTAAAATATGCAAAAAAAAACACTGTTTTTATTCTTACAGCACATTCTATACAGATTTTACTCATTAATTATGCCTTGGATTAGAAATAAAAAATAAACTAAGTTAAAAACAGTGATATAAATTTTTTGTATCTCCTGCTCCTAAATTTTTGCAAAAAGGCTTGGTTGGATTAAAAAAATGTGGTGACGGGTGAGTTCAGTTGAGTTTCAGTACAATTTGTCGCGAAATAAATGATTATAAAGAGCGCAAACACATCAATACGAAAAAATTAGTTTTAATTAACGACAGGAAGACAATGAAGGGACCGAGGTAGATTGAGATAAAACAAGAGTGAGCATTTTAAAATCAAACATACAAAAATTTTAGAAGTCAAGTTCTGTTACTTTCACAAGGTTTTTAGTTTTATAATTTTTTTTTTAAGATAAAATGTTTAAAGTCAAAACAAATAGAAGAAAAATTTTGATGTGTAGATTCTACTGAGCTACTTCATTTAAGTAATTATTATTTTTTTGTCATTATACAGTTCAATCAAAAAATTATTTTTAACAGTTATACGGGGTGTCCATAAATTATCACTACAACTTCAACAATTTGCCATAAATCCCTTTTTAAAATTATTTTCGTACAGTTTGTGCAAAAAGAAAGACAAACACTTCAATTTTTTATCTATTATGTTTCTTTTGATTTTGCTGTAATTATTTTAATATTTATTCAGGTTTTATCTTCAAGATTCTTGAATTTGTTAAAAATGAGCATTCCCCAGAAAAAGGCTCAGTGCATGTCTTGGTTTATTGAGACAAAATCAGATACCTAAATCCTGAGAAACTTCCAAACTAACTGTCTGATTTTGAATTTGGTATTTGGAAGGAATTTGGTATTTGGTATTTCCCAAGCTTACTTAATTTACTTGTTAAATTTGGGAAACCCAAAAGCCTGCAAGGTTAGTAATGGCAAACAATGAACGAGACAAATGCCTTTGAAACGGTAAAAATGATAAAAGCCAAGAAAGAAAATATTTCCAATCAAAAAAATAATTTAGTTTTAAGAACATGTTAAGGTGCTAAAAACTAAGCTTATAACATCAACTAGGCTTGCAATATTATTTCTTTAAGTTCTTAAATATTTTTAAAGATTTCACAAACAAACATAAAATGACAGTTCTTTTCATGAATAAATGTAACTATTTTTTGTTTGTGAAACTATCTTGGAATCCCTCTTATAGCATTAGGAGGAAATAAAAATGAAACAGAACAAGAAAAGATCAAAAAATAATATTAAGCAGAGGGCAGATTCTGAATTACCTTCACTAACAAAAATTGTTTACAGTTACTTCTTGAAAGGATCTGAAATAGTAGCATGGAAATACTGGTAGCTTATTGTGTTTTTCTAATTTTTTTTATGTCAATTTATCTTTCTGACTCTTATCAAAAAGACAAAAGTGTCTTGAAATTCTACAGATTTCTATTTCCAACCTACTATTGTTGAAATGTGTCAGCTATAGATTAAATTGATATTTATTGATAAAAATCAATTGTATAACTTAATTAGAGCTTGTTAAAATCTTATAACGGTTTTGCCACATTAAAAAAATGTTTATTTTTATATAAAATTTTTCAATTTATTGACTATTGTTATTATGATGTACATGTATTAAAAGCTTTTGCTTTAATTTTTAGGTTTATTTGCATGAATATTTTTTGAATTAACAAATTTGTATTTTTTAAATTTATAAAGTGTGTAAGTTTAATTTAAAAAGTTTATTTGGAAAATTGTGTAAAATTTGCATTTCTTGCCACCTTGTAAAAAATTTAAAAAATTGAAACTAGATCAAATACATGTATATTTGTGATGCATTTAATGTTTTAAAAATTTAAAGGTACTTTCCTGTTATCACCCCACCATCTATTGCAAGCAATTTTTTTTGGTGAAACTAACCTGGAATCCTCCTTACAAGTTTCTTTTTTATTTCATTCTAGTGTTAGGGGGGATTTCAGGTTAGTTTCACCAAACTAATTACTTGCAATAGATGGTGGGGTGATAGTAGGAAAGTACCTTTAAATTTTTTAAAACGTTAAATGTATTTAATGTAGAGAAAATCTACTTTAGAAAATCTACTTTTTTCAGCTGCTAAGCAATAAGAGCAAAATCAAACTAAAAAAGGCATAAATATAGCTGTTTTATATTAAGATGATAAAAAGTAAAAACCATTTTAACTAAATGGAATTATAATTGCTGCAAGAAAATTGTTTTAGAACAAGCAACTTTTGCCAAGAAAATTTTGGGTGGTTTTTTTACAAGTGAAATTTCATAAATAAAGAATTAGAATAAAGAAAAACTGGTTATATATCCATAATCCTGATAAAATTTGTTAACTTTTGAAGCAAAAAGATTTTTTTTGATAAAAAGTTTTTCACATGAAAGCAAGCCCTTAAAGTTTTACTATTAATAAGTTTTTGTATATCACCACTAGTACAAAACAACAACAACAACAATTACACAATTTCACCAATTTGAGAATCACTGGTGTAGAGTGATTGCTACTTTAACATGAAGTCTACTGCCCTAATTCCTAATCCTAACTCTAACTCTGTCAATATCATAGTGGTAGACCTAAAGTAGCACCAAAAAGTGTTGTTAGTTTTGTTGCATTTATATGAAGTTTGTTCATTTATGTATTTATTGTTAGTCATTGCAAATTGAGTAATACTGATATACAGTATTGCTCAATCATAATAATACTGAAAAACAGTGGTGTGCAGTGACCTCTGAGACTGGTCATGCAACTGGTATGCCAAAAACTGTTCATGTAATTAAGTATTTTATGGGCAGTTAATGGGTAGGACATGCAATATTTTATGGGTAGCAGAAAGAATTTTGTGTGAGATTCTAAAAAATAGATGAGTTTTTGTTCTGAAATCACAGTGTTGTCTAAAAAAAAGGTCATGACTTGTAATCAGTCCCAATTTTTACACTTTCTGTGCTAAAATTGTAGTGTTCTCTAAAAAAAAAAGGGTTATCAATTAATATCAATCCCAGTTTTACTTTTCATCCAAAAATCACAGTTGCTCTAAAAAAAAAAAAGTCATCACTTGAAATCAATCCCAAATTTTACACTTTTTGTTTTGCAATTGTAATGTTCTCTAAAAAAAAAAGGTCTTCATCTGAAAACTCTTCCTGATTTTCTACTTTTTGTCTTTAATTTCGTTTCAAACCAGCTCACCTTTCACTAATTTCATCCCAAAACAACGGTGTTCATTATTTTGTTCAGAAATAAGGGTCATCACACAAAATTTTGTTGGTCATGCAATGCATGGCTTGCATGCCCTGACTGCATGTCACTGCTGAAAAATCATATACAGGGTTTGCCATATTTATGGCAACACACATTTTATGGAGATTCTCAAGAAAAACGAACAAAATTGAACATTTATTGCATTGAATTATAGCATATACCTAAAGACTTACACAAAATGTGAAAGAGACATGAACTTCAAATACTCATGAAGGTATTAGACTCAAGAGATCTCTAAACATTCTCGATCTCATGAATGAGGGCATGCTGCCCAATTTAATGGTAAGCAATGAGAAGAAATTTGACGTTTAGCAATGCTTAAACCATTAAAATGATAGAGTTTGGAATAAAGATGGGTCAGAGGAAGCCAAGAAAGTTAGCTGATGCTAAAATCCAATTTCTTTAAGGTCCAAATTCTTTCTGGTGTGGGCAGCAGTCACAGCTACTGGGAGATTCCCCCCTGTTTTTTGTCCTCTCAGGAGCAAAACTGAATAGCCATCATTTCATTTCCAACATTTTGGAAGCTGAACTGCTTCCCTGGGTTCAGCACTTTGATAAAGCGTCGTGGATTTTCCAATAAGATTCTGCGCCGTCACAGGGCTCAAAAATGACTTAAAGCTGGATCAGGGCTCACATTCCAGCTTTCATTAGCAAGGATAAATGTCCCTCAAGGAGTCCTAATTTAAACCCTCTCGACTTTTCTCTGTTGGCCATGTTAGAGAGCAGAGTCTATAGAACACCCTCTGATTCGGTGAACCAGTTGAAATCAAAATTGTGACGAGATTGGGACTTAATCCCCCAAGATATGTTGTGTGCCTCCTGTGAAGCTTTCTAGGGCAGATTGGAGTTTATCATTAAAAATAATGGGGGCCATATCAAATAAATGTTGATAATTATTGTTAAGCTTAGATATATGCTATAATTTAATGCAATAAATGTTCAATTTCATTAGTTTTTCTTGAGAATTTTGATAAAATGTGCATTGCCATAAATATGGCGGACCGTGTAATATGACATTTAATTTTATCCTCCATGTTGTCTTTAGCATTACATGTCAAAAAGCTCTGTGTTTTACGAGGGGCATTCAAAAAGTAATGCACCCAACTTCATTATGTACAAACGAATTATAATAACAACATGTATTATACATCAAAAGAAAGGTACAAGTGTGAGGATTACATTTTTACTTCTTTACATAGTCTCCACTTCTCTCAAGAGCTACAGTCCATCTATGAACGAGGGCATGTATACCAGTGTTGTAGAACTCAACTGGTTGATGTCTAAGCCAATTCAAGACAGCAGTTTTCACTTCATTGTCATTGCCATATCGGTTGCCCTGGAGTCCTTTCATTGGACCAAAGAGGTGGTAGTCTGACGGCGCCAAATCAGGAGAATATGGTGGATGTGGTATCACAGTCCATCCAAATGAAGTGATGGCCTCCATTGTCCTGATGCTTGTGTGAGGACGTGCATTGTCATGCTGGAGGAGCACATTTGCCATGTCCAAGTTGGGCCAAACATGTCGAATTTTTGCTTTGAGCTTCCTAAGAGTCTCAATGTATTCCTCAGAGTTAATGGTTTCCCCTTTTGGCCACAAGGATTACACCTTGAGAATCCCAAAAAACCGTGGCCATAATTTTGCCAGCAGAGTTTTGGGCCTTGAACTTTTTGGTCCTTGGTGAAGTTGGGTGATGCCATTCCATTGATCTCCTTTTAGATTCAGGTTCAAAATGGTATTACCCATGTTTCATTTCCAGTAATGATTCTTTCTAGAAAGGTGGGATCTCCATGGTGGTGTTCCAGAAGCTGAGTGCAGCAGCAAACTCTTTCAGTCTTGTGGTCCTCCGTCAGCTGTCTGGGTACCCAATGGGCACACACTTTTAAATACCCAAGGGACGCCACGATTGAATGGGCACTGCCTATGCTTACATTAAGCTTGGATGCCAGCTCCTCGACAGTAATGCGCCTGTCAGTTCTTATCAACTCATTAGCATAAGTTTTGTTGTCAGGATTGACAGAGGTGGATGGGCGACCACTATGTGGCTTATTGGCTATGCTGACTTTACCCACCTCTTCATGGTCTTCAGTACTTTTTTTAAATCGCTGTACCCATCTTTTTACATTACTATAGTCTATGGTATTATCCTTGTAGACATTTTTAAGCCGATTATGAATCCTCAGAGGGGTTTCTTGCTCTGCAACAAGGAATTCGATTACAGCTCTTTGTTTCTGACGAGCTTCAAGAGTGGCAGCCATTTAAAAAACTAGTTTAAGCTTTAAAAATCTGAAAATAAAAGAAAAACATATAACAATTGCAAAAAGGTGTGTCCTATCATGTTTGTGCCAAATATAAACAAGATTGGTAAAATCCTGTATGAGCAATGCACTTGAGTGCATTACTTTTTGAATGCCCCTCGTAGTACTCATCCAAAAAATTTCTTGCAAACAAATCAGCCCCATTAAAGTAGTGATACTTGTCATGGATTTTTTACTCACTATAAATTTGCTTACTTCAATCTTTTCTATCTTGGCAGAGTTTAGCTCTTGTTTTGTCTAATAAAGAAAGTTAAGTTGGTTTAACCACTTGGATAATAAGATTACTGCTTCTTGTTGATAAAGTATATCTTATGTATTGTTTTATTAAACTTCAATTCATGATCATGCTAAATACTAATGTATTAAGTATGTAATTGCATGATTGTATGATTGTAAAGTAAAATTTAATGAAAAAAGCTTTATGTGGCATCTATTTTTTTTTTTTCAGATATTGTTGGCACAATTTTGTTGAAATAGTGCTTGAAAAGTATTTTTAAGTTTAGTAATCCAATGTCTGCTGATTCTCTATCATTTTTTACTGCAAATGATAATGATGAAAGTGAAGAGTCAGATTCTGATAATTCAAGTGTGACCAATGAAACTGTTGAACCACTTGATATTAATAAATCAAACAATGAAAGTAATTTACCTCCACCTTTGTTGGCTTTAGCCAATGCAAAAACACCTGATTTTGTCACCAGCCATGTAAGAAAAGATTTAAATTGGGATGATATGGTCAAAACAGCTCCATATATTCCACCAAAAGAGTTTAAACCATGGGAAAATGCACTTCCTTCTGTTGAATCCAAATCAACTGTTAAAAGTAAAAAACCTGATTTGGCTATTGTCAAAGGTGCCCCTCATACTCTAGCTGCAGTACCACCAAAAATACAACCAAAAGTTGAGCAATTTTCAGATGCAAAAGACCATGCTGTTACTTGGTCAAAGATGTATAAAGATTCTGGTTTTAGCTCTGGTTCTCAAAAAAGACCACGCCCAGAAGATGAAGATACTGATTTGGTTGGTTTTTGTCATACCGACTTGAATGTTGAAAAAAATGCTTTTCAATCAAAACACCAAAAAACTACAAATGCTGCAACTTTTAGAGAAAAAGAAAAACGAAAACGAGATGCTGGCCAAGCTAATCGTGATAAATCATTTGTTGAAGAAGAGAAAAGAATTTTAAAACAAAATTTTGATCAATGATATTAAATGATATTTTTTAAGCATTTAAGCTGGGGATGTTTATTGTTCATATGTGACCGATTCACTTTCCTGTTTGGGAACAAAAAAAGTTTTTGTAATACAGTATATGATGAATGGAGCAACGACTATGTCCGAAAATAAAATTGCACATTTAATCTTTAATCATTTTTTTGTGGAAAGGTATGCTTGGACAAAAATTGTGGTTATGCAAAAAAAAGGACCATTTTTTCCTCCACCTACGTATCTGTAAACATTATGCTACAAATTATTCTCTGATCACAAGAATTAAAAATTGAAGTTTGTCTGTCATTGCCAATAAACTGTTGCTTTGCAAAGTGTAACTGAATGGTTAATGTTAATAAAAATATGTGATTACAAAATTACAAACTTTGTGGAAAAGCAAAACATGAAAGCATGGGTTCAAATTCCGCTTCTGACACCATGCTTTTTTTGTTGTTTTATTTTATGTGACAAAAAGAAAATAAATGAGATGTTGGTAATACAGAGAACATAACAAGAATGATGCTTGTGTTGCAAACATTCAGTTGCTGCAGTTGTTTTCTACAATTACCCAAGGCATGGTTACAAATGAATCAAATGCTGAACATTATGCCATGGAACAGTACTTAATAAACAATGGTGATTTGATTCCCTATTGTAACACTTTTCAGACACTTTAGTTTATAAATTTCCATTTAAGTTTATATTTGAAAGACAAATTCCTGAGAGTTTTAGATTCTTTATATAATATCTCTATTTAAAGCAGGGGTTCTCAATCTTTTTACCACCATGGCCCAAAAAGTTTAAATGCAATTTTTGCAGCTCAATGCGTCTACTCTTCACCAGGATGCCAGAAAGACATTTTATCTGGGAGACAAAATTAAAAAAAAAAACAACTTTTTGTAAAGAAGTTTTATAGAGTTGCCATTTTCTATTGCAACTGTTTTCAGTACAAAATCTAGTGATGACTAAAAAAAGAGGTCATCACTACCAATCAGTGTCCGAATTCTCCATTCTTGTCCCCAAATTCAGGTGAAGACAAAAAAGTCTTCACTGTCATTCCATACCCAATTTTACCAAATTGTTTTTTCACAACAAAAACAAGAAACAGCTTCCAAATATATATAATTTAACTCTTTCTCATATTATCTCTGTGTGGCCCACCTAAAAAACTCACTGTGGCCCGCTGGTTGAGAACACTTGATTTAAAAGAATTATAAGATTATGAAAGTGCCGTGAATAATGTTTTTTTTTATTGCCAAAATCATTTGTTTTTGTGTTATTATAATCAAGTTCTTAATCCTTTGCAAACTCACAGTATTGCTGGTTGGCCATAATTTTGATTTTTAGAATGCTATTTGATAAGTTTGAAATAGGTGTTGATAAAATAAACATTTCTGATTTATTTTACTCTTGCTTATTAGTGCATTCAAGCATTTAAAGTAAATTTGTAATTAGTAGCTTTTACTTTTATAAAATAAACAGGGATATCTAGAAATTGTTGTGTCATAAAAATTTGGCACTTGACCAAAGTTTGATTATTGCTTATACAAATGTGAAATTTGTTTGTATGTGCTAGTTTTAAATTTGTTATAATGCTTCCAAAAAATTTGCACATTGTTTAGGGTAGTATGCTGAAATACCTATAAAATGCTCATACATTGTTTTATTAAATAAATACCCCATCCACTTTTTTGCTATTTGTGAACATGATTTTGTGGCATTTAGCAACTGTTAGTATTGACATCAAAATAGTTGAGCATTTGTAAACAACTTTATTTATTTGTTTAATTTCATGCTATTATTTGGTTGTTGTGCAACTTCGCAAACCAACAAATACCCACAAATTGTACAGGTCAAGCACCAAATTCTCATAGACCAGAAACTATGCAATATGTAACTGTCTTAAGCACTAATCTTTAAAGGCCTTATAATACAACATATGCTAGCAAAAAAATAATTGTAATAAATACATTAGTTGTAAATTTAAGAAACAAATTGTACAGGTCAAGCACCGAAATCTCATAGACCAGAAACTATGCAATATGTAACTGTCTTAAGCACTAATCTTTAAAGGCCTTATAATACAACATATGCTAGCAAAAAAATATTTAAAAAGTTTTTTGTTGGTACAAAATTTTAAAATAGCTTTTAACAACAAATGCTTCATTTAAAGCTCTTTTGTTAATTAAGTAGCCTTAAAAAAGGCTGTTTTGAAAACCCGAACGTTTTCGTCTAGCTCTCTTCAGGAGGTTTCGCTAGAATGAATTGCAGAACTGAATGTAGTATTTCAAAAGTTATAAAGCTGATTCTGATTGGCTAAAAATTAAGGTTAATAATAGTTATCATAATAATTGAAAAGTATTAATAAATAAAATCACGTTTCGTCAGCGTAAGAAATTTTTTTGGCAAAAAAGGAACAAAATTATGCAAGCTTTGTGTTAAAATTTGGAACTAAAAAAGAAAATTTTTTAAATTATGCTAACAATTTATGTTTGTAAACAAACTCTTTCTGTCTACACAAATTAGGTTTTCGAAGAGTGATGAAAATTGATTCTAAGACTGATAAGTGGAAATCGGATCGTGCTTTAGAGAGAATAAAAAATTGATTGTCCTTATAGTGAGATGCACATTTTTGATGTGTAAACATATACTCATTTTCATGCATGCAATGTGCATGCATTGATGTGTAAACATATACTCATTTTCATGCATGCAATGTGCATCTCACTATAAGGACAATCAATTTTTTATTCTCTCTAAAGCACGATCCGATTTCCACTTATCAGTCTTAGAATCAATTTTCATCACTCTTCGAAAACCTAATTTGTGTAGACAGAAAGAGTTTGTTTACAAACATAAATTGTTAGCATAATTTAAAAAATTTTCTTTTTTAGTTCCAAAATTTTAACACAAAGCTTGCATAATTTTGTTCCTTTTTTGCCAAAAAAATTTCTTACGCTGACGAAACGTGATTTTATTTATTAATACTTTTCAATTATTATGATAACTATTATTAACCTTAATTTTTAGCCAATCAGAATCAGCTTTATAACTTTTGAAATACTACATTCAGTTCTGCAATTCATTCTAGCGAAACCTCCTGAAGAGAGCTAGACGAAAACGTTCGGGTTTTCAAAACAGCCTTTTTTAAGGCTACTTAATTAACAAAAGAGCTTTAAATGAAGCATTTGTTGTTAAAAGCTATTTTAAAAAAATATTTGTAATAAATACATTAGTTGTAAATTTAAGAAATAAATCTAGTGCTACTTCAAATAAAAAGAACATAATGAACTTTAGCCCTTGAACTTTAACTTACCACAAGTTTAAGCTAAATTTTTTGCTTATGCTGACAAGTAATATCTCTAGTGAATTGGAGGCAAATATCCCAGCTTTACTATAACTTAAGCGTACTACCAAACTCAAGTGTGTAGATTGGCAGTGGTTTCCATGGTGTAAAGCTTACAGTGGCATGATAATGTCAGTAACAGCAGACAGTTTTATTGATTTGGTCTCTGGGGTCTTACTGTGCTGTGTTGAACAGTATTTACAGGCTTGTCCATGGGAATGGGATTCCCATTCCCATGGATTTCCCATGGGACAGCACACATTTGTATTTGCCATGGGAAAGTAGCCATGTCATAGCAACTTGATTACGTCAGAGCTAACCTTAGTTTTTATACTTTTTTATCTTTTAAATGTTTTTTACTCTCCTTTTTTCTTCATATACTTGTATCTATTATCTATTTTGTGGTGGGACACTGGAAAATAAATACAAATAGTCTTTTTTATATAAGATTACGTTTAGTGCATAACATTATATCTTTATCTGTTGTTGGCAATTTATGAAAAAGCGAAGTGGTTTTTACTTTACGTAATCTATGTATTTCAATATCTCTGTGTTTAATGTAACAGTTTCAATCTGCTGCAGATGTTTGTTCAGAGTGTAAAAAACAATTCTGAGTGAAGACCTTTAGACATTTTTTTTTTTTTTTTAGAGAACACCTTAATTTTGGTAAAAAATTAGAGATGAAATCGAAGTGAAAACCTTTTTTTTTTAGAGAACACCTTAATTTTGGGAAAAAAATAGAAAAATTAGAGATGAAATCGAAGTGAAGACCTTTTTTTTTTTTTAGAGAACACCCTAATTTTCGGAGAAAATATAAAAGAGAACCTATTCTTAAAATTTTGAATGCCATCACTGCATATCGTCCTATTTAGTAGACAATAAACCTAAATTTTTATAAATTTAATTATTTTTATTGAACTGTATTCCGATGGGATAGGCAGAATTTGCTGTGGGATGGGATGGGATGAGACAGAAAAATATGTCCCATGGACAAGCCTGAGTATTTATCTTTTATTAATATTTTATATCTGAATTTATCCTCCTGACTCACAGGAAAGCAACAGAGGTGCTAATACAAGGGTAAGCAGTTACCCTGACCTGCTTCTGGAGATGCCAAGATATTGCTGTCTACTTGTAATTTAATAGAGATATGACTGTAAATTAGAACTGCTTGCCAAGACCACCAAGCAGGGGAAAGTGCCGTAAAGTGTTTTTCCCAGAAACACAACAAAGTGGTGTGAATGGGTTTTGAACTGAGACCATGTTGATTATAAGCACACCACTTAAACCACTTGACCACACTGCCAACATTGTTAAGGACTATTTAAATAGCCTAAACCAGGGATGTCCAACATTTTTTCATAATGGGCCAAATGGTAAATTATAGTCAATGGGCTGCAATAATTCTCACTGTAAGTTTGACTCTGGTTTCTTGATTTTGGTCTCAAAAACATAGTGATCTCTAAAATAAAAAAAGAACTTGTAAAATACAGTTTGAGAAATGCTGCAATACAGTTATGAAAATATGACTAAAAAATTTGAGTAAGCAGTGGTTGCATAAAAACATTAAGTGGGTTGCAGGTTGGACATCCCTTGTCTAAACTAAGTCTTCATGCTGGTTATGTTCCTAAAAAAATTGTAATTTTTATACAACATATAGCTTCACCCAGCACATAGATTACAAGCAAACATTATTAATTATGACTTTACAATTACTCATATAAATATGTATATAAGTAATTGTAAAGTTACATACCGGTCTGTACCAGCAAAGTAAAGCAAACAGATACATAAATATGTATGTATATATATATATGTATGTATGTGATACACATTGCCAATTTTGTAAAGATTTTAAATTTTTTATTATTACATAAAAATCTTTGCTTTATTAATTTTTTTGTTTAGGCTATTTAAATTGTCTGAAACAAATACTGGTCATTGCAGCACTGGTGAATCCCTATAAGTCAAAACAGTAACACTGTCTGCTGTTATTTCATGTCATAGAGACCACTGTCTATCCACTTTAATGATCCCAGCACTATGCTTTGGTCATAGTGAGCTGACAAATCTGCCTCATTTTGCTGAGTTTACAACTTAACTCATAAACATTTAATTTGGCCTTGGTAATGAGCTTTTGTGTGTTCGTACCTTATGATCAGTAAAATTAATGCTTCACTTATGCTTGAATCTAACTGCTATAATTTATTTTAGCCAAGCTGACTCAAAGTTATTTTTTAGTATGCCTTTTAATTTTGCCAGCTACCAGATTACCTGTAGTAATTTTTTTATTGTTATATGTTTATAATGAACTGGTTCTCACAGTTTGAAGTCAATATTTTGCAGGTGTGCACAATTCATGACCTCACAAAATTATTTGTCATAACTAGGGTCTGAAAACCAGAATCCTAATTTGGAAAATTTCCAGGATTTGGTGCCTTTTGCACTTTCTGTTTCCCATTTTCATGAAAACATGGATTGTGCATTTTCTGATGAGTTTTTTTTTTTTTGATAATAAATAAGATATATCAAAAAAAGCATACTTAATAACTTTTTGTTTTAGATTGGATTAAAATTCTTAATACAGCCAAACAGTGATATTACAGAAAAATTTCAATTTTATTCGGATAATTTATTCCATCACTGTCATTATATTGTTGCACCAGTTGTTTTTGTGAATTCGATTTTGAATATGAAAATCACTGTTCTAGTTATGTTCAGCACTGAAATGTGTTATTTTTAACTTTCTTACTTTTAAAAAGTTGTTTAAAATTGGTAAATCAAGCTTTAATGCGTTTTTGCCTTGCTAATTTTACATGTTTTACTCTTTTTGTTTTGTGTGTAAAAGACCCAATCTTTTTTCTGAAATCCTGGGATTGGGTTAAATTTTTCCGTTTTTCCCACATTTTTTTCTAAAATGAGAAATTGAAAGCCCTAGTTATAACCAGTATAGAAATTACAAGCAAGCATTATTAATTTGTCTCTTTAGATTACTTGCACATAATACGCATTACGAATTTTGTAAAACTTTTTTATTATTACTCATACAATAAAAATATTTGTTTTATTCACAAATAATTTTGTGCTAAAACTTACTAATTTCATGAGAGCTATGTTGGGGCAAGACATTTTATGTGAATGACAAGTCATCATGAAACGATACTTGACTGCAACAAGCCACTGACATTATGATATAAGACAATCACTCTTTTAATGACAGCCATGATGATAAACTTGCTGCCATAAAAAATTTCATATTCAAAAAGTCCCCAAAACTATTTGGCCTGTATCTGATAAAAATAGTCAGCTTGAAATGTTGCAGATTTCTGAACAGTGCTTTTGCATCACCTATTGTCGTACATCAATCTAAACTAATAATATTTTTAACCATGTAAAAGATATTCAAAAATACTAAAAACAATAAATTACAAATTACAAATTTGTTTTGATGTTGAGTTATTATATAATTATCACTTTACAGATACATATTTTATAAGTACGTGGCAGTATTACAACTTAATTTTTTAAAAATATTTTTAAAAAAATTAATAATTTACATCTATTCAATTTTTCAGTGCTTAAATGAAAAGTTATTTGTTATTTTACTTAAACATATTTTTATAGTTGTAAATAAACTTTTTTGTTGCATTCTATTAGTTTTATCTTTTGTTAAACCTTTGGATAAGCTGTAAAAGCTTTGCTGTTGAATAGTATTTTACTGTAAAATTTGCATTCTATAGATGATGTATATAGATTAAATGAAGTGATTTGCTGTTTAAGTTTTATAGTAATTCATTGAAGCTGCAATATGGACAATAAACTAGATACTCACAGGTTTAAGAACTGGAAACATAAAGGGAGAGATGCAGAGGTCTGTGGCTATTTTATTTATGTTGCTTGTCAGAATCATGTTTTATTTGTTTATAATGCTTAGAACTTGATTAGTAATGATATGATATTGCATTTTACTACTTATTTCATTTTCATAGCTTGCTTCCATACTTTTTTTAATTGTTAAGCACTAATCAATTTAACTTTTGAAAAGGCACTTTCGGGAGCCCAAGCATTTAAATAAATTAAAAAAAAACTTATTTTTAAGTTTTACTATTTGCAGAAAATATAGCAATTAGTAACTTGACTGCAATACAAGGACATGTATTAAATGGTTGGAATAACTGCTGCATACTGCTTTTTAAAATTTATTATATTAACTGTTGTCCTGAATAATAAAGGATAAATCTAAACATGCTAGTTAATATACAAAGATAAGTATTTTCAATGAAGCTGTGACAGTGCTTAATGATGACGATCAGAGCAAAAATATATTATTACTATAATAGTTAGTATAAATACCTCGTACATTTTTTAATAAAGCTTCTTATGTACTAGAATTTACCCTCTCAGTTTTAAATGATGTTGTTTATGCAAATTTGGTAAAAATTTTCTTGGATTTTATGCTAGTGGAATTTTTCCATGAAATTCTAATTCAATTATTCAAAACTTTAATAAAAATAATTTCAACAGACTATGCGAAGACAAAGAAATGAAATGTCCGTTGAATTAAGAAAACAGAAAAGAGGAGACCATCTTTTGAAAAGGAGAAATATCCCACTTGGTGATGATAGTTTGGATGAATTTGATACTGATATTAAGACGGTATACTGTTTGTTTTTTATTTTTAATAATACATTTTGATTCTAACTATTATATTATGTACTGCTTTTAATTTTGCAGAACACCTTACAACTTGAAGAAATTGTTGTAAATGCTCAAAGTGTAGATGAAAATATCCAATTAACTGCCGTGCAACAAGCGAGAAAATTACTTTCCAGTGATAGAAACCCTCCTATTGATGATTTAATTCGTTCAGGTATGTTAGTAAGTTCATTTGTAACTACAGCGTAATTGGTTTTTGTGTATATTAAGGCAAACACTACACAATTGATTTTCACGGAATGCTAAACTATTGAATTCTTGTATTTAACATTATTAACCATTCAGCAATGTAGCTTAATTACGGTACCAATCATTTAAAATAAAAATTTGATCATGCTAAGTTTCATTTTCATATTCTGGAAATTGTATCAGTTTTCAGTAATTTTTGTTTTGATCGTTTGTTGCCTAGTTTAAAATTAAAACCCCTAAATCTAAAGATATACAGGGTGTTTCAAAAAATTTAGTATTATTTGACATGTAAATATCATAGAAACTACACAGTCAAATCAAATGAAATTAAACAGGGTTAATGTTGAGTTAAACAAGATTTATTCCTGTAAATTTGAATAAGAAATTCAAAGGCACGTGAGTACCATGAAAGGTTTCACAAATGTTCAATATGCGCACCGCCTGTGACACGGCACACGTCAAATCGGTACTCTGGCTCCTCCTAAACATGCTGCAGCATGTCTTGGGTAACAGTCTCCAGTGCATTGGTGTTTCTTTGTTCACTACCGGTCTCGCACGAGAGTTAAACTGGAGATTAGTTGGAGAAAATTAAAGAAGATTAAACCGGAGAAATTACAAAAGACATGCTGCAGCATGTTTAGGAGGAGCCAGAGTACCGATTTGACGTGTGCCGTGTCACAGGCGGTGTGCATATTGAACATTTGTGAAACTTTTCATGGCATTCACGTGCCTTTGAATTTCTTATTCAAATTTACAGGAATAAATCTTGTTTAGCTCAACATTAACCCTGTTTAATTTCATTTGATTTGACTGTGTAGTTTCTATGATATTTACATGTCAAATAATATCAAATTTTTTGAAACACCCTGTATATTGCTAACAGAAATGTCAGTTTTACCAGTAAACAAAAATAAATTACAGACAACTCCCGATTAACGCATTATTATTTTTTGTACTTGAAGACCGATTAGCGCGAACTTGGAATTTAATTAATGCGCTGACGAAAACTGGCTTGCAAAAGGAGTTTGCCGAAATTTTTCGAACTCTAGAAAATTTTAAACAGCAATGCATTAATGCCGGTTCAGATCTAAACCGTAATGCACAAATTTGTAGAGATTTAGATTTAGCCTTGGCACCTTATCTTCAAAGTCAAGAAAAACGCAAAAAAGAATGTACTATCCAGATAATTATTAAATTTTGTCGGTAATTTCTATTTGCATTTTTTTCTCTGCTTAGATAAAACTTAAAAATTACTTACGCAAATATGTACAAAATAAAATTCTATGGCATCTTGTTTTTGCTATGAGCTTTTCAAATAATTTAAGCTGTAGAACATATTATATTTTTTTCATTGGCTTATAAGTTGGATTAACGCGATTTCAATTAGCGCGCATTATTTCAGGGATGAATCAATCGCGTTAATGGGAGGTTTCCTGTGGTTTCAACTAAACATTTGTATATCAGTTTCATTTGTTATTCATATACAGCACAAAAAAATAGTTAAAATAGAAAATGTTGACGTGAAAGACAGTTTATTAAAAACCGAAATCAAGTGCAGAACCATTTCTGTCTGATTCAAGAAAGCACTTTAAATAATAGTTGACTTTTTGTAGGAATTCTTCCCATTCTTGTCAAATGTCTTGAACGCGATGAATATGCATCTCTACAGTTTGAGGCGGCATGGGCCCTTACGAACATAGCCTCTGGCACCTCTCAACAGACACAAGCCGTCGTTGATGCTGGTAAGGTCATTTTTTAAATTGCTAGTGTTTACTGGCTATAACTTTTTGAGAAACGAAACCTGAAGGCCGCCATATTGGTTCTGTGATTGTTTAATTTTTTAATCGGCAGCGCGATCGAGTAGTTTAAGAGCGCCGTGATCAGCGTGGCACGATTCATAATGTATTCGCGCCATTCTATTGTGTCCTCGGGAAAGACGCTTTAAAGCACTTTCCCCTGCTTGGCGATCTTAGCAAGCAGTTCTAAATTTCTGTCATATCTTTATAAATCTAAAAAAACAAATAAAAAAAATTCAACTGGCAGCAATACCTTGGCATTTTTGGAATCAGGTTTGGGTAATTACTTGACAATTGCTCTGTTTTGCGCCTCCGATGAAATGGAAACTGTGAAGGAATTTTGCTATCTTGGCAATAGGTTGAATGCCAGTGGAGGATGTGAAGTCGCAGTGATATCAAGAACAAGAGTGGGAAGGAAGAAATTTAGAAAGTATTGACAGATACTGTTTGGAAAAAGATTCTCTTTGCGGTTGAAAGGAAAGGTATATAAAACTGTGTAAGATCAACTATATTATATGGAAGTGAAACGTGGTGTTTGAGAGAAAATGAAGTAGCTATTTTAAGAAGAGCAGAAAGATCTATGGTGATGGCGATGTGTGGTGTAAAGTTGTTGGATAAGTGGAATATAGTGGAGCTGATGGACATGTTGGGATTTAAGGAAGCAGCAGATAAGCTGGCAAGGGCAAATGGTGTAAGGTGGTATGATCATGTTTTGAGACGACCTGAGGAAGATGTTTTGATGAAGGCAGTGGTACATAAAGTGGGTAAAAAACGTAAACAGGGCTGATCATGGATGAAATGGAGGGAACAAGTTGAAGGAAGCATGAGAAGGATTGATTGGTTTAAAGAAGAAAGATGCGACAGATCGGTGTAGGTGGAGAGGTGTAGAAAGAATTGCGAAAGTAGCAAGATGCATCCGGCCATCTCCATTCACTGGGCATATTTAACCGGATTATAATTGGATTGATTGATTGAAAATGATTGATGACTTTTGTTTTGATGTTGCTATATTCAGGTGTAACTTTATTGTACGTTAATTTTTAAAAATCATTATTGTCAAAGTTATTGTGACTTTTGCAATGTTTTATTTTATATAATCATATACCGGAGATTATTATGGGATTCAACTTTAACTAAAGGTGTTTATTAATATGCAAATATATTAGTAAAGTCATATTATATCAAAATTTTTTAGATTGAAAATCGATTCGCAGCTATTATATATTGTCATGTAACAAGGTACAAGTTAAACTTGTCATTTTCTCCAGGTGCAGTGCCGCTATTTCTTAAGTTGCTGCATTCGCAACACCAGAATGTGTGTGAACAAGCAGTCTGGGCTCTCGGAAATATAATCGGTGAGTAGTTCAATTGATTTAAATAATACTGTTTTGCAAAGATTAATCATCCTGTTTATACTTCCTTGCCTGACTCAAACAATTCAGCATGAAACGAAACGGATAAAAAGCGTTTTAACTTAAGCTAAAAAGCTCTGGTTATTGTGTTTTTCAAGTGAAAATGACACTAGCTCTTGATGGGATTGATAGGTTTTTCGAGTATTCACTTTTTTGTTTGCTAGAACTTCTCTAATGTCCCCTAAAAAATCAAAAGTTCAATTATACAGTACATTCATGTCGTTGAAGTTATTTATTGTCGCTTGCCGTAGGTAGATTTTGTTTATATCAATGCAATTTACCCTAATTGATTGATATAATTGAATTGATATAACCAACACCTTGATTGATTGATATAACCAAGGTTACGGAGTCGGAATCCGATCTTAAATCTTCCGACTCCGGAAACTTGGATTTAACATTGAAATGCGTTCAACGACTGTTTTAAGAGTGTCGAAGCAAGACGCCCCCAATTTGTAATTTCTTAAATTTTTGCTTTCCCCATTGTACGGTTGTTATAAACTGCACCCAGAACACCGATTTCCTTTGAACGGTTTATTTATTTGTACAAAACTGTCAAAACCTTATATCTGGCAATTTTGCGACGTTACAGTCTTCCTAGGGTTTAAGCTTTTGTTTACAGTTGCCAACGAAAACAAATTTTTATTTGAAAATCCAAAAAAAGCCGAAATAACACGTAAAAAGCTATTGTGAAGTTTTATCGTATTCAAAAATAATTAAGAATGACTTGATTTTGTTTGATTTGTCGCTAATATAAGTCTCAACACTGTTAATTCCATAATTTGAAAGCATGCATTGCAATCTACATATTTTCCCTGATAGATTTCAATGCAAAGCCTCGGGTGTCATTTTACAAAACGCAGTCATGCGTGGCCAAAGTCGCAGAAACCACGTGCTTGCAATTTTTAATCTCACTGCTTTATCGGTTTCCCTAAAAACTGCTTTTTTTCAATCAAACTTATGGTTCTGACCAATATACATTTAAACTATTAATTAGAATAAAAGTCCCGATAACTGCAATATTTTGTTTCATAGCAGATAATCATTTGATTTTATCCACGATTGGGTTTACATGTACATGAACTGCACCAAAATAAATTGACTCCCCAGTTTTTAAGTGCGCTCAGCGAACCAATTATATCTCTTTTCCTAGACCAGCGTTTCTTAAACTGTGTGTCCGCGAGCTTACTTAAAGTGTTCCGCTTAGCTATGTACATGACAGTTTGCAAGTACGTCATAATGAGCTTGCACAATCTTTGCACATTTTTAAAAAAATTCCCATTCTTATTTCATAATTACGTTCTGTTTCAACTGAAACTTAAGCAATTTTAGTTTTTTGACCTGCAAAATTGAAGTTCATTTATATTCTTGATAAATATTATTTGTGATTAGGAATTTTTTGAATAAGTGTTCCGTAAAATAAAATGATAAGATTAGGTATTCCGTGAATAAAAAAGTTTGAAAAACTCTCCCCTAATCGAAGTACCAGCTCAGTATCAAAAAACTCCTCATCGAGGCAGCCAAGGTCATTTTACAATCAGAGACCAAAATGACTTTAGCTTTAATATTAAATAGTTTTCTGAGATTCTTCAAGAAGGGAAAAGAAAAACAAACAACTAAAATAATCGCTCGACTACTGCTTTAGTTAGCAAACCATACTTCTAATATCTTTACCTTTTGTTTGAATAAGCACTGTAAATGACTACATACCAACACCGTAACTTGTCCTACAATACTTACTTCGCTTAAGAACTGATTTTCTTATGGAGTCAGAGATCCATTAGAAATTGAAGAAACCGCCCAGAATTTTAATCCACGTGATTTGTCGTCAGGTGACGGACCGGCGTTGCGAGATTACGTCATAAACCTGGGAGTAGTTCATCCACTGTTGATGTTCATCAATCCAGATATACCTATCAGCTTTTTAAGGTGAGAGTTTTCTTGTAGTTTTGCTTAAACAAAAGTATTTTGCAACGAACTACATTCATACAATTCTTTTTGTCTTAAAAAATCATAATTTTACTCTCAGCTTAACTGGTACTTTTGAAACTGCCCAGATTTTGTATGTTATTGATTAAGATGAAGTTTTAAAACTCTGCATTGGTTAAAAAGACTAGTTTCATTTTTTTCACATTTTTAATTTTGGTCCTGATCTATAATCTTTTAACAGCTATTTTACTAAGAAGTTAGTTAAGTATTTTTGTATTTTTCAACTTGTGGTGGAAGCTTGTGCAAATGTTAATGGATGGAAAAGTAGTATTTTTTGTACCTGATCATTTTATGCATTTAATTTTTATTAATAATAATTCTGAAAAATGTTCCTTATTCTTGATTGACTAATTATCTAGTTTACACCTGCACCAGCTGCAAAGGCTTCACGTTTTCTCATATAATTTGAGAAAATGTTGTTGCTTTTTCAAAACGAACAATTTGATTTGCGGGTTAGTTAAAAGGCATTACGCATGGCACGATTACAAGGTGGCGCTGTCAGGTTTTCGGTTTTATTCATAAGTGAGAAAAAACACTTTTGCCTGGATTAATCGTCATCTCTTCAACTTGGGGGCACTCTCGTCAATCACCAGTTAAAAATCACCACTTGGGGGCACACTCGAATAGGTTGGGCTAAGGGTTTACTTTTTTACTACCCCAGGCTGTTGACTTTGGCAGATTGATGCTGACATTGCTAGAAGAGCATGTAATTGCTTAACTACATTGTAAACGTTTTTGGGTATTACCAGTCGTTTCAAATGATATTCTCTCTGATTTTGAATTGCTGAAGTGTGCAAACTAAATTTCTTTTTTGAAACATATAAATTAAACAATGGATATTGCAGAACAAATTTTGTGTTGGTAGCTGGTTAACTTCAATTTGAACTCTGACTGTCTTTTCATATTTTACATGACATTATTTTTAGCTGGGTGCTATACAAATTTTGCTACCAGTAAAACTAGTGTGTAACACTTTAAAAAAGGGTTGAAAATACTGCCTTAATTAAGCCGTAATTAAGACCCCTCGACGCGCGAATCGGCGAAGAATAGAATCAACATCGAAGGAATCAATATTTGCATGTGTTTAAAATTAGTGCTAAACAGCCGCCTCCTTTTGACACGATCGAACGTGTCTATAAGGGAAAGCGCCCCGCGACAAAACGCGCCATAGCATGAAGCACGTGAACGCTTTTTAGTAGAACGGCTCTGTTTCGCAGAAACGTCACGTGGGTTATCGTCAATCTCTGTCGCAACAAGGACCCTCCCCCCCCGATGGAGACGATCGCGGCTTTGCTTCCCGCCTTGTGCGAATTGATCCATCATCCTGATTCGAATGTAAGTGAAAATGATGATAAATCTCGATATCATCATCCTCATCGTCTATTGATTCCGTGATTAAGTCCCGCTTGCATTCCCATGTCTTTGCGAGGCCAATCTCAAATTGACCCACGTGTCTTCCTCAATCGCTGTCAGGTTTCTATTCTCTTCACGCGGATTCTTCAGAGTAAATCTTAATCAAGTTGATAAAACAACAGAAATAACGAAATTGTCTCGGATATGTTTTTTTTAAACAATAGGGTGAGTAAAACTCGATGTTCGATAACTTACATCAAAAACAGTTTTTATGCAATAAAAAAGTTGTTTTTGTCTTGCTCAACCAACTTCACTGTTTCGTTTCAAATTCTTTCAGATTTTAGTCGATACAGTCTGGGCTCTATCTTATCTGACCGATGGAGGGAACGATCTTATTCAGATGGTCATCGATTCCAACGTGGTGCCGTTTCTGGTTCCCTTATTGACACACACCGAAGTCAAAGTTCAAGTATGTATGAATGATTGACTTCCGTGACCAGGCGCAACTTGTTTAAATCTTTGAGAGATATAAGAATTTGATTGTAAAACAAAATGACAATAGTTTAATAATAATGTCACAAATATTTTAAAATTAAAATTATAATATAATGCCTTCACGAAAATGCTTTTGTTACGTTACAGTCACAATCGTGGTACACATGTGTACCATTGTTATTTTTTTGTCGATTTCAATTGTTGTAAGCCCGTGAGTTTTTAATTGAACGACAAAACTTTTCGTGTCAAAGGAAGCACCTCCAATAGAAACCGATTAAATAATTGTATTAGCTCTTCAATGTATTGCGATCTTGAACGGCACTGTTATATGTCCACCGTTTGAAGCACGAACTTTGTTTCTGGTTTTTTGTTTGAAATGTGAACGTCAACTCATGACCCCCTAAACCAGGGCATGCTACTTAGCTACGATGGTTACTCTGCTTAAAGCAAAGCAGCAGCCTGGGCAATACAATACAGCAGGCGATTACATATGTCCATGCGAAATATATAAATAAGTTTTTATATGTCTGGTTTCCATACGTTTTTCAAACTTATATCTGAAGCAGGGCGTAAACCGAACCCGAACCGTAAACCGGTACGAACCGGTATTATTGAACCCGAACCAGAACTAAACACGAAAAAATTGAGTTTACTGAACCTGAAACAAAACTGAACACGTAAAAATAAAAGTTGCTAAACATCAACTATTATTATTATTTATTTTTAACTGTTCCAGTTTAAAATAATATTCCACTGATTTTAATTTGTAGTTTATTTTCTGATGAATCACTGTTTTGTGTTTAAAGCCGCTGCATTTTGTTTGGTCACTTACATAGCAAAACTGAGACGTCATAAAACGACTTTTCAGCCCATAAGTTAAAGTAAAACGTTGGTCATGTGGGCTAAATAAAAAAGCGCAGTTGTAAGTAGATGGTATGCTAGAGCAGTTAAATGAAAGATTTATTGAAATAAAGACGCACCAGAGATCTATACAATGGTTATTATGTTTAAGTTTGTTTAATAATTTAGCGCAAGGATGCAAAACCTTTTTTGCTATTGCTGGCCGCATTTCAAAGTTCAACTAATGGCTGCTTGTAAGTTGTGGTAGTTAGATGAAATTACGTATTAAGCTTATAAAATTATAAGTTTCATCGATAATATGCTGTTATACAGATTATAATGGAACGAAATGTCACATTTCCTAACGATCAAAATCTATTCTAGAACAATTCGCAAAAACATTGTGTTAATGATTTTTTGACCTTGTATGCTCGCGGATAAACTGTCAAAATCAGTCAGCCCAGGTTGATTGGCTAACAAAATTGTACGACAATTTCTACTTAACCAAAGCAGCAAGATTATAATTGCTTTGAAAAAGCGAGAAATTTAATTTGGGTAAATTTGCAACAAGCTCAGTTCAGCGCGTAAATGGTTTCATCTAATGTTTTTCCATTAGTATAATGATGGCATGGTTATTTCTTTGAATCGCTGCTGTGTTTGGCCACTTATTTGTTGTGTTGCAATACAGGGACGTTATAAGCGTTTTTTTTGGGGGGGGCGATAAGTTGTAGCAAAGAACATCGACCCCTTCTCTACGTACTGCCCAAGGCACCTGAATACATGGGGATCCGCTGGAGGGCCAATAGAGAGTTCACCTTTTTTGATTTTAAAATTCCTTTTTGGTTTCGTTATTGAGAATTATGCGTTAATTTTTTTATTATAAACTTGAATGATTAAATATTTCTTTTAAATGACAAAAATATAACTTACATAATTAGTTATGTATCGAACTAATAAATGTACTGTGTCAAATCGCTACTAAAAGATTTTGTAGGTTTTTTGCTGTAGGATTGTGAGTGGCCAGTCCAAAAAAATGTCGGCAGCGTGGGCGAGTACTTAAAGCGCCGTGATTGTAATCGACTTGGTCTTGGTTCAAAACCTACTCGCGACATTCTTTTATGTCCTTAGGAAAGACATTTTACGTACTTTCCCCTGCTTGGCAGTCTTAGCAAGTACTTCTAATTTTCATTCATATCTCTATAGAACTAAATCAGGATAAAAATTTCAACCAGACAGCATTACCTTGGCATCTCCGGAAACAGGTCGGGGTAGTTGTTCACCCTATGTATAGCGCCTCCGTCGCTTTCCTGCGAGTCAGGAGCATAAACATAGAATTGAAATAAAAAACAAAGAAATCTAATAAGTGCATAGACACAACGATATAAAAAAGTTTTAAGACCTTATCACTTGTGTAAAATAGCCCCAAAAACTCGATATCAAAAATAAAATAACAAATAATTTCGCTTGCACTTTTCCGGCTTGCAAAATCACTACACTGGCCAACAAAAAAATTTTTTTTCGTGCCAAAGATGTTTCAACTGCTTTTATTTAGTTTTGGGGCACTGATGTCAAAAATGCAGTCAGCTTTTCTCTATCAGATCTAGTTTTCCTGCTATGATGCACCCACTATAGTGACAAAATGAGCTTAGGCGGCGTTTACTAAAAAATGATAAAATGGTATTGTATGAACACAATTGCATGTTTATTTTTTTGGATCTATCAATAGCAAGCCAAATCAGTTAGTTTAAGCAAGCATATCGACAATGGAATCCTTTAAAATGGTCAAATGTCAGCAATAAATTTGGATTTTAATGATCTCCGAGAATGAATGGCAAAAGCATCGTCACGTTTAATTGACCAACAGTAGTCAGCTAGCATGGCAGCATCCCACCTCCCTTGATACCTTATTTCCATTCACTAGTATCCTGATAAAACCGCTCCCCTTGCTCATCATTGAGATCACAAGATTTTTGGGGAAGCGGTCAAGATGGCTGTATAGGAAGTGAAGCTTGATACTTACGTATGTTAGCACCTCATATCTTAAACTTAAGCAACCTGTAATATTAATGAGTTTTAAGTCACAAACTAGAATAAAAGAGAGGACGTGCAGTCGTGCATTGTGCAAGCAATTAAACAAATTTAGAGTACAGTAGCCTACGTAAACATTAATGATGTCACAAACAACTAATGGATAATTAAGATATGCAACTGATAGCACATGAATTGAAATCTGTGATGTCACAGGGAAGTCTAGGAGCTAAACCATTCACCAAGGCCTTTACAAAAATCGAAATTCTTAGATAACTTAAAAAGTTGACTTGATAGAAAAGAACGGACTGCATTTTTGAAATTAGCGATCCAAAATTAGTCTAAATCAGCTCTTAAACCTTGAGCACCAAAAATTGTATTGGCCAGTGTATTATTATTATTCATTCATTTAAGTTTGTTGAAATAAACCATGAGTTAGTTTTACGATGAAATCTCTTCCACTTTAAAATTTCTGTGTATGCGACTGTTTACCATCTTCCTACAAGAAACACGTCAATTGACGCCGTTTTCTTCTAAATATAATGGGATGCAACTAAAGCCTTACAAATTAAGGGACTGTTGCCATCCCAACCTGTTGACCACCAAAAACATTGCCGAACAAGGTAATTTTTTTGGACACTGAGTATGTTTTTCAGGGCATAAAACATTTGTAAAGATGTTTGTTGACGGAAAAGAAGTTAGTTTATAGTCTATTTCAAATGTAATGTACACCAGACTCAACCATAAAATTATCTTTTTTGGGGGCCAATTGATTATTTCAACGTTAAAACTTACTCGTAAATTTTTTTTTTTGCACTAGAAAGACTTTTGGATACATAAAAAAACCTAATGTATGCTCAGTTATATTTGTAATGTTTAAGCTTGATAGAATCAGAAAATCATGATTTAAGCTATCGTCGTATAAAATTCTGGAAAAACTGTTTCCCCCTTCGGATAATTTGGTCTGATATGCCTATGGCTACAACCAACCAACGATGGATTCAGTTTGCACGTTTCTCAAAAATCGAAAGAAAAATTATTTAATAAAATTTAGTATGCCATGTACGAACCGAAAACTCGTGTTGGCCGCTGATTGTTTTTGAACCGGAACTGAACCACTATAAATAAATTTGCCGAATCTGAACCGGGACATTATTTTAAACGATTAGACGCCTTATCATAATATTGCTTTGACTTGAATGACAATTGCACAATTAAAAAATAATAGTAATGATCATACCCGACACCTTACCTTAAAGATTTAGTTCTGAATTTTAATTTCGCATCAGTCTTGGTGGGTTTGAACTTGCGATCGCTGAATTTTGTTAACAAGTCGTAAACTCTTCCTTGTCTGCAGACGGCTGCGGTGCGAGCTGTTGGGAACATCGTGACCGGAACTGACGAACAAACACAGATTGTTCTCGATTGTGGCGTCCTCAAACATTTTCCTGCTCTTCTCTCACATCACAAAGAAAAAATAAACAAAGTTAGTACTAATTTATTTTTGGGCTTACTGTGTTTAATTGAATTTTTATTGAATTCCGTTTTTCAAGATAGCGACTTGTTACATTAGGAACGTGTTCGCATTAAGGCTCGTTTCCATTACCAGCGTGAAATGGAGCATTTTTTGTTTGTTTTATTGATCTTTCCGCGCTTAAGATGTAAGCGAGCTCTAAGCGAACCAAAAAAAAGAAACGAACAATACTCCATTCCACGTTCGTAGTGGAAACGAGCCTTTTATGAGAGAGGAAACCTCGGTCTGCCGCTGCAAATTAAGTTAAAATTTCTTTGCAAAAGATGAAAAAGGAAACATAGAAGCGCAAAATTTGAAGTAATTAGTGCAGCACATGACGAAGGTGTACTTGCAGTGGGGCTGAAAACCAAAGCCTCGAGTTGATGATAAAAAGCTAAAATGGAAATGGAAAGTTTGGTGAAATTAAAAAGTCTTTGTGTTACGTCATGTTCGAACAAAAACAATTTGATGCCCTGGTAAAAATATAAATATTGCTATGCGATACGTTGGTGTTGGTATCGTATTGTGGAAGACAATGGAAGACGAGAAAAAATTGAGTTTTGTTAAAAGCATCAGTAAAAACATCGAGTTTAAATCGAGTGAAAGCATCAAGAAGTTTCATGAGAAATATATTCATGTTTTTTTGGCTAATCTTTACAATAAGATTAGTTAAGATAAAGTAAGAAAGCTTTGAACTTTGGTTTTATTTTGATGGCGCAAGGCCGGTAGCATACCCAACAATAGCCTCATGTTTCATTAAAAAATCAGTGTCTCTCACTTCGCAGAGAATCGACGCATGTATTTTGGAAATAAAACCCCCGATGAAATAACTGTTCGTAAAGATATTTTGTCAAGTTTTCAGCAAACGATATTTTTGACCCTGGACTATGTTAAAGGAGGCGGTCTGGTTTCTCTCCAACATCACAGCTGGCAATCAAGCCCAAGTGCAAGCCGTCATCGATGCCGGGTTAATCCCCCAGGTCATTCTGCACTTGAGCAAGGTAAACCATTCGGCGTGACGTCATATCTTTTTCAATTGTTCTGCGTTTTTGTTTTTCAAATATTGTGTAATATTTGATCAAAGCCATTCTGTATTTCCTCATAGCTAAATTCATCCTTGTGCCGTAAACTTGTTAACCGCGATCAACTGTTGGAAATATCTACTATAGAGCGGTTGTTTTTGTAGAGTGACTTTCAAACCCAGAAGGAAGCAGCCTGGGCGATCAGCAACTTGACTATATCTGGTAACAAAATCCAAGTCGCATACGTGGTGGAGCAAGGCGTGATACCTCCCTTCTGCAATCTTCTCACTGCCAAGGACAATCAAGTGATTTAAAATCCTAATTCTTTTTTTTTTTTTTCGTTTTAAAGAAAACTCGAAAAATAAAAACCAGTGGATTTGATTTCTTAAAAAGTAAGTGAATTTGAGCGTCAATAAAACGAGCAAAGATCACGCTGAAAAAAAATACTGTATGCGGCTGTAAACGCGCCTTTAGAAAAATGATTGATTTCGATTTGTATTTTGTTTGTTGGGGAGTCGTTAGGTGATCACTAATAGCAGTTTCATTTAAGGTTGTCCAAGTTGTACTTGATGGGATTAGCAACATATTGAAGATGGCCGAAGACAACGAAAGTGTTGCAACCATGATCGAAGAATGTGGAGGCAAGTTAATGTTGTTGAATTCGTTCTGCAATTATACATGACCACACAGTATTCGGCCTCTTAACACAAATCCTCTCGCAAAACAGTAATCATTTCCCATTATAAAAACTTCGTTTAATACTTCCGGCTACCGTTTAATACATCCAGTTCACAATCTTTATGCAGTCAAGAATCTGGACTATAAACAATAAAGGGCAAAGGTTAATAAAGTGAAGAAACAAGGTTTCATTATGCTGATTTTTTTGTGATGAATAAATGCCCCAAGTCGATTGCATTTCAACTTCAAAAGGGGTTGCTCACAATGCTGAGCTGCAGTTTTAGGAAAATCGCTTATTCGATCGGCCGCAAGTGGGTGGATTAACCGAATCCTACTGTGTATGCGATACGGGAGAGCGGCATATCTAAATTTAAATTATGTTGCCAACTGGATTCACTGTAATGGCTAGTCGTATATTGCACTTTCACTTCACCTGCTTCTCGTACACGCACCACACTGATATGTGGTCATATGGTCATCCTAATATGTGGTCACTCGCGATCAGCGCCAGCCCTATCGCCGTTCTGTGCTGCTCTGGTTCACATACCGTAGATGAAAAATTATTTTTTGTAATCGAAATTTTTTCCATACACATGTGCTGACAGTGTGCTATGAATAGTATTCTCTACATGTTATCGTTTTGCTAATACATTTACTTATTAATAGTATAGCGCTACTTGCGATTGTTTGTTTGTTCTTTAACTTTAGCAGACTTAACAGAATTTTAAACAGAAGTAACTTAAGTAATTCAAGTAAATATGAAAAAGCGATCTTTAGGTGACAAAACTTTGTGATGGCCGGCCTGACTAGAGTTGTACAAACGTAGCTCCAAGTTCATATGCCTGAATAAAGAAAAAATAAAATCATATAAAAATGCGAAAAAAATTTACTTTTCAAAAAACTTCGCACAAAACACAAACTGTCAATCATCTCATCACTTATGACGATCTCAGCTTTGATATCAAAAGCTCGCCAGCACTGAAGTACCATTCAGATTCCACTGAAGAAGAAGGAATTGAATGAAGGCGGCGCTTCCAATTTTTTTAAGAACTTTGCTATTTTATATAAAATAACGCTTTCTAAACATTTTAAAAGCAATTTACTTGGAAAGGTCAAGTAGTAATTACCTACTTGTTACAAGTAATTACTTTGTTACTTGAACCCAACCCCACCCTGCACTTAAAAATTAGTGGCGAATCGAGCCGTCTATCAGCCACGATAACTGCTTGGTATTTTGCTTGTCTGCAAAAAACCTTTTAACTTTTTTTCAAATTTTTGTCAATGTTTGTTTCGTTGCCATCGGTTTGTGACGCAACAAGGTTATGTGTCTGCAAAAAGACCAACGTGTTGACGATGACGTCATTACATCCTTTTTGAAGCCGCGCTCTGTTCTTGCACAATAATACAGTACCCTACTAGTGCCATCCGGTGTACAAAAAGCGAAATTACGATGCAGTCATAAAATGGAGCTGCATATTTGCGCTCAAGTTTAGCCGGGCCTTGGTTCAAAGCTTAATCTAAAATTATGGGGTGTCGTTCAATGGTCGCCGTTAGTAACATCGCAGGCTTTGGGGATTTCCCAAAATTAAAAAGTAATAAACTTAACTCGACGAATAATAAACGAGAACCAATATTGCAGTATGATTGGACATGACATGCAACAGCGATTGCATGTCATGTCAATAAAAAAT
Organism: Diplosoma virens; assembly: GCA_963680785.1. Lineage (NCBI taxonomy): Eukaryota > Metazoa > Chordata > Ascidiacea > Aplousobranchia > Didemnidae > Diplosoma > Diplosoma virens. The sequence continues at coordinate 6,423,278 of OY796888.1, forward strand.
ACGAACAAGATCTAAAAAACAGGTGACCGAGAAGATTGAATAATATTATTTTGCTTTAAAAGCAATCGATTACGATCTTTTTTGTGCTTGTTTTCTATAATTGTGTTTTTTAAGGAGGTAAATTACATTGTCAGTTCAAATATTTAGAAATAGTTTCAACAAAGTGTATGTTACTGATGCTCATTTACAAAACCATGTTAAGGCTTGGATAAAATTGAAATGCTCCAAAGCCATGAAAACGAGGACATCTACAAGCTGGCCTACGAAATTATAGATCAGTTCTTCTCTGGGGATGTGAGTTCAATATATTTTTGCTAATGCTGCTTCCACGTTTTTCATTTATTACTTGATTTGCATTGAATAATGCATGCAAATTATCGCCTTTGATCTATGCAAATGCTATAAGATTAAGACACAAAACCACTGCTTTGGTCTGGTCTATTTGCTTGAGTTTAAGTGTCGCAAAAAGTTTATTCGCAAGTCCGCCGGTACTAATCAGTGGTCTCTGTAATGAATTTTACCAAAGTGTTGGACTTTTTGCATCTACCTAATGTGGCCGTATTAGATTGTGCTTCTAGTCGACTACTTATACAAAATAAAAACTAATTCTTTTGTATTTCACGTGATTTCCGATGTATGTTTCAATTTTTTTATAGTGTTATAATGGGTTGGTTCTATAATACTTCAACTAATTTTAAGATAAACTAACAGCGCCGCCTCTTAGATTTTTATATAATCTACGCGAGGTGTTTGAAAAAACCAAAGTGGATGAATCAGGGGTGGGCAAACTACGGGACGAAAATCAAAAAGCCCGAGTCAGATTCAAAGTGAAGACTTTTGTAGAAATCGCTACATTTTAGGGACGAATGACATTTTATTATTAAAGTTTACCAATGTCAGTTATGTGCGGCCCGCGAATCATTTCAAAAGCCCCAATGTGGCCTGAGGTTGAAAATTATTGCCCACTCCTGCTCTAGGGCCTGGACCATTAAATAAAACTGAAAATATACACTCAATAAATTTTGGTTTCTTGTTGAGTTTAAGCATCAATAAAAACATTGCAATTAATCGGAAAAAAAAAATAGTGAATCAAACAGATTGGAAACAAGGCAACAGATTTTATAAAAGAAGCTTTTTTCAATTGATTCATTTTTTAAAGTCTATTTTTAATCTGATTTTTTAATTCTTTATCCCTAAAAACACATATTGACATTTGGTTTTTATCAAAATTGACTCAACTACTTTTTGGTATTGACAAATTTTATTAAACGAAAAAAAAGTCCAAGAGAGAAGACGATGTTTGCCATTTGTTGAATTTAATGATTCAGTAGCATTAATAGTCTTGTAATTATCTTGACGATTTTTATCCTTCTGTTTATCGCTCCCTCATTTTGCTCAGATTATTAAACTTTTAATTGTTTCCACACTCGGCACACGCCGCTATGTACTGATAGTATAAAAATTCTAATACAAGGCGTCCGACTTTTTCGGCAAAAGGGCGATTTTGTGATAAAAAAATTCTAATACAAGTGTTTATTTTGCTTTCATCCCGATTTATAAAAAGACTTTTTACACCAAATTTTTTTTACAAATGGAGAAGTTTTTGAACTTCTAAAATTAAAAATTCATTTTAAAAACTTATGTTTCTCACTCGTCATTTCAAGCAGGAACGCCGGAAAGTTTTTGGTGGGAGGGATAAAATTTAAAAAAAGAGCATTTTTGATTAAAAAGGCATTCAACAAACGCAAATTTTGGCGTGTTCGAGAAAATTTTACTAAAAAACGTAGTAAAGCCAAAAAAGATATTGAAAATTTTATTGAGCTTTATTTACTTGGCCGGCACCATACTTTTGGTAAGCCCAAAAAATTTGCTTTGATCGCTCTTGATGCAAATTCTTTTTTTGCTACGTTAAGTTTCTTAGTACCAATTTTTTCCTATACGTTAAGATTTATTGATTACATTTGTTGAGAGTGACTTTCTAAAAAAAATGCTCCGTCACTTTGCTAAATTACTGTTATTTGCTTTTTGGATCTTTTTAAAAAAAGTTTTGTGACCACTTGTCTAAATCAATATTTTACAAAAAAGTTAATTTTGCTCTTGATTATACAGGGTGGGGCATAAGTCCTGTTACAAAAATTCAAAACTTTTTTAAATAATGATATTAAAAGATTGCCAATAATTTCTTTGAGGTAAATGATACTTAAAAGTGTGTATTTTTATATTTCAGAACTTAAATATTAAAATTTTGTTTCAATGTCTGTTGAATTGAAAAGAAAATTCATCATAGAACATTATGAGAAGGGAATGGGTCCGCCTGAAATATTCAAATTGGGTAAAACATTCAACATTAACCGAATGTTGATAAAAAGAACAATAGATCGTTACCAGGAAACCTCCTCTATCAAAGACAGACAACGATCAGGCCGCCCTCGCACCTTAAGGACACCTAAACTCATAAAAAATGTGAGGGAAAAAATCAGGTGAAATCCAAGAAGGTCCATGAGAAAAATGGCCAAAGAAGCACAAACCTCACCAAGGACTATGCGGAGGATATGTAAAATTGACCTACAGATGTCCCCCTATAAACTACAGAAGAGACAGCTTCTTTCTGCACCCACAATTGAAAAGAGGCTCATTAGAAGTAAACTCTTGTTGAAACGCAATAAAGATGGCATGCTTCAAAACATCATTTTCAGTGATGAAAAGTTGTTCTCTGTTCAACAGTCCCACAACCATCAAAATGACAGAGTTCTAGCAAGAAGTCTTGAGGCAATACCAGGCAATGCAGGAAAGGTTTTCAGAACCCAAAAACCCGCGTCAGTGATGGTCTGGGCAGCAGTTTCTGAAAGAGGCAAAACTCCCCTCGTTTTCGTCCCACAAGGAGTCAAAATAAACAAAGAACGGTACATCGAAGACATCTTGGAGGGCTCATTACTACCGTGGTGCAATTCTGTGTACGGTGATGAAGTTTGGACTTTCCAACAAGATGGAGCGACGAGCCACACAGCTCGAGTAACACAGCAGTGGTGCAGAAACAATTGTCCGTCCTGGATTAACAAAGAAGAATGGCCTCCCTCATCACCTGATCTCAACCCTCTTGATTATTCTTTGTGGTCAATTCTGGAGAATGAAGCCTGCTCTGTCCCTTGCCAAAATATTGAAGCTCTGAAGATTAAATTGACTAAGTGTTGGGATAAAATACCCTTAGATGTTGTGCGTGCCGCTATAGGTGACTTCCCAAAAAGACTTCGCAACGTTGTGAAAGCACGAGGGAATCATTTTGAATAAACGTTATACCAAATTGTTCCTATACCATTTACAAATCATATTTTGTAACACTGTACAGTTAATAAAGTTTTTTTTTAGTTTAATCTGGATTTTATTTTGTAACAGTATATATGCCCCACCCTGTATAACAGTTGTAGAGGTGGGTCTAACGAAATGCTTCTGTTTTCGCGAATTTAAAGAGCATTATCTATCGCCTTGTTTCCGGCGCCTCTGATTTCAAGCTATGCAATATTTATTGCTGTGTAGTTCGATTTTTGCTTTGTTTTGAGCTTATACGCATTACGACGCGAAAGTAATTTACTTCCCGGCAGCTCTTCTTGCCGCCGACTGCAATGTACAGCTTATAATTATTATTACATAGCTCCGTGCGTTGTCGATCACGCTTTCTTTAAGTGAATTGTGCTGCGATGACGAGTGTGACCGCTTGGCTATAGAAATGAACATGACGTGTTTGCGCAATGCCGACGTCATCACGATCTATGTATGCATCAGCTCCAGTAGCAGCTATGAATTTATCTTAGTCCTGCCGCGGGAGATCGCTTATTTTTTTGTTTTTTTCAGCCGGACGGCGAACTTGCTCCCCAAGAAGGGGACATGGGATTTCAGTTCGATCACGGCGTGGCTCCTCCTCCAGAAGGCCAGTTCAAATTTTGAACCGGCCGTCGTGTTCTCCATGCATATACTCGGCTCTGAAGCTGCGTGCCTGTGTGTGTGTGTGTGATTGAAATGAGTGTGGGTGGAAATGCGAAAGTGTTTCTGTGTGCGTGTTGCAACAACGATGTATCAGATAGCCCCACCGAAAGCGAAAGGAAGACAGGGTAAATTTGTCGTTTTCTTTCCGCAATCCTTTTTTCGATGTGGCATAACCCGGCGATGCTCTTGAAAAGCTTGTTGATACTAACAAAATTGTCTTGTTTTAACCTTGCCCGGTTGAGATCCCTGCTGTTTCCATGTGGGCCCGTGCGGAGTTCTTATCGTCATTCGGCATCTCGTGTCAAGCGCTTCCCGCGCTCGAAATCGTTCATTTTTTTATGTTTGCACGACCTCATTTTATCTCAGTGCCCTGGTTGTGATCGTAATAGAGGGAATTCAGCGGTTGGCAAACTTCTATAGTAATATCAAGTCGTGAGTTTTTCTTGATTGTAGCCCCACTTACAGTCTCATGCTTCCTGCTTCGAGCAGTTCAATGCGCTGGCATTGTCTTTCAATAATTCATCAAAAAATTTTTTATTGAGTACTAGGAAAATGAATGAATCGGTAGAAATAGCAGCTATAACGCTGCAACCAAATGAGGCTGGCTTCCAAAATGAAACTCTCGTGTAATTTATCAAAAACTTTTTAAGTTACACCAAGTGGCGCGCAAAACTAAGTGTAACGCGGCCAAATAAAATTTCGTAAGCGGTCTACAAACGATGTATGGGCCTCCCAGTTTGCCAACTAGCGATGCAAGTGAACAACTAAGTCATCTCTATTTCAGTTGCGCACTCAGCATTTTCCGATATATCATCGTACTTGAATTTTAGTGAAAAGGTTACAACGCTGTGTTGTTACCATGAACACTTTTGTGTTTCTTTTCTTTTTTTTATTGAAGATTGCAAGGTAACTCTTGAAAAAACGATTTTATTTGTGTTGAACACTAAATTTTCCGTTCACTCCTTTAAGGTGGTTGTGTTTAATATTGTAAAAAAAAAGATTCGCTCACCTTTGATTTCAAATAGGAATAATTTTATCCGTGCTAATCTAGTAATTATTTTTTTTCCACTTCACCGTACAAAGTCTTGATAAGTGTTATTACGACTTGCTTGCTATAACTCTATTGTGCTTAAGTTTATCAATAGATGTCAGTTGTTTATCGGATCATTAATAAAGTGATTCTTTGTCAATTTCATTTAAAATAAATTTAATACTTGACTAATGTTTGTGTGTTATGTGCTTTTTAGGTAAATTACTTTAATGCTCAACTAAAATTTAATGACCTATCAATGTGAAAACAAATTTATTCAAATAACAAATAGTTAACTCTCTTTTTTTTTGCGCCAACATTTGCATGTGCGCATTATTAAACCAACCAGGATTTAATTTATTGTATTTCATGTCTTCCTTACTTTTGTATAAATGGTATTAGAGCAAGATTTGTTTTCGTATTTTTCTCTTATCCTAGAAATTATCATCATTTTTTTTTTCAATTAAATTTTCTAACTTGGTAGCTTTATAGCACAAAGATTTTTTAGCTTAAAATCTTACAAAACCATAATTTTTGTACAGTCAAACAATAAAAGTTAATCCAACCACGGTTAAACTACGAAGTCATGCAACTGTCATGCGGGGTCACACGAAAAACTATTTAAACCATGTTTTGTTTTTAAAAGTAAATAAGCCAAACATCATTGGCAGTGGTGGCCTTACAAAAAGGGGAGCCTGGCGCAAGGAAAAAAAAAGGAAAATTTAGTAATCTTCTAAAAAAAAGTCATTACTTTCAATTTATCTCCAAATCCTACATTTTCGTCTTAAAACCGTAGTGATCTCAAAAAAAAGGTCATCACTTTGAATCGAGTACATAATTCCTACTTTCGTCTTAAAGTTAAGGTGCAGACAGGGGAGCCGCCATCATTGCCGTACTACGAAGAAATAGAGCAATGTTCTACTTTGGGGGCAGGTGGGGCCGCTCCGTACTAAAGCCATCACCGATCATTGATTGCTGTAAACGAGCAGGTTCAAAACTAATCGAAATCTTGAACTCATCGCAAATAGCTTGTGTATTAATTTTTTAAATAATTCTACGCCTAAAGCGCATGCTTCATGCAGTTGAAGAAGAATTAGGTTTATTTTATTATCACTTGCAAAATGTTATAAAACCGAGCAGTTGCATTGGCAGGAATATTTTTTTAACATTTTATTGGTAGATAAAACTTATTACGTTAGTAATTAGCTTATGGTAACGGGCCAAATTTTTTAATATTTGCAAAAAAATAAATTGTTTTTTCCAAAAAAGTCTGTTATTTTGCAAAAAACTTCTGCAATTACTCGTGGTTTCTTGCACTTATCAATTTAAAAAAGTTTATCCGAGGATCAACTGGGATTGGCAAACTTGTAATCATTTTCAAGAAAAAGGAGTAAAAAATTTTAATGGTTAAACAGTGCATCCGCATAAATTACTACCTAAGGCCGCAGATTGTGCACCGTTTCCATAAAGTGTATGTCTATTGTCTATGTGTTGTAAATCACCAATATTTAAAGCAATGACGAAAACAATCTATTTATCAGAAGGTCGCACAAGTTTTATAACGATGTTTTAAACAAATAGGGGAGACTGGGGCAAATCGAGACATGGGGTAAGTTGGTCCAACCTATGTAGACTGCTGATACTGTTGGTTGAAATAATCTGTTGCGTTAACATTGGCTACATCTTGCTGTAGCAACAATACTAGTTATGCGATACGGTCGTTAGCAGTGATGGGATTCAAAATTTTAAGAACAGGTTCTCTTTTGTATCGAACTCGCTAACAGCAGTTTCAGTGTTGGGATTCAAAGTTTTAAGAACAGGTTCAAAATTAGGGTGTTTCCTCTAAAAAAAAGGTCTTCACTTCGATTTCATCTCTAATTCCCCTATTTTTCTCCCAAAATTAGGGTGTTCTCTAAAAAAAAAGGTCTTCACTTCGATTTCATCTCCAATTTCCCTATTTTTCTCCCAAAATTAGGGTGTTCTCTAAAAAAAAAAAAAGATCTTCACTCAGAATCGTTCTTTTCACTCTGAACAAACATCTGCAGCAGATTGAAACTGTTACATTAAACACAGAGATATTGAAATATATAGATTACGTAAAGTTAAAACCGAATTTGCTAAACGTGCTGGAATTCCAAGAACGGGTTCGCTAAACGTGCCGAAATTCCAAGAACGGGTTCGCGCGAACCCGTGCGAACCCCCTGAATCCCATCACTGGTCGTTAGCAAGTACTTATTTCAGCTGATAAGAAAAAATTCAATTTTTTACAAAAAAAGTTAATCTTAAAAAAGCAGGTATGTTGCTTACTATTTCTGTATGTATATAGTTTAATGCCACAATGATAACAATGCTGATTGTGATAGAATAATGTGGTAATTTAAAATCTATAGCTGGCCTAAATCTTGAAGTGAAGTAAAGATACAACACTTAGTTTCAAAATGGCGCCTTTGGGGTAAGTTGGGACATTGTCATGAGGGCAAGTGGGACCACTGTCCCAACTTACCCCAATACTCTTATAACTTAACTTCCAAGTGGTAAGCATTTGTAATGTCGGCTGCGTAATGCAGAAAAATACGTATTAAATAACCTTGAGCTATTTACATGTAAGTTTATGCAATAATAAAATCTTTCAATCTAGCTTATCAAAAAGTTCACGTGTTCAAATCTTATTAAAAGCAAGAAATATAACCTACTGGTAAAAATTTATTAATTATGATGTTATCTACAAGTAGAACCAAAACAAATAATAAAAATAATGCTCATTTTAAATTGCTTTTATCGTCTTTTTTAAGTGGAAGAGTAATAGCCTATGCCTCGAAAATATACAAAAAAGACCAACAGAGGACAGACTCCAATAGATTTCCTGAAAAGGGCAACAGGTGCCTTGCGGCAAAGTTGTAAGCTGCGGCAGTCTGCTCGAGAGTTTAACGTGAGTAAAACCACACTGAAGCGCTTTGTCAATCAGATGTCAATTGATGAGGATATACAGCAAAAAAAGTCAGGCTGCAACCGTGTGGGTAACAGACATCGCATTTTTTCTACAAAAATGGAAGAAGACCTCGCAAACCATATTAAATCATTAAGTATAACATGTTTTATGGACTCTCAACAAACAAATGTCGCCGACTAGCTTTTGAATTTGCAATACAAAATAATATCACGATACAGGACAACCGGAAAAAAAGATAGCAGGAATTGACTGGTTCTTACCATTTAAGTTTAAATATGGACTATCTGCGCGAAAGCATGAAGCAACATCTCTGGCACGTGCAACAGCGTTCAATCGCCAGACTATTGGGAAATTTTTTGATCAATCAGGCGATCGCTACAAATTTGAAATGCACGATATTTACAACTTAAACGGAACGGGTTGCACAACTGCGAAACAACCGGGGGGTGTGGTTGCACCCACAGGAAAATTGGGTCAGTGACTAGTGCTGAACATGGAGAACTGATCATTGTCTTATACGCAGTGGGAGCATCTGAAGTTGTAGTGCCACCAATGTTTGTCTTTCCTAGGGTTAATTTTTGGAATAAATATTATTGGTGGGCCATTAGGATGTACTGTATAGGAGGTGTTAACAAGTCGGGCTGGATGAATGAAGACTTGTATGTCAACTTCATTAAAAAAGTGCCTCAAGTTGTAGGACATGTGCCAGTGTTTACAATTAACAAAACTGACATCTCCGCATTTCAACGGAATGATGTGATTGCAAAGTTACCGGAACCAGTGAAGAACACTGGAAGCACCAGAAAATGTAATCAATTGGTGTTTCCTGTTGATATAACACATTGGTTGAATTAATTTTCTGCTAAAAATTGGTCACTGGGAAAAAGATGTGTTGTTTTTTGTTGTCCGCAATGCACAGTTGCATGTATGTTTAGTAGTAGCCTACAGTTGATTGCTTTTAAATTCTTCTTTTTCTAATAAAATTACCTTTATGCGTGTGTGTGTGATAAATATTGTAGCTGTCCCAATTTTCCCCATAGCTTGTCCCGACTTACCCCATGTATGGGGTAAATCAGGACGTTTGACTGCGTCATTTTAAACCCTGTTTTTGGCTGTTTCCCAATTTTGAAAACAAATGGTACTGCTCATGTTAATTTATTAGATTTTGAAGTTTTCCATCCAAAGTTTCATTTTAAAATATTTTATGTAGTTTCCGATTTATGGTCCAAAAACTGAAATTTGTCCCGACTTACCCCAGTCTTCCCTACCAAAGACAGCTAAGCTCACATAAGAATTTGCCGAAATCTTTACTCTTCATGATTAAAAGAATTCGTCCCTAAAATTTTCCTAACATTATAGAGTTGAATAACAATGTACACGCTGCAGCATACACAATTACACTTAACATCATAGGGGAGACCGGAGCTAGTTAGAACAAAATTTATAAAAATTGAAATTGTAGGGTTTGAAATTGATGAGAAAGATTTTAAGCTAGTCTGGCATAATGACCATTACATTGCACAATTTATCACAAAAGATCGATCAAAAATTGTAAGAGGTTTATTTACAAATTACATTCAAATAAACGTAAGTTACTTGTTCCAACTAACCTCTTATGCGGGGTTTGTTGAAACACGGCATGGGGTTAGTTGAAACACAAATTGTTTGTCCTTATGCCGAGTTTAAAAATTTGTTCTCATGATGTAAGTCAACCTATTGAGGATTGTAACTTGATAAATCAACAGGAAAGTCAAACTTCTTCCCACAACGTTTGGTTCCCCTTTTTTTAATGGAACTGGCAGTTTAAAGACAATGTCTCCTAAATTGTGGGTGAATTCCATTGAATCATGAATGTCTTCTGGAAAGATAAAGGTGGGACGTTCACTCACCAATGCAGAGTGATAGGATCGCTTTAAAATTTGAAAGTTACATCACCATCTTCAAAAACATTAATCACTTGTCCGACATAATATCTTTTTTTTGCACTCAATCGGACCAGGGCAAATTCTTCTTCTTTGATTTCGCTAGGTTTGTTGACTTATGACAATTTTTCGTCCTCGGTTGGGCTATTATCCGAACAATTCTCCTCTTCTGATAAAAGCGGTAATGATACTTCCTCAGAGTTAGACTCAATCGACGCAGTTATTATGCGTTTACAGATGTTTTGGGTGGTTTTCTTTTTTTCAACATTTGTCATAATTTGATTTTTCTCAGGAATGTCAGTTAGAATTCTAATTTTCCCTCTATTTGTACAGCTCTTCCTTTTTCTTGGAGCTGCTTTGGTGAATGGTCGAATGTTTTTGGGAGTAACATTTAAAAGAGATTGATTTGTAGATGATGAAGGTCTTTCCGAAATTTGAGGCTGCTCGTTGAATAATTGTTGATGTTTTGATTGGGTAAGATTGTCAGTATCAACACTAAGAACAAGCCTATCAGTAACGTCTGATGGCAAGAATTTTAAATCAATAAAGATGTCACGGCCAAAAGGAAAACTTCCAGCCACTTTGAAGCCTGATTGAATATTAACGGGTGTGAATGCTCTAGGAAAAGCCCTTACAATCATATCAGGAATGTCATAAATAGTCATTGTTTGTCCTCTATTTTCTTTCATCCAACAATCATAAGCGCTATTGTAATAACGCTTGAAAGTCCATAAACTGCCCTATCAAGTGGCTGCAGTTTATGAAAGCAATGGGGTGGAAATGAAAGCAAGACGATACCATGCTCTTTAGTATAGTCAATGGTTTCCAGAGTGACGTGGCTTTGGTAATTGTCCAATAACAACAGCACTTTACCTTTATTACTCGGTCTAACCTGTGACACAAAATGTTTCAACCAGGGAAAAAAGTTTTCCGAAGTCATCCAGTCACTCGGAAGAGCTCTTACAATGGAACCAGTTGGAGCACCCTCGAAACCAGTGTATTCTGGGAAATATAAGCATGGGATCATGTTTCCAATTGCACTATAGTTGATGTGATACAATACAATAGTCACACTTTTCATCGCTAATTAGCAAGTCACAACGTCAACTCGTTTTGTTGCTTCTTCCTTTTTCTAACCCCGTCTTTGAACAACTCACAAACTTTTCAACATTTTGTAATTGTTATGTGGCGGAGCAGAAATAAAAGAAACTGAACTGAAAAACTGAACTGAACACTAAGAGCACAACAAAGTGTGACAAGTAGTCCTCTCTCTGCCAAAATAACAGCATCGACTTGCTTAACACCGGTTGTAGCAATAATTTTTCTTGGTTTCTGTATTGTGGTGCAGCCAGTCTCATCAACGTATTTTACGCTAAAAATTTTACACCTTGCTTACGTTTTTGCTTCAAGCCATTTGAAATGAGCATGGCGGATATAAATCAATTTTATACATCATTAGGTAGCAGCAAATATTTTATAAAATGTTGAGGGAGCGAAAAAACAGCAATGTTTTAACTAAACCCGTGGTTCAACTCAGGGCTGCGAACTCGAAACATTTTTAATCGAGTTCAAGTTCAAGTTCGAGTTCGAGTTCTTTAAATTTCAATTTTTTGAGTTCGAGTTCGAGTTCAAGTTCACAAAATAGAGCTGAAAAAATACAGTCGGAATAAAGTTAAGAGGATAATTCAACCGCGAAAAACTGAGCACATGTTAAAAATTGCTTTGTCATCAATGTTACCAATTTTAATCTATTATTTAACAAAATAAAAGAGGGTAGCAAATTATAATTGGGCACCATCGCTGAGAAATATTATAGTCAAATTTACTCATTAAATGAATTCAAACTCCACAAACTTTTTTTGAGTTCGAGTTCAAGTTCGAGTTCAAAAATTTTTATTTTTCGAGTTCGAGTTCGAGTTCGAGTTCGGCCAAAATTGCTGAGTTCTTCGAGTTCGAGTTTGCAGTCCTGGTTCAACTAGCCCCGGTCTCCCCTAATTCATAATTGATACGAACGATATGATAAAGGAACCGGAGAAGAGCAGAATTCGGACTAAAAAAAGAGCTGACTATCCTCTCCTACGTTTTAAGCATGGCTTCTATCGCGAAAGGTCGCCGCATCACGTACAGTAATCTCCCGCTTAAGTTCGCAACTTGAATCTGAACAGCGAGTGCGAACTTAGCTGGTAGGTGCGAACTTAACAATTATACCTAAGAACTAGAATACAAGTCATTCTGTGACGGAGTCACAAAACTGCCTCGTCCTTGATTCTATTTGAATAAGGTTTTGGTAATTAAAATTTTTTGTTGTATAATATTGTATAAATTTTTATTTAAAAATTGTGAAGTTATGGCTCCAACCAGGGAAATTATCAACATGATGAAAGAAATGGAAAATAATATAAAGACACATATTCAATAAACAATCGAAGAAGCACTGAAGAGACAGGAAATAAAATTTAATAATAAAATTGATGAAGTATTTTCAAAACTAAAAGATCAAGAAAAAAAAAATTGAAGATGTAATGAAAAGTCAGAAGTTTTTGAATGATGAATTTGAATACTTAAAAAATAATGTATCAAATTTAATGAAACTTGACCTGCAAAAAAAACTGATGATTTAATGAAAGAAAACCAATGTCTCAAAGATCAATTAATTGAAGAGGAAAAAATGAGAGATGATTTGGACCAGTACAACAGAAGAGAAAATTTAGAATTTCATGGTATCCCCCTAAATCCAAATGAAGATACTAACCATATCATCAAAACCATGGTAAAAAAATTAAACATCAATTTAAAAGAAAATGATATTTCAACCTCCCATCGTCTTCCAAAATCTTCATCAAATAATCCTCCAATTATAATTGCCAGATTTACAAACAGAGACATAAGGAATTTAATATTTCAAAAAAGAAAAAATTTAATTGGAGTACGAGACTATGGCATTGATGGCATGACAAAACTATTCATCAATGAAAATTTAACTCCAAGAAGAAAAAAGCTGTTCTCCTTAGCATATAAAAAAAAAATTAACTCAAAATATCAATTTCTTTGGACATACAATGGTGATATATTTATCAGAAAAAACACCACTAGTGAAAGAATCAAAATCACCTGCAAATCTGATATCGATCAACTTCTGTAAGTCACTAATTTCTCAATGTAATATAAACATGTGTTTAGTTGTTTTTTTTCTTTTAAAATGTTCAACATACATGAATCTGTATGCAAACCAAATTTGAGTATCTCTGAATTTTGTAAATTACTCTGTGAAACAAGTTACACAAAACATAATATTTTTCTTCATATGAATGTAAGGAGTCTTAACAAAAACATAAATAAAATCGATGAACTGCTTGGGTTGTTACCCTGCTCTCCAGAAGTGATGGTAATTAGTGAAACAAAACTTAAAAATATAAACTATAATATTACATCTATTGAAAATTATCATTTTCATTCATCAAATTCTCCAACAAACAGTGGAGGTATTGGCATATATTTAAAAACACCATTAAATTATAAAATTCGTCCTGACTTATGCTTGAATGAAGACTTAGTTGAAGATATTTGGGTTGAAATTAATTCTAATAATTGTAATAAAGCTTACGTCGTGGGGGGGATTTACTTCCATCCTCATTCATCAATATCTAACTTTCAACTTAAATTAGAATCTGTCATAGAAAAAATAAATTTAGAAGGATTAAACTATTTTATACTGGGTGATTTTAACATAAATTTATTAAGTGATGCTCCCTCAATCATTCAATATAAAGAATCTCTTGAATCATTAGGTGTAATTAATCTTATAAATTGTCCTACAAGGTACATGAACATGCAAACTCCATCATTATTAGATCATATATACTGTAATAATTCCACAAGTAATATTATTTCTGGCTCAATATCTTATGATATAAGTGATCATAATCCAGTTTTTGTGATGATACCCAAAAATAAAGTTTCACCAGCAAGTAGACCACCATGTGAAATATTGAAACAAGATTTTTCAAATTTTTCTGAAGTTGATTTTTTAGATTCTTTAACAAAAGGCTTCGACAAAAGCAACCTAGGTAATAACTTTTCAGACCCAGAAGCAGAATTTTCAGAATTTTTGAATATATTTCTAGAATGTCTCGAGACTCATGCTCCAAAACAAAAACTTTCTAGAAAGAAAATCAAATTTTATTTTAAACCTTGGCTGACAAAAAGTATTCAAAAAAGTATAAAAGAGAAAAATAGACTTTATCAAATTTCTTGTAAACATTCACATACATATATTTATTACAAGAAATACAAACAATACAATAACATACTAACACATGTAAAACAACAATCAAAACAAAATTATTTTCAGTACCAGTTCGAACTTAACAAAAACAATAGTAAAAATACATGGAAAATGATTAAAAACATAATACGAAAACCTGCCAGTGATAGTTTAATTACAAACATTAAGTGTCCAGAGTCTAATAAAGATTTATTTTCACCTAAAGACATATCTTCATGTCTAAACAACTATTTTACATCAATAGCAGCAAAATTGGCAAATTCTCTTCCAAAAACAAGTCTTTCAAAACCATTAAATACTGTTTCCACTTGCTCTTCATTGTTTATTAAACCAGTAATTGATGAAGATATCATAAGAGAAATTAATTTATTAGACAACTGTAAATGTGATGATACATATGATATACCTGTTAAAATTCTTAAATTAAGTAAAAACGTAATAGCACCTACATTATGTTATTTAATCAACAATTGTATTAATAAAGATGTTTTCCCAAGTCCATTAAAAATTGCCAAAGTATTACCAATTTATAAAGGTGGTGATAGAGACATTGCTTCAAATTATAGGCCAATTTCCATCTTACCCCACTTTTCAAAAATTTTTGAAAAAATTCTTAAACATAATTTAACTGATTTTATTAATAAGTACAAAATCATATCAGAAAATCAATATGGTTTTCAGGAAAACAAAAGCACTAGTGATGCACTTATTGAACTAGAAAATTACTTGCGTTATCAGCAGGCAAACAATAAAATTACTTGTGGAATTTTTCTTGATTTGAAAAAAGCTTTTGATACAGTAGACCACACTGTTTTAAAACAAAAATTAATTGCAATGGGTATTAGGGGGCTACCTTTTGATTTAATTTCTTCATATCTAGCAAACAGATACCAATTTACATGTATAAATTCAACTAAATCAGATAAAAATTTAATAAATCATGGTGTCCCACAAGGTAGTGTCCTTGGCCCTGTTTTATTTCTCCTATACATAAATGATCTTCCAAATGTTTCAAGCTTAAAAACTCTTCTTTTTGCTGATGATACAGCACTTTTTGCCTCTGGTAATAACTCATCTTCAGTAGAAAAAGTTGTCAATGAAGAACTTAAAAAAATTGAAAATTGGTTGCTCAAAAACAAGCTTACTTTAAACACCCAAAAATCAAGCACTATAATGTTTGGAGAAAAGAAAACTGAAAATAACATGATAAACATTCATATAAATAACAGTCAAATTTGCCAAAAAGACGAAGTTAAATACCTGGGAATTGTAATTGATAAAAATCTAAAATGGAAACCACATATAGATAAATTAACTACCCAAATATCTCAATCTGTGGGAATGCTGTATCATTTAAAAAAATATCTTTCCTTTAATAATCTAAAGCTCGTGTACCATGCACTTATAAAAAGCAGATTGCAATATGGCATAGTTTTGTGGGGAAATGCAAATCAATCAACACTAAAAAACCTTAATAAAATGCATAATAGAGCTATACGATACATTAGTATGCAACCATATAGAACAAGATTAAATAAATTGTATGCAATTTCCAAATTATTAAAGGTAAATGAATTGTACCAATATTCTGCAATGAAATTCATGTTTCGATTATACAATGACAGAGAGTTTAAAGATAAAATCCCTTTAGTAAATGAAATTCATGCTTATAATACACGGCAATCAAGCAATAACAACATCTTTATTTCACATTTTTTGGCTTGTAAATCTTCTAATAGTCTTAGAGTAAATTGTATGAAAATGTGGAACAAGCTGCCAATTAATATAAGAACCGAACAAAGAATTAAACCATTTAATAGATTATTGTACCAATACCTGCTAGATACCTATGAAATTTAATCAACATCCAAATTTTACCCATATAAATTATTAATTCATAGTATTAATGCAAAATGAACTACATGCATAATGCATATTAATTTAACGTCTTTAAGGTTTTACTTTAAGAAATATTATGTTTTGTATTGCTCTTTGTGCACCTCTTTAATCCTTAATTGCTTGCTGAAATCTATTGTTTTTTGTTTTATGCTAACTGTCTTATTTCAATAAATTTTATATTGAGACTTATTCTGTTGTTTGATTTAATCTTATTGGCCTTTGTTTTGTTTTGTTTTTGTACTTTTCTTTGTTTTTTTATGCTCCTTTTCATTATTGTGCTGTTGGATTTGTGCTATTTGTATCTACTCTGAAATCTGTTATGTTGTTTGTTTTATGCTACTACCTTTATTTTCAATTTAATTTATGGTAAGATCTATTTCTGTTGTTTAATTTAATCTTATAAGCTTTTGTTTTTTGTTTTTTTTTTTTTTTTTGTCCTTTTACTGCTGGTTTGATTGTTTGATTGTTTGTTTTTTTTGTTTTTCCATCGTCGTGCTGTCGTTTTTTTACACTATTTGCCTTTATTTCAAATCGAATTTATGCCGAGTTATTTTCTGTCGTTTAATTTTATCTACATATATGCGGCCTTTGTTTTTCTTGTTGTTTGTTTTGTTTTCATCATGTTTGTAAAGTGATTTATAATTTTATTTTAATTTATGATGTAAAATGTCTTATGCTAATGTTTTTCTAAGTTAATAATCAATTTTACATACCAAAAACTTAATTTATTAAATTACTTGTAATGAAACTTTTAAATAAGCTGGGGGTAGTGATTAAATGACTTTTGTCCCTTCCTACCCCTGCATCACATCTTTAATAGTGCACTTTGATTTGATATATATGGCTTATTATCAGTTTGTTTTAATTTCAAAATGTAAAATTATTGTTTTTTTGTGTTTTAAGCGGTAATTTATTGAAAAGATTTGATGCAAATAAACAGATCTCTCTCTCTCTCTACCTAAGCGATTATTACGTAACATAGAACCTGCACAATTATCAGTTGAAGTGAAAACTCTCGTCATTTAAGCTAGTGTTTTAATACTAATGCTTCATTGACTTAATATAAAAATTAATTTTTTGCAGGCAAAGGTAATATTATTCACATAATAATATCAGGAAAAGTTAAGCAATTGAATGAGTCAGGAAGATTGGAAGTAATCTCCAAATTGAATCAGCCAAATCCTCCTAGTAAACGAAGTATTGCATGACAGTACGGAGTGAGTGAGGCTACTATTAGAAAAGTCTGGTCAAAGCGAGAAGATATTCGTAAGCATTCCGCTCTGATGTCTGAAGAAGCAAAAAAGAAAACATTCAGAGCGTCTGTGGGTAGGTTTACATTGTGGATTGATAGCATGCGTCGAGCAAACCTGCTTGTTTCACTTTCCCTCACCATTTTAAAAGCAAAGAAAATTGCTGAAGGACTATTAATACCGCAGGATGACTTTAAAGTGTCATGGCAGTGGTTTAGCTGATTTAGAGAACGCTGTGGAATACAACAGTTTCTTCTTCATAGTGAAGAAGCAGAGGTGGACCGAGAAAATTCTAATCTTGTTGCAGCTTTGGATAAGTTATATGCCATAATTGCAAAGTATGATCCTGAAAATGTATATAACATGGACGAAACAGACTTATTTTTTTGTCTGCTGCCCAAATCCACCTTGTTTAAGCTGTTTGAGGATGTTAGCAGCACACGAGGGAAGAAAAAAGCTAAAGAAAGAGTGTCACTTATAGTTTGTGCAAATTCCAAAATCCCATGCACATTAATTGGAAAACCCAAGTTTCCAGCTTGCATTAAGAATTGGAAATGGCCTGTCAAGTACATAAGTCAGAATAAAGCATAGATGGACGTCTCCACATGTTGGAAATGATTTGAAGAAGTGTTTTATCCTGAAGTAAAAAAGAGAAGATGATGCCCAGTTCTTTTATTGATGAATAATGCTCCTGGTCATTTTCCAGCTTTTGAGAGAAATAACATCAAAGTGGTGTTTTTCCCACCCAACTGCACAAGCTGGAAACAGCCTTGTGATATGGGAATTATTGCAGCATTAAAAAAAAGATATAAATATTTATATCTCAAAGTTATTTTGGATTTCTACGAGCTGGATGAGAATTTAAAAGCGAGCAAAAAGACTCCCCAGAAGAGCAGCAAGTGTTGCTTATGGTAACCCTGCTCAAATACTAGATGCGGCTCAATATATCAAGCTTGCTTGGGATGCGATATCGAATGTGACAATAAAGAATGCGTTTAACAAGGCTGAATTAGTAACTTTTAAAGGTGGAGCTTATGAAGAAGTTGATATGATGGCTGATCTATTGTGCAGCTTCAAAGTATTAAATATTCCAATAGATGAAAGCACTCTAGATGAGTTTGTGCATGTTGATGACAAAAACAGTGAAGAGTTTTCATATGAGATTTTGGATGACGTCAATGAGGTGTTAGAAAGTATACAAGCAACAAATAATAATGAAGATAAAAATGTACGCACTGTGGTCAAATCTTGCGCACATAGTCCAACACCAACAGTAAATGATGTTACTTATTGTGAGTTTGAATACATATACAATAAAGTTCTTGAAGTTGAGGATCAGTTGTTGTGTCCCGTTATGCAAGCTCAAGCAGGAAATTACTATAATGAACTGAGAAATTCCTTTGAGCTTTTTCAGCAAAAATTAAGGCAGGTTATTTGGGATGCAAAACGCGGAAGAGAATGAAATATGCATCAGCTGATGATTTATGATTTGTTTAAATTGTGAACATTTTTATTACTTGTCTAATTTGCTGTAAATATCAATAAATTTTTCTAAAAGTTGAATCTTGATTTTTTGGAAATGTTTTGCGAACTTAATCGGGATGTGAACTTAAACGGGTGCGAACTTAGCCAGGAGATTACTGTACCACACTCAGTCATGGTATCGAAAGTTATAAATATGTTAGCCAGTAAAAAAGCGACTAGTTTTGAGCAGGTAATGGCAAAGCTGATAAAAGTATTGTTGTTAAATAGGCCAAAATTGGATAAATTATCAGTAATTCTTTGCAAACGTCGATAGGCCATCAGTTTCAAGGTGTAACCAATTATGGTATAGCTGGTTCCAGTGATGAATTCTGGGGTTTTGCACAGTTCCCCGAAGTGGTTCTTGAAATTTAAGCATGTTTAAAGAACCCGATTTTAATTTAATGTTATCTATGTATCTCTATATCTCTTTATAATGAGGAAACCTGTTGTTAGTAAGTTCTACACAAAAAAGAACTTGTTCTTAAAATTTTGAATTCCAAATTTGGCCTGTTCGTCCCTGTCCATAAGACTTCTTTTTATATTGGTGTTTTGAATTTAATAAGTTAGAAACCAGTACTTAAAAATATTATAGCTTGCTCAAATATGGTATACAACCACTGATAAGGGTCATTAATTGCTTCAATATATTATTGCATTATGCTATAACAGATAAATAACACTATTCCATTCCAAATCAGATCTAGCAATTAACAGCTGCAATATATCATTTATAAACTTTACTCAATATATGGTATAGTTGCTTGACTCAAAGACCTAACTGGTTCCTTTGTAATCTTTTTGAAGCATGTTTGCAAAGCACACATTGAACAATTGAAATTGTACCTGCACCTTTAAAGGTAATCCTGTACTTTAGCGCAGTAAATAAAAAAGATGACTTTCATCAAAAAATGATGCTTCAAGAATGCTTTTCATTTGTCTACATGGCTTTTTACATTCTCACCTACCACGCTAAAATACAGAATTACTAAAAGATCTTTCAAGTGATAGTAACCACAAGGGCTCTGGGTTAGTTTTACGAACAAAAATCGCTTATGGTGACTTCTTGATGAGACCCGAAAAAATGGGGTCTCTTTGAGAAGTCACCATAAACGATTTTTTTTTGGTGAAACTAACCCAGAATCCCCCTTTCAGCACCAGGATGGAATAAAGAAGAAACCTTGGTGGGAATGTAAAAAGCCATGTGAAGTTGTAGACAAACAAAAAGCATTTGTGAAGCATCGTTTTTGATGGCAAGTCATCTTTTTTATTTTTTTTGCACTAAACTACTATAAAACAGGGTAACTTTGATCAATTAAGGTAACGGCAATAATATTTGATTTGTAGTAAAAAAAACTGCGCTGGAAAAAAACCTCAATTTTCTATGACACCCTGGCTGAAATTAATGTTGGTACCAGTGAGTTTTGATAAGTTTCAGTGAATTTTTGGCAAATTTCGGTGAGTTTTGGTAAGTTTCAAAAAAAGAACTTATTGGAAAATTACATATCTTTTCAAACAACTAAAAATCATATTTTTGAACTCTTACAATATTTTAAAATAAAAACAGTGATCAAAGTTAACCCAAATGTTGTTCACTCTATTTTTACATTGGTTTTTGATGTGTGATCAAAGTTACCCCAAAGTACGGGGTAACTTCGTTCAGCAGTTTGGTTGAAAGGATTTAGCCGCAAAACTGTTATGACATCATTAAAATATTTTTTTTGATGGCTCAGAGGCAGAGTGTTATGATTAGCAGGAAAAAAGTTTTCTTGTTGACACTGTCAGGTTGTTAGAAGCTAAAAACCTCCAAAATTGATCAAAGTTACCCCATTTTACAGTACAGGATTACCCATTTGAAAACAACACTCCTTTCAACTCTATTTTTTTTCAGTTTTTTGCCACTTTTTTTATTTCATTCAATTTAGTATGTTTTGTCAATGCTGTAAAGTAAACTTTTCTATTAATAATACTTTATGAAAATTTGATAAATAAGTAATAACAGATTAATTAATAGCAGTAATGCTCATAATGTTTTGTGCTCAAATAGCAGTCAACAGATTTATACAATTTACATTAGTGGATAAAAAAAGTATTAAAACAGGGACAGTCAAGACCATTTGTAGCTAGAAATATTAGAAGTTATTTTTTTAATTGGCTTATAAACTAAAAAATAGCAGTTCAACAAGTAGTCTGCTGCTTACATTGTGTCTTTGGCACAGCTCATTATATTTTTCTGATAGAATTTTTTCCTATACAGTTTAAATGCCAGCACTGTTTCAATCCAATAGTCAGCAACTCCTTATTGTATAAAGGTCTTCGTTAAGTTAATTTTTATTGGTCATCTTGCCTAAAATAAAGTTTGGTTTAACTAATTTGTGTTTATAATTTAGTTGGTTTTGGTAATTATCTGCCATGATTTCAATTTATAGTCAATATTTTGCATATGTCCCTGAAAGCAAAAGTTGAACTGATTGATATCCAATTTTTGGTTAATATAAATGTTAATTCAAATATGTTAAAATTGATTTTATTACGCAGTGATATTATCACTTGGAAATTTTTATGTAAGATAGAAAAGAATCTGTATTGATTATAATTCAATATTAGAATATAATAATTCAATAAATATAATACATTATACAGTATATAATTCAATAAAAGAATCTGTTATGCACCTCTCGCAACATTGGTGAGCAATAAAACAAAAATGTCTCTGTCTGTTTGGAGGGTGCAAATTGCATTATCTACGGCATGTATAGCAGTTTGTTGATTTGGTGAAGCATAAAGAATTTTTCAATGCAACAGACAAGTTGTTTTCTCACTGTTCTATATCTCCGACCTAAATGTTTACATAATTGTATCCTAAAATATATGCTTCATCAATGACCATGAAAATGGTCTTATCTGAAAGAATGTTGTGAATTCACTTAACTACACATTTTCCCATATCATGTCTTGCTTTCGGCATGCTGACTCAGATGGAGCTTTTTTGACCCATATATTTAAATAGGGCTTGCAGGACAGGATTGTTAAGTTTGTAGAAAGAATTAGCAGCTGTCATTTTGCATACTTGAAATTCATACTTGAATGAAGTCAAAGTCTCAAATCAAAAAAGAAACTTGATCAATAATTATTAATTTCTAATTCTTAATTAGTTTTCATGCTGTACATTGTCTTTAACTGATATGGTAAAGTATTATGTAATGAAGAATTGTTTTTCATGTTAACTTATAAGCAAGTCTGAAACTGCCTTCACATATTTTCATTTTTGTTTTTATATCTAAAAATGAATAAAAGTAAACAAAGAAAAATATTATACATTAGTTTACAGTTAAATCTATTTCTTGATCTTAAACTAAATGTTTGTTTTCAAAATCATTTGCTTAATCAGTAAAAACTTGGGTTTATTTTTTCAAAAAATTTGAAATGTTGCAATAAACCATTCAAATTGCTTTTTTTGTTAATAGGCTTAATGATTGGTAACTTGAAGCAAAATGTCTGAAATAAAAAAAGAACATCAATATGGTGAAACTATAGATAAATGCATTACTGATCTGGCCATTAAAGTAGGTATGTTCTTTGAAATTTGTTTTGACTGTTGTAATATTTAAGCAAAATGTTTAGCTCAAAAAATAAGTATTTTTATTATTTTCAATTTTGAAAAAATATTAAAAATATGAAAGTCTTAATTCAATCAAAGATTTGTTTATGACTTGCCTAAATTTTTGTATTTTAAATTAATTTCAGTTAATATATTTATTCAATTGTAAACTGCCCTTAAAAGTAACCTGCCCTTGAAAGTACATCATACAAAATGGCAATAGAAAATTATTATAAGCTGTCCTTGAAAGTAGGCCGCACCTCCAACTGTAAAACTTAAGTTCTTTAATTTATAACTATCTGTGATGCAACAAGAATGAAAATAAAAATTAAGTTTAAGAAACACATTTTACAAACAAGTTTTGGCTATTATTTGTATATTATAAAACAATCTTTACAGTAACTTTTCCACTTTCCACATTCCTAACCCTTGCTCTTTTACTATCAAGCAGCTAGCATTGACTGCTTCTTCGTTTTCTTTCAGCTGCATTTTGGTCATCGATAAGCTGATTTGTGCTGCTATTTTCAGTATAGATACTGGTGCTATTATTTAAAAGTCTATGCTCAAACAATAAAAACTACTAGTAATTAACCTAGTTTTTCGATGGTAGTTACACTTCAATAGTTCTCAATTTGTAGCAAGTGTTTAGAATGTTCACTTCTGAGGTCGTTACACTTTGTGTGATTCTTATTTTCACTGAAATGCTGCGATGAACTGCCTTTGAAAGTAAGCTGCACAAAATGAAAGCTGAAAACAATGTAAGCTGCAGCTTACAATTGGATGAATACAGTATTTAAAATGTACCTTGTAAATAACATTTCAAATATTTCTGTTTTGATTATTTTTTTTGAATTGATTAATTGCTAATATATGTACAGCTTAGTAATATATGCATGCATTTATACTTCTTATTAGCTATTCATTAGTAAAGAGCATTTGTAAATCAACTAAACCAACCATGAAAATAACAAATTAATTGTGTTATTGATAAAACTTGTTTTTTTGGACTTTTAAATCTTTTGTAACTTTACTAAAAAAGTGCTGGTCAATATAGTCAAACAGAGAAAATTGTAGATTATATTGTTGCAAAATAAGATGCACTTCAAGCTAATGCAGCAATTTTGACAAGTAATTATGCAATTAATGTATCTTACTGCCCTGTAACATTGGCGTAAAGATAACTTTCAGTAATTAACTTAGCCAAGACCTCAAGAACAAAAGAACAATAAGAGTTGAGCCAAGATCTTAGAATTGAAATGACTATTATTATTATTTATGAACTTTGAACCACTTATAGATGCTGTTAATAAACTATTACTTTCATAGTTTTGAAATTATTAAAAATGGTACAAGCAAATTGTTATTTTGAAAATTATTTCAGGAACTGGTATTGTTGTCGGAGGAATATTTTCATTATTATTTTCAAGTAAGTTGTAAACAAAAGTTGATTAAACTATTCATAACCTACAAAACTTTTTCAATTGATTCTACTTAACACTATTTTTTTATTTTTGAACTTCTCTTTTTTATTACATTTAAAATAGTTTTTAGGTTATTGTCAGAAAATTTATAATTTAATTTTTTTAGATGGTAACTGTTATTCTATCATTATATTTTTTTCATTTGCAAAAATTGAAAAGTGAGATCTTTTCTAAATTGTGAGATCTAATTTTTAATTGCAATTTTTATTTGTATCTTAACAAAAAGTTCTCTGCTTTGTGCCTTCTCTTTATAGACTGCAGTATGTCTACATAGCTTTGGCTTTACAGTCTATGGCATACCGAAATGCATAGAAATTTTTCACTTCAATCTTTTTTTTGTTTAAGGAAAAAGATGGCCGGTAATCTTAGGAACTGGAGTAGGAATCGGAATGGCTTACACCGCTTGTGAACATCGGCTGAGATTTCCACAATTGTACACAATACATGTTCCGGTCAGCATGTTGCTATTTAGATTTCTGTTTAAATAATTTTTTATTTTTGAATTATTGTTCTTTATACGAGTTTTTCTACATTGAGTTTGATTATAAGACTGTTAGTGTAAGGAAGGCAAAGCAAGGCAACCGTATATGCAGTATACAACAGTTATTGTTTATCATAATTAGGGCTCGCGGAAGTTCTTTAAGTCAATTGTTTTTCTGGGCTTTTGCATCATGAACTTCTACATAGTTAGTTTATGCTGCCCAAAAGTTTTTTTTATTGAGATTTATATGTCAAAATTAAGTCAAAAACTTGAATGAAGTCAAAGTCTCAAATTTTTGCCACAAAAACTCATTTGCTTATTTTTTCCGTTTTTCAAGCAGCTGAAAATACTTTTAATATTTTGTGTCTACACTTTATACCAGGTATTTTAATATGTTAAAACTTTGGGGCTACAGCCTCTAAGCATCATTTTTACAACTTTAAGTTTTTGTATCAGAAATATAAATTAGCATATTTTACAATATTCTTAAGCCCTTTATTTTATTTTTTATTTTATCTTTATACAGGGTGATTCAGCGAAGTGTGCACAAATAAAAACTCATCTTTCGGACTTATAATTAGGTCAAATGAAACAAGTTATATGCTGTGAAGATAGTAAATTTAATAAGCTTTCAGAAAATATACAGGTTATTCAATATAACCCCCTTTGTTTTTGATTACTTTCCGAAGTCGTGGCAGAACCTGGGCACATGTGGCACGCACCACTTCTGGGTCAATTTCGTCCCATGCCGATGTCAATTTTTGCTTTAGAGAGTCCAGATTTGGATGAGAAGTGCGGCAGGCTTTTGTCTCTAAAATAGACCATAACCCAAAATCCATAGGGTTCAAGTCTGGTGAAGACGGCGGCCAAAGCTCTTTCTCCCAAAAACCTTTGAAATTGCATCGAACGTCTATAGGCGAATGCTGGAGGAGAAAGTCCTTCCCTGGGTCCAAGCTTGAACTGAGTTGGCCGTGTGGGAGGTTGCACCGTCCTGTTGAAGAGTAACTCCTTGTTCTCCGACTACTTCTTGGACCCAGGGAAGGACTTTCTCCTCCAGCATTCGCCTATAGACGGTCTGGTTTATCTTGACCCCTTCTTCAATGAATATGAGAGGAGTTTTCAGCCCTTTTGATGTTGCGCCTGCCCATACCATTACGGAGGCGGGTTTTTGTCTTCTGAAAGAGCTGCGACGCTCAACTAGGACCATGTTTATGTCTGGAAGCCAAATCCTGTCATTTTGATGGTTATGGACAGCTTGAACAGTGAAAAGTTTTTCGTCTGTCCATAAAACTTGAGGCTGCGTGCCATCGACAAGTTTCTTGACCAAAACCTTTGCTCTATCGAGCCTTTTCTTCTTAGTGGCCTCCGACAAGAGATGTCTTTTGGTGAACTTCAATACCAGATTTTAAATTTTAACTCTTAAATAATAAGAAACTGAAATGTTAATAATTGAAAGTTAATAATGGACGAAATACATGTACATAAAACTAAGAAAAGTATTTGTGCACACTTCGCTGAATCACCCTGTATTTATCCTCCTGACTCGCAGGAAAGCGACGGAGGCGCCAATACGTAGGTTAAGATATTACCTCGACCTGCTTCCAGAGATGCCAAGATATTGCTTTCCGCTTGTAATTTAATAGAGATATGAATGAAATTTAGAACTGCTTTTCAAAACCACCAAGCAGGGAAAATTGCTGTGGAGTATCTTTCCCAAGGACACAACAGAATGGGGCGAGTAGGTTTTGAACGGAGACCATGTTGATCATAAGCGTGGCGCTTTAATCACTTGACCGCGCTGCCGACACTTTCCCCTGTAGTGATTCATATATGCCGAATGCATGGTTGCAGCATGCTCGGTTTATGTTTTATTTTGTCAGTCGTGCCTTGCTTATAATATTTATCGTGCGAAATTTTGTGCAACAGTGTTTCTGTGTCACACGGTCGGTGATTTGGATATTCGGTCATACTCACTTTATAAAGTGACGTGCTGTACCATTTCAGAGACAGGCGACGAGCTTCTATACGGCATGATTGCGCTACTCTGTATTAGAGACGTTTTAAATTATATTTAATGAATAAAATTGATTAATAAGTTTTGTTTGTAATATTGTGTTAGGGTTAGTTTTAAAACAAACCCTCTAATCCTAACCCTCCTCTTTGCAAACTTTCAGCGCTTTCCACCGCCGGGTGCAAATTTATCAGTTAAAGAATCCTTGATCAGTATCAGTGCCGAACCGAACCTGGTTCACCATGTTTTCAATGTAAACGGTACAAAAACAGCCGAGTGAAGAGTTTTTTTTCGTCGCCACTTCCAAGAATGGTGCAACATATCAAAGTGAAGAACATTTTTTTATTTTTTCAAAGTAAAGACTTTTGCTTTTGGTCTTCAAGTCGTCGTCGTCGTTTGAGGGATATCCACTCTAGGTCAGACACAAACAGTACTGGAGCCGAGGGTTTATCCTTTTACTACCCCAGACTGCTGCACTGCCTGGATCAGATGCTGGCAGTGGTGGTATTAAGCCAGCATCGAGTTTCGTCATCCAAAACCGTCAGAACTCGTTCTCCATGTGGTGCCCGATGTATAGGGCACGCTATTAGAACATGGTCTGCGGTTTGTTCAGAGGCGCCACACTCGCAATTCGGTGAAGGAGCGAGACCCCATTTGTGCATGGACAAATGGAATCACCCAACACCAGTCCGCAATCGGTTGAGCTTAACCCAAGCTGCTCGGAGTAAGCCCATCCCAACAGGCCTGGCACCAGTCCCGGGCACAAAAGCACGGAGCCTGGAAGCACCCTCACATTACTCCGTTTTCCATTTGTGATTTGTCCATTTAGAAGCGCGGATGCCAAGTCTGGCAAGAATGTCTAAGAGATTTCGCGCCGCTGGCACAAACGGGCGTCTGGATCTTAGTCTCACTTGGCGAGTATCTGAGGACCCACTTAAAAGACCATACAAGATATAATCAGGGTCCAGAGATCCACGATAAGCCAAGGAGAGTGGCTCCCAGTCGGCGAAGCTCAGCTGGCTGGATGCCTGAGAGTACAGGTAGGTGGTCCGTTGGAGTGGGACGCAGGCATCCAGTGACTATGCGCAAGGCGTCGTTCAAGACACTGTCGATGAGGCTAGTGTGAGCACTGCGACACCAGACTGGTGCACAGTACTCAGCTGTTGAGTACACCAGAGATAAGGTGGCTATGCGTAGTGTTTTAGCACCAGCACCAGCACCCCATCCCGAGCCCACAAGTCGCCTCAGCAGTGTGACGCGCGATGATAGTTTTTTGCGCAATGCCACTAGATGGTGACGAAACGTGAGCGATCTGTCCAGTTTTACCCCAAGATAAGTAGGGGTTGGACAGAATGGTAAAAGTCTATCGTTGTTGTAGACCTTTAGCTCACGTTTGGCCTCTCGGTTATTTAAGTGAAAGGCAGCCGTCACCGTCTTAGTGTGACTGAGCTTCAACCTCCAAGTCTGGAGATACGCTGAAAGTGTAGACATGTCTTGGCTTAAAGTCCCATCCAAGTCCTTCCAGTTTCCAGAAGAGTGCAACAATGCTAGATCATCAGCATAAGCAAACATTTTCGGGAAATCATGGAAGGAAGATCGTACGTATAGATATTAAATAGGAGGGGAGCCAAGACCGATCCCTGATGAACGCCGTTTTTAAGACGGCGTAGCTGCTTTGCTTGCTGTCACCGGTGGTAAGGGTAAAACTTCGATTTCGGACAAGCTCCATAATCATTTTAACCATGTGCCTGTCCGGAAGTAGTCTCAGCAGCTTGCAGGTAAGGCCACGGTGCCAGACAGTGTCATAGGCAGCTGTCAGATCGACAGATGATAGGTGCTTTCTCGCAGCCTGGGCCGTGAGTAAGTCTGTTCATTGATATTAAAAATGACAGAACGAAACCGAACCTACCAAAACGGAAGGGTATCCACCCATTCCGATGTTCAGTGTGGGTCTGCTAATCGGCAAACGTCCTTTTCAGGACGGGGCAATGACAGGGTAAAACTGACCTTTTCAGGGCATATTGCCAACAAGTTCCGAAGACCCACTATACTTCAGCTGAACATCGAAGGTCTCACTGCAAGCAAAATGAACGTTCTCCATCATCTCGCTATGCAGTTTGAGGCACTCGTCATCCTACTGCAGGAGACCCACTGCATTGATGCAGAGAAGTTGGTACTTACAAACTACCAACTAGCTGGGTCTTCTTTAAGCAGGAAGCATGGCCTTGTTACGTTTGTCCACGAGCGACTGAGATACACGCTTTTGGACCAATCTCCACCGACATCGGAGATCGAGTGGCTGTGTGTGGACGTTGATGGCTATAAAATAGTCAACGTCTACAAACCACTGCCAACGCGATTGCGAACCCTAGATCTCCCAGTGTTTCCTCACCCCTGTCTCTACGCTAGCGATTTTAACTGTCGCCATGCTGACTGGGGCTACGATGACAACAGTTCGGACGGTGAGTGCTTGGTTGGCTGGGCAAGTATTAATTGTCTTGCCCTCCTATATAATGCCAAGGACGCTGCCAGTTTTTATTCCGGCCGCTGGAACACCGGTACCAATCCAGATCTAGCTTTCGCTAGCGTAGGTCCAAACAGTCGCTTACTGGATAGACGTGTCCTTGACAAATTCCCCAGGTCACAACATCGACCTTCGCTTATTACACCACCAAGGTTTGCTATGGCAGTGCCAAGCATGCCTTTTAAGCGATGAAACTTCCGCAAGGCCAAATGGAGTCACTACAATGCTTTGACGAATAAATTCGCAAAGACTTTGTTGCCGCCTGATTCACTTGATGTAGATGCGGCTTACCAGGACTTCTGTAACACCATTAAGAAAGCAGCCAAAAAGACTATTCCACGCGGGTATCGAAATAACTATATTCCGTGTTGGGATGCAGAGTGTGAATCCCTCTACAAAACCTTTCTGCAGTCTCCTCAGGGAGACGACTCAAGTTTGGCTACTACAGCTCTGCTTGCCAAGCTTGACAGAAAGCGTAGGGAACGATGGTCCGAGGCAGTTCGGAGCATTGACTTCTCACACTCTAGTCGAAAAGCGTGGAGTATTTTGAACAATTTTTTCTGGTAGGTCACGACACTCTCCTCGTCACTGTCCCGTTTCAGCCGATGCTATTGCATCTCAGCTGGTTAGAAATGGGAAATACGAGGCTGTTGATCGCAAGTCATCTCGACTTGTCTTTCAAGAAGTGTCTGATCTTTGGAGGGCCACAACACCAGACGCAGTAAATATCTCTGACAATTTTTCACAGAGAGAATTTACTGCTGCCCTCCAACATTTAAAACCAGGTAAAGCTCCGGGACCTGATTCCATCTGCCCCGAGCTTATACTCCATGCCGGAGCTGCTTTGAAGTCCTGGTTACGTGACTTCATTTCTTCCTGTTTGCGCCGACTCAAAATTCCCAAGATCTGGAGAAGAGCGCTTGTGGTCGCGATCTCAAAACCAGGAAAGCCTGTGGGGGACCCAAAGAGTTATCGACCGATATCTCTGCTCTGTGTCCCCTGCAAGATTCTCGAGAGGCTTATCTACGCCCGCGTCGAGCCATTAATCGATCCACTGCTCCCTAAAGAGCAGGCTGGGTTCCGACGCGGGAAGTCAACCGTAGATCAAGTTGTTCTGCTAACCCAGAACATCGAGGATTCTTTTGAGGCTAAGGAGAAGGCCGGTCTTCAAGTGAGTTTAAAGCACATATGTACGTTTTAAATACAAGTGGTGGTTGCGATCAAAATCAACTCTTGAATCTGGCCCTCGAGCAAAAAAAACCATGCCCACCCCTTATGTAAAAATGTTTACCAATTTAAAAGTACGTAAAAAAAAGAATTTATAACTAAATCTTATGTATGTCAAAAGAAACGTGCTTGTGAATGCGTTTTATAAAAGTAGCTGCGTGACTGAGAAATAAATAGCATCATATTGATGGCAAACGCAATCAACACGGTCATGGTTCAAAACCTACTTGCGTCATTCCGTTGTGTTCTTGTGAAAGACATTTTACGGCACTTACCTCTACTTAACGGTCTTAGTAAGCAATTTGAACAACCATGGCATTTCTAAATAAAAAACTAAAAACCAAATAAAAGATTTCAATCGGACAGCATTATCTTTTCATCTTTGAAAAAGCAGGTTAGGGTAACCCAAAGTATAACGCCCCCGATGCTT
Organism: Diplosoma virens; assembly: GCA_963680785.1. Taxonomy (NCBI): domain Eukaryota; kingdom Metazoa; phylum Chordata; class Ascidiacea; order Aplousobranchia; family Didemnidae; genus Diplosoma; species Diplosoma virens. Next base: position 6,453,871 of record OY796888.1, read on the forward strand.
TCCTGGAGGATAAATATAGGTGAAAATGAAAGAAGAGTTTATAATATCGAATTTAATTATCGGATTTGTAATATACGTGATAAACCAAAAATTTTTATCTTCTGCAATAATTTAACAAAAATAAAGTTTAATTATAATTAACACTCACCCCTACAGGCTAATGTGTTTTGATAAATGTAAATTATACAAACATTGTGGATTTTACCTTTTCAACATACATCAATATACTGCATTTGCTAATTTTTATCATCATCATTTATACTTATCCTTTTAACTCGCATGGCAGCGTCAAAGGCGTTAAGAGAAGCGATTGCCCCGACTGCTTTCAAAAATCCCAAGATGTTGTTGTGCGGTCGAAAGGTTTTTCTTTGGCTTTTTATTTTCTATTCAGTAAAATAAAGTAAAATCTAGAGCTGCTGCTTAAGGCCCGTTTGCACTATGAGCGTGGAATAAAGCATTCTTTGTTTATTTTATTGATTTTTTTACTTCTTTCTGCGCTTAAGCGCAAAGCGAAGCAAAAAATCAAACACAGAATGAATAATTCCACGCTCGTAGTGGAAACGAGCTTTTAGATTGTCAAACAGAAGATTATGACGTGAAATGTCTTTTCCAAGGACACTTGACGATATGACGAGAGTAAGAGTCTGAGAGAGGAGTTGAACCAATGCTGCGTCTATCGCATTTGACACAACACGGCGCGCCTGGCTACATGGCGACGCTCCAGCTTTAGCTGAACTAACCAATTTTTTCTTCAATAAATTAAGTTTCAAGAAAAATTGCTCAGTCTATTTTCGACTGAAAATTTTGCCTACTTAGAGAGTTTAAAATCTTTAAAAAATATCATTGCTGTCACGAATGCTAAAAAATTTAATCGTAAGACAAAGAATGCGAGATTTCCATCAGTCGCGCTAATCTGTGCAATAATTCAAGTAAAACTTTTTTCATAGAATCGCAAGTCTACTAAATTATCAGATCTGCCGTTAGACCCCTTGCCGCAATCTAACAAAGAAAGTGACGTCAACACGACAACAAACGTGGATGAAACCACTCAAACCTCGTGAAAATTTTTATTGAAGTCTATCAATCGTTGCTTATTGATTTCTGGTTTGTTTTTTCCGTGATATTTTGGTATCGCATCATTAGCGTAATTTTTGTTGTAGTAAAATTGAGTCGAGTATGTATCAGCGTCATCTTCTTTTTAGGATTTAGTGAAATATGATTAACCCAAAGCGTCTGTGGTTGCTAAATGACAATCACTTATTACACTGATTCCCAACCTTTAAAATAGAGGACCGTTAACAAATCAAAGCAACTTTTGCGACGCGGTTGATGCCAATCCAAGTGAAAACCGAAAAAATCTTGACCTCACATCTTTCCAACCCCCTTTTTCTTTTGAACATCATCTGAAAATTTCCTCAATCTGTGGAAAAAGTCCTTTGCAAGCAACAGAGGTCATCCAAAAGTGGGAGACTAGATTGGCTTCTTTGAAGGTTAAGGGAAGGCTCCTTCAAGATATCCTTGTAGAAGGGGCAGCAGCAACACATAGACCTACAAATAACTAACTAGTATTTTTTAAAATTCCAACAAAATTGTGCCAAGTTTCCGAAATTCGCTGTTATAAAACTCACAGCGTTTTAAAGATCTTGCATTTATACTGTAGTATAAAATTGAAATCAATTGTGACGGACAAACAGAAAAGTTAACATGGACCGAAGCCAATCCTCAAACCAACGGGTGATAAATACCTCCCTATGCTACTTGAACCATCAAGCACCGAAAACCTTATTAATACCAGTGTCGTTTGATAAACGGAGTTTGGGCAGTAAAATTATTTTTGTTTTTGATTAGTCATTCATTAGTCTCACTCTGGCTATTCACTGCGTGAACAAAATCCTATACGAGATTTTCTCGCGAAAGTCATCATTCATTTTTGCCTTGGAGTGGTTTGTTACTTGCAGTTGCCTCCCACTTTTCTCTGTTTGACTACCTCCTCAATTTAACCTCTTAACCTCTTTAACCGCTACTTCCTTTTACCTCTCCCTGTAATACTGTGGAATAGTGAGGTAGATCAGTGCGATAACCCTATGACTTGGGAGTTCGGTGCTCAATCTTACTGATTTTGCTACGTCTTTAAGATTAGAAAGGCACTTTGTTGCACATAGATTGTTAAATCGGTTACGCTGCTTACATACAACGGTACCTCTGCTTGATGCAAAGAGCAGCAAGCATGCCGATACGGTCACGTGAATAAAAAGAACCGCGATTTTTAATTCATTTCTGAAGCTCTGACATGCTGCTGTTAAATTGTGCTCAGCAGAGTAAAGAAGAGAGTTGACATAAGAAAGGGCGCCCGATCTTCAAATTACAGTTTACAACAGTGTTTCTCGAATGTATGTAAGATTCTTTTTAAGTGTCATGTCAATGACAAAACTTTTTGGTTTAAATATTTTTTAAGTGTCATGACGTGACTTAACAATTTTATTTCAAAAAATTAAAAAGAAAAATCAAAAACGCTGAATCATATTTGATATGCCACAAACTTGACGTGTAACAAATTATTTTTATGACAAAGTTCTTTTAATGCTTTCATAGGGTGGCCATATTTTCAAAGTGATGAATCGGGACATTCGTTAAAAGTAGGGTTGCCATATCTGAATAGGTGGAATTCCGGACAGACATAGGCGGCCCAGCTGAAAAAATTTTGGGGAGAACAAAAAAATCTGTCTGAGATTCTCGGATTTTCCTATTTTCGTCCCAAAATCATGGTGTTCTCCAAAAAAAAAAAAGGTCTTCACATGGAATCGGTCGCAAATTTCCCTATTTTCGTCCCAAAAATATGATGTTATCTAAAAAAAAAGTCTTCACTTGAAAGCAGACTCCAATTTCCCAATTCTCGTCCCAAAATCATAGTGTTCTCTAAAAAAAGGTCTTTACTTAAAATTGGAAATATATAATAGGACAATAAAAAAACGGACATATTGATTAACCGGGCGGGACGTTGGGACAAGGCCTAAAAAATGGGATGTAGGCCTATGGCTACTTTATGCTTTCACAACATTACAATTGCCTTGATAAAGCGTTTTAACAGCTTTGTAATCTCCACTCTTTTGTGTCTCATTTACTCTGTTTATCAAAGCTATAGCATATGTTAAAATAGAACCCCCATCTCTAAATTAAAGGCAAAAAAAGAACAGACCCTTTTCACAACTGCAAAAAATGCTTTGAAAATTTTGACAATTCCATTGCAGCAAACCTATGTATGGCTGCAAGGTTAAGCAGTGATTTTATACAGTATGCAGTGCTTTTATAATATTCAGTTTATTTTGAGTTGTACTCGAGAATAATTTTCGCCATTGACGTGTGCATAACCTCTGCACATCATTAGCCTACAGTACATTCGTGTCATTTCTTGAACCTCATTCAGAAAACACTGAGCAAATTATTTTTTCGAAGCATAAAATTTCAAACGCTAAATTAATTTTAGAATAAAAAGTATAGCCAACATATTTTGAAACATTGTTTATTGAGAACGTTTCGGAGTTATAACATCATTCAGAATTTTACGCAGTTCATAATGGAATGAGTTATAATTCCGAAACGTCCTTCATAAACAATGTTTCAAAATATGTTGGCTATACTTTTTATTCTGAAATTCTTTTTTATTTTTTAATGCAGTGAATGGAGAGAAATTAAAAAGAGCAATTTTATTTTCGTCTTACTGCTGTCAACTTTTTGGAATCTAACTACAAAAACTATTGAATATAAAAAACACATCTGTTTAGACTGTCGAGTGAAATAGAATACCTTTTACATAGAATGAGATGTTTAATTTTTTCTAACATATTCAATCTACGCATTTCGGACAGACTGAGAAAGATTTGTTGTAACATCCTTTTTGGAAAGTCAATCACCGGAACCGTATTGAGAACATAAGAGTAGGCCCATATTGCGCTTTTACTAAAGTTTCCAAGTTTTCTTGGTTTCTGTTTTTAAGTTAGAATATTCGCTATAAAAAGGAAAAAGTAATTTTTCCTTAGAAACGTCAATACCTTGGGAGAAATTTTTTCTACATGTATTTTTTTTCCTATCCGGCAACTTTTACCAATTGTTTGATGAACCTGCAAAGTCGCACTACGAGCTCATTTAATTTATCAAACCGTTGTTTGTGACATTTTAAAGTTTTGTGACGAAAAATGAAAGAATTATACTAGATGCCAGTTGATAACAAATTATGGCGTACTCTCCTACAGGCCATTTCATCGTGCACACTTATCGTAAAACTGGAGGCGAACGTTTTTCGACCGGAGTGCGCTGTAAAACATTACTTTGAAGCTAGTTTGTGCGATAATAGCAATATCAAACTAGCTTTATTCAATCTGAAATTTTTGAAACCGTTTATTTGTTCACTATCTTTTGAACTGCACACACACACACTGTGAGGAAACTACAGTGGCTTTTTTCATCCTTTTAACCAACGCTTTTTCATTGTACCATGTCGAGTACTTCTGGGTCGTCGATTTTGACCCGCCCTGATTCACCAGCATTGTGACAGGGCAACTTTCAGGGAACGGCCGTCGAGCGTTGCAAATCAATGCAAACCTCGGCCGCCCGATTTCGTTCTCTCACTTTTTCGCGTGACGAGCGCCATTCCGCCGCCGAGTGAACGACGAACGGAGACGCGACGAAGCTTTGGCCCAGATGGTAGGTGCTTTCACGCAGCCTGGGCCGTGAGTAAGTCTGTTCATTGATTCTAAAAATGACAGAACGAAATCGAACCTACCAAAACGGAAGGGTATCCACCCATTCCGATGTTCAGTGTGAGTCTGCTAATCGGCAAACGTCCTTTTCAGGACGGGGCAATGACAGGGTAAAACTGACCTTTTCAGGGCATATTGCCAACAAGTTCCGAAGACCCACTATACTTCAGCTGAACATCGAAGGTCTCACTGCAAGCAAAATGAACGTTCTTCATCACCTCGCTATGCAGTCTGTGGCACTCGTCATCCTACTGCAGGAGACCCACTGCACTGATTTAGAGAAGTTGGTACTTACAAACTACCAACTAGCTGGGTCTTCTTTAAGCAGGAAGCATGGCCTTGTTACGTTTGTCCACGAGCGACTGAGATACACGCTTTTGGACCAATCTCCACCGACATCGGAGATCGAGTGGCTGTGTGTGGACGTTGATGGCTATAAAATAGTCAACGTCTACAAACCACTGCCAACGCGATTGCGAACCCTAGATCTCCCAGTGTTTCCTCACCCCTGTCTCTACGCTAGCGATTTTAACTGTCGCCATGCTGACTGGGGCTACGATGACAACAGTTCGGACGGTGAGTGCTTGGTTGGCTGGGCAAGTATTAATTGTCTTGCCCTCCTATATAATGCCAAGGACGCTGCCAGTTTTTATTCCGGCCGCTGGAACACCGGTACCAATCCAGATCTAGCTTTCGCTAGCGTAGGTCCAAACAGTCGCTTACCGGATAGACGTGTCCTTGACAAATTCCCCAGGTCACAACATCGACCTTCGCTTATTACACCACCAAGGTTTGCTATGGCAGTGCCAAGCATGCCTTTTAAGCGATGAAACTTCCGCAAGGCCAAATGGAGTCACTACAATGCTTTGACGAATAAATTCGCAAAGACTTTGTTGCCGCCTGATTCACTTGATGTAGATGCGGCTTACCAGGACTTCTGTAACACCATTAAGAAAGCAGCCAAAAAGACTATCCCACGCGGGTATCGAAATAACTATATTCCGTGTTGGGATGCAGAGTGTGAATCCCTCTACAAAACCTTTCTGCAGTCTCCTCAGGGAGACGACTCAAGTTTGGCTACTACAGCTCTGCTTGCCAAGCTTGACAGAAAGCGTAGGGAACGATGGTCCGAGGCAGTTTGGAGCATTGACTTCTCACACTCTAGTCGAAAAGCGTGGAGTATTTTGAACAATTTTTTCTGGTAGGTCACGACACTCTCCTCGTCACTGTCCCGTTTCAGCCGATGCTATTGCATCTCAGCTGGTTAGAAATGGGAAATACGAGGCTGTTGATCGCAAGTCATCTCGACTTGTCTTTCAAGAAGTGTCTGATCTTTGGAGGGCCACAACACCAGACGCAGTAAATATCTCTGACAATTTTTCACAGAGAGAATTTACTGCTGCCCTCCAACATTTAAAACCAGGTAAAGCTCCGGGACCTGATTCCATCTGCCCCGAGCTTATACTCCATGCCGGAGCTGCTTTGAAGTCCTGGTTACGTGACTTCATTTCTTCCTGTTTGCGCCGACTCAAAATTCCCAAGATCTGGAGAAGAGCGCTTGTGGTCGCGATCTCAAAACCAGGAAAGCCTGTGGGGGACCCAAAGAGTTATCGACCGATATCTCTGCTCTGTGTCCCCTGCAAGATTCTCGAGAGGCTTATCTACGCCCGCGTCGAGCCATTAATCGATCCACTGCTCCCTAAAGAGCAGGCTGGGTTCCGACGCGGGAAGTCAACCGTAGATCAAGTTGTTCTGCTAACCCAGAACATCGAGGATTCTTTTGAGGCTAAAAAGAAGGCCGGTACCGTATTTATCAATCTGACAGCTGCTTATGATACTGTCTGGCACCGTGGCCTTACCTGCAAGCTGCTGAGACTACTACCGGATAAGCACATGGTCAAAATGATCATGGAGCTTGTCTGAAATCGAAGTTTCACCCTTACCACCGGTGACAGCAAGCAAAGCAGCTACGCCGTCTTAAAAACGGCGTTCATCAGGGATCGGTCTTGGCTCCCCTCCTATTTAATATCTATAGGTACGATCTTCCTTCCTTGATTTTCAGAAAGTTTGCTTATGCTGATGATCTAGCATTATTGCACTCTTTTGGAAACTGGAAGGACTTGGATGGGACTTTAAGCCAAGACATGTCTACACTTTCAGCGTATCTCCAGACTTGGAGGTTGAAGCTCAGTCACACTAAGACGGTGACGGCTGCCTTTCACTTAAATAACCGAGAGGCCAAACGTGAGCTAAAGGTCTACAACAACGATAGACTTTTACCATTCTGTCCAACCCCTACTTATCTTGGGGTAAAACTGGACAGATCGCTCACGTTTCGTCACCATCTAGTGGCATTGCGCAAAAAACTATCATCGCGCGTCACACTGCTGAGGCGACTTGTGGGCTCGGGATGGGGTGCTGGTGCTAAAACACTACGCATAGCCACCTTGTCTCTAGTCTACTCAGCAGCTGAGTACTGTGCGCCAGTCTGGTGTCGCAGTGCTCACACTAGCCTCATCGACAGTGTCTTGAACGACGCCTTGCGCATAGTCACTGGATGCCTGCGTCCCACTCCAACGGACCACCTACCTGTACTCTCAGGCATCCAGCCAGCTGAGCTTCGCCGAATGGGAGCGACACTCTCCTTGGCTTACCGTGGATCTCTGGACCCCTATCATATCTTGTATGGTCTTTTAAGTGGGTCCTCAGATACTCGCCAAGTGAGACTAAGATCCAGACGCCCGTTTGTGCCAGGTGCGCGGAATCTCTTGGACAATCTTGCCAGACTTGGCATCCGCGCCTCTGAATGGACAAATCACAAATGGAAAACGGAGTACTGTGAAAATGTTTCCAGGCTCCGTGCTTTTGTGCCCGAGACCGGTGCCAGGCCTGTTGGGATGGGCTTACCCCGAGCAGCTTGGGTTAAGCTCAACCGCCTGCGGACTGGTGTTGGGTGATTCCATTCGTCCATGCACAAATGGGGTCTCGCTCCTTCACCGAATTGCGAGTGTGGCGCCTGTGAGCAAACCGCAGACCATGTTCTAACAGCGTGCCCTAAACATCGAGCACCACATGGAGAACGAGTTCTGACGGTTTTGGATGACGAAACTCGATGCTGGCTTTATGACATCACTGCCAGCATCTGATCCAGGCAGTGCAGCAGTCTGGGGTAGTAAAAGAATAAACCCTCGGCTCCAGTACTGTTTGTGTCTGACCTGGAGTGGATACCCTTCAAACGACGACGACGACGACGACGACGACGACGACAACCAACGCTTTCAATCTTAGCAGGAGTTCGCGTTTTACTACAGGTTTTTACAAAGTGCGTTTTTTTATCTTCACTACGTGATTGATATGCAATTTATTCAACCTATTGCCAGTTCAAAGCATACTGGAAGTGGAACTTGTTAGCATTGAAGTGAGCAAAACTGTAAGCAAAAATCTAAAACGATTTAATGAATAAGGGTGTTTTAATTTACTAAAAAAGTTTCGCTGGTTTAATCGACGTAGTTTGACAGATTTATGTTAATTTTTGGTCAAGATATTTTAAAACAATGGCAGTTTTGTTATTCCTAGTTCAACCAAATCATGCGCAATCTGCATCAAGCTTTTATTGCTTGAGAAATAATTTTTTGGTTCCTGTAAATATTTGCTTTTTCAATTTCAAAAAACGTTTTACAAATGTTAGGTTTCCGTAATTAATTTTAAATAGAGGTGCCCAATTTTTACTGCTGAAGCGAAGTTTTTGGAATTAATCAGCTTTTTAAATTTGTTTGGATTCTAATAGTTATAATAATAGTTATAATAATAGTTCTAAGTAATTATTCGTATGGTTATTAAAATACAGGTTGTTAAACATATAGGTTATTAAATATAAGTAAATGTTCTAATAATTATTAAATATACAGGATGTCTACATAACGTACAATGGGTAAAAAGTGCTGTGTTAGAAATTGCAATGGTAATTATGACAATGATTCGAAAGAAAAGGTTTCCGCCTTCCCAAAAATAAAGAAGAAAGAGAAAAGTGGTCAAAAATAATACCACGTGACAACACGCTGGATTCGAAAAATACAGTTTGCAAAGGACATTGGCCAAAAGGTTATGAGACTATGCAGTGCTACGGCAAGCTAAGACCACGACATCCTCCGTCTGTATTTACTTGTATAAAACCTAGTTTGCTTCAGACACCAACTCCACCAGCCAAGTTAACGGTGAAAACTTCCGCAGAAATCTGAAATCAGCATCCTGATGAAATCAATGTATTTAATAATCAAGACAAAATTTTGGATTTGAAAAGTTTTAAAAGTGACATTTCACAACATGATTTTCAATGCGGCTTGATTGTTAGCACAGTTTCTGAAGAAATCTATTTGCAATCCCCAGAGCTTTTACAAGACATTGGCATTTTTAAAGTTGTGCTATGAGGCTTTTTTCTACTCTAGCTTTTTTCTATGAAGCATATCATTCAGGAATTAAATGCACTATTGCCTCATTATCACAAAACCGAATATCTCGCATCACACGATGATCACAAATAGAAGAAGCAGTAAGATTTTTAAAAAATTTTACTTCTTCACAAAAACAGAATATTCTACATGAGCAAGCTGCTACAATGGGTATTATAAGTGTTGGTGAAAGAAAGTATTCAAATGCAACAATTGTGCGTGCTTTCTTTTATTTTCTTCTCTCAAGAACTGCCCTCCGCAGATTTTGTCAAGATTTTGAATTGGCCAGCATTTCAACTCTAACTAGATTGACTTCATCTGCCAAAAGTTACGACGATGTTACTTATCATTCTAAAATATTTTAAAATTAACTGATCAACAGAAAACCTGCACTTTTCTATTGGATGAAGTGTACGTTAAGTCTATGTTACAGTATCATGGAGGTGAAGTTTTTGGACAAGCAATTAACAATCTTAGCAAGTTAATCAACCGGGTTTTAAGTTACATGATCGTCTGCATGTTTGGTGGGCCAAAATTTTTATGTAAAATATTGCCAGTTAAAAAGAGGGGGGCAGATTTTTTATTTGATGAAACAAGTACTCTTCTAAAGAATTTGAAAGATGCTGGAGCGAAAATTATTACTATTATCTGTGACGGTAATAGTGTCAATCAATTTTTTTTTCAAAAAATTCGATACTATAAGTCCGTGGCTTACAAAAAACAACTTGTATTTCTTCTATTAGATTTTGTACATCTGCTAAAAAACATGAGAAATAACTGGATTACTGAAGCCACACAGGAATTAGAGTTTTACGATCATGATAAGAAACTTGTTGCAAAATGGTCTAACATTAAAAAGTTGTATTATTACGAGAGCAAAGAACTTGTGAAAATGTCCCGGGTGACTTTTATAGCAGTTTGTCCAACAGACCAACACCTATTGAAAAACAAAAATTAGAAACTTGCTTGCGAGTGTTTTGCGATGAAACTATTTCTGCTTTGAAGCTACATCCAAAATTCAAAGACGCAAAAGGTACGATTTATTTTTTAAATGCAGTTTTAGAGTTTTGGAAAATGGTAAATGTGCATTCAAAGTTTACAGCTCTCCAAACATGAGATAATTTGAGAGCCGTGATTACTTCCTCCAATGATATTATTAATCAGAAACTTCAAAACTTCACTTTTATGATCCAAAATATGCACAGTTCTGGGGGAAAAGAATTAAAAGCTTGACAAAAGATACTGTTTCCTGTTTATCTCAAACTTGCAATGGCCTGGTGGAGATAATAATAATAATAGTAGGTTTAACCACAGATTCTAAGTGATAACAATGGCAACAATGATTGCTAAGTTAACACTTTTGCTCAGCTGTGGAACAAGCAAATAATAACAAGACAATGTGATGCAAAATAAGAAAAGCAATATTAGCACAATTAAATCACATATATTACAATAAGTGGATAACAGTATTGGTAAACAGCAGTCAATATTATCAATGAGACAAGAAATACTGAGAGAATAAATATGTTTTTAAATCACATTTAAATACAATAAAATCATCTAGTTGTCTCAATCGATCAGGTAAAGAGTTCTACAGTTTGGGAGCATAAATAGAAAAAGCACCATCACTAACTTTTCTTCGATTAAAAGTTACTTTAAGTCTGGTACATTTATTCGAGGCAAGATGTAAAAGTGAAGATATGTCAGCAGGTGATAAGCGAATACTTGCTTCAAAAAAAGTCTTTTGAATATGTTAACTAGGTATTTTTCGACTGATCCATTGGAAAAACAGTTTAGTAAACTTAGGCAAGGATCTGGGGGAACATATTTTATCAGAGTACAGTGAATTTTTGAAAAAGTCAATATTTCTAAAGCAAAGTTACTTTTGAATTTAAACAGTGATGCTGTAAATAATCTAGTTGAAATTGAACCTGGTCACCATTGCCAAAAATGTTTTTTTACATTAACTGATATAATGGATTGTTTGCCGGAAAAACAAGCCTTTGTTTCTGCAGATTCAATAGCTGCACTTGTATAAATTGTGCTGGATATTTAACTGCTAAAAACAAAAATAAAGATTTAGATGACACCACTTCTATTACGAATAGTATGGTGGTTTTACGGTAGATTTAAATCGAGGTGGCTTACATATACCTGGAGATTCCGTATGTCAATGGGTTATATATAGTTATGTTATGTTCCATGACGTAATTGATCATTCCTGCAGAAATTCTTTGTGCAAAATGTTAAAAACAATTTCTAATCTTTATGATTTGAACATCGAAAAGACTTATCTTCCAAGATTAGCAAACATTTTTTTCAACAACTATTGCCATCTTTACTCTCCAAAATCTTTCAAGAACCACCACAAACTGTGCTAAAATTTACAACAAATTAATTAAATAAGCTTAAATTATATTTCGAGTTAATAAGACTCTTGATGAGAGTGCAGTAAATTAGCAAGTATAATAGGACTCTTAGTGAGAGGTCCTGCTTCATCAAAAAACCTAACGACACAAGGCTATCCTCCGGGGTCGTGTTGGAAAATAGCACGCGCAAGTATTCACTAATAATTTATTAATTTTTATCAAATAGTTTTGTCAGCCAACGCCTGTAGAGATTTTTTGCTATTTTTACAGATATTTTTAGTTAAAACAGAGTTTTAACAAAATTTTCAGAAATTTGTGTGACGTAATTATGACGCTACATTGCCATAGTAACGTCATTAGGATGGCATATCAGCTCCTCAAAGTCATGTTTTAATTATTGTACACGTTTTTTAGTTAGCCTGTACTTTAACAATTGTTTAATATTAACAAGCTTTTTACAAATCTTCGCCTCCAGTTTTAACTCGCGCTATCACGCTGATATGGCCCGTAGTAGAGTACGCCATGTAACAAATACCGGTACAGTGATTTGAAAACCAATATCAACCTAAATTCCGTTTAATGAATACTGCAAATTTCTTTAAACTTATGTTTGTCTACATTTTATCGACGACATGATAAATTTAAATGGCATTCTACAAAAACTGCGGAGGCTATATGTTAAGCTTCTCCCAACAATCTTGTCGTCCTTGGATTTATCCGTTATATCTAATGGGTAGCTACGCCTCATGGTCTATATCCTATCAGGAAATACAGAAGCAAAAGTTCCGTGTTCTTGTCTCACGTTAATGAACTGTAATGCTCTTGTTTCACTGGCGAAAATAAAAATTTGAAATAACAAACTTGCCTTTTTTTATGGTTTATTTGGCTGCTATAACTATTAATAATAGTGGTAGATTGGATCTAAGAACATCGTTGACCTGGAACAAAGGGGCAGTGATGGCTTTAGTTGGGTGGAAATGGAGCGGCCGCACTCCTAAAAAACCTCAAAAAGTTGCCCCTACGCAAGAAATTGCTTTGTTTCTTCATAGTAGCACGATGACGGCGGCATTTTTAAAAAAAGACATTTTTTTGAGATCACTTTGTTTCGATACACGGAAAAGTGGCCCCTCTAAAACGAAGACCTTTTTTGGGCAATCAATTTGTCTCTTTGTTTCGGAACACTATAAAGTGCCCCCTATTTTTCTTGCACCGGGCCCCCTTTTTGTAGGGCTATCACTAAAAAGAATACAACATACAATATGGTACTATTATTTAATTTTTTTCATAAAAGTAATTTTTTGGAAACACAAAAGCTGAAAACAAAAATGCAAATAATTTTTATTTAATTTTCTATTCTATAACATTGTGCATTAGTAGTACATATAATTGTCAGTACAGAATAAAATATAACAGGTGATAAATATGAATGCAGAGATAACTAAATTCAATTTTTTTTTAATTTTTAGAATAATTATGGTAGGCTTAGTAGAAATTGCTATTCGATTAAAATTTTTTATTTTTATTTTTTTAGTTTTTATTTAGAGATGGGCCTATGACTAAATTTAGAGCTCCTTGCCAAAGCTCCCAAGTAGAGAAAAATGACTTTCCTGAGGATGCAACAGAAGACCAGAGTAGGAGAGGAGTTATACGATTGACGTCGGCAGAGTGGTTCGAGTGCCGTGATTATGATTGACATGGTCTCGGTTGAAAACCTACTCGTGCCATTCTGCTGTGTCCTTGAGAAAGACACTTCACGGAATTTTTCCCTGCTTGGTGGTCTTGGCAAGCAGTTTTAATTTCCAGTCATATCTCTATTAAATTCCAACCAGACAGCAATATCTTGGCATCGCCGTAAGCAGGTCGGGATAATTGCTTAACCTACGAATTAGCGCCTCCGTCGCTTTCCTGAGAGTGAGGAGGATAAATAAAGAGATAAAATTAAAAAAGTAAATAATGTATTCATCGCGTTCGCCATCAATACGGCTCGCCTGACTACATAGCCACGGGCCGACTTATGTCATTTAACGTCAATTAACTGGCAGGCTATTTCAGACACTAAGAAAACACGAAAGTACAAAAATGTGTAACATGCAATCATTAGGCCTATATTTAGAACATTCGCTTGCATGGTTCAGTTAATCTGGCAAATTATTCCAACAAAGTGAATGTTGGCAGCGGTGCTTGATCGCCAAAGTAAGCAATACGGTCTCGGTTTAAAACTTAATCGCGCCATTCTATTGTATCCATGGGAAAGTACTTTCCTCTGTTTGGCGGTCTTAGCAAGCAGCTGTAAATTTCGGTCATGTTTCTACAGAAAAACTAACAACTAAAAAACCAAAATTTAAAAATTCAAACAAAACAACATCTTGGCATCTCCGGAAGCAAGTTGCTTGACCTGTGTATTAGCGCCTTCGAGCTACTCAAGAAGATAAATGTATAGATAAAAAAAATCTGTCAAATACTCCTTTGCGTCTTTGCTGCATTGTATTCATCTAGAATAGCCTAGCAATTATTCTTCATTGAATAGCACCATGTAGGCTGCAATGTAATTCTAAGTTTCGTTAGACAGCGAATTGATAACCTTATCTTTATAATTTTTAGCTTTAAAAATGTCCTTTCTGATTTAACGTTCGACTTTTATAAATAGCCAGTTTGATGGTGAGTGGTTATTATTACAGTTGTGGTCATTCTTATCACATGTTACAGCTTGATATAAAAATAAGTATTTTCAACGCAACAGAATAGAAGCACGCTTTGTTTTCATTGATTACTTCCTACCAACGTTTAGATTCACGGTTGACTTTTGTGGAGGAAAAACCCACTAAAAGTCGAGCAAGCTGTTCCAAGTTTCTCACCCAGAGTCAACGCTGGTGTTTTACTGTGTTCTGAGCGAGACTAAACAGGTCTAGCGACAATTATTCGCTAATTACTCCATCATTTTCTACTTGGCCTATTTTACATTAATGTTGCTTAATGGAAGCTGCAAAATCAGAAATAGGTTTACTGCCATTCCTAAATATGATACAGTTTTAATTACAAAGCCGTTGGGTAAATGTGACGTCATACTGCCAACAACTTGCCACAGCCCACAACTACATCGAGCGCCATGTTACGCAGATAAAAAATCAGATATCGCACCAAAAAATAGAACTTATCATTAGTAAAAGTTGGTTCGTCTTCAATATAAATTTCTAACTTATAAAGCAGAACATCGCGGAATATGTTATATTAAATTAGTCGCTCAAACTCACAGCAAAACTTCTGTACTCTATAAAAAGCAGATATTTATTTAATGCATACAAATTCTATATTGCTTTTATCGATCACGCACAAAACACGAACCATAAACAAATGAGCCAAAGCAACAAATTTTACTTCACAATAGGCAAAGTTCCTTGAAACTTGAAAAATCACAGTGAGACAGATACAAAGCAACTTTCAAAGCGTTTGTAGCTGGCGCGATCACACAAGGCGTTGGTTCGGTAATCGCAGCCTCCTTTCGAATCGCGCCGAAGAACGATAGCGATCGATGACGTCACTCGGCGATGACGCAACAGTCCGAGGCGCGGCTTACATGGCGTCGAAGTGAAAGCGATTAACGTCTTTGATCTTCTCCTGCATATCGTCGCGTCTCTCCAAGCAGTGTAGGACAACAATAACGACGGCGACGACCGCGCACGACGCAAGGAGCACGATGCCGATCGTGACAATGTTTTTGCTCGGCCGAATAAGCATGCGATTGGACCAGCTGGAAAACAAAGTCGGCGTTTCATTATATTTTCATATCTAGCCACCTGACTCGTAGGAAAAATCGGGGATGCTATACTCAGGGCAACCGTCAAGCAATTACCCCCACCTGCTTTCGGTAATGACAAGATATTGCTGTACGGTTGAAATTTTTTACTTTAGTTTTTATTTAGAGATATGACCGAGCTACCCGCTAAGGCTGCCGAGTGGAAAAAATTACCGTCGTCTCTCCCTACAGCATAACAGAATGACGAGAGTAGGATTCGAACCTTGATCGTGTCAATCCCATTCGCCATCAGTATGGCGCTCCTTACAACTAGGCCGCTTCAATACAAGCATGGCTGTGAATAAAGTGCAAATGATTTATTCAACAGGTGGAATTCGTAAGAGCTTACTTGTTTGGCTCATCGATGGGATACGGTTTTATAAACAGTTGCGAGTTGGGGATGATCATCGTCCATCGGGCCCTCCGGAGTTTGAAACCTAAATCAGTGTGTTCGGTTGAATAAAGACAAAGATTAATGTTGGTCTTTTTAGTAATTGTACGAACCTGCGGAATTTTCGCATTTCAACAAAGGAGAGGGCACGGTAACAGCAATTTGATCTACGAAATTAGCTAAGCGTCCCAAGCCGAAATGAATGTAAGGCAACTGCAGAGCGAAATGAGATGATTGAGCAAGTTGACACGATGACATGCGCTTGTCACCTCCCTTGAATACAAACAAATTATAGATAAGGCGTAGACAGAACTACGTTTGAACAGAACACGTTAACCACTGTACACATTGCAATGCTCGTTATATAAGGTTTCGTTAGAAATTGCAACAGATTACTATTCATTGGCAAAATATTTTGCAGCTACAAAAAAATTTTGAAACTCAAAATATAACCAGCAATTAAGTGACAACTGTGCTCCGAAAAATAGATTTTAATGCACTTTATGAATCATAGTTTAGAGCCATTTTTGTGATCTAAAGCTAAAAGGATTATTTTTACAAGCCAGCAATGTAGTGTGGCAATCATACCTTGTCTCAACAGAAACAATAATTAAAACGCAAATCGACGTGTGATAAAACTTATAATTCGAAAATTCATATTTAGAAAATTTCGTTTGATTGGCGATTTTAACAAAGTAGAAGCCGTGACGGAAATTAAGGCCATACTAAAATGCAATTTTCAATTCCATCGGAGCCAAAATTTTTTGTATCAGCCATCAAGTGCATCATTGTTTTTGAAAAACTAAAACTAAATTTCCTGTTATCGAGAATATTCTTGTTTTGTGATTAGCAAAACCACAAATACAGGGTGTTTCAAAAAATTTGACATCATTTGACATGTAAATTTACAGAAACTACAGTCGAATCAAATGAAATTCAACAGGGTTAATGTTGAGCTGAACAAGATTTATTCCTATAAATTTGAATAAGAAATTCAAAGGAACCTGAATTTTATGAAAGGTTTTACAAATGTTCAATATGCGCACCGCCTGTGACACGGCACACGTGAAGTCGGTACTCTGGCTCCTCCTAAACATGCTGCAGCATGTCTTAGGTAACAATCTCGAGTTTAACTTTCGTGCAAGACAGGTAGTTAACAAAGAAACACCACCGCACTGGGGACTGTTACCCAAGACATGCTGCAGCATATTTAGGAGCCAGAGTACCGACTACACGTGTGCCGTGTCACAGGCGGTGCGCATATCGAACATTTATGAAACCTTTCATGATATTCAGGTGCCTTTGAATTTCTTATTCGAATTTACAGGAATAAATCTTGTTCAGCTCAACATTCGTCGTCGTTTGAAGGGTATCCACTCCAGGTCAGACACAAGCAGTACTGGGGCCGAGGGTTTATCCTTTTACTACCCCAGACTGCTGCACTGCCTGGATCAGATGCTGGCAGTGGTGATATTAAGCCAGCATCGAGTTTCGTCATCCAAAACCGTCAGACCGATGTATAGGGCCAGCTGTTAGAACATGGTCTGCGGTTTTCTCAGAGGCGCGACACTCGCAATTCGCTGAAGGAGCGAGACCCCATTTGTGCATGGACGAATGGAATCGCCCAACACCAGCTCAACATTAACCCTGTTGCATTTCATTTGATTAGACTATGTAGTTTCTGTAATATTTACATGTCAAATTTTTTGAAACACCCTGTACAATAGTAGGCTGCATTAACAAGACAAAAAAACAGACCTTTCGTTCTACTGTTTTTATGCACGTGCCACGAGTTTACATTGTATCGTGGGTAGAAGATCGATTATTGATCAGTACACAATTGCATTACGAAAAACGAAATAAAACTAATCAAAAAACAAGAATTAAATGAAATGTTTGACATGGTTATCAGCTGGAATTTTATACAGCTGTGTTGGGAAAAAGCAGAACTCTGAAAAATTAAATATCACGCTAATCGCAGGTATTCAATATATTTATTATTTATTTGATTTCTATATTTATCCTCCTGACTCGCACGAGAGCGACGGAGGCACTATACATAGGGTAAGCAACTATCCCAATTTGCTTTCGGAGATGCCAAGATATTGCTGTCCAGTTGAAATCCAATAGAGATTTAATTGAAATTTAGAACTGCTTGCCGCGACCACCAAGCAGTAAAGTGCCTTTCCCAAGGACGCAACAGAATGACCCAAGCAGGTTTTTAACCCAGACCATGTCGATTATAATCCCGGCGCTTTAACCAGTCGACCACGCTACCGACAAAAGTTGCATTTCGGTTATTTTTTTTTTTTTTAAATGAGATAGTACTTAACCTAGCCTCTATTCAGGCTCGAACTCAAGGGACTCGGGGCCCCACAGAAAAAAATTTGAGGTTTCCAATCAAAAAAAGACTTCTTCTACGAGAAAGTTGTAAGTCAGCTCAAACCAACACAAACATCTTGTCGTATTTCTTTGATAGCCTCAGCGGGCCCAACGAAAAAATGCAAGCCGCTTGCAATCTGGCCCAAGTAAGATTTTAAAACAAAATGTTAATGTAAAATCTGTTTATATTTAAAAAAAAAATCAAATACTAATTGATTTAAGTGGACAAACGGATCCTCTCACCGCAGTGTTGGTAGTCACGTAAGAAACACAAGCTCCATGAACGTCTGTTGTGCTGTCACTTTTAAGACCAGGCAAAACCTAAAATGATTTGACAGTCAAGATTTATATAAAAAAATAAACTGATTATCACATCATGTGTTTATCCTTTTGATTCGCAAGGCAACATGACCGAAGTTAAACAGGTAACAATCAGGAGTCGGTTTGGAGCTGCTGTTTCAATTTTTAGTCATTTATAGAAGATATGACTGTGATCTAGAGCTGCTAGCTTGAGGCCCGTTTTCACTATGAGCGTTGGCTGGAGTATTCTTTGTTGGTTTTATTGATATTTTTGTTTCCCTTAGTGCATAAGCGCGGAAAGAAGTAAAAAAAATCAATAAAACAAATAAAGAATACTCCAGCCAACGCTCGTAGTGGAAACGGAGATTAAGACCGCCCAGCAGAAAAAAAAACCATAATGTCTCTTTTCCAGGGGTTTTCAACCGGTGGGCCACAGTGGTGTTTTCAGTGGGCCACAGAGCATAAATCAAAATAAAAGCAATAATGAAGTCATTATGGTCGAAAAATCGGAAACAAGTTCCCAGCGAGGACCTTTTCTTATGTTTTTGAGATGAAAATTGAGAAATTGCAGACAAATTCAAAGTGAAAACCTTTTTTTTTTTAGAGATTACCAGATTTTTGCGACGGGAATTAAATTTTGTTGACCGAATGGGTTGTTAAGTTATCTTGGGTTGAAAAGTGGGTCACGGTATGAAAAAGATTGAAAACCACTGCTCTATTACAAGGAAACCACAGAATAAAAGGTTTCTAAGCGCGATCATGTTGGATCGCCTCCGCCATCAATACGGCTCGACTCCACTCAACCACGCTTCCGATCTAACTAGAAAGACACCCTACATGCTGAATAAGACCAGTAAATTTATCCAGCAAAAGTAAGTTAGAATTACATTGAAAAATAAACAAAACTTGAGACTGAAAACACTCTGGTTTAAAAAAAGATTTAAGATTTTCAACCTCAACAAAAGTAACCATTGCAATTATGGTTCTGAAAAGAATAGTACGTAAAATAACAAATCAAAGTTATGATGATAAAACTGTTAATTTAAAGCTGTTTTGTAGAATCCTTTGCAAAAAGCAATCAATGAATTTTTATGTAAGCAAATAACAAATGCTGATAACAGGGCTGGGGAGTAGGAGTAAGAGGAGTCGGAGTTTTTTCAAGGAGTAGAAGTAACAAAAAATACTCATTACTCCTTACTCCTCTACTGTATTATTGGTTTGCCATACTGTCTGGAATTTTTAAAACATTGTAATTGAAAAACCGAGACTGATTCCAAGTAAAAGCCTTTTTTAAAGAACTCCATGATTTTTTCACGAAATTGGAAAAAGTTGAGACTGATTCCAAGTGAAGATTTTTTTTTTAGAGAGCACCATAATTTTTTTCATGAAAATGGCAAAATTTGAGACTTATTCCTAATAAAGACCTTTTTTGGAGAGAGAGCAGCATGATTTTTTCCCGAATATTGAAAAATCTGAGACTGATTCCAAGTGGAAAAACTTAAAAATAACTTACTCCGAAGTAGGAGTAGGATTAAGAAAAAACATTTTACTCCGGAGTAGGAGTAAAAATTACCACTACTCCTCCGCCCTGGCTGATAATAATGTAGGCATAATAGATCATGTAAAAATTGAATATTTTAAGTCAATAAAATCTGGAAAAACTATATGATTTCCAGATTGTAGAGACCCTATTTTAACATGCACAAAAAGCAACTAAAAATAGACAGTACCTTTACAACTAAAAAGCTAACATCTGCAGCAACGGAATTTCTGAACGCCTTGGTGCGGATACTGTCTGCTGACAGAGATCTCTGCTTTGTGTGTTGAACTTCGATTGATATTAAAATATCTAATGTACCGTCGTTTCCTAAGTCATAAAAAGATGCAAATAGAGCTCTATCGGTCGTGGAAATAGAAAAACCGAATTCAAACATTGCTCCGATTTGGTCACAAAAGTTTTTCCTGCATAAATATAAGAACTAATGAAATTACTTTAAATGTGAACTAACTGGCGAAGAAAGGAGCTTTATTAATCAAAACCATTTAAAAAATATTTCAAAAGTATTAAGTCAATTTGTCTCGAGTCAATTGTTGTACTGATTGTGGTGGACATATCCAATTGAAAAAAAGATAAAAGACATAAAAACAATTTGAAGAATAAAAAAACAAAAAAAGGGATCAATCAATGGAAGTTGTCGCAGAGTAAAAACAGGGCAAACAAGCAAAGATGAGTCAAAGTTCGTTCGGTACTAAAAATAGTACTATATAGACAAAAAGCAATAAACAAACTTGCAATCTGTCCCATATAAAACCACAGCCTGTGGCTTCTTATTTGAAGCAATGTTTTCCATAATACAAAGGAGATCAACATGCGTATCTTGATTATAGTCTCCAGCCACGAGAGAAACTGACCAATGATTGCTATCGGATCTAGAAAAAAAAAAGTTAGAAATAACACTTAACCCATTTATGCCTGGCGTCCTACATATAGGTCAGCTAACCATAAAAAGTTTTTTGTTGATTACAGATGATAGAAAGCTAAAAAACGAATTGTTGTTAATTGTAAATCATTCAGTACTCTTTCCCAAAACGAGTTTCAGTTGCAGATTAGACATTGCACGTAGAGGTTGTCATACAGGAGCGCTCAAATACTGTACATTCTTTAGTTTACCTGAAAAAGCATGGAGCCATCCAAAAGGTAAGTTATGCCAAATGTTAGAATAACTGTTTTATGTCATGAGGTGCATATTCTTATAGTATAATAGCCTGTTATTAGATAAGTATAGAGAAAATATCAAAATATTCAACACGTGAGGCGTGAAGAAATGCTAAACAACGGTGTCCTACATGTAGGTCGCTAGGCATTGAACGAACCTAGTTGACACAGACAGCTTTGTTCAGTACATCCATTTATAGCAAGAAACCTGCTGAATTTCTTTGCTTTATATTGCAATGTACATATTTTTTCATGTATATTGATACATAGATATACTATTTGATATCAGGGTTTAGTTGCAGAGGGCCAAACATAGGTACATTGTGTGGAATATTGTGTTGTCAGATAATAGGTTGTTATCTAAAATGTCTAACTCGCAATTTCAACACACTGCCGAAATTAGACTAATTCAGAGTTTAGTTCATAAACTCACGAGGTCTCTGTTTTGAAGTTATTCACTAGGAGATAAATTTTACAATGTTTCTCGAATTTCTATTTTTCAGTTCCTGTACGGTAGATAAATTCTATGGCCAGCCTGCGTCAAGACGGGCAAGGATTGCTGAGCTACTTGACCGAATCGACGATGGTGAAGAACCAGACAATATAAATTACATCGAGCCTCCTGACAATGCTACAGAAATACTCACTGATGAAGAATCTGGGGATGAAGAATCAGGAAATATGAATAACTTACCAGGAAGCATGCTTAGGGCTGCAGTAGTTGATTCAAATGGTTTTCCTGAGTCACACATTGAAAATGAGAATCAAGGACCACCTAAGAAAAGAACCAAGAAGCTACCTAAGCAAAGATGTTGGAAAAAGCATGATATTGAGTGCGGAATGCCGGAATGGATGCATGCAGATGTAGAAGATCTCTATGGGGGCAGTCTAACACTGGTAGAATTTTTTGAACTGTTTTTTGATGATGATTTGTTTGACATTATTGTTCACGAAACCAACAGGTACGTATCTCAGAAAAATAGAGCTCAGAGTCACAAGAGAAGAGATGAAAGTAGTTTTTGGTGTCCTCCTGATCAGTGGCTATGTCTCATATCCGAGACGTAGACTGTTTTGGGAAACTGGACGTGATACGCGCCACGATATGGTGTCTTCTGCTATAAGAAGAGACAGATTTGAATCAATTTTTACAAATCTGCATTTTGCGGATAATCATACGCTGTCACAGTCTGACAAGCTAGCTAAGCTCCGTCCTCTCCTACTGAAATTGAATGAAAATTTCATGAAGCACGCTCCTGTTGAAGAATTATACAGTTTTGACAAGTCTATGTGTGAATACTTTGGCAAGCATGGCTGTAAACAATTCATCAGGGGCAAGCCCATCCGATTCAGATATAAAGTATGGAGTGGAACAACCGTGAGTAGTTATCTTGCATGGTTTGAAATATATCAAGGAAAGTCTGAAGAAGCTGATGGAGAAATAGGTAATGATCTTGGAATGGGAGGCAACTTAGTGGTCAAATTTGGAAAGGCACTGCAGAAGAAGAAACTTCTTCCATATCACCTGGTATTTGACAATTTCTTCACTAGTGTGAGGCTTTTGTCAGCCTTGAAAGATATGGGGCTGAAAGGAACGGGCACAGTCAGAGAAAATAGAACTGACAAGTGTCCTCTCATTGATGTCAAAGAGATGAAAAAAAAACCACAAGGCTTCCATGATTTCAGAGTTGACGAAAAAGATAATATCATAGTCTGTCGATGGAATGACAACAGTGTGGTATCTCTATGTTCAAATGCTGTTGGAATTCACCCCCAAACCCAGACGACCCGCTTTTCAAGGCAGACAAGGCAACGGATCCGAGTAGAGCAGCCAGCAATCATAAAATTCTACAACAAGTTAATGGGTGGTGTAGATAGAATGGATGAGAACATATCGAAGTACAGAGTGGCAATAAGAGGTAAAAAATGGTACTCGTCCATTGTGTCATATCTCATCAATGTTTCCATGAACAATGCGTGGCTTCTGCATAGAAGGAATAAAGATGCCGAGAAGCTCGATCTGCTAGCATTTCGTAGACGAGTTGTGTCTTATTATCTTGAACACTACGCAAGACTTCCACAGCCAGGTTGCAAAGGCCGTCCTTCTGCTATAGAAACAGAGCTACAGTTCAACAAGGTCAATCATTGGGTCATTCCTCAAGACAAGCAGACGCGCTGTGCGCACTGTCACCAGAAGACTACAACCAGGTGTGAAAAGTGTGATAAAGGATTACACATCAAGTGCTTCAAAAACTTCCACACAAAGTAGATGTGTAGTAGAGTTTTTCTGTTGTAAAGCTTGATCAATTTTGTGCCATTTTTGTTCTGTACTGCCTGGCGTCCTATATGTAGGACACCTTATATTTTTTTATTTCCAACTGATTTTCTTGAATAAACTGTATAAATGTTCTAATTGTGTCTCAATGAAGCCATTTTATCAGTTTTTCCATTGTACAAGCAATTATTCTAACCTTCGGCATAAATGGGTTAAACAACAATGAAGAAATTCGGTGAAAGGTTCAAAACACTTCTACACAGCAACGTATCACTAGTCTGTAAAAAAACTCTTTGCAAGCAGTGAAAGTCATTCAGACCTAAATGTTCCGGCTTGCTTTATTGGAGGTTTAAAAAAGGTTAACTGCAAAACCTACGTTGGATAACAATTAAAAAATTTAATTTTGGTTTCTCAAAAGTTTACTTTTAATTAAATGTTATTTAAAGATTTTAAAATCGCAAAAGTTTTTTTAAAGTTATAAATGCATTATTGTCACAAAAATAATTAATACATTAACAAATTTTCTATTCACAACACATTTAATGTTTTTGTCACAATTTGATTAATTTGTAATTATACAGGGTGTCCGTAAAGTTACTATACAGTCTTGCATATACTAACTTGTAAGACTGTATAGTAACTTTACGGACACCCTGTACAATAATAAGATCTTTAACAATAAATAAAGTTATAGTTTACAGCAATTAGAATAATTTCAAAAAACTAATGGTGGAAAGCAGTATTTAAAAATTTTCAAAGCAATTTACCTTGCACAGAAGTTCCATTCATCATCAGATTTATACACTGGAGACCACGTTTTGTTTTTGTATGCATAAATTATGCTCTTCACACAACTGCAAAATGTTAAAAAAGATTAAAGTTTTAGAATTTCTATATTAAAAAAAATGCAGTTTTTTAAAATGGATAATGGACATTAGAAACATGTTAATACATTAAAGATAATTTAAAAAAATTGTTTGTCCCATTCCATTTAAAAAGTTTTAAAAAGTCAGAATTTTTGAATTGAGAGTTGCATCTTGCTAATTTTTGTTATTGCAATATGCTACAAGAAGTATTAAAAAAATAAAAGTACATTAATCTTTCAACTTTTTATAACAACCAACCGTCCATCTTTAAGCACACAAACAGGTAAAACATGGTCAAGATATCCATCACCATCAATATCAATAAAAATAGACTGTCCGATCTGGCGAGGTTCGTTGTCAAATGAAAACAATCTTTTTTCACTTAAAGCTAAGCCATTAGGAGAACCCTAAACATAAAACTGTGAAATTATAAAGCACTTTGATGACACATAAAAGACAGCAACTTGGAATAAGTTTATAAGAAAATAAGTATAGTCATAATATGCACCACCACTTTATACATTGAAAAAACAGAAGACCCTTTATGTTTTTGGCTTTAAGCCCTCTTTGCATGAAATAAAAAAAAATATACATCAGCACAGACTGAGGTCATCAGTTTTTTCAAAGTTTTAAATAACAACTAATTAATTGTGTTTTCTTGTTGCAGCTTATTAGAATTACAAGTTTTCTTTAAAGTTTAATCATACATAAAATGGTTTCATTAAAAAAAACAACCTTGTTCATTTTAAACAGTCTATATTTGTTACTGAGCACAAACATAGCTTTCTGAATCAAATAGAAAAAATATATTAATGCAAAACCATTTTTAGAATTTTTATTTAAATTTATAAAATGAAAAGTTGCATTGTTTTTTTACCTAAAAACAAAAAGTCCAATTTCTGTAACTTGTATGGTGCCATGATTACAAATGCTACAACAATAGCAGTTCTAATATCAACTTTTAAATATATTTTAAAAACGAAACATTAGCAATAACAGAAACAAGTTTTTAAGATACCTCCCAAATTTCAAACAATATGCTATTCTTTTCATCAGTCACAACAAAAAGATTACCAAAACCATGTCCCATCAAATCCAAAAATGCATCCGAATAATTAGCACTAATTACTGCAGTTGTATTGTCTTTTGTTGTGGGAAATTCGCAAATATGAAAAGACCAGTTATCATAAGTTCCAATATGTCCAATCCAAAATTTTCTTCATGCATGAAACATTCAAAAGTTAATAAAATGGGTAGAAACAATAATGCATAAATAGTTTTTCATGTTTAAATATATCATACAAATAGTTAGTTATGGTATCTAATCAGTTGTACTTGTTTGCATACTTTACTGAGAAAAGTGAGAGGGTTTTTTAATAAATTGGAGCTAATCTATGCTGGGTTTTAAAAATTGATTTCCTTTTTTTTGATAAGGCATTGAAGCTTGCTTGTTAGCAAACAGCTATTTTCTGCACAGTTCTAGTTTTAAAATAACAAAAAAACATAATAATGATTTTTTTTGTTTAACGATTATTTAAATTTTCTCTTAACTATTTAAATTGCATTTTATCTATTAATTAAGTTTAAATACTTTTTAAAAAGTCCTTTAAATGTCAAATTATCATCTCATGACATTATATCATGGTAATCCTGTTTTTAATCCATACTAAATGCAACAATAATTACTGATATAATGAAAAATTTCGAGTGGATAAAAATTTTAAAAAATCAATTTTTGTTTGGTTTCTGACAGAAGTAAAAAATGCATATAAACTTTTGAGAGGTCAATTACTGTTAAAACATTTTCAGGGTTCAAAGGTAAACAGCTATAAGTAAAAACAAAGCAAACTGTTGTCAACTCTTAAAAAACTATAAATTAGTGATTTATCTCAAACATTTTGTTATTCATATTTCATTTCATCTTCATTTCTATCCTCCTGACTCAAAGGAAAGCAATGATGAAAATAGGGCAAGCAATTACCCTGACCTGCTTTCAGAGATGCCTAGATATTTTATAGTCTTGTCCAGTTAGAATTTTTTTATTTGTGTTTTTTATTTTATAGAAATATGACTGAAAATTACAACTTCTTGTCAAGACTATCAAGCAGGGGAAAGTATTGCAAAGTATCTTTTCTAAGAACACAACAGAATGGCACAAGTAGGTTTTAAACTGAGACCATGTCAATCACAATCACAGCGCTCTTAGCCACTCTGCCATTCAAAAACTGAAACAATCAAATTTTATTTTTTCGCATTTAAAAACATTGAATCAAACGTATCACAATGTTTGTAAAGTTAAGTGGTTACAGATTTATTTTTTCGCATTTAAAAACATTGAATCAAACGTATCACAATGTTTGTAAAGTTAAGTGGTTACAGACTTGTAATTTGTCATTAAGATTAAAGCTATATCAGCAACAGCTGAAAAGTCATGGACCCAAGTTTTACTATGACATTGTAATAAGCAAATAAACTAATAAAAGAATTGATGTTCTCTGAACATACAACAGTACCTATATACTGCCTGATAATTTGACCAAACTGCATAACATAACTGCATAACATGAATACATCAACTAACCTAGTTCCATCAGCATAAATTACAAATAAATCTGTAATCATATCACCATTAGCATCCATAAGTAAAGGCTGTTTCAGAAGAGATGTATTAAGAGTTGAAATGTAATCTTGTGAAAAACCATTGGAAGTTCCCCAAGATATATGTACAATGACACCAGATTCTTAAAACATATAAATACTTGGTCAGCAAAAAAAAAAATTGACAAAATCTATAGAAAAGTTTATAACCAAAAATGTTACAGTAAGCTCCATGCATAAAATCAATCACAATAGAAAAGTTGAATAAAATTTAGGTAAATAGAATACCTACTGTTATTCTATAATTAACAAAAACTTTTTCATTTAGCTATTAGAAAAACTTAATTCATGAAAAAGGACATAAAATCAAAGTAGTAACTAAAAATCATGCTTGTTATTAAGAATATCTTTGTGATATTTCCAAACCAATATTGACAACAAATTTTTATGATAAAAAGGTTAATAATGTTTTGATAGTGGAAAATTATGGTAAGCAACACTAAGCATTTTCAACAAAATCAAAATTTTGACTTGTACAAGCCCTTATCAAAATAAAAAGTGATTAAAAAAGAATGCCCCAATTTTAACTAGCTATATCTCATCAACCACATGAGTCAGGCATCAAACAAAAGGAGAGGAAATAGTATTTTCAAAAACATATAAAGGGTGTTTCAAAAAGAATATGTCAAAATCATATCGTTACATGTCAAAAATAAAAAACAAAAGAAAAGTTTAGCTTGGACACATGTATTGTACATAACTTCAAGTTTTATTTTATATTTTACAAGTGCTCAATGTGGCCACCACCAGCAACATGGATGATATCAAGCTGATATGAGAATTCACCGCAAACACACCTCAGCATGTTGCAGTCTATTGTGTTGACTGCAGCTGTTATTCAATCAATTATGTCATCAATATTTGCTGGAAGTGGTGGAGTATAAACTTTGCCTTTGAGATACCATGTATTTCAGCATATAACACGACTGTCAGATAAGACGAGGTACAAAATTATATCAGTTTTCGGTGTATTTTGGCGTATAAGACAACCGTCAGATAAGATGAGGTACAAAATTATATCGGTTTTATACACCATAAAGACTTTTATATTGGTTGTATAAGACAACCTGTTCGATTGTATAAGACGTTTTTTGACTTTAAGGGTGGTCTTCTGCAAGAAAAGAAAAATACACAATACTTCTGCAAGAAAAAGTCACTCACAATAAGGTCTGGGGATTGAACAGGCTAAGACAGAGAGCAAGGTCTTTAGCATTTCTCCTACCAATTTATAATTGGGGTATGTTTTCATTAGATAAGCTCAAACCCCAAAGATGCCGATGGGGTGGTGCTCCATCTTTTTGAAAAATGAAGTCATTCAAATATTGTTTAGCTAACATATATCATTTAGTCACTGTTTTTATTTAGCAATCACTTTGTCAATAACAATTAAAAAAAAAAATACCTTGATTGCAAATAAAATTAAATTGAATTGAATCTGCTTGCAGTAAAGTAAATAGCCAGTTTTGGAGCATTTCCAGATAGCTTTGTTTTGCAAATGGTGTTTCCTTTAAAGAAAAAAGGGCTATAGATTTTGTCCTGAGGCACAGCACAAAGACATTCACTTTAGTGGAATCTCTTTACTGCTCAACTGTTTCATGTGCATGATGTTTCTTAAATGCACATGTTGTGACAATTGACTGTGCCACACAAAGAAAAAGTCACCTCATCACTAAAAACAAGACATGAAATCATGGTTTCATCAACTTCTACCTCCTCCAGCATTGACTCACAGAATGTTTTTTGCATCTCCTTGCGTCATTAGTAAGTGCTTGGATGAGGCTTATTATATCATATGAAACAGTTTTTTTAATACACACCAAACAGTGGCATGCAAGATCTCAAGCTGTCAACTTGCTTGACATATAGACTTATGTGAGCTGTTCTCCAATGCATTGTGAATCCTCTTTACCTGGTCCTCTGCAGAACATGGTATTCCAGAACTCTTTTCTTTGCACAGGCAAACCTACTGTTGCATGCTTTCACAATGGATTAGATGAATGCCAAATTCTTAAACTGGGGGGGATGCACAAGCAACTCAGTGGTAAATGAGTGGATAGCTGAAATAAAAAATTTTTTAGTCTACACCAGTGGTTTCCAACCAGTGTGTAGTGAGAGATTTCCAGGTGTGTCGCAAAAGATTTTGGAAAAAAAAGTATTTAGGGATGTCAAAATTTGGGTTTTTTGTACATGAAATTTGAAGGGAAAGAAAAAGCGTGAGTTTAGGTGGAAACTTTTTTTTCAAGATCAGCATGATTTTGGGACAAAATTGAGAAATCATTGACAAATTTTTAGTAAAGACACTTTTTTTTTTAGAG
The DNA here is from genome assembly GCA_963680785.1 of Diplosoma virens. Lineage (NCBI taxonomy): Eukaryota > Metazoa > Chordata > Ascidiacea > Aplousobranchia > Didemnidae > Diplosoma > Diplosoma virens. Next base: position 6,483,138 of record OY796888.1, read on the forward strand.
CTCATTATGATTTTGTGTATAAAATGCAAAAATTTCTAACTGAATGTAAGTGAAGGCCTTTTTTTTTTAGAGATCATGATTTTGGGACGAAAATAGAGAAATTATTGACAAAATTTCAGTGAAGACCTTTTCATTACTAACCACTATAATAGGTGTGCCGCAAAATTTAAATAGCTGAACACCATATCCAAAAGGTTGGAAACTACTGGTCTACACCATTAATTCCAAGTGGACACTGCTGAAAAGTGAAGATTTTTCTTTTTTTTTTTAGAGATCATCATGATTTTGGAAACCCAGCCATCAGGAGGCACATTTCTGTGTCTCTTGATGCCGGTCCCAAGCCCGGATAAATGGGGAGGGTTGCAGCAGGAAGGGCATCCGGCATAAAACTTTTTTGCCAGATATATAAAAAATACGTCATCATTATCAATTCATACCGGATCGGTCGCGGCCCAGGTTACCAACAACCGCCTAAGGTGTCACACAGCAGGGCACCTATGGAAATTATGCTACTGCTAAACATAGTAAAAATAAGAGAAGAAAGAGAGGAGGAAGGCGAGTGAAGAAGCAGTGAAAAGCATGGAAAGGAAGACACTCACTCATAAGGTGTGGGCACCTTAAATATTGGAACAATGACTGGAAAGGGAAGAGAGCTGGCAGATATGATTGAGCAAAGGAATGTAGACATATTGTGCCTACAAGAAACAAAGTGGAAAGGGAGTAAAGCAAGGAACATTGGAGGTGGATGCAAAATGTTTTATAACGGAGCTGATGGAAGAAAAAATGGGATAGGGATAGTGGTGAGAGAGGAGCTGGCTGAAAGTGTTCTGGAGGTGAAGAGGGTGTCAGACAGATTGATGGCCATGAAGCTGGAGGTAAATGGGTCCATCCTAAATATAGTAAGTGCATATGCTCCAAAGGTTAACAACATTATGGAGGAAAAAAATGATTTTTGGGAAGACCTGGATGGATTGATAAAAAGTATATCAGCGGAAGAGAGGATAGTTCTTGGTGCAGACCTTAATGGACATGTGGGCAAAGGAAACATAGGGGATGAGGAAATAATAGGGAGGTACGGTGCTGAAACAAAAAATAAGAAAGGATTAATGGTTGTGGATTTTGGGAAAAGGATGGATTTGGTGATTGTCAATACTGAACACAGGGATGAACACAGGGTGACATATAAGAGTGGAGGAAAAAGTACCCAAGTAGATTATGTGATGTGCAGAAGGAGGAACTTGAAGGAAATGTGCGATTGTAAGGTAATATTGAATGAGTGTGTTGCAAAGCAGCACCGTATGGTGGTATGCAAAATCGAAAAGAAAGTAAAGCCAAAGATACGATGGTGGAAACTGAAAGAGACAAGCTGTCAAGAAGCATATAGACAAGAGGTGACCAGGATTATGGGAGGCAAGGATGGGTTACCTGATGAGTGGGACAAAACAGCAGAAATGCTAAGAAAAACAGCTGAAACTGTACTGGGAGTGACATTTGGAAAACGAAAAGGAGACAGGGAGACATAGTGGTGGAATGAGGAAGTTCAAAAGAGCATAAAAGAAAAGAAAGAGGCAAAGAAAGCATGGGACAAAATAAGAGATGAAAATACTAGAAAGGTATACAAAGAAAAGAAGAGTAAGGCAAAGAAGGCAGTTGCAATGGCAAAGGGATGTGCTTATGATGATTTGTATGCTAGATTGGAAACAAAAGAAGGTGAAAAAGAGTTGTACAGATTGGCTAGGCAGAGAGACAGAGCAGGGAAATATGTACAGCACGTGAGGGTTATAAAGGATGAAAACGGTAATGTTATGGTAAATTCAGAGGCAGTGTTAAAGAGATGGAAGGAGTACTTCGAGAAACTGATGAACGAGGAAAATAACAGAGAGCCTAGGACAGAGGAAGCAGAAGTGGTTAATGAAGAGGTAAATTGTGTCAGAGAAGTAAAGAACACACTAAGAAGGATGAAAAAAGGTAAAGCGGATGGGCCAGATGAGTTGCCAGTAGAAGTTTGGAAGTGCATGGGGAGATGGGGATAAAGTTTTTGACAGACTGTTCAACAGACTATTAATGAGTGGATAGATGCCAGAAGAATGGAGAAAGAGTGTGCTTATCGCAATCTATAAAAACAAAGGGGACGCACAGTGCTGTGGAAACTACAGAAGAATAAAGCTAATGAGCCACACAGTGAAAGTATGGGAAAGAATTATTGAAGCCAGATTAAGGGATAGAGTGGAGATCAGCAAACAGCAATATGGATTTATGCCAGGAAAGGGAACCACCGATGCCATGTTTGCTTTAAAAATGTTAATGGAAAAATACAGGAAAGGTCAAAGAGAGTTACATTGTGCATTCGTGGAGCTAGAGAAAGCTTATGACAGGGTTCCACGAAAAGAGCTGTGGTACTGCATGAGAAATAGTGGTACTGCATGAGGAATAGTGGAAAAGTATGTGCAACTAGTACAGGATATGTATGAGGGAAGCATAGGAACAACAGAAAGTTTCAAGACTAAGGTTGGACTGCACCAAGGATCAGCATTAAGTCCATTCCTTTTTGCAGTGATAATGGACAGGCTAACAAATGAAGTAAGAAGAGAACCACCATGGACGATGCTGTTTGCTGATGATATTGTGATTTATGAAGAGACCAGGGAAAAAGTGGAGCAGAGATTAGAATCCTGGAAGTATGCATTGAAAAGAAGAGGGATGAAAGTAAGTAGGTCAATGACTGAATATCTGTGCATAAATGGAGGAAATGAAGATGAAACAGTAAAGATGGAGGATACAAAAGTGCCAAGAGTAAAGGAATTTAAGTATTTGGGATCAACAGTGCAAGAAAGTGGTGGTTGTGAGAGGGAGGTAAAGAAAAGAGTACAGGCAAGATGGAATGGATGGAGAAAAGTATCCAGAGTAATCTGCGACAGGAGGTTACCAGCTAGAGTAAAAGGAAAAATGTACAGTTCAGTGGTAATACCAGCAATGGTGTATGGACTTGAGACAGTAGCAGTCACAAAGAAACAAGTGGAAGAGATGGAAGTGGCAGAGATGAAAATGTTGAGGTTTGCTATGGGAGTGACAAGAAAAGACAAGATAGAAATCAGCACATCAGGAGTACTGTTAAGGTAGAACGGTTAGGAATAAAGATGAGGGAGGGCAGGCTGAGGTGGTATGGACATGTCATGAGGAGAGACCAAGAGTATGTAGGAAGAAAGATGATGGAAATGGAGTTAAAGGGAAAGAGAAGAGGGAGACCAAAGAGAAGATTTGTAGATGTAGTAAAAGAAGATATGCAGGAAGTTGGTGCAAAGGAGACAGATGTTGAAGACAGAAAGATGTGGAGAATGATGATACACTGTGGCCACCCCCACCTCTAACTAAAGGGAAAGGCCGAAAGGAGAAGATCATGATTTTGGAAAATTGAAAAATCAGAAACAGATTCTAAGTGAAGACCTTTTTTTGGTCTTCACTTTAAATTTTGGCCAAATTTGAAAAATTAAATGAAATCACTTGGATTTTGTTTTTGGTTAGTGTCATCAAGGGGGAGCATGAATTCTGCTTACATGAGCAGGTAAAAAGTTTTGATTAGTGAAAATAGGGGGTATGTCTCAAAAAGTTAGTGTCTTTTCCCAATAAATTTACTACTGCTGTGACTCTGCTTTTAAGATCATCCAGACTAATTGCTAATGGTAGACCAAAAACCTTATTTTTGATATAACCACCAAAGAAAAAGTTGTAAGACTGTTTCCTTTGAAGTCCTGGTCACTCTGGCTCTTTCTTTTGCAAAAACAACAACCTGTTTCTTCAAACTGCTTATACTTACAATGAAGGTTTTTGGCATTTGGCACAATACCAAAATGCCACAGCATCAAATAACAATTCAATTTTGCTGGATTACGAAACACAGAAAGATTTTTGTTGTGTGCTCATCGTTACAGGTAAAATGAAAAATAATGTAAAACAACAGTGCAGGAAAATGCAAGTTGATGCACTGTAATTATGACATCACAGCAGTTTGCTTGTCTAAAACAGCACAATGATACCTATTTAAAAAATTTTATTTCCTCTCCTTTCATTTGATGCACGTATCCTTCATTTACTTAAGTTTCATTTTATCTCTATATTTATCCTTCTGACTTGCAGAAAAGCAACAGAGGTGCTAATACATAGGGCAAGCAATTACCCCGACCTGCCTCTGGAAATGGCAAGATATTGCTATCTGGTTAAAATTTTTAGTTTTATAGAGATATGACTGAAATTTAGAACTGCTTGCTAAGACCACCAGGGTCTAACCATGTTGGGAGTATAGCAATATAGTTAGCAGTGTGGTCGAATGGTTAAAGCATCGTGCTTATGATCAACATGGTCTTGGTTTAGAACCCACTTGCACCATTCTGTCGTGTCCTTCAAAAAACACTTTATGGCACTTTCCCCTGGTTGGTGGTCTTGGCAAGCAGTTCTAAATTTCAATCATATCTCTATAAAATTACAAGTGGACAGCATTATCTTGGCATCTCTGAAAGCAGGTCGGAGTAATTGCCTACCCTACATAATAGCACCTACATCGCTTTTCTGTGAGTCAGGAAGATAAATATAGAGATAAATTAATAAAATGAAAATAATCATTTGTGAGTGATTTTGTAATTAAGAAGATTTAGTAAGTTTAAAATGAGCTGTTCTTTTAAAATCACCCTGTACACAAAACTGCTGAACTAGTTTTATATTTCAGAACTAAATAGACAAGAGTAAAAACTAAAAATAATTAAAATATCAATACAAGTATTCCCAAGTTTAGAATAACTGTAACATATTGTTTTAATTCAGCTCTAGAAAAGTATAATTTTTATTAATTGTTGAAGTAATCAACCACAAAATTTGAAAGTATGAAGCTAAAAAAAAACAACCTTAAGAATACACTTATTTCAAACTTTTGTTCTTTATTAATAAAAAATTTGAAAAACTGTGGCCTTTTTTAAGATAAGTCTTATGGCTATAATACATAATTCAATTGAAAAGTTAAATTAATTTATTTGCTATTATTTGATACTGAAGTCTATTTAAAACACATTTATAGATGCATATTTATGAACCAACAACTTTTTAGTATGCAAGCAATAGAAATAGTTACTCACATAACTTGCTAATTTTACAACACTGTATTATTACTGAAAACAAATTAACTAAGTTATTAAAGTTTTTTTTACTTGATTCAGATGTTACAACTAAGTCTGAATATCCATCACCATTAAAATCTCCTGAAGCAGCTGTTTCAACATCTGCTGAAAATGTAATGGTTTCCTGGGGAGTTAATTTAATTATATCATGATCACCACCACACAATATTGTAACATTTTGTTTACCTGAAAAACCAATATCAAAAGCAGCATTTTTTACAAAAGTAAAATTTGATTTATGCTAAAAATACTTGTAAATGAAGTTAATAAATTGGTAAACATAAATTAAATATAAATTTAAAAAATGAAAAATATTCAAACACATTTTAAATAATTAAGAAAAAGTTTTCTTTCTATCAACTTGCTTGCTTATTTTCCTTTTGTTTTTTTTATATTCTATCCTAATGCTGAAAGGAAAATTCTGGGCTAGTTTCACCAAAAAAATGCTTATAGTGACTTCTTAGACAAACCTAAATTTTTGGGGTCTTTTTTTAAGAAGTCACCTGCAAGCATAGGCGCCAAGTACAGGTGTGCACTGCACACCTTGCAAAAAGCATTGCAAGTTCTGTTTTTAATTGCAGTCATTTGAGTGTTTGTTCAATAATTATTAATTGTTTGTTCACAAACAGGAAATGCCCTAATTTTGATGTCACAAAACTTTTTTGTAAATTCATGACCTAGTTTTTACTGTCAAATGCTAATAGAAAAATATTGTAGAGAGTTGTGACAAAAAGTAGTACCATAGTCCAAGTTAATTTTTTGTAAAAGTTACTATAGAATTTATACAATGTCCCCTAAAAAGAAGTTTCGTCAGGCAAATTTATTGTCATTCCTTCAAGCTCCTACTCCTAGTCCAGGTGTAGGTGACATTGATGCCTCAATAGCACCAGACTTGTCAGAAAGTACAAAAGAAACTACTAATGAATCATCAAATTCACAGGGCTGTAGTTTGCATAACTACATTTCCATGATTGTATTTTAATTTTTTTAAGCGCAAGCTATTCCACCCTTAATCTTTATTAATGATGGGACGATTAATTGGAATCATATTGAAATAATCGGAATATCGGCAGTTTTCCAAAGCATTGGGAATCAGCATCGGAGCTGTGTAATTCAGGCCTGATTCCAATACTAAAACGATTCTTTAAATATATAGGGCATAAAATAAAAAGTAGTAACACACAAAACTGTGCTGGAGTTTTCATGAAATGTTCCTAAAATTTCTTCACCCTTTCTTTTACCATTTTTCAATCAATCAAGCTAATTCCAACTGTAAGATACGTAACTATTCGACAGGACAAATTCGTTGGCAAGCCAATTTGGCAGAAAATTAAATAATTTCAATTTTACTTCACTAGCATTAAAGCAACACAAAAAGTTTTGTTATGTCACTAAGCCAATATTTTATTACACTTCATTTTTACATGCAAAACTTATAACCACCATTGTCGCATTTTTAAAAGTAAATTGTGATACCAAAACTTGTTCTATTATCCTTGGTCAGCAGATAAGAGTAAAAGTTCTCATTAAAAAATTGTTGAATGCGTTACATTTAGGTATGCTCCTAGCCAAATAATACTCTATAGGAATTTACAATGAGTTAATCTCGAATATTTAAGTTAAAAAAATGTGTTTCTGTAATAAATAAATTTGTGAACCGTAAGGTTGTTTAACATAGATTATTTTTTTTGATTTTTTACAAAAAAATACAACAATGTAGCCTACTACATAAACAATGATTTCAAGTTTTGCAAACGTATGAACTTATAATGCCATAATAAGTATTATATGGTATATAAGCATTTTTCTACAAATTTATTTTGGTCGGTGCGATGGCGCATGAGAAAACTACTCAATGAAGGTTAAGTCAGAGTGATTTTATTATGATAAACTATTAAACTAGTAATCATGAATATTATTTTAACAGTTTGTTTCATCTATTAGGCTGTTCAGAAGTCAATCAAAAATCTGAAAAACAAATACCAAAAGGAAAGATTAACAAAGCAATAAAAAGTTGGCAAAAGAATTGAAAAACAACAGGAAAAATACTGCAGTGATTAAATAGTTAACTGATTACAAATCTTTTTAAATTAACTTTCAATGGGTAAGTTTTTTTCTGTTGCTTATGCTGATGTTACTCAATAACAAATAAATTTATTAGACAAGCAGAGCATCTTAAAAATGCTATAAAGTAATTAGAGTTTTTTTTATGCGTTCTATTAATCCAATAAATTTATTTGTTATTTAGTAACATTTTTTTGGTAAATTTAGTTGTTACCAAATAAGAAATAAATTTATTGGATTGATAGAACGTGTAAAAAAAATCTTTAATTATTTTAATAGATTTTTATGGTTCTTTGTTTGTCTAATAAATCTATTTGTTATTTGGTAACATCAGTATAAGCAATGGAAAAAACTTACCCATTGAAATTCAATCAGAAAGATTTGTAACCCGTTTAACTATTTAATCATTGTGTATTTTTGTTGTTGTTTTTAAGTTCTTTTGCCAATTTTTTATTGCTTTGTTAATCTTTCCTTTATTGTATTTGTTTTTCAGTTTAGAACCAACAACTGGAGAGATGCTTGTGTTTTTGCACTACAATTTGCAAGTGCTTCAATTTGACTATGATTAAATGCATAGGCTATTTTTATTATCCACTAAATAAAGTATATTTTCATTAAAATAGAATTATTTATATTCTTTTATTTACATTGATACTATGAACTCAATATTACTCTTTGTGTTGTTAAAATGGAATTATTATTTGATGTGTTTCTGTAAAACCTTCCCAATACATTGCTACCTAGCATATTGTAAAGGAGAGCAAGATGATAAACTTTCCTAATCAATTTTCAACTTATATCTGAATTACATATGTTGATACCTGGGCACATTAATAGTAATACCAATATGCAATAATAGCCAGGAATTGGAATCGTATTGAGAATTGTATCAGAAATCAGGATAATTGGGTAGAATCGTATCAGAATCATTACAAATTTTGATATCATCCCATCACTAATCTTTATTGCTGATGTGATATCACAATGTTCGTTTGTGCATATTTTTAAAAAATGTCTTAAGTGTATGATTCTCCATTGTTAATTGCTGACGTGATGTCATAATGTTTGTTTTTGCCTGTTTTTCCATTAAATGACATGGTTTCAATAGGTTGCCAGATTGGTGAATATTTGAATTTAGAGCTGCTTTCCATAAACACATTCAGGTGATTGCTTGTTTCCACTCTAAAGAAAATACTTTATTTACCAAACCGATGATGATGTCATATGTTATCATGTCATAAATTTTGCACACCCGCAAAATAGTCAAATCCGGCGCCTATGCCTGCAAGCAATATTATTTAGTCAAACTAACCCAGAATCCCTCTATAGTACAAGGAGGAAATAAAAATAAACCAAAAGAAAAGGGTCTTTTCAAAAAGAAATAGTAACTACAAGGGGATCTGGGTTAGTTTCATAAACAAAAAGTGCTTGTAGTGACTTTTTGAAAGACCCAATTTTTTAAAACATATTAAACTTTTAATGGGCTGTTGCTAAGATAGAGAGGTTTTAAAGCAGTGCTTTTCAAGCTTTTTGTATAAGTGACACACTTTTAAACCAAACATAAATTTGTGAGATGTTTTAATTAAATTTTAATTAAGAAGCTTTAAACAACAAATCTCAACTTACAATTTTAATGAGATGTAAGAGCTTGGTGAACTGATTCCCCATTTCAATACTTGGTTGAATGCAAGATAAGACAGTCACATTTTGTCATCAAGTATTTTTACGTTTTTAGGTTTTATAAATTTTAGATTAGTCATTGTTCAAAAGGATTCTTTGCAAATGTACATAGTGAAAAACTGTAGAATTACTGTATTAACGCTTTTTTGGCTATGTTCTGATAAATATTTGAAACATGAACCCAAAAGCCATCCAAGTCAGTCTCTTTATAAACCAGTAACAAGCTTTGATGATTTTTAGTTTAGCTAATTCTTTTTTGGCAAGAGGACGGTTTTTTGTGTCAGTTGAAATAAACAGATTTCTGATCAAATTTTTTTCTTTGTGCCATATCGGTAAAAATTTTTTTATTATACTATTGCTTGCAAAAATCTTAAAAATGACAAGGGCAAAATTTTTTATTATATCGTTGTTTGCAAAAGTTATATTGTTGGTTGAAAACCCCTGTAATATAATTTATTAAGCTGTGAATACCTAGTGTCAAATATTGTTTCAAGTCCAGTTGGCAACACACCATTGTACTACAAGCAACACACCAATGAGTCAACACAGTTTGAAAAGCACTGCTTTAAAAACTAATGCGATATAACTATTGAAAAGTAAAACAGTCAAAAAAATAAAATAACAGCTTTAAAAGCAAATTGGGCTTTAAATTATAATTAGGACTAATACTAAATTAACCTTACTACAGTAGTACATAATTTTGTATTGCTATAAAGTAAAAAAAACAATCAATGTATCAATGCTTTTATTGTTTGCTAGCAAAATAAATACTACAACAAAATAAACTCATTTCTACTTACCAGAAATAATAAAAACATCTGTGAATTTGTCATTGTTTACATCACCATATGCAGCTGTGACTCCTTCATAACCAAATATATTAGAAAACACTTCAGTTGTTACATCGGTAAAATTTGTTTGTGACCATGTAATACATTGATAAATCACAAATAAAATTAACCACTTATCCACATATTTAAGAAACATTCTTTCCCAGCCTATAATAGACCAGCCAGATGATTTCCATAAGCCTTAAAGTTCTACAAAAAAAATTGGAATCAAACCCATATTCAGTTACCAGTTAACTTAAGGACATTCGAAGTCAAATTGTCAGCTGATGCATAAAATTTAAAAATAACAATTAAAATTACTACGGCTGAGTTAAGTATTTACAAAAATAACTAAAAAAATAATTAATTATGCTGATTTCAATAAACTTCTTAAAAAATTAATGATATGGGATGTTATGGGAGATTTATACTTAGTTTCTGCGATCGGTGAAGCGGAACACATTGTGTTTATGGATTGTGAGCTATTGTAATCAGGACGTCGAACCGTTTAAAATAACGTTCCGGTTCAGGTTCAGGTGCGGCAAATTTTATTTTTTAAGGTTCAGTTCCGGTTCAGGTTCAGCAAAAAAATTTTTTTAGGGGTTCAGTTCCGGTTCAGCTCCAGTTCGGGTTCGGAATATATCTTTTCTGTCTGTTTCTGACAAGCGTTAGAATTGTAAACACAATTTGTTACATCATGTTATCATGGGCGTCCGCAGACGCGCTTCCTGGAGGAGTGATCTCAAGCAGTCGGAAACACAAAAATATTCTTAAAAAGGGTTTTTTAAAAAACTCTGATACAGGTTTTAAAAAAATGAAATTAAATTAATTCACCGGCATGGGTCTTGCTAGGGATAGTAACTACGGGATTGATAACTTGTTTTTGAGGCTGCCAATAGTAGGGCAAAAATTTTAGATAACAGTTTTATCACTTAATAGTGGCGAAAACTTTTATTGCATCAAGAAAAACTTTAATATGTGTTTCAAGAGACCAATCTTAAACATCTGGGTTCAATTCCCTGCCCAATCACCTTTTCATAATTTATTTATTTCAGGCAGTGCAGCCCATATCATAATAAAAAGCGAAAACAAAGCGAAAGCAACAAACAAAAAAACAAATTACACCCAAAAAAAGGCAATACAGTAAGTTATCATAAAATACACACGCCAAAATCACATGAAGAAAAAAACAGTTTGCTATAAAAAGGACACCTATTTCTTCAGTAAACTAATTCTGTGAAATACTTAAAATACAAAGATTTTTGAAAACAATCAGAGTCATTAGGGATGCGATAAGAATATTACACGAATCAAAACATCGAGATATGAATGAAAATCACATTTTTCTTAGTAGAGCGTCAAAAGTAGTAACGTTACACAGTATCTGCTGTTCACGAGCACTTATACGTTTGGGTCGTAAAAGGCGGAATGAATTGCAAGCAATACGGACTCGTTTTAGGTTAGACGTCAAAAAGTTTTCCCACAGATGACATACATAGCCTACATGGAACAACAATATGCACGAAGCAAGACATTTTTAATATTAGAAAATCATAGGTATAAACATCCTCTTAGTCTATTAGCAGTGGCATATAAATAACATTATGTCTATAGTAGTTACCATCCCTAGTCTATAGATATTATCGTCATCTCGGAAGTGAGAGTGAAGAAACACACAAAGATATTTAATTTTATCAACAAAACGTATTTTGGCCGTACCCAGTTTCAAAAGAGGTTGAGTTTTAAGTTTAAAATTTTTAGCCATATCAAAACAAGTAATCAACAGTTTTTTGAATAGTAAATACTGCCTTTTGAAGTTAATTTTTGACAAACACGAGTGGCTTTGGGCACTGGCTCATTTACAATAGACTGAGTATTCATTCTTTTTAGTTCGTTTTTTGCAAAACAGTTAAATATTATGTTTAAAATAAGCTTGAAGTTGCAATGTAACTGGTTGCATCTTGTCGAGAGCAAGCACTGCAGCATGTCATTTGAGCGAACCGTTTCATGTACCGAATCAACAAAAACTTGCTGATGATTTTTCCTTTTATGAAATTCTTCCATTACAGTTGGTGGACCATTCATCATTGCACGGTAAAACTTGGCCCCAAGTGTGGCAACTGCAAATGTATATGGCGAAGAAAGTCCACCACGATTCGCCATCTCGAATAATTCTCGGTGTTTATCTGGAATCGCCGATTGAATATCAGGTGCGTCGGAGGAATCGATAAGCAAATATCAAAAATTGTTCATTTTGATCAAGATTATTTTCATCTAAACGGGTGCTCAAAAACATTTCCAAACAGTTAATTGCAGTATTGATGAAAACTTTAGAATTAATTAAAGAATCCATTTGTGAAAGTGATTTGCATAAAGCTAAAATGTTAAGAAGCTTCGAAGTATTAGATAGCTTGGTACCTGCTATTATATGACAAAAAGATGATGATGGCAATAATGTGGATAAAACAAAAGGTTTAACAATAAGGTCTTCTGTCACAACTACAGAAGACAACAACTTTGGTGTATCATAAAAATTTTCTTGGCAAGCAATGTAATGAAATTGCATGCTGTTGGAGGTAGATATTGCTGTATACCCACTTGGCAAGGTTTCATCAGCAATTTGATTTCAAAAGTAAACGAATCAAACTGCTCACAATCAAATAAATTACTATTGCAAGACTCTATTCTTGCGTTTTCTGGTTCTTTACGAGCTGAAGAAGGAGAAGCAGTCGTAGAAAGAAAGTTTTTTTTGAAAGATAACTGAGGCAAATTCAGAAAAATATGGGGAATGGCCATAGGTTTTAATCGAGTTCGCATTAAAGCAAGAGAGGCTTGGCACCTGTTTCTTTTATCAGTTGATATTGTAATAAAATCATTCGTATCAAAATGAAGAGCACAAACTTTTGAATTGCAGGTAATTTTGGAATTTTTTCGTGGTACTGCTTTAATCCATTTTTCTCTCAAAACTTTATCAGCAGGAAATTTAAAAAGAGGAATTTTTTTTCTTGATCGTTGTTTTCATCTTTTTTAGGTTTATAACCTGTTTGGCATCCAGTGACATAGCAAGTGTATACCATATTCAAAGAAATAATCTAAATAATTTTATACATTACATGATCACAAAAATAAAGAAAAAAAAAATTATTATTTCTTTAAATATTTTATTGTTTTAACCAGATTTTAAGTAAGGTATTAATAATCATAAAATGAAGGTTGTTGAAAACTTATATTTAACAACATAAAATTATAGAAATTGCTTTTCTTTATTGTAAGACTTATTTTGGGCAAACTCAAATGCTGTTTCAATTTTTAACTGTCTAGCATCAATAAGATGACATTGGAGTTAACATTAAAATTTCGACGCTTTAAAATCCATTTGAAAAATCTTTTTATATATCTGATTACACATAGATGATAGTCACGAAAAGAAAATAAAATAAAAACTGGATTTTACATTTTTGTTATATTCTTAATAGTTTTGAGATCTAAGTTTCAAATCTGATTCGAGTTGGCCTCAAGACATGGTTATATAGTTTTGATTATGTCATAAGTCTTTTGTTCGTCGTCGTCGTCGTCGTCATCGTTTGAAGGGCATCCACTCCAGGCCAGACACAAACAGAACTGGGGCCGAGGGTTTATCCTTTTACTACCCCAGACTGCTGCACTGCCTGGATCAGATGCTGGCAGTGATGTTATTAAGCCAGCATCGAGTTTCGTCATCCAAAACCGTCAGACCGCGTGCTCCATGTGGTGCCCGATGTATGGGGCACATTGTTAGTACATGGTCTGCGGTTTGCTCTGAGGCGCCACACTCGCAATTCGGTGAAGGAGCGAGACCCCATTTGTGCATGGACGAATGGAATCACCCAACACCAGTCCGCAGGCGGTTGAGCTTCACCCAAGCTGCTCGGGGTAAGCCCATCCCAACAGGCCTGACACTGGTCCCGGGCACAAAAGCACGGAGCCTGGAAGCACTTTCACAGTACTCCGCGTTCCATTTATGATTTGTCCATTCAGAGGCGCGGATGCCAAGTCTGGCAAGATTGTCCAAGAGATTCCGCGCACCTGGCACAAACGGGCGTCTGGATCTTAGTCTCACTTGGCCAGTATCTGAGGACCCACTTAAAAGACCATACAAAATATGATCGGGGTCCAGAGATCCACGGTAAGCCAAGGAGAGTGTCGCTCCCAGTCGGCGAAGCTCAGCTGGCTGGATGCCTGAAAGTACAGGTAGGTGGTCCGTTGGAGTGGGACGCAGGCATCCAGTAACTATGCGCAAGGCGTCATTCAAGACACTGTCAATGAGGCGAGTGTGAGCACTGCGACACCAGACTGGCGCACAGTACTCAGCTGCTGAGTAGACTAGAGACAAGGTGGCTATGCGTAGTGTTTTAGTACCAGCACCCCATCCCGAGCCCACGAGTCGCCTCAACAGTGTGACGCGCGATGATAGTTTTTTGCGCAATGCCACTAAATGGTGACGAAACGTGAGCGATCTGTCCAGTTTTACCCCAAGGTATGTAGGGGTTGGACAGAACGGTAAAAGTCTACTATTGTTGTAGACCTTTAGCTCACGTTTGGCCTCTCGGTTGTTTAAGTGAAAGGCTGTCGTCACCGTCTTAGTGTGACTGAGCTTCAACCTCCAAGTCTGGAGATACGCTGAAAGTGTGGACATGTCTTGGCTTAATGTCCCCTCCAAGTCCTTCCAGTTTCCAGAAGAGTGCAACAATGCTAAATCATCAGCATAAGCAAACTTGCTGGAAATCATGGAAGGAAGATCGTACGTATAGATATTAAATAGGAGGGGAGCCAAGACCGATCCCTGAGGAACGCCGTTTTTAAGACGGCGTAGCCTGCTTTGCTTGCTGTCACCGGTGGTAAGGGTGAAACTTCGATTTCGGACAAGCTCCATGATCATTTTGACCATGTGCTTATCCGGAAGTAGTCTCAGCAGCTTGCAGGTAAGGCCACGGTGCCAGACAGTGTCATAAGCAGCTGTCAGATCGATAAATACGGCACCGGCCTTCTTTTTAGCCTCGAAAGAATCCTCGATGTTTTGGGTTAGCAGAACAACTTGATCTACGGTTGACTTCCCGCGTCGGAACCCAGCCTGCTCTTTAGGGAGCAGTGGATCGATTAATGGTTCAACGCGGGCGTAGATAAGCCTCTCGAGGATCTTGTAGGGGACACAGAGCAGAGATATCGGTCGATAACTCTTTGGGTCCCCCACGGGCTTTGCTGGTTTTGGGATCGCGACCACAAGCGCTCTTCTCCAGATCTTGGGAATTTTGAGTCGGCGCAAACAGGAAGAAAGGAAGTCACGTAACCAGGACTTCAAAGCAGCTCCAGCATGGAGTATAAGCTCGGGACAGATGGAATCAGGTCCCGGAGCTTTACCTGGTTTTAAATGTTGAAGGGCAGCAGCAAATTCTCTCTGTGAAAAATTGTCAGAGATATTTACTGTATCTGGTGTTGTGGCCCTCCAAAGGTCAGACACTTCTTGAAAGACAAGTCGAGATGACTTGCGATCAACAGCCTCGTATTTCCCATTTTTAACCAGCTGAGATGCAATAGCATCGGCTGAAACGGGACAATGACGAGGAGAGTGTCGTGACCTACCAGTAAGGTTGTTCAAGATACTCCACGCTTTTCGACTAGAGTGTGAGAAGTCAATGCTCCGAACTGCCTCGGACCATCGATCCCTCCGTTTTCTGTCAAGCTTGGCAAGCAGAGTTGTAGCAGCCAAACTTGAGTCGTCTCCCTGAGGAGACTGCAGAAAGGTTTTATAGAGGGATTCACACTCTGCATCCCAACACGGAATATAGTTATTTCGATACCCGCGTGGGATAGTCTTCTTGGCTGCTTTCTTAATGATGTTACAGAAGTCCTGGTAAGCCGCATCCACATCAAGTGAATCAGGCGGCAACAAAGTCTTTGCGAATTTATTCGTCAAAGCAATGTAGTGACTCCAATTGGCCTTGCGGAAGTTCCATCGCTTAACAGGCATGCTTGGCACTGCCATAGCAAACCTTGGTGGTGTAATAAGCGAGGGTCGATGTTGTGACCTGGGAAACTTCTCAAGGACACGTCTATCCGGTAAGCGACTGTTTGGACCTACGCTAGCGAAAGCTAGGTCTGGATTGGTGCCAGTGTTCCAGCGGCCGGAATAAAAACTGGCAGCATCCTTGGCATTATATAGGAGGGCAAGACAATTAATACTTGCCCATCCAGCCAAGCACTCACCATCCGGACTGTTGTCATCATAACCCCAGTCAGCATGACGACAGTTAAAATCGCCAGCGTACAGACAGGGGTGAGGAAACACTGGGAGATCCAGGGTTCGCAATCGCGTTGGCGGTGGTTTGTAGACGTTGACTATTTTATAGCCATCAACGTCCACACACAGCCACTCGATCTCCGATGTCGGTGGAGATTGGTCCAAAAGCGTGTATCTCAGTCGCTCGTGAACAAACGTGGCAAGGCCATGCTTCCTGTTTAAAGAAGACCCAGCTAGTTGGTAGTGTGGTAGCACCAACTTCTCTGCATCAGTGCAGTGGGTCTCCTGCAGTAGGATGACGAGTGCCTCAGACTGCATAGCGAGGTGATGAAGAACATTCATCTTGCTTGCAGTGAGGCCTTCGATGTTCAGCTGAAGAATAGTGGGTCTTCGGAACTTGTTGGCAATGTGCCCTGAAAAGGGCAGTTTTATCCTGACATTGCCCCGTCCTGAAAAGGACGTTTGCCGATTAACAGACCCACACTGAACATCGGAATGGGTGGATACCCTTCCGTTTTGGTAGGTTCGGTTTCGGTCTGTCATTTTTAAAATCAATGAGCAGACTTACTCACGGCCCAGGCTGCGTGAAAGCACCTACCATCTGGGCCTGAGTCTTTTGTTAACTAACCAGAAATGGACAAAATGCATAAAATAAAAGCTTTTGTTCTTTATGAGTAAGTTTTTGCAATAGATACAAACCAAAAACAATAGTTTTATTTATCAAAATCTTTTAATTTTTTATGTTTTTGAACAGTGCTTAGTAACACATACTGTAGATAAGAGCCTTAATAAAAATTTCACATAACCATTTTTGCTTTTTTTTTACTTTGAAAAGTAATTATTTATTTTGCTTTTGCAAAATCATTCTTCTACACTTTCAAAGCTTTTTGCAAAATCATTCTTCTACACTTTCAAATTTTTTAATGCTTGCTATTGATAAAAATATAAATTATTTACTTATTATTTGATGTCAAACTGCTGTAAATTATTTTTGTACTTTTCTCATGTAAAACTTTGATTATAAAAATTTTTTTATGCTTATGATGGGCTGATTTCATATCTAATTTGATTTTTTAAACACTTTAGGTTTCATATTTTAGAGGTTTTATTTTTCCTGCTGTAAAATTCTTTAATCAGAAAATTAAATAAATGCTTTCATTTTTTATGAATTTGTTTTCATTATTGAGACTCTGAAAAAAAAATAAAAAAATTTTCCAAAATTGCCAAAGATAAAATATTAATTTGCACTTTTATTGTTATATCTGATTGCACGTAGATGATAGTCATGAAAAAAAATAGAAGAATAAAAACAACAACATAAGTTTAACATATTTATTACATAACATTTTACATTTTATTTTTTGATTTGTTCACTAAATTCACTCTAGTAAGTTTTGCACCCAGGGGGCTGATAAAGAGAGAGCCATGTGAGGATTAGACATGAGAACATGAGAACTTACTTTGAGAAAGTCATTTATAAAAAAACAGCGTTTTTAGTTACGAATAAAAATATATCTCACTTAATCAAAGTACTGGTATATGATTTCAACTTATCTGTATAACCAAAACAGGAGCTGCTTTCCATAGTGCTACAAATCACCTATAGGCTACTGTATTTACAGATTAGAAACTGTGGTTTAAAATTGATCCATGCTAATTGTACTTGAGTTAATTAATATATGTACACTCATTACATAAAATTGTTCAGCATAAAGTATCATAATTTGAAAATAGGTGTGTTTACACATTAAAAATTGTTGGTACTGGTAGCTTATCATCTCAGTAGTTTTTTTTACCTTTGCGCTCATAGCCTTGGTTTTAAAGCACAAAAAATGTTTTTAAGAGTAATATTCTTACTATTCAATGTTATAATCTCAATTAATATCAAAAACTAATCAGTAAACTATACTATAAAGAAGAATGTTTAGTATGCAGTATGCTTGCTTGATGTCAATTCGATTAACTTTTTTGCCCTACTCCGTGTTGACTTCGTGATAGGAAAAAACGGAGTTATCAATCCCGTAGTTACTATCCCTAGGTCTTGCAAGTCTTACCAATAAATTTATAGTAATGATCTCGCGAGCGCAAAAAGT
Organism: Diplosoma virens; assembly: GCA_963680785.1. Classification (NCBI taxonomy): domain Eukaryota; kingdom Metazoa; phylum Chordata; class Ascidiacea; order Aplousobranchia; family Didemnidae; genus Diplosoma; species Diplosoma virens. The sequence goes on from OY796888.1 coordinate 6,501,247, forward strand.
GGAAACGGAAGTTTTTTGTTGTTTTGTGATCTCAAAACTTTCTTATAGATTGCGTTTATATGAATTTATATCGATCTTTCTTGGACTAGCCACTGATACATTTGTCTAAAAATTTTTTGATAATTTTTTAGTGGCGACCCTCACGCGAAAGGTTTACTAGTTATGAGACGTCATAAAAGATTGCGTAAAGTAAAAGATTTTTCTTCCCAAAGCTTTTTATCTGACACTCTTCAGGGGAAATCGTCAGAATAAAGCAGAATTGAAACCGAACTGAGTTATAAAGGGGAAAGCAGAGTTCTCATTGGCTGAAAGAAGTTAGCCAATGAGAGAAAAGATTAAGAAATTTTCAAAAAGTAGACGAATTCTTTTTGCTTACACAGAAGGGGATTGAGAGATTTAATAAAAGTCGCTTCAAGAGCAGAAGGGTGAAAAGAAGAACGACCTCGAGCGAAAACAGAAAATTTTTCGTTGTTGTAGTAAAGAGCGCATTGGGCGTTGTCAAGAAGATGTGGACCAATCGCAAATTCGTGAAATTGTTGTGGGCGTATGTTGGCCTTGCAAGAGCGGGAAAGGCTTTGGCGGTTGTGCGAGGCAGGAGGATTGGCAATGAATCTAGGAACGTGTTGTTTAATTCACTCTTCTAGGCGTTGAGACGTGCGACCAAATTTTATCAATAAAGTAAAAGGTTGGTGGTTTTGCAATTAAAAACAGCCATTATTAATGCAAAAATTCTAGTTAATCTTCCAATTTTATACGCTTTTGTTTATTAAAACTTCTTTACATACTATAAATAAAAAACAAATTTTTTTTAGAGAACACCTTGATTTTGGGACATAAATCGAAAATTATGAGACTGAATTTAAGTGAAGACCTTTTTTTTTTTTAGAGATCACCATGATTTTAGGACCAAATTGGTTTTTCGTCTGAGAATCTCAGACAATTTTTTCGTCATATCCGAAATGTACTATAAAATCATGATTTGGGCAAACGTCACAAAATTTGGGCAAAACTTCAATGCCCCCCCAAATTTTTTTGGGCTGGTACGGCTATGATGATATCCGAAGAAGTTTTAATAAACGAAAGACTAAAAAGAAATACAAATTGATTAAAATCAAATATGGTGTTATCTAATCAATGAAAAGTTAAAATCGTAACTATTATGAATTGAAATCTCCATACTGACAAACAACTCAACCTTTATCTCTTCAGTGAAAAATTTTAGAAGCACATGTGCGCGAAACAAAAACTCCCAAGAGGTTTTAACGCACGAGGTAATTTATGAAAACGTTTATGACGAAATACATGTCTACATTAGGCAATAAAAAAGTTTGAGTCAGCCAAATCTTCACTAAACAATTTTAAGAGATAAATCTTTGACGTAAAGTTGAAGCAAACATTGAAGCAAATGAAAAATTTAACTAATCCAATTTTCACTCCTGTAATATCTTTAAATAAGCCTAAAAACTATGAACAGCTCATCCCGAATCAACCTTACCGCAAAAGTGAAGGCCCTTTCAGATTTGAACATGCAAATTTGAGCCTAATAAGAAGCTGAGAAATAAGAGAAAAGCAGTTAGCTTACAAAATATTATTTAAACTTCACGCTACAAGGCGAAGGTTAATAACTTCTCTTCCTAATCTCAACAAATTTTCTTTAAAAAATTTTGTTTTTTTGAAAAATCAAAATTTAATTAACTTTATTGCATTGTTTGCTCGACATTATTTTTCACTCAAACTCGACTGTTAGGGATACCATCATGCTAGTGAAAACCATTTGGGGCAACTATAAGTTACACTGAACTCGAATCATTCGATAAGTTTACACTGCTTTTTTATTAAACTTCTCCACGCAACTAAATTTTAGTCGAGTGGTTTCTCAACAGCCTGCACTGTGCAGCTTTGATTTTTCAATGGCGTCAAATAATTTTACTTTGTTGCGTAGACTACGACTACGTTAATTTTAATTTAAAAGATTTTAACATAAAAATTGTTCGGAAGACACCTTAAAGTTTTTTTTTTAATTAGTTTATTCCAATAACTTAACTAATTGTTACACTAAAAATAAGAGTCATAATCTATATGTGATTTTCGTCTTATATGATTTGGTTTCACCAACGATGGTATTAATATGTATTTTTTTAAAAGTATGGCACTGTAAAAAACTTAAGAACAACTGCTTTAGCGTATATTTAAAATCTCGGTTTCTTTATCTAGCAAGTGACATGTTTTTGCTTTAACTTCTCGCCTGAAAAAGTTGTTTATGACGTTTCTGCATTGCCAGACAACAAGTATCGTGACCAAAAACATTGCAGCAACTTCAAAGACAAAATTGTAATTTTGATTCTTCTACAAATAACTTTAAAATTAAAATTAGAGCATCAAACGGTCGAACCGGATCCATTTAAAATAATGTTCCGGTTCAGGTTCGGGTTCAGGAATTTTTTTTACGGGTTCAGTTCCGGTTCGGGTTCAAAAAATAATAACGGTTAATACGGGTTTCTGGATTCGGTTCGGGTCCTGTTCGGGTCCGGTTCGACGCTCTGGTAATAATGGTACTATTGTCGGTATACGCGTAAATCGGTCCAATTAAATTCACTGGAATCGACTTATCTTTATGCGTCACTGATTTGTAGTTGGCAACATGGTGATTTCTGATTTTCTTTGTTCACAGTTTAATATACCACTGTGATTCTAGCAGAATAACTCTCATATCTTACAGAAAAAAGAAAAAAAGTGAAAAAACCTTACGCAAATGACGCAAACCTTCATTCATTTCTATGCTACAAAAGAGAGCAACAATCTTCCACTATTCAGGATTAATTTAAAATATGTTCCCTATAGATTCGAATGACAAATTTGATATCACATTGATCAGAATTTAACGTAGATTTCAGATATAAATTCAAGTTCCGGCGACACCATATTAGTTTTCGAACAAAATGCACTTGAATGACCTTGCGAACAAAACGAACAAAATGCACTTGAATGAATTATAAGTTTGTTTTAATTTCAAAATGTAAAATTATTGTTTTTTTTTTTTTTGTGTTTTAAGCGATAATTTATTGAAAAGATTTGATGCAAATAAACAGATCTCTCTCTCTCTCTCCGCTTTACGAGATAATAATTAGCGTCGACAGCATTTTGAGTTAAAGTGATTTCGATTCACGCTATTTGAAAGTTCATTTTGACCATGTTCCCTATCGATTCGAATGACAAATTTGATATCACATTGATCAGAATTTCACGTAGATATCAGATATAAATTCAAGTTCCGGCGACACTATATTAGTTTCCTAACAGAATACAGTTGAATGACCCCCGCTTTACGAGATAATAATTAGCGTCGACAACATTTTAAGTTAAAGTGATTTCGATTTACGCTATTTGAAAGTTCATTTTGACCATATTCCCTATCGATTTGAATGACAAATTCAATATCACATTGATCAGAATTTAACGTAGACATCAGATATAAATTCAAGTTCCGGCGACACTATATTAATTTTTCCACAAAATGTACTTGAATGACCCCCGCTTTACGAGATAACAATTAGCGTCGACAGCATTTTGAGTTAAAGTGATTTCGATTCACGCTAATTCAAGGTTTAATTTGACCATGTTCCCTATCGATTCGAATGACAAATTTGATATCACATTGATTAACATTTCACATAGATATCAGATATAAAATCAAGTTCCGGCGACACTATATTCACTTTTCAACAAAATGCACTTGAATGACCCCCGTTTTTAGGAGATAACAATTAGCGTCTATTACATTTTGAGTTAAAGTGATTTCGATTCACGCTATTTGAAGGTTCATTTTGACCATGTTCCCTATCGATTCGAATGACAAATTCAATATCACATTGATCAGAATTTCACGTAGATATCAGATATAAATTCAAGTTCCGGCGACACTATATTCACTTTTCAACAAAATGCACTTGAATGACCCCCGCTTTACGAGATAACAATTAGCGTCTATTACATTTTGAGTTAAAGTGATTTCGATTCACGCTATTTGAAGGTTTAATTTGACCATGTTCCTTATCGATTCGAATGACAAATTCAATATCACATTGATTAGAATTTAACGTAGATATCAGATATAAATTCAAGTTCCGGCGACACTATATTAGTTTTTGAACAAAATGCACTTGAATGACCCCCGCTTTACAAGATAACAATTAGCATCGACAGCATTTTAAGTTAAAGTGATTTCGATTTACGCTAATTCAAGGTTTATTTTGACCATGTTCCCTATTGATTCGAATGACAAATTTGATATCACATTGATCAGAATTTCACGAAGATTTTAGATATAAAATCAAGTTCCGGCGACACTATATTCACTTTTCAACAAAATGCACTTGAATGACCCCCGCTTTACGAGATAACAATTAGCATCGACAGCATTTTGAGTTAAAGTGATTTCGATTTACGCTATTTGAAGGTTTAATTTGACCATGTTCCCTATCGATTCGAATGACAAATTCAATATCACATTGATTAGAATTTCATGTAGATATCAGATATAAAATCAAGTTCCGGCGACACTATATTCACTTTTCCACAAAATGTACTTGAATGATCCCCGCTTTACGAGATAACAATTAGCATCGACAGCATTTTGAGTTAAAGTGATTTCGAGTTACGCTAATTCAAGGTTTATTTTGACCAGGTTCCCTATTGATTCGAATGACAAATTCAATATCACATTGATCAGAATTTCACGTAGATATCAGATATAAAATCAAGTTCCGGCGACACTATATTCACTTTTCAACAAAATGCACTTGAATGATCCCCGCTTTACGAGATAACAATTAGCGTCTATTACATTTTGAGTTAAAGTGATTTCGATTTACGCTATTTGAAGGTTCATTTTGACCATGTTGCCTATCGATTCGAATGACAAATTCAATATCACATTGATCAGAATTTCACGTAGATATCAGATATAAAATCAAGTTCCGGCGACACCATATTAACTTCCTAACAGAATACAGTTAAATGACCCCCGCTTTACGAGATAATAATTAGCGTCGACAACATTTTAAGTTAAAGTGATTTCGATTTACGCTATTTGAAGGTTTAATTTGACCATGTTCCCTATCGATTCGAATGACAAATTCAATATCTCATTGATCAGAATTTCACGTAGATATCAGATATAAAATCAAGTTCCGGCGACACTATATTCACTTTTCAACAAAATGTACTTGGATGACCCCCGCTTTACGAGATAACAATTAGCGTCTATTACATTTTGAGTTAAAGTGATTTCGATTTACGCTAATTCAAGGTTTAATTTGACCATGTTCCCTATCGATTCGAATGACAAATTTGATATCACATTGATCAGAATTTCACGAAGATTTCAGATATAAAATCAAGTTTCGGCGACACCATATTAGTTTCCTAACAGAATACAGTTGAATGACCCCCGCTTTACGAGATAACAATTAGCGTCTATTACATTTTGAGTTAAAGTGATTTCGATTTACGCTATTTGAAGGTTCATTTTGACCATGTTCCCTATCGATTCGAATGACAAATTCAATATCACATTGATCAGAATTTCACGTAGATATCAGATATAAATTCAAGTTCCGGCGACACCATATTAACTTCCTAACAGAATACAGTTAAATGACCCCCGCTTTACGAGATAATAATTAGCGTCGACAACATTTTAAGTTAAAGTGATTTCGATTTACGCTATTTGAAGGTTTAATTTGACCATGTTCCCTATTGATTCGAATGACAAATTTGATATCACATTGATCAGAATTTCACGTAGATATCAGATATAAATTCAAGTTCCGGCGACACTATATTCACTTTTCAACAAAATGTACTTGGATGACCCCCGCTTTACGAGATAACAATTAGCGTCTATTACATTTTGAGTTAAAGTGATTTCGATTTACGCTAATTCAAGGTTTAATTTGACCATGTTCCCTATCGATTCGAATGACAAATTTGATATCACATTGATTAACATTTCACATAGATATCAGATATAAAATCAAGTTCCGGCGACACTATATTCACTTTTCAACAAAATGCACTTGAATGACCCCCGTTTTTAGGAGATAACAATTAGCGTCTATTACATTTTGAGTTAAAGTGATTTCGATTTACGCTATTTGAAGGTTTAATTTGACCATGTTCCCTATTGATTCGAATGACAAATTCAATATCACATTGATCAGAATTTCACGTAGATATCAGATATAAATTCAAGTTCCGACGACACTATATTCACTTTTCAACAAAATGCACTTGAATGACCCCCGCTTTACGAGATAACAATTAGCGTCTATTACATTTTGAGTTAAAGTGATTTCGATTCACGCTATTTGAAGGTTTAATTTGACCATGTTCCTTATCGATTCGAATGACAAATTCAATATCACATTGATTAGAATTTAACGTAGATATCAGATATAAATTCAAGTTCCGGCGACACTATATTAGTTTTTGAACAAAATGCACTTGAATGACCCCCGCTTTACAAGATAACAATTAGCATCGACAGCATTTTAAGTTAAAGTGATTTCGATTTACGCTAATTCAAGGTTTAATTTGACCATGTTCCCTATTGATTCGAATGACAAATTTGATATCACATTGATCAGAATTTCACGAAGATTTTAGATATAAAATCAAGTTCCGGCGACACTATATTCACTTTTCAACAAAATGCACTTGAATGACCCCCGCTTTACGAGATAACAATTAGCATCGACAGCATTTTGAGTTAAAGTGATTTCGATTTACGCTATTTGAAGGTTTAATTTGACCATGTTCCCTATCGATTCGAATGACAAATTCAATATCACATTGATTAGAATTTCATGTAGATATCAGATATAAAATCAAGTTCCGGCGACACTATATTCACTTTTCCACAAAATGTACTTGAATGATCCCCGCTTTACGAGATAACAATTAGCATCGACAGCATTTTGAGTTAAAGTGATTTCGAGTTACGCTAATTCAAGGTTTATTTTGACCAGGTTCCCTATTGATTCGAATGACAAATTTGATATCACATTGATTAACATTTCACATAGATATCAGATATAAAATCAAGTTCCGACGACACTATATTCACTTTTCAACAAAATGCACTTGAATGATCCCCGCTTTACGAGATAACAATTAGCGTCTATTACATTTTGAGTTAAAGTGATTTCGATTTACGCTATTTGAAGGTTCATTTTGACCATGTTGCCTATCGATTCGAATGACAAATTCAATATCACATTGATCAGAATTTCACGTAGATATCAGATATAAAATCAAGTTCCGGCGACACCATATTAACTTCCTAACAGAATACAGTTAAATGACCCCCGCTTTACGAGATAATAATTAGCGTCGACAACATTTTAAGTTAAAGTGATTTCGATTTACGCTATTTGAAGGTTTAATTTGACCATGTTCCCTATCGATTCGAATGACAAATTCAATATCTCATTGATCAGAATTTCACGTAGATATCAGATATAAAATCAAGTTCCGGCGACACTATATTAGTTTCCTAACAGAATACAGTTAAATGACCCCCGCTTTACGAGATAACAATTAGCGTCTATTACATTTTGAGTTAAAGTGATTTCGATTTACGCTAATTCAAGGTTTAATTTGACCATGTTCCCTATCGATTCGAATGACAAATTTAATATCACATTGATCAGAATTTCACGAAGATTTCAGATATAAAATTAAGTTTCGGCGACACCATATTAGTTTCCTAACAGAATACAGTTGAATGACCCCCGCTTTACGAGATAACAATTAGCGTCTATTACATTTTGAGTTAAAGTGATTTCGATTTACGCTATTTGAAGGTTCATTTTGACCATGTTCCCTATCGATTCGAATGACAAATTCAATATCACATTGATCAGAATTTCACGTAGATATCAGATATAAATTCAAGTTCCGGCGACACCATATTAACTTCCTAACAGAATACAGTTAAATGACCCCCGCTTTACGAGATAATAATTAGCGTCGACAACATTTTAAGTTAAAGTGATTTCGATTTACGCTATTTGAAGGTTTAATTTGACCATGTTCCCTATTGATTCGAATGACAAATTTGATATCACATTGATCAGAATTTCACGTAGATATCAGATATAAATTCAAGTTCCGGCGACACTATATTCACTTTTCAACAAAATGTACTTGGATGACCCCCGCTTTACGAGATAACAATTAGCGTCTATTACATTTTGAGTTAAAGTGATTTCGATTTACGCTAATTCAAGGTTTAATTTGGCCATGTTCCCTATCGATTCGAATGACAAATTTGATATCACATTGATTAACATTTCACATAGATATCAGATATAAAATCAAGTTCCGGCGACACTATATTCACTTTTCAACAAAATGCACTTGAATGACCCCCGTTTTTAGGAGATAACAATTAGCGTCTATTACATTTTGAGTTAAAGTGATTTCGATTTACGCTATTTGAAGGTTTAATTTGACCATGTTCCCTATCGATTCGAATGACAAATTCAATATCACATTGATCAGAATTTCACGTAGATATCAGATATAAATTCAAGTTCCGACGACACTATATTCACTTTTCAACAAAATGCACTTGAATGACCCCCGCTTTACGAGATAACAATTAGCGTCTATTACATTTTGAGTTAAAGTGATTTCGATTTACGCTATTTGAAGGTTTAATTTGACCATGTTCCTTATCGATTCGAATGACAAATTTGATATCACATTGATCAGAATTTAACGTAGATATCAGATATAAATTCAAGTTCCGGCGACACTATATTCACTTTTCAACAAAATGCACTTGAATGACCCCCGCTTTACGAGATAACAATTAGCGTCTATTACATTTTGAGTTAAAGTGATTTCGATTTACGCTATTTGAAGGTTTAATTTAACCATGTTCCCTATCGATTCGAATGACAAATTTGATATCACATTGATTAGAATTTAACGTAGACATCAGATATAAATTCAAGTTCCGGCGACACTATATTAGTTTTTGAACAAAATGCACTTGAATGACCCCCGCTTTACGAGATAACAATTAGCATCGACAGCATTTTGAGTTAAAGTGATTTCGATTTACGCTAATTCAAGGTTTATTTTGACCATGTTCCCTATCGATTCGAATGACAAATTCAATATCACATTGATCAGAATTTTACGAAGATTTCAGATATAAATTCAAGTTCCAGCGACACTATATTAGTTTCCTAACAGAATACAGTTGAATGATCCCTGCTTTACGAGAAAATAATTAGCATCGACAACATTTTGAGTTAAAGTGATTTCGATTCACGCTATTTGAAAGTTCATTTTGACCATGTTCCCTATTGATTCGAATGACAAATTCAATATCACATTGATCAGAATTTCACGTAGATATCAGATATAAATTCAAGTTCCGGCGACACCATATTAACTTCCTAACAGAATACAGTTAAATGACCCCCGCTTTACGAGATAATAATTAGCGTCGACAACATTTTAAGTTAAAGTGATTTCGATTTACGCTATTTGAAGGTTTATTTTGACCATGTTCCCTATTGATTCGAACGACAAATTCAATATCACATTGATTAGAATTTCACGTAGATATCAGATATAAATTCAAGTTCCGGCGACATTATATTAGTTTTTGAACAAAATGCACTTGAATGACCCCCGCTTTACAAGATAACAATTAGCATCGACAGCATTTTGAGTTAAAGTGATTTCGATTTACGCTAATTCAAGGTTTATTTTGACCATGTTCCCTATTGATTCGAATGACAAATTCAATATCACATTGATCAGAATTTCACGAAGATTTTAGATATAAATTCAAGTTCCGGCGACACTATATTCACTTTTCAACAAAATGCACTTGAATGATCCCCGCTTTACGAGATAACAATTAGCATCGACAGCATTTTGAGTTAAAGTGATTTCGATTTACGCTATTTGAAGGTTTAATTTGACCATGTTCCCTATCGATTCGAATGACAAATTTGATATCACATTGATTAGAATTTCATGTAGATATCAGATATAAAATCAAGTTCCGGCGACACTATATTCACTTTTCCACAAAATGTACTTGAATGATCCCCGCTTTACGAGATAACAATTAGCATCGACAGCATTTTGAGTTAAAGTGATTTCGAGTTACGCTAATTCAAGGTTTATTTTGACCATGTTCCCTATTGATTCGAATGACAAATTCAATATCACATTGATCAGAATTTCACGTAGATATCAGATATAAAATCAAGTTCCGGCGACACTATATTCACTTTTCAACAAAATGCACTTGAATGATCCCCGCTTTACGAGATAATAATTAGCGTCTATTACATTTTGAGTTAAAGTGATTTCGATTTACGCTATTTGAAGGTTCATTTTGACCATGTTGCCTATCGATTCGAATGACAAATTCAATATCACATTGATCAGAATTTCACGTAGATATCAGATATAAATTCAAGTTCCGGCGACACCATATTAACTTCCTAACAGAATACAGTTAAATGACCCCCGCTTTACGAGATAATAATTAGCGTCGACAACATTTTAAGTTAAAGTGATTTCGATTTACGCTATTTGAAGGTTTAATTTGACCATGTTCCCTATTGATTCGAATGACAAATTCAATATCTCATTGATCAGAATTTCACGTAGATATCAGATATAAAATCAAGTTCCGGCGACACTATATTCACTTTTCAACAAAATGTACTTGGATGACCCCCGCTTTACGAGATAACAATTAGCGTCGACAGCATTTTGAGTTAAAGTGATTTCGATTTACGCTAATTCAAGGTTTAATTTGACCATGTTCCCTATCGATTCGAATGACAAATTTGATATCACATTGATCAGAATTTCACGAAGATTTCAGATATAAAATCAAGTTTCGGCGACACCATATTAGTTTCCTAACAGAATACAGTTGAATGACCCCCGCTTTACGAGATAACAATTAGCGTCTATTACATTTTGAGTTAAAGTGATTTCGATTTACGCTATTTGAAGGTTCATTTTGACCATGTTCCCTATCGATTCGAATGACAAATTCAATATCACATTGATCAGAATTTCACGTAGATATCAGATATAAATTCACGTTCCGGCGACACCATATTAACTTCCTAACAGAATACAGTTAAATGACCCCCGCTTTACGAGATAATAATTAGCGTCGACAACATTTTAAGTTAAAGTGATTTCGATTTACGCTATTTGAAGGTTTAATTTGACCATGTTCCCTATTGATTCGAATGACAAATTTGATATCACATTGATCAGAATTTCACGTAGATATCAGATATAAATTCAAGTTCCGGCGACACTATATTCACTTTTCAACAAAATGTACTTGGATGACCCCCGCTTTACAAGATAACAATTAGCGTCTATTACATTTTGAGTTAAAGTGATTTCGATTTACGCTAATTCAAGGTTTAATTTGACCATGTTCCCTATCGATTCGAATGACAAATTTGATATCACATTGATTAACATTTCACATAGATATCAGATATAAAATCAAGTTCCGGCGACACTATATTCACTTTTCAACAAAATGCACTTGAATGACCCCCGTTTTTAGGAGATAACAATTAGCGTCTATTACATTTTGAGTTAAAGTGATTTCGATTTACGCTATTTGAAGGTTTAATTTGACCATGTTCCCTATCGATTCGAATGACAAATTCAATATCACATTGATCAGAATTTCACGTAGATATCAGATATAAATTCAAGTTCCGACGACACTATATTCACTTTTCAACAAAATGCACTTGAATGACCCCCGCTTTACGAGATAACAATTAGCGTCTATTACATTTTGAGTTAAAGTGATTTCGATTTACGCTATTTGAAGGTTTAATTTAACCATGTTCCCTATCGATTCGAATGACAAATTCAATATCACATTGATTAGAATTTAACGTAGACATCAGATATAAATTCAAGTTCCGGCGACACTATATTAGTTTTTGAACAAAATGCACTTGAATGACCCCCGCTTTACGAGATAACAATTAGCATCGACAGCATTTTGAGTTAAAGTGATTTCGATTTACGCTAATTCAAGGTTTAATTTGACCATGTTCCCTATCGATTCGAATGACAAATTCAATATCACATTGATCAGAATTTTACGAAGATTTCAGATATAAATTCAAGTTCCAGCGACACTATATTAGTTTCCTAACAGAATACAGTTGAATGATCCCTGCTTTACGAGAAAATAATTAGCATCGACAGCATTTTGAGTTAAAGTGATTTCGATTCACGCTATTTGAAAGTTCATTTTGACCATGTTCCCTATTGATTCGAATGACAAATTCAATATCACATTGATCAGAATTTCACGTAGATATCAGATATAAAATCAAGTTCCGGCGACACCATATTAACTTCCTAACAGAATACAGTTAAATGACCCCCGCTTTACGAGATAACAATTAGCGTCGACAACATTTTGAGTTAAAGTGATTTCGATTTACGCTATTTGAAGGTTTATTTTGACCATGTTCCCTATTGATTCGAACGACAAATTCAATATCACATTGATTAGAATTTCACGTAGATATCAGATATAAATTCAAGTTCCGGTGACACTATATTAGTTTTTGAACAAAATACACTTGAATGATCCCCGCTTTACGAGATAACAATTAGCATCGACAGCATTTTGAGTTAAAGTGATTTCGAGTTACGCTAATTCAAGGTTTATTTTGACCATGTTCCCTATTGATTCGAATGACAAATTCAATATCTCATTGATCAGAATTTCACGTAGATATCAGATATAAAATCAAGTTCCGGCGACACTATATTAGTTTCCTAACAGAATACAGTTGAATGACCCCCGCTTTACGAGATAATAATTAGCGTCGACAACATTTTGAGTTGAAGTGATTTCAAGTTACGCTATTTAAAGGTTTATTTTGACCATGTTCCCTATCGATTCGAATGCCAAATTTAATATCACATTGATCAGAATTTCACGAAGATTTCAGATATAAAATCAAGTTCCGGCGACACCATATTAACTTCCTAACAGAATACAGTTGAACGACCCCCGCTTTACGAGTTAACAATTAGCGTCTATTACATTTTGAGTTGAAATGATTTCGATTTACGCTAATTCAAGGTTTATTTTGACCATGTTCCCTATCGATTCGAATGACAAATTCAATATCACATTGATCAGAATTTCACGTAGATATCAGATATAAAATCAAGTTTAGGCGACACCATATTCACTTTTCAACAAAATACGGTTGAATGACACCCACTTTACAGGAAAGTAGGAAGAACGGAATTATAAAACCCACAAAATTACAGAAAGGCCACAAAATTGCAATTGAAGCGATTTTAACTCAAATTAATTCTAGTTTGAAAAAACAAAATTGTTTTAGTAGTTGAGACTGATTATAATAAAGAATTGTTTGTACAAATGTGGTTTATAAATTCAAGATTGAATGTAATAAACGGAACGGCGATAATTGTTTTCTTTTGGTCTACAGTATAAAAAATTATTTATTTTAACTAAATATTTTAGCTGGCTTTCTTGTCAACTTTATAATGTGAATAGTTACAATTTTTCTTAATTAGGTTTTTTGATTTGAGTTTTTTAATAGTGGGATTGTAGGATTGACTATTATGTCTTTTTGATTAGAGTGGTTTCTGGTTTTCTATTCGCTGTTCTTAAGGGCGGCATGCTTTGGAAGTTCTTCAGTTTTTTCAATCACTTCAGTTTGTTTTCTTTTCGGTTTGTTTTTCCACTTATCGCCAATTGGTTTGTTTCTCTTTTCGGTTTGTTTTTCCACTTATCGCCAATTGCAATGTTTTTCAATTCTCAATTTTATTCCCGTAGCGATCAATAAACAAACGCTTCTGGTGTCCGACGTAGGGGTTGCATTTTTACGATTAATGATGACAAGCTTTTAGCAGTTGCTTGTAAGTGTTAAATTTTTTTCTCTAAAGTTTCCGTCGATTTTTGACCAACGAGAGTTCAGTTAAAATAAAATTGGGTTTATGATTTTTGGTTTGGTATTGTCACCAATATAGCATTGAACTTTTCAGAAAATCTTAAGCATGTTAGAAAACAATATTTCTGATTGTATTGGGAAAACTGTTTTTATTGATGCTTACAATGGTTTGAGAAGGTTTTTCAAATTTTTAGTGAGAGAAAATTATTTTCAGGTTCTTATACTTTATTGAAGGACATAAGTATTTTGCAATATTTACGGGAAGAGTTAAGATGGGCTGGAGGACTCCTGCACTGAGGTATAACAAAGGTGTTTGCGGCAAAACTGTGGCACACTTAATGGACAAAAATAATGAAGATTCAAAGCCAAAAGTTCTTTTACTTAGTGATAGCAGTGGCAGGAACATCGTGAAACCCCAGGTATTATGTTAAAAAGATAAATAAAAAAGTAAATGAATGAAGTAATTTTTGCATTTACTTCAGGCAATTTTGAAACAGAAATCTATCACTTGAACGTTTATTTGAGTTTTTTAAGCAGTTGGTGAAAAACCTTTTAGTTAGAAATTTTGTAAATCTTTCATTTCATTATTTTCTATTTATTCCTCGTGCTTAATATTTTCTTAACCCTATTCCGACTTCGTTTTTTTAAAACTTTGTACGAGTGGGGGAGGGAGGAAAGTGCCCGCGCTTTTTGCTTGGTTATATTTGGACAATTCGTAGCGCTAGAATTGTCATTCAAGTTTGTATAGAAAGAGAATTTCATACGCTTTTCAATGTAGATACTTAAATGTTGCAATTAAACATTATTTAAGATTCCAAAAACAAATTTTCAAAGGGTGGTCAATGTTTGTAAATTTGCTGAAAACGAGAGAGCGATTTGAAAGAATGAATGACTTCGGCTGTTTGTCGAACGTTAATAATCCGTAAAATTTGAAGTGCTACTTTACGAAATTATTACAGCTTACAAGAAAAGAAATTTTGGGTAAATCATCTTCCAAATATTTTTATCTTTCTTCGCTAAAGATTCTTATACTTTCTCACGAAATTGTATTTAGCACAAAATTATCTTTATTTTTGGCCATCATTTAAAATTATAACGTAATAAGCACCGCGATTTTTGTGTAACGAGAAAGGAGCTAATGCGACAACACCTTTTTTTCTGTGAACCAAAATCGCTGAAAACAACGATCTACAAATATGACTGCGACGCAAATAAATTTGAGTGAGCGCATATTGCAGGGGTCGGAAACCTTTTTGGGAAAGAGAATTTTTTTTTTAATGCTACGTGTGTACTTTACCTTTGTGTCGGAATTTTCTTCATATTTGTTTTTCTAAAAGTAATAATATTTTATTTATTCATATAAACAAAATAATGTGCAGATCATGAAAATATGCATATAAATTGTCGATGCAGAATAATTGAACCTAGTAAAGACAGTTTGTCTTATTACATTAAAGTATTATGGGTCGCGATGTAAACTGTGGTTTAATAGAAATGAAAATATTGGAAATTATATATATATAATTTTTGTATCATGGGTCGCAATGCAAACTGGGGTTCTTGATGTGGGTTGCAGTAAAAAAAGTTTGAAAAACGCTGCACTGAACTAGAGATTTACAAACTTTTGCCAGACAAATATAGCGAGTGCACTTTTGTGCTCAATGAGTGACTTCAGACAACCTCATACTACAACACCCGCCATGAAAAAGAAAAATATGCCGAATTGGTTTTTCTGCTCACTTTGAGTCAAATTACATTACTTATATAGGTCCACCCGCCAGGAAAGGCTTATGAACCGTATAGTTGAAATTGTTTTCATACGTAGTTTACACCTCGTCTTTCTCTCGCTTTTCTCTGTTTTTTTCTCGCGTTTTATGAAATAGTCAAAAAAGTAGTGACTAGGTGTCAAAAAACTATGAATAACTCCTAAGTTACTTGATCAATTTTTTCAAAAACTGCACCAACTTTTAGATGAATAATAATCAGGAAAAGTTATAAAATTTGAAGACATTCGTGCGAGTAGTATTTGAGCAGCAAACAGCGTTTTAACAGCGCGAGCATTTTCTGCCCCGCCCACCCCCCTCAGTCGTAATTGTAAATGATTTTAATTTAAAAAATTAACGACATAATTAACAAAGTAAAGAAATTTTAAATCAAAGCAAACTGAATACATTAAAGAAAATTGTGGTATAATTTATAAAGCTGTAAAAGTAAATATTTCTTGTTTAAAAATGTAGCCATCCATATTCACCTGAAACTTTGTTTTCAGCATTACTTAAACATATTTTGTTTTTAGGTTATAAAACCATCAAACCACAACCTCTTTTCATTCTCTGCAATTCCTATTCCAGGTGGAGTCATTAATGACGCCACAACTGAAATAAAACAAGGAAGGTTTTTTGAAAATATATCTATTTTAGTTTTGGCATTGGGAACCAATGATGTTCAAAATAATGGAAAAAATTTTGAACAAAAAATTAAAGAGGATTTGATCAATCAAATCAAAAGTTCCCAAAAGGTGTATCCGGCTGCAGAGGTAACAAGAAAAGTTGTTGATTTATTAACCCTAGACCAGTGTTATGCAACTGGGTATACTTAGATGTATTCAGAATGAAAAGTAGGGTATACAACTGAGATAACAGTTAAATTGTACGTCTTTAAACCATATTCAAATTTTACAGATCATTCTTGCTGAGATTTTGCCGCAGACAAGTAAACAAGAATGGCGTGTTCCTGTTGTAAACGCGCTTATTCATCGAATTGGAAAAATTTTTAAATTAAAGGTTTTTCGATCCGACATTTCCGCAGAACTTTGCAAGTTTTGGTCCGATGATGTGCATTTGTCGAACGAGGGTTTACAGTTGTTCATGAACAACTTTGAAAGCTTTATCAACAAACTTGGAGCGGAAAAGCAGTCTGGTTCATTTTGTTATAATGCTAATGATTGTGGTTGCTCTGGTAATAGTTTGGGTAAGCGAAACTTTTTTTTAACACTTATCCACTCTATGTTTTACTATTGTCGTTAACAAAAACATTATTTAAAATTGTAATTGTAACTAATTTTAGCTAACTACTGTTTCATTTGTTGAAACAAATTATTATTTTTTCAGAAACTTTGGCACACATTCGAACTTCTTACGCTTCTATAGTCAAGAACAAAGCAAATCATGGATGTGTGCAAAAATATGCGGTGGGTTCCAAGGATTATGAACAATTTTAGACAAAATTATGAAATCCTTTTTTAAATACTAGCTTATTTGAAAATAATGCTTATAAATTTATATTTACTGCAAAAGGCAAGCTAATCAAACTGCAAAAAACAAGGTAATAGGCAGTGGTAAATATTCAAAATTAGGAACTTGAGGCAAGATTCTAATTAGGGCCATCCAGCATAAGAAGGTTTTGGGTAGGACTTTCTCCCAAAATTTATATGATCTCTAAAAATAAATCTTAGCTTTCAATCTGCCTCCATTTACATTTAAACCCCCAACTCCATTCAAAACATCGTCTAATATCTGTTTAGGTTCGGTCTCTAACCAACAAAGAATTGCAGGAAAAATGTTTATCCGATGCCGACAATTGTGCAGATACATCAGATAAATTTTTTATAAAAGAGATGAAAAGAAATAGTGGCTCAAGAAAGCATAAATTAAAAAAAAAGAGATATTTTCGCAGGTAAATAAATAAATGTTTAAGTGGTGATAAACTGTTTTTTACTGGACTCTTACTTTCACTTAAAAGTTTTTCCATGACCCGTGATAAAAACCCTCCTTTTTATAAACCTGATGTGGACAAACTTCGGGCTACCGATTGAATTCGACTCTTTCACTTATTAATCTGCCACTCCAAACAGTGTATCTTTAATTAGGACATCCATTTATAGTATAGTTTTTAACGTAAATATAAAAAATTATGAATTAAAATTATATGTGTTGTCAGTGGTCATCTGACCAGTCTATAAAAATATTAAAAACAAATATTGCTCCAATTTAATATAAAGTCTATTACATTTTTGCCTTAATTTGGTCTACTATAAGCTAAAACTTTTTCTTCATTGACCATTGCGTTTTATTTGTAACTGTGAAACTGTGAAACTGTAAAGTGAAAAAAAGATCTTTTTTTATCACGGTATTTTTTTAGTAATCTTTTTGTTATACAGAGAGCATATGTTGTGTCTATTACCGAACAATTTTTTTACTTTAAACAGTAAATCAAACCGAACAGAAGTTACACCTTTACTCCTTGATTTTCCTCCCCTATTGATCAATGACGGCGAGACCACCATACTTTCAACCAGGTACTCTGATTATATTCACACATATCGTCACTTACAAATTTTCATTGTAGTGTACATATAACATTGCGATTTTTACCGCAGTATGATGAAACAAAAGAAGCTCATGCCTAAGCGCTCACATCTTCCTAGTCTTATTAACACCGAACGTGACACAACCATAGTTTTAAACAGGTATTCTGATTATGTTGATAGATATCGTCACTTTGACATTTCAATTTTATAGAACAAATAACCATTTTTTTTTTCTACAGCAATGACTTGAAGTGTAAAGATAACTCAAAGTCATATGAAATGTCTTTTAATTCAAACAATCTCTCTGCTGGCAGTAACTATCCTGTTACGATCTCAAACAGGTACTTAACATTAACTAGTTTTTCCCTTATTGAACAAGCAGGAGGAGGTCGTTGTGCCGCAAACGAGAATGAAAATGTTGCAGGTATAATTAAAAAAAAAAAAGATTTTAGCAATTTAAACAATATACAGCAAACAAATAAAGCTACAATTCATTCAAAGAAGATTTTTAAAAAACCCATTGATAAAGAACTCGTTTTAGCTAAAAGTTTATTTCAAAACAAATTATCATTTCCGATTGACAATAGGTTACCGCAAACCTGTTTGGAAGACTTATTTCAAGTTTTTCATTTAGCGAAATCATCTCGAAAAAACTTCTTTGATCGCATTCAAAAGAAATTTAAACGCAATGATCTCTTTAAGAGAAAAATAAAAAACAGGTGGTCAAATTTTTACAAAATACATGGTACTACTTATAATGAAAAGCAAACCAAAAAAAATTTAGATAGGAAATTGGACAAAAAAGTTATTAATTATAGCATAGATCAAATTCCAAATATCGCTGCAGCAAAAACGTTTAATAGAGAACAACAAAAAATAAAAACAATAAAAAACCCCAAAAATTACAAACTTAACAAGCAAAACCAACAAGTTTTTTGTGTTTGCAACAAACCAAACGATGGCTCTATATATGTTTTTTGCGAAACCTGTCACCAATGGTTTCATCCAAAATGCGTTTTTGAAAAAGGACACTTAGCGTTAACTTTGTCGCAAGAACAATGGAAAAAATGTAATTGTGTCTGCGAAGGGGTTTCTATTAGTAGGGACAACAAATTAGTAACTTTTTACCATTCGTTACAATTTTCCAAACTAATTAATAAACAGTCATCAACTAGTCAATCTAATGTATCACAATGTACTTCAAAAGATGCGGAAACGCTTAAACTTTCAAGCGAAAGCGATCACTTCGACGTCAGTCATTTGGCGGATTGTTTCAAAACGAGTGACATCGTAGAAACGGTTACCGATAATACGGATAATATAAAAGAATGTTTTAATAATTTTTGTGGAACTTTTACCAACAAGAACGAATCTAATTTGATTAAAGAAACAACTGCTTTTAATATTAGCAAGTACGATTCAACTGTTCAGCTAGTCAACGCTGTGGGCGAATATAAAGAAAACGTTATTAAAAAACGAGAAGCGCTTTCAGTACATTGATATGAAATTAATGACCTTCGAAATTAGTTTGCAAGAATGGCAAAAAATGAGTAAAGACCGAACTTCAAATAGATTTGGATGTGGGTATTATGCCGATGTTATTCTGCCTAAATTAAAAGACATATACAATGGATGTGTTCCATGTGTGCTAAATCATTATCTAAAAAAACCGGATAAAGTTATATTTCTCAATAAAACCAATAAGAGATATTATGAAGGATACATTAATGTGTACTGTCGTCATGCAAATTGCTGTGA
Organism: Diplosoma virens; assembly: GCA_963680785.1. Taxonomy (NCBI): domain Eukaryota; kingdom Metazoa; phylum Chordata; class Ascidiacea; order Aplousobranchia; family Didemnidae; genus Diplosoma; species Diplosoma virens. The sequence continues at coordinate 6,521,347 of OY796888.1, forward strand.
TTGCGAGGTTTCTTCCAAAATAATGCTGTTTTCTTATGCAGATCGCGTTGAGGCTAGCCTTTGTATTTCTGGTAACAGATCGCATTTTATTAATTGTGTTAAAAGTGGGCCAGTGAAAGGAATCCAAAAGCAAAAACTTATTGAACAGTTGAGGTATCAAAAAGCATTTTCTCTTTTTAGAAACCTTTAAAATTGCCTTGAAGACGAAGAGCGTATATACGGTGCACACACTTATGCACCATCTCAAGCAGTTTTGCGTAAATTGAAGTCTAAAGCATTTTTTGGTAACCGCTATAGCGACAATTGGGTAATTAATTTAGAAGTGTTTGCGAAAAAACTTGATGAAAACCATAAAACCTTTGTTAGAGATATTTCAGTTCGTCCTCCAGCAGTAGTATTATATAGCGATGAGCAAATAAAAGCATACAGTCTTATCTGTAAGAAAGATTTTGTATATTTAGATGCAACAGGAAGTGTTGTAAAGCGATTTACAAATGAAAAAGACTTTCAAATTTACACTTTATTAGTACGAAATCCAAGCAAAGGAGGACCAGGTCTTCCTGTAGCCACTACCGTTTGCTCACGCCATGACGTCACAAACCAATCATGGTCATGATAGACGGCTCCATGGCAATGTGGAATGCTGCACTTCGTGCATTTGCAAACGAAACAAGACTGGAATATTACCATCGTTGCTGGAGAATTGTAACTGGGAAAGCGCAGGATGGGGATATGAAAAAAACGTTTGTAATCAACTGCTTTAGTTACGCTATGCGAGCTGCAAAAAATCTTGTTTCAAATTATTATAAACGCGCTTACAAAACCGTTGCAATGTTTTGGGTTAACGCACTGTTTTTGGTATCTACGTTTGATCAATTACAGTAGAGTCTGTTATCGATAGCATCATCGCCGTTACAAATTGTGAAAGAACCTCTCTATTTGTAAAACAACATTTTGACAAACTAAAGCACATCAGTGATAATCCTGACCTAAATTGCAGTTGCAACTCTCCAGTTGGTGCAAGTGAACGTAATTTAACTTATGAAGATTTTCTTGATGCATCTAAATATGTAGATGAAAAACAAGAGTTAAATTCATTGTTCTACTCGTATTTTCAGAAAAAGCTCGATAATTTTCAACAAAGTAAGATATATGCTAATCACAAATTTGACCAAAATGTTGATGGGGATTGCAAAAACGTATATTTTGATAAAATATTTTGTCAAAAATTAATTCGAAATATAATATCTCGCATTTGCTGCACTTCGAGGCTATTGATTGGTGACTTGTCGCGACATGCAAACACCGATACACTTTACAAAACCAAAAATTGTATGACGATTATTCCTTAAAGTATAAACAGTTAGAGAAATTAGAGTCAAACTTAGTTTGCGATAGGAATTTAACGCAAGGAATTATTGAATTTCAGTAGTTTAAAAAATGTTTATTTGAAAGGAAACAGAATCGGACGATTAGACACTTTTGTTGAGCAATACTATTCAGAGTTAAAAATCACACAAAAGCTTTTTTCGGATCACGCTCTTCGCAGCTGTTTGTCAAGTAATAAATCTCGTAAACCGAATAGATTGAAGTGTAACACAGTTGTAGCCTCCAAATTTAAAAAAAGAAAACGGAGACAAACTGATTACTATTCATCACAATTTGCAAAAAGACGTATTCGTTTTATCGGAGAACATGATAATACTCAAACATGGAATGCTTTACAAAACAATATTTATGAAAATGATGTTGAATCTATTTCTAAAAAAGATTGTTTAATTGTGACAACTTTAAATAATGAAAAAAACAATTTAACTTTGGCGTTTGAAGGAGATTTACGTCATTCCAAGGTAATAAAATATGGTAATGAGTTTGACAAATTAACATATTTGCAGAAAGTGAAACAACAAAAAAGTTTTCTCATTTAGTATGGAGTTCTTTCTCAGAGTCTATCGATATACGTGACGTTGCTTTAACTTTTGATGCCACGCATAGTTTGTCTTGGCTGGATTTAAGTACCGTTAATTCTGAGCCAGATTCAATTGTCTTTCAAGAAATTGTTACACGTTTCCCAGGATCTTGTAAAGGTTGGCTAAGCAAATATGTTATTGACAATTATTTGAATATTTTGGTTGAAAAATTCAACTTTGAAATCGAATCTCAAAAATTTGGTTCATTAAATTGCAATGATAGCGCTTGCATTTTACAAAACAAAGTTAAAAATATAAGCATTTTTAACAGCCGGCTTTTGATTGATGATAGTAACCAAATTCGGCCACATATTTTAATTCCCATATTGATTCAAAACCATTTTATTTTGCTTTGGTATTCGCATTCTGTTCGCACACTTGTTTTAATTGATTCTATTGATCATAACTGGATGAAAGTTGTTTCAAATATAAAACAGGTTTTCTTGAATTTTTTTTATTCTTTGTCGTGTGCGGACAACTTTCAAACAATTACTTTTGAAGTGAAAAACCCGATAATTCAGCCAGATAACAGCAGTTGTGGCGTTTGTTTATGCATGGCTGCAGATATGATTTGTCGTACAAATACCTTAACAGCGCACATTAAGTTGGACAAAAGGACAATCAGCGATTATCGTAATTGGATTATATACTTTTTATTTGTAAATTGCATTTCCTGCAGCGTTCATTTAGTTAAGCCTGCAAATGATATTTTGAAAGATATAAGTGTTGGTTTACCAAATATTGCGAATAATTGCTGGTTCAATTCAGTAGTCCAGGCTGTTGTAAGTGTTATTCAGACATATGGCAAGTTTACCACGTACTTTAACTTAAAACACTTAGATAATGGCAAACTGTTAATTAAGGTAATTAAAGGTTTACTAAAGAAACAAAATATATCTCACGAAGAATTACGAAATGTTCTCAGAAGCGTCAGCAACAAATGTCGTTTTGTGTTTGGTGAGCAGCAAGACCCAGTAGAATTTTTTGAAGTTTCTGATTTGGCAATTGTTTTACATTTGAATAGTTATTCAAGTTATTTACAATTAGAGAAGCATTATACATATAATCAATGCAAACATGTTTTCATTGAAAAATTAGCTGAACAAAGCATTTTCAAATTGCCAATCGGTGAAAAAGCAGAAAAAAATTGTTCTTTATCCATGCATATGCAAACATTTTTATGCAGCAGTGAAATCAAACAATGCCGTAATTGCCAAAGTATTAGCGATCATGAAACGAATATAAGTTTTGCTGTTTTTCCGGACGTTTTAGTTGTAAGTATACAAAGGAATGTCAGCAGCAAAAAAAGCAAAGAAACAGTTTTTCTTTCTAACACTTTGCAATTGTCTCAAAAAAGCTCCAAAAAAATATTGAATTACAAATTGGTCAGTGTGGTTGTTCACTCAGGTGATTTTACGAATTGCGGACACTTTTCTTGCTGTATTTTAAAAGATGATTGCATAATTGAATTAAATGACCAAAAAATCAACAAGATAAGAAGCTCAGAGAAAACCATTTTGTTGGAAAGAAATGGTTACATGTTTTTTTATGTAAAGCAAGCAGAGTATTGCAGTAATCATAGTTCATCCAGTTCTGATTTTGACGATCATAACTATTGCAGCCGAAAAAAGAAAGTTATAAAAAGACGCAAAAAGGTTCAATGCGACACTGTTGTCCAAGTAAAAGCATTAATTGAGCGTCAGTTGATTGAATATATACCAACGTTTAATACTTTGAGTCATGAGTGGGAGAAAAGCAATGCAAGTGTCATACAGTTAGTTGTAGAAAAGGTTATTCATGTTGTATGTGCTCCTTTAATAGAAGCAGAATACAAAGAAGAATTTTGTCGACATTACTTGTTTTTAAAAGGGCAAACAAAAAAACTTTTTGAATGTAATTCGTGTCTAGATTTTAATGAATTTGATTTGACAGCAGAATTTATGTTGGATTTTTGTTTTTGTGTGCACAAGAAATTATGTTGGCAGGTACAAACTGTTAAAAGGTTTGGCGACCACATTTTTAGTAAACTAAGCGTTGGTACGTTAGTTTTTAAACCATCTATACTTAATGAAACAAGTGATCTTAGAAAATACTTAAACTTACATTATTCAGAATCTTGCAATGAATATTTGCGTCAGGTATTAGATATAGAAATAATGATATACTATATAATGGTGCAGCATGACATGGATTATGAAAGTGCTTCAATTTCGTTAAAATTAAGGACAAAAAATTTTCATACTTTTTACAAAAATATGTCTAATTAAGAGAAAAATTTTTTTGTTGCTTTTGCCCTCTCAAATAAAAACGGGTACTTTAAATTGAATATTTAAAGCCTATAGAAATTGAATTGCAAAAGAAGTGTTTTGCTCCCTCTTTTGAAGTACAAGCTTTTTTGTGACAGACAAAGAGTGAAAAAAACTTTTGGATGCAACTTCCTATCAAATGTCGACTTGTTGTCGTAGATATGAACATATATCTCAACCTTGATATATTTTTTTAATATCTTGAGTCTATAAATAAAAAAATGTATTGTATAGCTTAAACTCAGCGATGTAGGACACATTAGGTACAGTGAATTTTTAAAAGCAAAACCACAAAAGGTCAAAGAATGATCCCAAATTGTTTGTTTGCAAATGCCAAGAAAACGTTTACTGAAATGTTTATTTCTTTTACTTACAAATCACACTTTAAAAACAATAAAGTTTATGATTATACAAAAAACTTTATATGAAGATAAAAATATAGTGTAGTGTGTTGAAATTTGCTTTTTCACGCTTTTCCACGTTTGCAAAATTACATAATTGTAAATAAAGTAATTACAATTTATTTTGTCCAATAAAAATAACGTTTACTAAAATGTGTTAAAAGTACGACTGCTTTTTCGCAAATGATCTGAAGGACAAATCAGCTAATAATAGCCTACACTGATTTGAGAGTTCAGTACAAAGACTGAAATTTCATACTCAGTTTACCTGAGAGATTTTTGCAATTATTGTTTTCGAGAACATACACCCAACAATTGACTTATCTGTACTTTTTTTTAGTTAGAGGGTAAATATTTTTTTAAAATTTCTTTCCGTTTGTACTATTAATAAAGTAACGTTATACAACCGGCTGTACTGGATTACAAATTTGAAATATAAAAAATTGTAATATCAAACTGGATTCTTTCCTGGTTACGATCACTTCTTGAAAACGTGTAAGGAAATATTTTTTTATAAAACTAAGTTAAGGTTTACCATGCAGGTAAAATAGGACTACGGGTGAAGGTCCTGCTAAAAAAAACCTAACGATCCATTGTCACAACCTCATGGGTGGATTGGAATGTGGCAAAAAAGAAAAAGTTTAATAATAAAAAGTGTACTTACTTCATATCCTATTCATGTAAATATAAAACAACCATCATTTTATTTGCTAAAAGAGAGGTGATAAATGATTGTTACGTGCCGCTTTTTCAGTTTCTGATAAGTAAGCGGGCCACGCAAATTTTTAGTATACTATAAAATTTTTTTTTTATAATTCAAAAAGCATAAACGTCCCCTTATAGGGTATGTTAAAAGCAGGTCTGCAAACTCAAAATCGAAATTAAACTTTAGCTCAAACTCAAAAATTATATGATCCAATTTGACTTCATCAATTGAAGAATTGTGAAAAGAGAATAAAAAGCATTTGGATTTTACTTTTAATACTACAGTATATTGCTAAATTTGACGTAGAACAACTTATTTTTCAATTAATATTTGTTTTCTGTTTAACTTGAACCCATTAAATAAATTTGTTTATTTTGTTAATAACAATCAGTTTCGTTATATTTTTTATATTATTTATCGCATTATGGTAGGTTTTCCATTTTTTAAAGTTTTAATTATTGCGTAGATAGGCGTGATTGAGCTTTCAGTTTTTACAGCACAAAACTCGAACTCGAATTTGAACTAGAATAAAACTCCACCTAGATCGCAACAATGGTTAAATTGAATAAGGCAAGAGACAAAATAAGACAATCTTAATAAAAATAGCACAGTGGTTCTCAACTTTTGTGTTACATATTCATTTTCTCATTAAAGTTGTACAGTGTTACAATTTGTATTACAAGTTCAATGTACCAATTCATTTTGTTTCTAGGATTAATGACCTCTTTGTAACACAAAATTATATACCTCTCATAAACGAAAAAAGAAATTGTTCAACAACAGTACTAAACAACAAACAAAAATTTAAGCAACGGCTTATTCAGATACATCGCTTTCAGCTTGTCATCACTCTGTACTTTTATCAGTTTCAGATGAAGCTCAGGGGTTGCGGAAGTGGGTGTAACATTGAAGGGGATAGAAAAGACATCAAGCTCAAACTGCTTGCTTTTGAAATCCTGAAACCTAGTGGGTTGAGTTTGTCAAAGCGACTCGCAGGCCACATGCTCATCACCTTTAACTTAAAAGAATGCACGTTAATCAAATTAAATTATGTGAGGTTTTGTTTTTTGATAGAAAAAAGCGTGAAAAAAACGCTTTTTTTTCTAACTAAGAAATATTGTGCAAGAAATATCGGTTCTAACTTATGATAAAAAATCATTTATTATTTACCCATAGAGAGTACAATTTTGTGGTAGATGTCATCAATATATATATAATATTTTATCACGTTAGTGATATAAGAAGCCCGCCCCATGGGGGCAATACAAGCTATACGTGCCCCCAATTTTTTGGATGCTTTTCAGGTATCCAGGTAAGTTTTAATAATATATCGTATTTGGCAAACCCCGCGGAAGCATAACTGAGAGGTCTTGAAAAACTGCAATCGAACCGAAAAAAACAGTGTGAATTTTTGATCAATGTGATATCAAATTTGTCATTCAAATCAATAGGGAACATGGTTAAAATAAACTTTGAAATAACGTGACTCGAAATCACTTCAACTCAAAATGTAATAGACGCTAATTGCTTTCTCGTAAAGCGGGGGTTGTTCAACTGTATTCTGTTAGGAAACTAATATGGTGTCGCCGGAACTTGATTTTATATCTGATATCTACGTGAAATTCTAATCAATGTGATATCAAATTTGTCATTCGAATCGATAGGGAACATGGTCAAATTAAACCTTCAAATAGCGTGAATCGAAATCACTTTAACTCAAAATGTAATAGACGCTAATTATTATCTCGTAAAGCGGGGGTCATTCAAGTGCATTTTGTTGAAAAGTGAATATAGTGTCGTCGGAACTTGATTTTATATCTGATGTCTACGTGAAATTCTGATCAATGTGATATCAAATTTGTCATTCGAATCGATAGGGAACATGGTCAAAATGAATCTTCAAATAGCGTAAATCGAAATCACTTTAACTTAAAATGCTGTCGATGCTAATTATTATCTCGTAAAGCGGGGGTCATTCAAGTACATTTTGTTGAAAAGTGAATATGGTGTCGCCGGAACTTGAATTTATATCTGATATCTAGGTGAAATTCTGATCTATGTGATATCAAATTTGTCATTCGAATCAATAGGGAACATGGTCAAAATAAACCTTCAAATAGCGTGAATCGAAATCACTTTAACTCAAAATGTAATAGATGCTAATTGTTATCTCGTAAAGCGGGGGTCATTCAAGTGCATTTTGTTGAAAAGTGAATATAGTGTCGCCGGAACTTGATTTTATATCTGAAATCTTCGTGAAATTCTGATCAATGTGATATTGAATTTGTCATTCGAATCAATAGGGAACATGGTCAAAATAAACCTTGAATTAGCCTAACTCGAAATCACTTTAACTCAAAATGCTGTCGATGCTAATTGTTATCTCGTAAAGCGGGGGTCATTCAACTGTATTCTGTTAGGAAACTAATATGGTGTCGCCGGAACTTGAATTTATATCTGATATCTACGTTAAATTCTGATCAATGTGATATTGAATTTGTCATTCGAATCGATAGGGAACATGGTCAAAATGAACTTTCAAATAGCGTAAATCGCAATCACTTTAACTTAAAATGCTGTCGACGCTAATTATTATCTCGTAAAGCGGGGGTCATTCAAGTACATTTTGTTGAAAAGTGAATATAGTGTCGCCGGAACTTGATTTTATATCTGATATCTACGTGAAATTTTAATCAATGTGATATCAAATTTGTCATTCGAATCGATAGGGAACATGGTCAAATTAAACCTTTAAATAGCGTGAATCGAAATCACTTTAACTCAAAATGTAATAGACGCTAATTGTTATCTTGTAAAGCGGGGGTCATTCAAGTACATTTTGTGGAAAAGTGAATATGGTATCGCCGGAACTTGATTTTATATCTGATGTCTACGTGAAATTCTGATCAATGTGATATCAAATTTGTCATTCGAATCGATAGGGAACATGGTCAAAATAAACCTTCAAATAGCGTAAATCGAAATCACTTTAACTTAAAATGCTGTCGATGCTAATTATTATCTCGTAAAGCGGGGGTCATTCAACTGTATTCTGTTAGGAAACTAATATAGTGTCGCCGGAACTTGAATTTATATCTGATATCTACATGAAATTCTGATCAATGTGATATTGAATTTGTCATTCGAATCGATAGGGAACATGGTCAAATTAAACCTTCAAATAGCGTGAATCGAAATCACTTTAACTCAAAATGTAATAGACGCTAATTGTTATCTTGTAAAGCGGGGGTCATTCAAGTGCATTTTGTGGAAAAGTGAATATAGTGTTGCCGGAACTTGAATTTATATCTGATATCTACATGAAATTCTGATCAATGTGATATCAAATTTGTCATTCGAATCAATAGGGAACATGGTCAAAATAAACCTTGAATTAGCGTAAATCGAAATCACTTTAACTCAAAATGCTGTCGATGCTAATTGTTATCTTGTAAAGCGGGGGTCATTCAAGTACATTTTGTGGAAAAGTGAATATAGTGTCGCCGGAACTTGAATTTATATCTGATATCTACGTGAAATTCTGATCTATGTGATATTGAATTTGTCATTCGAATCAATAGGGAACATGGTCAAAATAAACCTTGAAATAGCGTAAATCGAAATCACTTTAACTCAAAATGCTGTCGATGCTAATTATTATCTCGTAAAGCGGGGGTCATTCAACTGTATTCTGTTAGAAAACTAATATAGTGTCGCCGGAACTTGATTTTATATCTGAAATCTTCGTGAAATTCTGATCAATGTGATATTGAATTTGTCATTCGAATCAATAGGGAACATGGTCAAAATAAACCTTGAATTAGCCTAACTCGAAATCACTTTAACTCAAAATGCTGTCGATGCTAATTGTTATCTCGTAAAGCGGGGGTCATTCAACTGTATTCTGTTAGGAAACTAATATGGTGTCGCCGGAACTTGAATTTATATCTGATATCTACGTTAAATTCTGATCAATGTGATATTGAATTTGTCATTCGAATCGATAGGGAACATGGTCAAAATGAACTTTCAAATAGCGTAAATCGCAATCACTTTAACTTAAAATGCTGTCGACGCTAATTATTATCTCGTAAAGCGGGGGTCATTCAAGTACATTTTGTTGAAAAGTGAATATAGTGTCGCCGGAACTTGATTTTATATCTGATATCTACGTGAAATTTTAATCAATGTGATATCAAATTTGTCATTCGAATCGATAGGGAACATGGTCAAATTAAACCTTTAAATAGCGTGAATCGAAATCACTTTAACTCAAAATGTAATAGACGCTAATTGTTATCTTGTAAAGCGGGGGTCATTCAAGTACATTTTGTGGAAAAGTGAATATGGTGTCGCCGGAACTTGATTTTATATCTGATGTCTACGTGAAATTCTGATCAATGTGATATCAAATTTGTCATTCGAATCGATAGGGAACATGGTCAAAATAAACCTTCAAATAGCGTAAATCGAAATCACTTTAACTTAAAATGCTGTCGATGCTAATTATTATCTCGTAAAGCGGGGGTCATTCAACTGTATTCTGTTAGGAAACTAATATAGTGTCGCCGGAACTTGAATTTATATCTGATATCTACATGAAATTCTGATCAATGTGATATTGAATTTGTCATTCGAATCGATAGGGAACATGGTCAAATTAAACCTTCAAATAGCGTGAATCGAAATCACTTTAACTCAAAATGTAATAGACGCTAATTGTTATCTTGTAAAGCGGGGGTCATTCAAGTGCATTTTGTGGAAAAGTGAATATAGTGTCGCCGGAACTTGAATTTATATCTGATATCTACATGAAATTCTGATCAATGTGATATCAAATTTGTCATTCGAATCAATAGGGAACATGGTCAAAATAAACCTTGAATTAGCGTAAATCGAAATCACTTTAACTCAAAATGCTGTCGATGCTAATTGTTATCTTGTAAAGCGGGGGTCATTCAAGTACATTTTGTGGAAAAGTGAATATAGTGTCGCCGGAACTTGAATTTATATCTGATATCTACGTGAAATTCTGATCTATGTGATATTGAATTTGTCATTCGAATCAATAGGGAACATGGTCAAAATAAACCTTGAATTAGCGTAAATCGAAATCACTTTAACTCAAAATGCTGTCGATGCTAATTATTATCTCGTAAAGCGGGGGTCATTCAACTGTATTCTGTTAGAAAACTAATATAGTGTCGCCGGAACTTGATTTTATATCTGAAATCTTCGTGAAATTCTGATCAATGTGATATTGAATTTGTCATTCGAATCAATAGGGAACATGGTCAAAATAAACCTTGAATTAGCCTAACTCGAAATCACTTTAACTCAAAATGCTGTCGATGCTAATTGTTATCTCGTAAAGCGGGGGTCATTCAAGTGCATTTTGTTGAAAAGTGAATATGGTGTCGCCGGAACTTGATTTTATATCTGATATCTACGTTAAATTCTAATCAATGTGATATTGAATTTGTCATTCGAATCGATAGGGAACACGGTTAAATTAAACCTTCAAATAGCGTGAATCGAAATCACTTTAACTCAAAATGTAATAGACGCTAATTGTTATCTTGTAAAGCGGGGGTCATTCAAGTACATTTTGTTGAAAAGTGAATATAGTGTCGCCGGAACTTGATTTTATATCTGATATCTACGTTAAATTCTGATCAATGTGATATTGAATTTGTCATTCGAATCGATGGGGAACATGGTCAAAATAAACCTTCAAATAGCGTAAATCGAAATCACTTTAACTCAAAATGCTGTCGATGCTAATTGTTATCTCGTAAAGCGGGGGTCATTCAAGTGCATTTTGTTCAAAAACTAATATAGTGTCGCCGGAACTTGAATTTATATCTGATATCTACGTGAAATTCTGATCAATGTGATATTGAATTTGTCATTCGAATCGATAGGGAACATGGTCAAATTAAACCTTCAAATAGCGTAAATCGAAATCACTTTAACTCAAAATGTAATAGACGCTAATTGTTATCTCGTAAAGCGGGGGTCATTCAAGTGCATTTTGTTGAAAAGTGAATATAGTGTCGCGGGAACTTGATTTTATATCTGATATCTACATGAAATTCTGATCAATGTGATATTGAATTTGTCATTCGAATCGATAGGGAACATGGTCAAAATAAACCTTCAAATAGCGTGAATCGAAATCACTTTAACTCAAAATGTAATAGACGCTAATTGTTATCTTGTAAAGCGGGGGTCATTCAAGTGCATTTTGTGGAAAAGTGAATATAGTGTCGCCGGAACTTGAATTTATATCTGATATCTACATGAAATTCTGATCAATGTGATATCAAATTTGTCATTCGAATCAATAGGGAACATGGTCAAAATAAACCTTGAATTAGCGTAAATCGAAATCACTTTAACTCAAAATGCTGTCGATGCTAATTGTTATCTTGTAAAGCGGGGGTCATTCAAGTACATTTTGTGGAAAAGTGAATATAGTGTCGCCGGAACTTGAATTTATATCTGATATCTACGTGAAATTCTGATCTATGTGATATTGAATTTGTCATTCGAATCAATAGGGAACATGGTCAAAATAAACCTTGAATTAGCGTAAATCGAAATCACTTTAACTCAAAATGCTGTCGATGCTAATTATTATCTCGTAAAGCGGGGGTCATTCAACTGTATTCTGTTAGAAAACTAATATAGTGTCGCCGGAACTTGATTTTATATCTGAAATCTTCGTGAAATTCTGATCAATGTGATATTGAATTTGTCATTCGAATCAATAGGGAACATGGTCAAAATAAACCTTGAATTAGCCTAACTCGAAATCACTTTAACTCAAAATGCTGTCGATGCTAATTGTTATCTCGTAAAGCGGGGGTCATTCAAGTGCATTTTGTTGAAAAGTGAATATGGTGTCGCCGGAACTTGATTTTATATCTGATATCTACGTTAAATTCTAATCAATGTGATATTGAATTTGTCATTCGAATCGATAGGGAACACGGTTAAATTAAACCTTCAAATAGCGTGAATCGAAATCACTTTAACTCAAAATGTAATAGACGCTAATTGTTATCTTGTAAAGCGGGGGTCATTCAAGTACATTTTGTTGAAAAGTGAATATAGTGTCGCCGGAACTTGATTTTATATCTGATATCTACGTTAAATTCTGATCAATGTGATATTGAATTTGTCATTCGAATCGATGGGGAACATGGTCAAAATAAACCTTCAAATAGCGTAAATCGAAATCACTTTAACTCAAAATGCTGTCGATGCTAATTGTTATCTCGTAAAGCGGGGGTCATTCAAGTGCATTTTGTTCAAAAACTAATATAGTGTCGCCGGAACTTGAATTTATATCTGATATCTACGTGAAATTCTGATCAATGTGATATTGAATTTGTCATTCGAATCGATAGGGAACATGGTCAAATTAAACCTTCAAATAGCGTAAATCGAAATCACTTTAACTCAAAATGTAATAGACGCTAATTGTTATCTCGTAAAGCGGGGGTCATTCAAGTGCATTTTGTTGAAAAGTGAATATAGTGTCGCGGGAACTTGATTTTATATCTGATATCTACATGAAATTCTGATCAATGTGATATTGAATTTGTCATTCGAATCGATAGGGAACATGGTCAAAATAAACCTTCAAATAGCGTGAATCGAAATCACTTTAACTCAAAATGTAATAGACGCTAATTGTTATCTTGTAAAGCGGGGGTCATTCAAGTGCATTTTGTTGAAAAGTGAATATAGTGTCGCCGGAACTTGAATTTATATCTGATATCTACGTGAAATTCCGATCTATGTGATATCAAATTTGTCATTCGAATCAATAGGGAACATGGTCAAAATGAACCTTCAAATAGCGTAAATCGAAATCACTTTAACTCAAAATGCTGTCGATTCTAATTATTATCTCGTAAAGCGGGGGTCATTCAACTGTATTCTGTTAGGAAACTAATATAGTGTCGCCGGAACTTGATTTTATATCTGAAATCTTCGTGAAATTCTGATCAATGTGATATTGAATTTGTCATTCGAATCAATAGGGAACATGGTCAAATTAAACCTTCAAATAGCGTGAATCGAAATCACTTTAACTCAAAATGTAATAGACGCTAATTGTTATCTTGTAAAGCGGGGGTCATTCAAGTGCATTTTGTTGAAAAGTGAATATAGTGTCGCCGGAACTTGATTTTATATCTGATATCTACGTTAAATTCTAATCAATGTGATATTGAATTTGTCATTCGAATCGATAGGGAACATGGTCAAATTAAACCTTCAAATAGCGTGAATCGAAATCACTTTAACTCAAAATGTAATAGACGCTAATTGTTATCTTGTAAAGCGGGGGTCATTCAAGTGCATTTTGTTGAAAAGTGAATATAGTGTCGCCGGAACTTGAATTTATATCTGAAATCTACGTGAAATGTTGATCAATGCGATATCAAATTTGTCATTCGAATCGATAGGGAACATGGTCAAATTAAACCTTCAAATAGCGTGAATCGAAATCACTTTAACTCAAAATGTAATAGACGCTAATTGTTATCTTGTAAAGCGGGGGTCATTCAAGTACATTTTGTGGAAAAGTGAATATAGTGTCGCCGCAACTTGATTTTATATCTGATATCTACGTTAAATTCTGATCAATGTGATATCAAATTTGTTATTCGAATCGATAGGGAACATGGTCAAAATGAACTTTCAAATAGCGTAAATCGAAATCACTTTAACTCAAAATGTTGTCGATGCTAATTATTATCTCGTAAAGCGGGGGTCATTCAACTGTATTCTGTTAGGAAGTTAATATGGTATCGCCGGAACTTGATTTTATATCTGATATCTACATGAAATTCTGATCAATGTGATATTAAATTTGTTATTCGAATCGATAGGGAACATGGTCAAAATGAATCTTCAAATAGCGTAAATCGAAATCACTTTAACTTAAAATGCTGTCGATGCTAATTATTATCTCGTAAAGCGGGGGTCATTCAAGTACATTTTGTTGAAAAGTGAATATAGTGTCGCCGGAACTTGAATTTATATCTGATATCTAGGTGAAATTCTGATCTATGTGATATCAAATTTGTCATTCGAATCAATAGGGAACATGGTCAAAATAAACCTTCAAATAGCGTGAATCGAAATCACTTTAACTCAAAATGTAATAGATGCTAATTGTTATCTCGTAAAGCGGGGGTCATTCAAGTACATTTTGTTGAAAAGTGAATATAGTGTCGCCGGAACTTGATTTTATATCTGAAATCTTCGTGAAATTCTGATCAATGTGATATTGAATTTGTCATTCGAATCAATAGGGAACATGGTCAAAATAAACCTTGAATTAGCCTAACTCGAAATCACTTTAACTCAAAATGCTGTCGATGCTAATTGTTATCTCGTAAAGCGGGGGTCATTCAATTGTATTCTGTTAGGAAACTAATATAGTGTCGCCGGAACTTGAATTTATATCTGATATCTACGTTAAATTCTGATCAATGTGATATTGAATTTGTCATTCGAATCGATAGGGAACATGGTCAAAATGAACTTTCAAATAGCGTAAATCGCAATCACTTTAACTTAAAATGCTGTCGACGCTAATTATTATCTCGTAAAGCGGGGGTCATTCAAGTACATTTTGTTGAAAAGTGAATATAGTGTCGCCGGAACTTGATTTTATATCTGATATCTAGGTGAAATGTTAATCAATGTGATATCAAATTTGTCATTCGAATCGATAGGGAACATGGTCAAATTAAACCTTCAAATAGCGTGAATCGAAATCACTTTAACTCAAAATGTAATAGACGCTAATTGTTATCTTGTAAAGCGGGGGTCATTCAAGTACATTTTGTGGAAAAGTGAATATGGTATCGCCGGAACTTGATTTTATATCTGATGTCTACGTGAAATTCTGGTCAATGTGATATCAAATTTGTCATTCGAATCGATAGGGAACATGGTCAAATTTAACCTTCAAATAGCGTAAATCGAAATCACTTTAACTTAAAATGCTGTCGATGCTAATTATTATCTCGTAAAGCGGGGGTCATTCAACTGTATTCTGTTAGGAAACTAATATGGTGTCGCCGGAACTTGATTTTATATCTGATATCTACGTGAAATTCTGATCAATGTGATATTGAATTTGTCATTCGAATCGATAGGGAACATGGTCAAATTAAACCTTCAAATAGCGTGAATCGAAATCACTTTAACTCAAAATGTAATAGACGCTAATTGTTATCTCGTAAAGCGGGGGTCATTCAAGTGCATTTTGTTGAAAAGTGAATATAGTGTCGCCGGAACTTGAATTTATATCTGATATCTACATGAAATTCTGATCAATGTGATATTGAATTTGTCATTCGAATCGATAGGGAACATGGTCAAAATAAACCTTGAATTAGCGTAAATCGAAATCACTTTAACTCAAAATGCTGTCGATGCTAATTGTTATCTTGTAAAGCGGGGGTCATTCAAGTACATTTTGTGGAAAAGTGAATATAGTGTCGCCGGAACTTGAATTTATATCTGATATCTACGTTAAATTCTGATCTATGTG
The DNA here is from genome assembly GCA_963680785.1 of Diplosoma virens. NCBI lineage: Eukaryota > Metazoa > Chordata > Ascidiacea > Aplousobranchia > Didemnidae > Diplosoma > Diplosoma virens. The sequence continues at coordinate 6,537,312 of OY796888.1, forward strand.
ATATTGAATTTGTCATTCGAATCAATAGGGAACATGGTCAAAATAAACCTTGAATTAGCGTGAATCGAAATCACTTTAACTCAAAATGCTGTCGATGCTAATTATTATCTCGTAAAGCGGGGGTCATTCAACTGTATTCTGTTAGAAAACTAATATAGTGTCGCCGGAACTTGATTTTATATCTGAAATCTTCGTGAAATTCTGATCAATGTGATATTGAATTTGTCATTCGAATCAATAGGGAACATGGTCAAAATAAACCTTGAATTAGCCTAACTCGAAATCACTTTAACTCAAAATGCTGTCGATGCTAATTGTTATCTCGTAAAGCGGGGGTCATTCAAGTGCATTTTGTTGAAAAGTGAATATGGTGTCGCCGGAACTTGATTTTATATCTGATATCTACGTTAAATTCTAATCAATGTGATATCAAATTTGTCATTCGAATCGATAGGGAACACGGTTAAATTAAACCTTCAAATAGCGTGAATCGAAATCACTTTAACTCAAAATGTAATAGATGCTAATTGTTATCTTGTAAAGCGGGGGTCATTCAAGTACATTTTGTGGAAAAGTGAATATAGTGTCGCCGGAACTTGAATTTATATCTGATATCTACGTTAAATTCTGATCAATGTGATATTGAATTTGTCATTCGAATCGATAGGGAACATGGTCAAAATAAACCTTCAAATAGCGTAAATCGAAATCACTTTAACTCAAAATGCTGTCGATGCTAATTGTTATCTCGTAAAGCGGGGGTCATTCAAGTGCATTTTGTTCAAAAACTAATATAGTGTCGCCGGAACTTGATTTTATATCTGATATCTACGTGAAATTCTGATCAATGTGATATTGAATTTGTCATTCGAATCGATAGGGAACATGGTCAAATTAAACCTTCAAATAGCGTAAATCGAAATCACTTTAACTCAAAATGTAATAGACGCTAATTGTTATCTCGTAAAGCGGGGGTCATTCAAGTGCATTTTGTTGAAAAGTGAATATAGTGTCGCGGGAACTTGATTTTATATCTGATATCTACATGAAATTCTGATCAATGTGATATCAAATTTGTCATTCGAATCGATAGGGAACATGGTCAAAATAAACCTTGAATTAGCGTAAATCGAAATCACTTTAACTCAAAATGTAATAGATGCTAATTGTTATCTTGTAAAGCGGGGGTCATTCAAGTACATTTTGTGGAAAAGTGAATATAGTGTCGCCGGAACTTGATTTTATATCTGATATCTACGTGAAATTCCGATCTATGTGATATTAAATTTGTCATTCGAATCAATAGGGAACATGGTCAAAATGAACCTTCAAATAGCGTAAATCGAAATCACTTTAACTCAAAATGCTGTCGATTCTAATTATTATCTCGTAAAGCGGGGGTCATTCAACTGTATTCTGTTAGGAAACTAATATAGTGTCGCCGGAACTTGATTTTATATCTGAAATCTTCGTGAAATTCTGATCAATGTGATATTGAATTTGTCATTCGAATCAATAGGGAACATGGTCAAAATAAACCTTGAATTAGCGTAAATCGAAATCACTTTAACTCAAAATGCTGTCGATGCTAATTGTTATCTTGTAAAGCGGGGGTCATTCAAGTGCATTTTGTTCAAAAACTAATATAGTGTCGCCGGAACTTGATTTTATATCTGATATCTACGTTAAATTCTAATCAATGTGATATTGAATTTGTCATTCGAATCGATAGGGAACATGGTCAAATTAAACCTTCAAATAGCGTGAATCGAAATCACTTTAACTCAAAATGTAATAGACGCTAATTGTTATCTTGTAAAGCGGGGGTCATTCAAGTGCATTTTGTTGAAAAGTGAATATAGTGTCGCCGGAACTTGATTTTATATCTGATATCTAGGTGAAATGTTGATCAATGCGATATCAAATTTGTCATTCGAATCGATAGGGAACATGGTCAAATTAAACCTTCAAATAGCGTGAATCGAAATCACTTTAACTCAAAATGTAATAGACGCTAATTGTTATCTTGTAAAGCGGGGGTCATTCAAATACATTTTGTGGAAAAGTGAATATAGTGTCGCCGCAACTTGATTTTATATCTGATATCTACGTTAAATTCTGATCAATGTGATATCAAATTTGTCATTCGAATCGATAGGGAACATGGTCAAAATGAACTTTCAAATAGCGTAAATCGAAATCACTTTAACTCAAAATGTTGTCGATGCTAATTATTATCTCGTAAAGCGGGGGTCATTCAACTGTATTCTGTTAGGAAACTAATATAGTGTCGCCGGAACTTGATTTTATATCTGAAATCTTCGTGAAATTCTGATCAATGTGATATTGAATTTGTCATTCGAATCAATAGGGAACATGGTCAAAATAAACCTTGAATTAGCGTAAATCGAAATCACTTTAACTCAAAATGCTGTCGATGCTAATTGTTATCTTGTAAAGCGGGGGTCATTCAAGTGCATTTTGTTCAAAAACTAATATAGTGTCGCCGGAACTTGATTTTATATCTGATATCTACGTTAAATTCTAATCAATGTGATATTGAATTTGTCATTCGAATCGATAGGGAACATGGTCAAATTAAACCTTCAAATAGCGTGAATCGAAATCACTTTAACTCAAAATGTAATAGACGCTAATTGTTATCTTGTAAAGCGGGGGTCATTCAAGTGCATTTTGTTGAAAAGTGAATATAGTGTCGCCGGAACTTGATTTTATATCTGATATCTACGTGAAATGTTGATCAATGCGATATCAAATTTGTCATTCGAATCGATAGGGAACATGGTCAAATTAAACCTTCAAATAGCGTGAATCGAAATCACTTTAACTCAAAATGTAATAGACGCTAATTGTTATCTTGTAAAGCGGGGGTCATTCAAGTGCATTTTGTTGAAAAGTGAATATAGTGTCGCCGGAACTTGATTTTATATCTGATATCTACGTTAAATTCTAATCAATGTGATATTGAATTTGTCATTCGAATCGATAGGGAACATGGTCAAATTAAACCTTCAAATAGCGTGAATCGAAATCACTTTAACTCAAAATGTAATAGACGCTAATTGTTATCTTGTAAAGCGGGGGTCATTCAAGTGCATTTTGTTGAAAAGTGAATATAGTGTCGCCGGAACTTGAATTTATATCTGAAATCTACGTGAAATGTTGATCAATGCGATATCAAATTTGTCATTCGAATCGATAGGGAACATGGTCAAATTAAACCTTCAAATAGCGTGAATCGAAATCACTTTAACTCAAAATGTAATAGACGCTAATTGTTATCTTGTAAAGCGGGGGTCATTCAAGTACATTTTGTGGAAAAGTGAATATAGTGTCGCCGCAACTTGATTTTATATCTGATATCTACGTTAAATTCTGATCAATGTGATATCAAATTTGTTATTCGAATCGATAGGGAACATGGTCAAAATGAACTTTCAAATAGCGTAAATCGAAATCACTTTAACTCAAAATGTTGTCGATGCTAATTATTATCTCGTAAAGCGGGGGTCATTCAACTGTATTCTGTTAGGAAGTTAATATGGTATCGCCGGAACTTGATTTTATATCTGATATCTACATGAAATTCTGATCAATGTGATATTAAATTTGTCATTCGAATCGATAGGGAACATGGTCAAAATGAATCTTCAAATAGCGTAAATCGAAATCACTTTAACTTAAAATGCTGTCGATGCTAATTATTATCTCGTAAAGCGGGGGTCATTCAAGTACATTTTGTTGAAAAGTGAATATAGTGTCGCCGGAACTTGAATTTATATCTGATATCTAGGTGAAATTCTGATCTATGTGATATCAAATTTGTCATTCGAATCAATAGGGAACATGGTCAAAATAAACCTTCAAATAGCGTGAATCGAAATCACTTTAACTCAAAATGTAATAGATGCTAATTGTTATCTCGTAAAGCGGGGGTCATTCAAGTACATTTTGTTGAAAAGTGAATATAGTGTCGCCGGAACTTGATTTTATATCTGAAATCTTCGTGAAATTCTGATCAATGTGATATTGAATTTGTCATTCGAATCAATAGGGAACATGGTCAAAATAAACCTTGAATTAGCCTAACTCGAAATCACTTTAACTCAAAATGCTGTCGATGCTAATTGTTATCTCGTAAAGCGGGGGTCATTCAATTGTATTCTGTTAGGAAACTAATATGGTGTCGCCGGAACTTGAATTTATATCTGATATCTACGTTAAATTCTGATCAATGTGATATTGAATTTGTCATTCGAATCGATAGGGAACATGGTCAAAATGAACTTTCAAATAGCGTAAATCGCAATCACTTTAACTTAAAATGCTGTCGACGCTAATTATTATCTCGTAAAGCGGGGGTCATTCAAGTACATTTTGTTGAAAAGTGAATATAGTGTCGCCGGAACTTGATTTTATATCTGATATCTAGGTGAAATGTTAATCAATGTGATATCAAATTTGTCATTCGAATCGATAGGGAACATGGTCAAATTAAACCTTCAAATAGCGTGAATCGAAATCACTTTAACTCAAAATGTAATAGACGCTAATTGTTATCTTGTAAAGCGGGGGTCATTCAAGTACATTTTGTGGAAAAGTGAATATGGTATCGCCGGAACTTGATTTTATATCTGATGTCTACGTGAAATTCTGGTCAATGTGATATCAAATTTGTCATTCGAATCGATAGGGAACATGGTCAAATTTAACCTTCAAATAGCGTAAATCGAAATCACTTTAACTTAAAATGCTGTCGATGCTAATTATTATCTCGTAAAGCGGGGGTCATTCAACTGTATTCTGTTAGGAAACTAATATGGTGTCGCCGGAACTTGATTTTATATCTGATATCTACGTGAAATTCTGATCAATGTGATATTGAATTTGTCATTCGAATCGATAGGGAACATGGTCAAATTAAACCTTCAAATAGCGTGAATCGAAATCACTTTAACTCAAAATGTAATAGACGCTAATTGTTATCTCGTAAAGCGGGGGTCATTCAAGTGCATTTTGTTGAAAAGTGAATATAGTGTCGCCGGAACTTGAATTTATATCTGATATCTACATGAAATTCTGATCAATGTGATATTGAATTTGTCATTCGAATCGATAGGGAACATGGTCAAAATAAACCTTGAATTAGCGTAAATCGAAATCACTTTAACTCAAAATGCTGTCGATGCTAATTGTTATCTTGTAAAGCGGGGGTCATTCAAGTACATTTTGTGGAAAAGTGAATATAGTGTCGCCGGAACTTGAATTTATATCTGATATCTACGTGAAATTCTGATCTATGTGATATTGAATTTGTCATTCGAATCAATAGGGAACATGGTCAAAATAAACCTTGAAATAGCGTGAATCGAAATCACTTTAACTCAAAATGCTGTCGATGCTAATTATTATCTCGTAAAGCGGGGGTCATTCAACTGTATTCTGTTAGAAAACTAATATAGTGTCGCCGGAACTTGATTTTATATCTGAAATCTTCGTGAAATTCTGATCAATGTGATATTGAATTTGTCATTCGAATCAATAGGGAACATGGTCAAAATAAACCTTGAATTAGCCTAACTCGAAATCACTTTAACTCAAAATGCTGTCGATGCTAATTGTTATCTCGTAAAGCGGGGGTCATTCAAGTGCATTTTGTTGAAAAGTGAATATGGTGTCGCCGGAACTTGATTTTATATCTGATATCTACGTTAAATTCTAATCAATGTGATATCAAATTTGTCATTCGAATCGATAGGGAACACGGTTAAATTAAACCTTCAAATAGCGTGAATCGAAATCACTTTAACTCAAAATGTAATAGATGCTAATTGTTATCTTGTAAAGCGGGGGTCATTCAAGTACATTTTGTGGAAAAGTGAATATAGTGTCGCCGGAACTTGAATTTATATCTGATATCTACGTTAAATTCTGATCAATGTGATATTGAATTTGTCATTCGAATCGATAGGGAACATGGTCAAAATAAACCTTCAAATAGCGTAAATCGAAATCACTTTAACTCAAAATGCTGTCGATGCTAATTGTTATCTCGTAAAGCGGGGGTCATTCAAGTGCATTTTGTTCAAAAACTAATATAGTGTCGCCGGAACTTGATTTTATATCTGATATCTACGTGAAATTCTGATCAATGTGATATTGAATTTGTCATTCGAATCGATAGGGAACATGGTCAAATTAAACCTTCAAATAGCGTAAATCGAAATCACTTTAACTCAAAATGTAATAGACGCTAATTGTTATCTCGTAAAGCGGGGGTCATTCAAGTGCATTTTGTTGAAAAGTGAATATAGTGTCGCGGGAACTTGATTTTATATCTGATATCTACATGAAATTCTGATCAATGTGATATCAAATTTGTCATTCGAATCGATAGGGAACATGGTCAAAATAAACCTTGAATTAGCGTAAATCGAAATCACTTTAACTCAAAATGTAATAGATGCTAATTGTTATCTTGTAAAGCGGGGGTCATTCAAGTACATTTTGTGGAAAAGTGAATATAGTGTCGCCGGAACTTGATTTTATATCTGATATCTACGTGAAATTCCGATCTATGTGATATTAAATTTGTCATTCGAATCAATAGGGAACATGGTCAAAATGAACCTTCAAATAGCGTAAATCGAAATCACTTTAACTCAAAATGCTGTCGATTCTAATTATTATCTCGTAAAGCGGGGGTCATTCAACTGTATTCTGTTAGGAAACTAATATAGTGTCGCCGGAACTTGATTTTATATCTGAAATCTTCGTGAAATTCTGATCAATGTGATATTGAATTTGTCATTCGAATCAATAGGGAACATGGTCAAAATAAACCTTGAATTAGCGTAAATCGAAATCACTTTAACTCAAAATGCTGTCGATGCTAATTGTTATCTTGTAAAGCGGGGGTCATTCAAGTGCATTTTGTTCAAAAACTAATATAGTGTCGCCGGAACTTGATTTTATATCTGATATCTACGTTAAATTCTAATCAATGTGATATTGAATTTGTCATTCGAATCGATAGGGAACATGGTCAAATTAAACCTTCAAATAGCGTGAATCGAAATCACTTTAACTCAAAATGTAATAGACGCTAATTGTTATCTTGTAAAGCGGGGGTCATTCAAGTGCATTTTGTTGAAAAGTGAATATAGTGTCGCCGGAACTTGATTTTATATCTGATATCTAGGTGAAATGTTGATCAATGCGATATCAAATTTGTCATTCGAATCGATAGGGAACATGGTCAAATTAAACCTTCAAATAGCGTGAATCGAAATCACTTTAACTCAAAATGTAATAGACGCTAATTGTTATCTTGTAAAGCGGGGGTCATTCAAATACATTTTGTGGAAAAGTGAATATAGTGTCGCCGCAACTTGATTTTATATCTGATATCTACGTTAAATTCTGATCAATGTGATATCAAATTTGTCATTCGAATCGATAGGGAACATGGTCAAAATGAACTTTCAAATAGCGTAAATCGAAATCACTTTAACTCAAAATGTTGTCGATGCTAATTATTATCTCGTAAAGCGGGGGTCATTCAACTGTATTCTGTTAGGAAACTAATATAGTGTCGCCGGAACTTGATTTTATATCTGAAATCTTCGTGAAATTCTGATCAATGTGATATTGAATTTGTCATTCGAATCAATAGGGAACATGGTCAAAATAAACCTTGAATTAGCGTAAATCGAAATCACTTTAACTCAAAATGCTGTCGATGCTAATTGTTATCTTGTAAAGCGGGGGTCATTCAAGTGCATTTTGTTCAAAAACTAATATAGTGTCGCCGGAACTTGATTTTATATCTGATATCTACGTTAAATTCTAATCAATGTGATATTGAATTTGTCATTCGAATCGATAGGGAACATGGTCAAATTAAACCTTCAAATAGCGTGAATCGAAATCACTTTAACTCAAAATGTAATAGACGCTAATTGTTATCTTGTAAAGCGGGGGTCATTCAAGTGCATTTTGTTGAAAAGTGAATATAGTGTCGCCGGAACTTGATTTTATATCTGATATCTACGTGAAATGTTGATCAATGCGATATCAAATTTGTCATTCGAATCGATAGGGAACATGGTCAAATTAAACCTTCAAATAGCGTGAATCGAAATCACTTTAACTCAAAATGTAATAGACGCTAATTGTTATCTTGTAAAGCGGGGGTCATTCAAGTGCATTTTGTTGAAAAGTGAATATAGTGTCGCCGGAACTTGATTTTATATCTGATATCTACGTTAAATTCTAATCAATGTGATATTGAATTTGTCATTCGAATCGATAGGGAACATGGTCAAATTAAACCTTCAAATAGCGTGAATCGAAATCACTTTAACTCAAAATGTAATAGACGCTAATTGTTATCTTGTAAAGCGGGGGTCATTCAAGTGCATTTTGTTGAAAAGTGAATATAGTGTCGCCGGAACTTGAATTTATATCTGAAATCTACGTGAAATGTTGATCAATGCGATATCAAATTTGTCATTCGAATCGATAGGGAACATGGTCAAATTAAACCTTCAAATAGCGTGAATCGAAATCACTTTAACTCAAAATGTAATAGACGCTAATTGTTATCTTGTAAAGCGGGGGTCATTCAAGTACATTTTGTGGAAAAGTGAATATAGTGTCGCCGCAACTTGATTTTATATCTGATATCTACGTTAAATTCTGATCAATGTGATATCAAATTTGTTATTCGAATCGATAGGGAACATGGTCAAAATGAACTTTCAAATAGCGTAAATCGAAATCACTTTAACTCAAAATGTTGTCGATGCTAATTATTATCTCGTAAAGCGGGGGTCATTCAACTGTATTCTGTTAGGAAGTTAATATGGTATCGCCGGAACTTGATTTTATATCTGATATCTACATGAAATTCTGATCAATGTGATATTGAATTTGTCATTCGAATCGATAGGGAACATGGTCAAAATGAATCTTCAAATAGCGTAAATCGAAATCACTTTAACTTAAAATGCTGTCGATGCTAATTATTATCTCGTAAAGCGGGGGTCATTCAAGTACATTTTGTTGAAAAGTGAATATAGTGTCGCCGGAACTTGAATTTATATCTGATATCTAGGTGAAATTCTGATCTATGTGATATCAAATTTGTCATTCGAATCGATAGGGAACATGGTCAAAATAAACCTTCAAATAGCGTGAATCGAAATCACTTTAACTCAAAATGTAATAGATGCTAATTGTTATCTCGTAAAGCGGGGGTCATTCAAGTACATTTTGTTGAAAAGTGAATATAGTGTCGCCGGAACTTGATTTTATATCTGAAATCTTCGTGAAATTCTGATCAATGTGATATTGAATTTGTCATTCGAATCAATAGGGAACATGGTCAAAATAAACCTTGAATTAGCCTAACTCGAAATCACTTTAACTCAAAATGCTGTCGATGCTAATTGTTATCTCGTAAAGCGGGGGTCATTCAATTGTATTCTGTTAGGAAACTAATATAGTGTCGCCGGAACTTGAATTTATATCTGATATCTACGTTAAATTCTGATCAATGTGATATTGAATTTGTCATTCGAATCGATAGGGAACATGGTCAAAATGAACTTTCAAATAGCGTAAATCGCAATCACTTTAACTTAAAATGCTGTCGACGCTAATTATTATCTCGTAAAGCGGGGGTCATTCAAGTACATTTTGTTGAAAAGTGAATATAGTGTCGCCGGAACTTGATTTTATATCTGATATCTAGGTGAAATGTTAATCAATGTGATATCAAATTTGTCATTCGAATCGATAGGGAACATGGTCAAATTAAACCTTCAAATAGCGTGAATCGAAATCACTTTAACTCAAAATGTAATAGACGCTAATTGTTATCTTGTAAAGCGGGGGTCATTCAAGTACATTTTGTGGAAAAGTGAATATGGTATCGCCGGAACTTGATTTTATATCTGATGTCTACGTGAAATTCTGGTCAATGTGATATCAAATTTGTCATTCGAATCGATAGGGAACATGGTCAAATTTAACCTTCAAATAGCGTAAATCGAAATCACTTTAACTTAAAATGCTGTCGATGCTAATTATTATCTCGTAAAGCGGGGGTCATTCAACTGTATTCTGTTAGGAAACTAATATGGTGTCGCCGGAACTTGATTTTATATCTGATATCTACGTGAAATTCTGATCAATGTGATATTGAATTTGTCATTCGAATCGATAGGGAACATGGTCAAATTAAACCTTCAAATAGCGTGAATCGAAATCACTTTAACTCAAAATGTAATAGACGCTAATTGTTATCTCGTAAAGCGGGGGTCATTCAAGTGCATTTTGTTGAAAAGTGAATATAGTGTCGCCGGAACTTGAATTTATATCTGATATCTACATGAAATTCTGATCAATGTGATATTGAATTTGTCATTCGAATCGATAGGGAACATGGTCAAAATAAACCTTGAATTAGCGTAAATCGAAATCACTTTAACTCAAAATGCTGTCGATGCTAATTGTTATCTTGTAAAGCGGGGGTCATTCAAGTACATTTTGTGGAACGGGAATATAGTGTCGCCGGAACTTGAATTTATATCTGATATCTACGTTAAATTCTGATCTATGTGATATTGAATTTGTCATTCGAATCAATAGGGAACATGGTCAAAATAAACCTTGAAATAGCGTGAATCGAAATCACTTTAACTCAAAATGCTGTCGATGCTAATTATTATCTCGTAAAGCGGGGGTCATTCAACTGTATTCTGTTAGAAAACTAATATAGTGTCGCCGGAACTTGATTTTATATCTGAAATCTTCGTGAAATTCTGATCAATGTGATATTGAATTTGTCATTCGAATCAATAGGGAACATGGTCAAAATAAACCTTGAATTAGCCTAACTCGAAATCACTTTAACTCAAAATGCTGTCGATGCTAATTGTTATCTCGTAAAGCGGGGGTCATTCAAGTGCATTTTGTTGAAAAGTGAATATGGTGTCGCCGGAACTTGATTTTATATCTGATATCTACGTTAAATTCTAATCAATGTGATATCAAATTTGTCATTCGAATCGATAGGGAACACGGTTAAATTAAACCTTCAAATAGCGTGAATCGAAATCACTTTAACTCAAAATGTAATAGATGCTAATTGTTATCTTGTAAAGCGGGGGTCATTCAAGTACATTTTGTGGAAAAGTGAATATGGTGTCGCCGGAACTTGAATTTATATCTGATATCTACGTTAAATTCTGATCAATGTGATATTGAATTTGTCATTCGAATCGATAGGGAACATGGTCAAAATAAACCTTCAAATAGCGTAAATCGAAATCACTTTAACTCAAAATGCTGTCGATGCTAATTGTTATCTCGTAAAGCGGGGGTCATTCAAGTGCATTTTGTTCAAAAACTAATATAGTGTCGCCGGAACTTGATTTTATATCTGATATCTACGTGAAATTCTGATCAATGTGATATTGAATTTGTCATTCGAATCGATAGGGAACATGGTCAAATTAAACCTTCAAATAGCGTAAATCGAAATCACTTTAACTCAAAATGTAATAGACGCTAATTGTTATCTCGTAAAGCGGGGGTCATTCAAGTGCATTTTGTTGAAAAGTGAATATAGTGTCGCGGGAACTTGATTTTATATCTGATATCTACATGAAATTCTGATCAATGTGATATCAAATTTGTCATTCGAATCGATAGGGAACATGGTCAAAATAAACCTTGAATTAGCGTAAATCGAAATCACTTTAACTCAAAATGTAATAGATGCTAATTGTTATCTTGTAAAGCGGGGGTCATTCAAGTACATTTTGTGGAAAAGTGAATATAGTGTCGCCGGAACTTGATTTTATATCTGATATCTACGTGAAATTCCGATCTATGTGATATTAAATTTGTCATTCGAATCAATAGGGAACATGGTCAAAATGAACCTTCAAATAGCGTAAATCGAAATCACTTTAACTCAAAATGCTGTCGATTCTAATTATTATCTCGTAAAGCGGGGGTCATTCAACTGTATTCTGTTAGGAAACTAATATAGTGTCGCCGGAACTTGATTTTATATCTGAAATCTTCGTGAAATTCTGATCAATGTGATATTGAATTTGTCATTCGAATCAATAGGGAACATGGTCAAAATAAACCTTGAATTAGCGTAAATCGAAATCACTTTAACTCAAAATGTAATAGATGCTAATTGTTATCTTGTAAAGCGGGGGTCATTCAAGTACATTTTGTGGAAAAGTGAATATAGTGTCGCCGGAACTTGATTTTATATCTGATATCTACGTGAAATTCCGATCTATGTGATATTAAATTTGTCATTCGAATCAATAGGGAACATGGTCAAAATGAACCTTCAAATAGCGTAAATCGAAATCACTTTAACTCAAAATGCTGTCGATTCTAATTATTATCTCGTAAAGCGGGGGTCATTCAACTGTATTCTGTTAGGAAACTAATATAGTGTCGCCGGAACTTGATTTTATATCTGAAATCTTCGTGAAATTCTGATCAATGTGATATTGAATTTGTCATTCGAATCAATAGGGAACATGGTCAAAATAAACCTTGAATTAGCGTAAATCGAAATCACTTTAACTCAAAATGCTGTCGATGCTAATTGTTATCTTGTAAAGCGGGGGTCATTCAAGTGCATTTTGTTCAAAAACTAATATAGTGTCGCCGGAACTTGATTTTATATCTGATATCTACGTTAAATTCTAATCAATGTGATATTGAATTTGTCATTCGAATCGATAGGGAACATGGTCAAATTAAACCTTCAAATAGCGTGAATCGAAATCACTTTAACTCAAAATGTAATAGACGCTAATTGTTATCTTGTAAAGCGGGGGTCATTCAAGTGCATTTTGTTGAAAAGTGAATATAGTGTCGCCGGAACTTGATTTTATATCTGATATCTAGGTGAAATGTTGATCAATGTGATATCAAATTTGTCATTCGAATCGATAGGGAACATGGTCAAATTAAACCTTCAAATAGCGTGAATCGAAATCACTTTAACTCAAAATGTAATAGACGCTAATTGTTATCTTGTAAAGCGGGGGTCATTCAAATACATTTTGTGGAAAAGTGAATATAGTGTCGCCGCAACTTGATTTTATATCTGATATCTACGTTAAATTCTGATCAATGTGATATCAAATTTGTCATTCGAATCGATAGGGAACATGGTCAAAATGAACTTTCAAATAGCGTAAATCGAAATCACTTTAACTCAAAATGTTGTCGATGCTAATTATTATCTCGTAAAGCGGGGGTCATTCAACTGTATTCTGTTAGGAAACTAATATAGTGTCGCCGGAACTTGATTTTATATCTGAAATCTTCGTGAAATTCTGATCAATGTGATATTGAATTTGTCATTCGAATCAATAGGGAACATGGTCAAAATAAACCTTGAATTAGCGTAAATCGAAATCACTTTAACTCAAAATGCTGTCGATGCTAATTGTTATCTTGTAAAGCGGGGGTCATTCAAGTGCATTTTGTTCAAAAACTAATATAGTGTCGCCGGAACTTGATTTTATATCTGATATCTACGTTAAATTCTAATCAATGTGATATTGAATTTGTCATTCGAATCGATAGGGAACATGGTCAAATTAAACCTTCAAATAGCGTGAATCGAAATCACTTTAACTCAAAATGTAATAGACGCTAATTGTTATCTTGTAAAGCGGGGGTCATTCAAGTGCATTTTGTTGAAAAGTGAATATAGTGTCGCCGGAACTTGATTTTATATCTGATATCTACGTGAAATGTTGATCAATGCGATATCAAATTTGTCATTCGAATCGATAGGGAACATGGTCAAATTAAACCTTCAAATAGCGTGAATCGAAATCACTTTAACTCAAAATGTAATAGACGCTAATTGTTATCTTGTAAAGCGGGGGTCATTCAAGTACATTTTGTGGAAAAGTGAATATAGTGTCGCCGCAACTTGATTTTATATCTGATATCTACGTTAAATTCTGATCAATGTGATATCAAATTTGTCATTCTAATCGATAGGGAACATGGTCAAAATGAACTTTCAAATAGCGTAAATCGAAATCACTTTAACTCAAAATGTTGTCGATGCTAATTATTATCTCGTAAAGCGGGGGTCATTCAACTGTATTCTGTTAGGAAGTTAATATGGTATCGCCGGAACTTGAATTTATATCTGATATCTACGTGAAATTCTGATCAATGTGATATCAAATTTGTCATTCGAATCGATAGGGAACATGGTCAAAATGAACTTTCAAATAGCGTAAATCGCAATCACTTTAACTTAAAATGTTGTCGACGCTAATTATTATCTCGTAAAGCGGAGGTCATTCAAGTGCATTTTGTTCGAAAACTAATATGGTGTCGCCGGAACTTGAATTTATATCTGAAATCTACGTTAAATTCTGATCAATGTGATATCAAATTTGTCATTCGAATCGATAGGGAACATATTTTAAATTAATCCTGAATAGTGGAAGATTGTTGCTCTCTTTTGTAGCATAGAAATGAATGAAGGTTTGCGTCATTTGCGTAAGGTTTTTTCGCTTTTTTTCTTTTTTCTGTAGGATATGAGAGTTATTCTGCTAGAATCACAGTGGTTTTAATATTAAGCATATGGCGCAACAGCCGGTTGTGATAGCATGTGTTTGCCGCTTAGGTTAATCAATTTTGATCTATGTGATCAATAACAGTTGAGCAGTTTTCTTCATTAGGATTGTTTACTGCTGCATTTGTTTAATTAGTTGAAGTAAGATAATTTTGTCGCGATAGCACGTGCAACTTGACTTTAAATTTATTTTACAATTGTGCTAAAGCTAATACCTTTTCAGACCGCCATATATTAGTATGTAACACCACTATCAATTTTTGATGTCGCTATATGTGCTTCATAGTATATATTAAAATTGCGTTAGTCAATCTCTTCTGGATAGAGAATAAGTTATAGGTAGCTTCGAAACCCTTGAGGTCAGTTGGTCAAATAAAGGCTAGCAGACTAGGTTAGTACGCCTTCCCTAAATACTAGTCCGCTTTCAGGTACTTAAGAATTTGCGACTAAATTTAGGAAAAAAAGTAAGGTTAAGCAATAAATATAGGTTACAATCTCCATTGAAGGGCTAGGTTAAGGCACAAAAGTTGTTTGGATATAGATTAATCTCTGGTTTAGCACATTTTTTATGATATTTTCGATGCAAAAAACACCTCAATTAGCCTCATCGTTATTGAAAGTTTTAAATGCAACAAGTAGAACATGAATAGAATGTCAAGATTGACTATTACTTTAGCTTGATCTACATTCATAATTTTTACATACAGATATGAAAAGTACCGTAATATAAAAATAAGATTCAAATAAAAATATTACCATTTAACACTCAATTATAATAAATTTATGTTCAAGCCATATTTGGAAATATCAAATTTGCCACAAAGAAACTACATGGTTTGTTGGTTTTTAATATTGCCTTGATATAGTTTAAGTTTGATTTTAAATGTAATTGTAGATTCACTGTGACAAGCCTTGTTATCTTTTAACATTTAACATTTTAGTAATATTTGTTTAATAAATGAGTTTCTTTCCAAGTGATCTGGTTAATACTGTGATAGAGATGTGAAAACTATATATGATGTAAATTACTTGCATTTAGTTTTTTAATTGAATTTTGGTTTTTTTAATATTTATGAGTTGATAAATATTTATTTTATTATGATGTTTGTTGTAATTTTAATTTAAGTGTATCATAGGATAACTTTTACTATAAAAAAGCAAGAAAAAGTATGATATTAAGATGTGTATTAAAGTAAGAAATGCAACTAAAAACCATACTCGTTAGCCTTTCAGCTAGTCAAATAATAATTTAATAGAAAATAATATGGTTTTAAGCAATTTAAAATGTTATGTATCATTTTTATTATACTAATTGATCAGTTAAGAAGGCTAAACAGGCTTGTAATTGTTTTAATAGTGTTTTAAAATTCAATTATATTAATTTAAGTGTATGTGTTGAGCACTGTTGTTGGTTTTAAATTTGTACTGCCAATTCATATAAAAGTGCTTCATAGTATATGATATCATGCTGCTGCTATAGTTTTCAATAACTCTCTTAGAGCAAATAATTTATTTTGCTATATCCTACTGCCACTAGCACTAATTAAATAAATATAATATAAATTTATTGAAATGTGGATAAATTTTCCTTAAGCCTTTTCTTTTGATTTTTATTTTTATGTACTTATTTTTTACATTTTATAAGTTTTCTTCAGGTGTAGCTTACTAAAGCATTGGAATTTTTTTATTAAGTTACCTTGAATTAATATTAAAAAAAGTTTTTGAAAGTAATTACAGTATTTGCATCTGTTTTTCATTAAACCTTTATACTTTTATAATTGTTGCAAATATGATCTTTTGATTATTTCATCTATAATATTACACAATTATTTTATTAAATAGTTGGTAATCATACATTTTATCTGATTAATTAGCTTTTCCTGTTAATTTGTGGCAAAAAGCATACGGGCTTCTTATTAAAACAACTGAAGCCAACTGCAATGTCTTATTGTTATATTTTAGCTTAATTATGCTCTTGCATAAATAAGAAGCAAATAAGCATCATTTATAATTAAATTTTTGTATCTGATAAAAGTGCTGAAAATTTGTATAAGAATAGATTTTTATTTACGTTTAATTCTTTACGTTTCCTTTTTTAGAACTATTAATATAGCTGTAGGCATAGGCCAGATGTGGGGAATCTGCGGCTTTCATGACAATAGAATAATGTGAGAAATGACTACTGCTGATAAAAGAAAAACTTTTTTTTAAAGAACACTACAATTTATGGACGAAACTCAAAGGAAATCTGGACAAAATCAAAGTGAAGACTTTTTTTTCAGATATGACTTTAATTTAGCGACGGAAGTTAAGTAAATTGGGACAGATTCATTGTGAAGATCTTTTGTTTAGAGATAACTTTTTTTGGCAACGAAAATTAAGAAAACCGAGATGGATTCCAAGTGATTGCGCAATTTTTTTTAAGTATTTTAAATTTTGCGGCCTTCAAAATTTTAAATCTTCTTATTTTTCTTTCGGCTTTTCCCTACTCGGGGTCGCCACAGCATGATAGTAATCTCCATTTCACTCGGTCTACTTCGTCTCCTTCCCTAGCTCCAACCTTTTCCATGTCTTCTCTCACCAAATCCATCCACCTTCTCCTTGTCCTTCCTCCTTTCCTTCTGCCTGGCACTGCCATCTCCATCATCCTTTTTCCCACGTAGTCTTCTTCCTTTTTACGTGTCCATACCAACATAGCCTCACATTCCAAAGTTTGTCTCCCAACTTTGCAATTTTCGCAGTCCCTCTCACATATTCGTTTCTTATCTTATCCTTTCTTGTCACTCCCAGTGCCCATCTCACCATTTTCAACTCTGCAACTTCCATTTTTCCCATTTGTCTTTTAGTCACTGCCACCGTTTCCATTCCATAAAGCATGGCTGGTCTAACAACACTCTTGTACATTTTACCCTTAACCTTTGCTAATAACTTCCTGTCGCACAGAACTCCAGATACCTTCCTCCACTCATCCATCCTGCTTGGATCCTTCTCCTTACTTCTTCTTCACATCTTCCATCATTACTAACTGTTGACCCCAGGTATTTGAAATTTTTGGCTTTCTTTACCTTTTCTTCTTGCAACTTCAACTCTTCTCCATCATCCACACCCCCAACCCTCAAATATTCTGTCTTGCTCCGGCTTACTTTCAGGCCTCTTCTCTCTAGTGCATTTCTCCAAATCTCCAGATCCTCCTCTAGCTCCCTATGATTTTGTCTACACAGAACTATGTCATCTGCAAACAGCATATCCCATGGTGCGTCCTTCCTGATGTCCTCCGTCAGCCTGTCTATAATGATGGCAAAAGGAAATGGGCTGAGTGCTGAACCTTGGTGGAGTCCAACACCTACCTTGAATTCTTCAGTCAACCCTGCTGCACTTCTCACAGTTGTTGTTGCTCCGTCGTACTTATCCTGGATAATCCTTATGTAGCACTCTGATGTTTCAGCTAACTGCAAGCATTCCCACAGTTCCTCTCTGGGTACCCTGTCGTATGCTTTCTCCAGGTCAATAAAGGCACAGTGCACTGCCTTCTGCCCTTCAATCCACTTTTCCAACAGCATCCTTAGACAAAAGATTGCATCGGTGGTACTCCTTCTTGGCATGAACCCAAATTGTTGCTCAGCAATTGTCACCTCCTTCCTTATCCTTGCTTCTATTATCTTCTCCCACAATTTCATAGTGTGGCTCATCAACTTGATCCCCCGGTAGTTTCCACATTCTTTGATGTCTCCTTTACCTTTGTACAAAGGACAAGCACGCTCCTCCTCCATTCATCTGGCATCTTCTCTCCTCGCAAGAGTCTGTTGAAAAACTTCACTAAAAACTTCACAGCTTTATTGCCTAGAGCAATCCATGCTTCTACTGGTATGTCAGGTCCTTGAGCCTTTCCCTTCTTCATCCTCCTCAACCCAGTCCTGAATTTTTAAGAGATATCTTCCACGTCCCTTTCTCTCTCTTCTATTCTTGTTTCTCTTCTTTCTCTAGGGTTTTCATGGTTGAGTAAGTTGTCGAAATACTCCTTCCATCTCTGGCCTTCAAAATTTTAAATATGGCCTCCAATAACAAAAGGTTTCCCACCTCTGAAATAGGCTATATATAATTGCATAATTGCATAATAATTTTAATTCGAGTAATTTCACATTTCAATTATATTTCTAATTAGTATTATTTAAAATAAATCACTTTTAAATTTATAATTTTGTTTCACATTCCATTTATTTTTAATACTAATCATTTGGTCATCTAATACTATTTGTATATATGTATTTTTGTGGCTTGCCGAATATACTTAATGTTGCGACGGATGATGCGCCAAGCTGTGAGGTCCCGTCAAGACGGCGAACAATAAAACCTCCAGCTTGGCAAAAAGACTATTATATGTTTTAAATTGTTTTTGTTTCCGTCAAAAACTTTACTTTACCGTTTTTGTTGGATTTGAACGCGCGTCGCTAATTCTTTTACTCAGTTAATCATTATTGTAATTTGTTTTCTTTCTGTTCGATCTCACGCGGCACATCATTATTGTAATTTGTTTTCTTTCTGTTCGATCTCTCGCGGCGCGAATTTTGTTCTTAAAAAGCTTTGTTTCCTTCTGTTTATAGCGCCGTAAATTATCTTTGAGTTTTTTTCATCCATTTTTAACTTGGTCAATTTTAGCTTAGCTAGTTTAGGGTTAGATTAGTGTTTGTTTACGCTGATTTAGCTAGAGTAGGATTAGGTATGTTTTGTATTAACTGTTTGCGTTTGTGTTTTTCTTCCATTAATCCTTTGTATTTATTTTTCTATTTGAATAAGGTCTAGATCATTGCTTAATTCTAGTTAAATTGTTAATCTGATTTCAAATAGTTTCCTGGTTAAAAGATTTGTATAACCTAAATTGTTTTCTTTCATACGCATTTTGAAACGCCAAGTAAATCCTTTTGAAACAAAACAATTTGAATTTCGAATACCTGACTGCGCAGGATTAGACGAGTCTTTCCCCTCGTCCGTAGAAACACTTAAATTTATAGTTTGGCCCATTATGAGAACTTATGAAAAAAGATTAGACATCCCTGGCGTACACAAATCACGACAGGCTGTAGTGACATTAATATATTGCAAAACGTTAGTTTTGGATGTGAAAATAAAATTTTATCTTGAATTATTATATTACCATGGTGAAAAAATGTGCATGTCGACCTAGCATAGCTAAATTTGGCGGGAGATTTTACCCTTTTGTTAGGGTAAACCATTCCAGAGAGGTCTGCTGTAGAGACCAGAAAAACGTAATTCTTGAATGCAATCGTTAGCCAGTGGTGGGCACAAAGTACCGTGGTACTTTTTCTCGATCGGTACTTTTGAATAATCCAATTTAATAGTAATAAAAAACTATTTTTGAAATTTTTGATTTTTATTTTTGAATTACACTATTTTTGAATGTCAATTGAAATTCAATGTATGACAGAGAAGTTAATAGTTATAACTATTAAATTGGATTATTCAAAAGTACCGAGTAAAAGTACCGTGCCCACCTCTGTCGTTAGCTGTGGCAGGCAAGCAGCCTAAAACAAGAAAATCTCCGAAATAAAACTTTCTTGGAGTCGAGCTGCACTGCAAAAATCGTGATATGACGTGCAACCATTTTCTCCATGCTGCATCGGGCGCCGTGCAGTCAAATGTTCCTAACAAAGTATCTGTTCGAAAAGTCACTTTCTTAATGAGTCACCCTGGTCAAGGTTTAGGATACAGGTGGATGATTTTCACCTGCTACTAATCGGTTCACTTTTGCTTATCTAATCTCTGCTGGCTGGAAATCCTGCTTCTACTCGAGAGAAAAGGCTTTTCTTATACAGTAATTGCGTTTTTTTTTTTACAGAAGCTCATCATCGGTGTGCAAAATGTCAAGGTTTATTCAAGGACAATGGAGATTTACAAAATCATTTGAAATCAAACCATGCTATGGATAAAACTGTTTCTAAACGTTCTGATTTATCTGATGACCAAGTCAGTGGTAAAGATCAAGGCCCTTATCACACCCACAAAAACCAGTTTGAATCTTCACATTGTTTGAAGCTATTTTCTCGGAAAAATGTATTACTTAGACATTCCCAAGCACACACGGACGAACAACCTCACGTATCTGACCAGTGCGACGGAAAATTTAAACGACAATTTTCAATTAATGAAACCTTTCACGTTCAGCTAAAACCTTGCAAAGTAGTGTTACACAAACTAACCACTTTGAAATACCATATGTCGACACACACCGACGTTCGCAGTTTCAAATGCCGATATTGCGAAAAAAAGTTTTTACGAGCGTGTGATCAAAAATCTCACGAACAGATTCATGCTGGTGTTCGCAATTTTAAATGCCAGTTTTGTGATAAAAAGTTTTTACGATCGTGTAATCAAAAAACGCATGAACAGATTCACATCGGTGTTCGCAATTTCAAATGCAAATATTGCGAAAAAACATTTTTACGAGCGGGTGATCAGAAAGCTCACGAACGGATTCACATTGGTGTTCGCAATTTTAAATGCAACTATTGCGAAAAAAAGTTTTTACGAGCGAGTAATCAAAAAGCTCACGAACGGATTCATACTAGTGTTCGCAATTTCAAATGCCAGTTTTGTGATAAAAAGTTTTTACAAGCAGGTCATCAAAAATCTCACGAACGGATTCACATCGGTGTTCGCAATTTTAAATGCCAGTTTTGTGATAAAAAGTTTTTACGAGCGAGTCATCAGAAAGCTCACGAATGGATTCACATTGGTGTTCGCAATTTTAACTGCCAGTTTTGTGATAAAAAGTTTTTACGAGCGTGTGATCAAAAATCTCACGAACGGATTCACATTGGTGTTCGCAATTTCAAATGCAAATATTGCGAAAAAAAGTTTTTTCGAGCGGGTAATAAAAAATCTCACGAACGGATTCACACTGATGTTCGCAATTTCAAATGCAAATATTGCGAAAAAAAGTTTTTACGAGCAGGTGATCAGAAAGCTCACGAACGGATTCATAATGGTGTTCGCAATTTCAAATGCCAGTTTTGTGATAAAAAGTTTTCACGAGCAAGTGATCAGAAAGCTCACGAACTGATTCATAATGGTGTTCGCAATTTCAAATGCCAGTTTTGTGATAAAAAGTTTTTACGAGCAAGTAATCAAAAAGCTCACGAACGGATTCACATTGGTGTTCGCAATTTTAAATGCCAGTTTTGTGATAAAAAGTTTTTACGACCGGGTGATCGAAAAACTCACGAACGGATTCACATCGGTGTTCGCAGTTTCAAATGCCAGTTTTGTGATAAAAAGTTTTTACGAGCGAGTCATCAGAAAGCTCACGAACGGATTCACATCGGTGTTCGCAATTTTAAATGCCAGTTTTGTGATAAAAAGTTTTTACGAGCAAGTAATCAAAAAGCTCACGAACGGATTCACATCGGTGTTCGCAGTTTCAAATGCCAGTTTTGTGATAAAAAGTTTTTACGAGCGAGTCATCAGAAATCTCACGAACGGATTCACATTGGTGTTCGCAATTTTAAATGCAAACATTGCGAAAAAAAGTTTTCACGAGCAGGTGATCAGAAAGCTCACGAACGGATTCACATTGGTGTTCGCAATTTCAAATGCCAGTTTTGTGATAAAAAGTTTTTACGACCGGGTGATCGAAAAACTCACGAACGGATTCACATCGGTGTTCGCAGTTTCAAATGCCAGTTTTGTGATAAAAAGTTTTTACGAGCGAGTCATCAGAAAGCTCACGAACGGATTCATACTAGTGTTCGCAATTTTAACTGCCAGTTTT
Organism: Diplosoma virens; assembly: GCA_963680785.1. Classification (NCBI taxonomy): domain Eukaryota; kingdom Metazoa; phylum Chordata; class Ascidiacea; order Aplousobranchia; family Didemnidae; genus Diplosoma; species Diplosoma virens. Next base: position 6,559,772 of record OY796888.1, read on the forward strand.
GTGATAAAAAGTTTTTACGAGCAAGTAATCAGAAAGCTCACGAACGGATTCATAATGGTGTTCGCAATTTTAAATGCCAGTTTTGTGATAAAAAGTTTTTACGAGCAGGTGATCAGAAAGCTCACGAACGGATTCATAATGGTGTTCGCAATTTTAAATGCCAGTTTTGTGATAAAAAGTTTTTACGAGCAAGTAATCAAAAAGCTCACGAACGGATTCACATTGGTGTTCGCAATTTTAAATGCCAGTTTTGTGATAAAAAGTTTTTACAACCGGGTGATCGAAAAACTCACGAACGGATTCACATTGGTGTTCGCAGTTTCAAATGCCAGTTTTGTGATAAAAAGTTTTTACGAGCGAGTCATCAGAAAGCTCACGAACGGATTCACATCGGTGTTCGCAATTTCAAATGCCAGTTTTGTGATAAAAAGTTTTTACGAGCAAGTAATCAGAAAGCTCACGAACGGATTCACATTGGTGTTCGCAATTTTAAATGCCAGTTTTGTGATAAAAAGTTTTTACGACCGGGTGATCGAAAAGCTCACGAACGGATTCACATCGGTGTTCGCAGTTTCAAATGCCAGTTTTGTGATAAAAAGTTTTTACGAGCGAGTCATCAGAAAGCTCACGAACGGATTCACATTGGTGTTCGCAATTTTAACTGCCAGTTTTGTGATAAAAAGTTTTTACGACCGAGTGATCGAAAAGCTCACGAACGGATTCACATCGGTGTTCGCAATTTCAAACGCCAGTTTTGTGATAAAAAGTTCTTAAAAACGGGTAATTAGAAAGCTCACGAACGAAGTCACGTTGGTGAAAAGCCGTACAAATGCAAAAAATGTGTTCATCAACAGAATTGATTTCGTTTTCAAATGTTGGTCCTTTTTTATTGCAAAAGGATGTTTTTGTTGTTTTCTTTACGCAATGGTTATATGTCAAGGTAGATGGTGAGCAACCGGGACAAATGTTGATTGTGCTTGTTGAATTTGATGACATTCTTGCAGTTTTTGTTTGGTTTTGTAGTTGTTAGTTTCGTTAATTACCTAGTAGCTTTTTTTTGGAACTGCTCTTCAATAGAAAACGTCAAAACTATTTGCAATATTTATTGCAAAAACAAATATTTGCGGTTATGTCTGTTTTCTTTGCAACGCACCGTTTGTAGTCTTTCATAAAACATTAAGTTAATTAAGTGTAGAATAAAAAATTAACTTCACAATTAATTTGTCAAAGTAATTAGCCAAAGTATTGTTAGTTTGAGCATGCGGGACGTAAGATCAGATAACAGACGAGTCATGCAACTGCTTGCTAGAAATCAAACCAATAGGCGTATTCGATATTAGCAAAAAATATTGTTTAGGGACAGACATCTTGATCTTAAAGATCTTCAAAATCCCTTCTACGATAAGCCACTAAGTGGGACTATTTAAATCTTTAGCTTTATAGTAACTTCTTGTATAGATCTAATTTGAAAAAAAGTTTTTAATTTAAAATTCATCAGTTCTTCTGGCACACTTAGAGGCAGGGCTGGGGAGCCGGAGCCATGGAGCCAGCCAATTTTGGAGGAGCCGGAGCTGGAGCCACAAAAATTTTGTTAGCTCTGGCTCCAGTAATGGTTCATAGGATCAACTTCATAGAATGGAATTGACTGTTTATGGATTTTTAAACATTTATATAAAAATAACTTTTTTGTTATATAGATATCTTTCTTTTCATTTATTAAGCAAAAACATCTCTACAGCCTATTTTATCTGATTAAGAAATTAAGAAATAGACGAAACAGGCTGTCGGGTTGTTTTTTAATAAATAAAAAATCATTGTATTTGTTCCGACTTTCATTAAGCGCTCTACAAAAACACGTTCATTAATTTTTTCCTAAATTATATATATTGCTTAAGTTTCATATAATATTACAATATATATTTATACCAGGGTTTCCCAAACTTTTAGTTCATCGGTACCCTTTGGACACTGTAGCAGGTTTGCATGTACCCCCAAAATTTTGTGACGTTTCTCTAAAAAAAAGGCTTTCAGTTAGAACCAGCCATTAATTTTCCCCCTATTCATGCCCAAAATCAAGGTGATCTCTGAAAAAAAAAGGTCTTCATTTTGAATCAGATACAAATTTTCCCAATTTATGCCGAAAATCAAGATGATCTCTGAAAAAAAAAGAAAAGTCTTCACTTAACAGCAGCCAGAAAATTTCCCCATTCAAATCCAAAATCACGGTGATCTGTAAAAAAAAGTGTTCCCTCTTAATTGTCCTGTTTGACGTAATTGCAATCGACCGGATTCGAAAATTCTAGACATTTGAGTCTATTATTTCTTCTGGACACGGAATTTAACTTAAATAAGGACATTTTGTCACATAATAATGTACCCCTTGAGAAGCCTAAATGTACCCCTAAAGGTACATGTACCCCAGTTTGGGAACCCCTGATTTATACAGTATGTAGAGAGAGAGAGAGAGAGAGAGAGAGAGCAAGAGATTTATATACATGAGAGAGCAAGATATACAGATTTATACAAAATTTATTTAAACTCTATTTTAAAAAATCTCAACAGTCTATTTCATCCAATAAAATCAGTTTTTTTTATTCATATTAAGGTAAGAGAAGGGAAGCAGGTCATCTTAATATGAATGCATAATCTGAATCATTCTTTCCTATATGACATCACAGGAATTGCATTATTTGCTTGATTAGTTTAACAAATTATTCTCAACAAAAAATCTCAGCTAAATAGTACTCAGCTCTATAAACTTTCTTTTGTTCAACTTCTTTAAATAAATATAAATGAAAAAGAAACAGATGATTATTGAATGTAAAAAATTTTTGGTATAATATGAGATATTAAATGGAATAAAAAGAATAAAATCTGTCCTTCATCAGCTGTTTAATTAGCTGTTTTTATTTATAGTAATCTGAAAAAATTCAATAAAAAAAAGCTTATACTGTAGAGCCGAATGGTATTTAGCTGAGATTTTTTGTTTAGAATAATTTTTTTAAATAATTTTTTAAGTCTATGCATCCTACAATAAATATACCACTCTTTGCAAGTTTGGATCTGTTTTACTTTTCGACAGTTTTGAATTATTTTAGTAGTTTAACAAACTACATATTTCGAAGCATAAAATTAAAAAAGCTTAAATAATATTTCTATTATTAAAAATAATTTAAAATTTTGAAAAGACCTCTTATAAATTATGTTTTGCAGAACTACGTATTATTTATCGTATAAGATTGACTTATCTACTATGTTTTCGTAATGATGTCATGAAAACATAGTACTATGTTTACTAATGATTATAGCCTATTCTTATTTTTCCTGTAAACACAAGAAGATTCAATAGAATGAAACAGACTGTTTTGGTTTTTTAAAAGTAGTTAAATAAATTTTGTATAATATATTTAAATATCCTTTTTCAAATAGAATCTTTCTAATTGAATAAGGATCAAGATCTATTTAAATAAAGAAGCAACAGATGTTTGTGGTTTTTTCAAAACAGTGATTAAACAAATTTTGTATTAAAATATTGCTCTTATTTGCACTTTGCAAGGACGATTGATTCACTTTTTAATATATATATAATCTTTTATTTACAATGACCAATGGTGAACAATTTAAAACAATTAAGGAAGAGGCACTGTACATCAATTATGCAACTAATTAAACTAGGTGCTTTTAAAAAAAATTGTTAGCCTCATATAAAAAACAAGGTGAATTCTGACTAAGAAGAATCGGAATCGAAAAATGTTGTTGAAATCGGCATCGGAGTCAAAAAAAAAATTGGCATCATCCCATCATTAATTTAAACACTCAATGATTAAGAGTAAATAAGTATAAAAATTTAATATGACTAAAACATAATGTAGCCGTGAGAATTGGATAACTTAAATTTTTTATTTGGTTCAATTTTTGCATGATTGTTACGTCGTAAATTTATCTCTTAAAATTGTAGAATGAAGATTTGGCTGACTCAATCTTATTTATTGCCTTAATGTTTCGTCACAAACGTTCTCGTTTATTTCCTCGTGTGTTAAATCTCTTGAGAGTTTTTTGTTTCGCGCACATGTGCTTCTAAAGTTTTCCACTAAAAAGATAAAGTTTAGCTATTTGTTAGTGTGGAGTTTGCAATTCATAATAGTTACGATTTAACCTTTTCAATGTTTAGATAACGCCACAATTGATTTTCATTTAGTTATACTGTATTTCTTGGTACTCGCTTTCAGATTTGATTAATATAATTGTAAAGATCAGAAATCGTGATTCTTATTCAAATAGAATAGTTTATCGCAAAAAAGATTTAAACACTAAATGATAAACTACTTGTTTATTGAAGAGTTGGAGAGCCGGAGCCGGAGCCGGAGCTAGTGGATAAGTGCTTGATAGCTCCGGAGCTGGAGCCGGAGCTAGTGAATGAGTACTTGATAGTAGTGTTTCCAATTTGGGGCAAAATTTTAAAACCCGGGTTTCGGGTACCTGAGAGAAAAACCCCGGAAAAACTCGGGTTTTTTCGGTTTTGATGAGAAAGCGATTTTGCACAAAATAAACCCATTATTAGTCCCACGCGCAACAATCATTCGATCGCTTTTATTTTGAAGTTCAGCCAATACTTTAATCGGCGTCTGCTTAATAACGGCAAGTGGAGCTAACACTGTGGATGTTTTTCACTGTTCCAAAGTCCAATTCCAAGGCTACGGTGCAACCTGCTGGTGCTCAAATCGTAGTTAATATTCCTGAGTGACACTGAAATGTTTAAATCCGGGTTTCCAGATTTTAAAACCCGGGTTTCGAGTAGTTAAAAAATAGCAAAAAAAACGGGTTTCGGGTTCGGGAAAACCCGGGTTGGAAACACTACTTGATAGCTCCGGAGCTGGAGCCGGAGCTAGTGCTCTTCTACAGTGGCTCCCCAGCCCTGCTTAGAGGCAAGTTAAATTTCAACAAATACAAGAGGCGTGATATAATTTTAAAGAAAAACTTGTAAAACAACGTTTCGTTCGATTCATCGGGCGGACTTCTTCAGGTAAAAACACACAGCAAATGGCCAACGTATCTAAAAAACAAAACAAATGATCCCGATGGTCTGAGGCAGCCTAAACAACAGCAACAATTTATTAATTTTTTGAAACAGAACTAAAATCAACAGGTTAAAAATTCATATTCTTAGTAAAATTTCTATTTTACGCCAGGGGCGTATAAGCCCATCGGGAGTTCGAGAATTTCCCGGTGGGTCGGTGCTTTTTCGATCAATTTTGTAATCAGTCGAAACTTTTTTATATTATTATTCCGTTCTTAAAAATCGACCCATTGTGTATATTTGCAATCTCCTGAAAATTCTCTTTGATTTCGCTTTGGTCCGGCTTAAATAGCCGAAAAAATAACGTTTCTATAAGCATTTTAAATATTTTACTTTTATTTACAAGAAAGTGGCAACAGTGCTTAATTTCATGATTCTTAGAGTAAATTCCAGATTATCCGCATGACCTGTTTTAACTATGACGTAATAGTCATTGTTTGACGTTTGTGATTAACTTGATTTGGTAACTTTCAGAACTTTCTCGCAACTTATTACCGACTGGTATAACTAAGGCTCTCTCGGAAGTATTATTATGATTCATTGTAGTAACTCAGTATTGGAAAATTGTTAGCTGTGTGAATTCATAGTTTTTGAACGCAAGTCTCTGGTTGCCTACGTTATTGTGAAGAATTAAGCTGTTGAGCTTTACCTGTTTTTGATTGTATACTATTGTGGGCTCCTAGGTGGATTGGGGCATATTTTTTAATAAAGAAGTTATTGTGGTAGTCTTAGCTGTGGTTTAGCTAGACCAGTGTTCTTCAAACTTTTTTCATCGAGACCCATTTTGCACAGCCAAATTTTTTTGCGACCCCTAAAAAAAGGTCTTCACCTAGAATCGATTTCTGATTCTGGTATTTTACCCCCAACATCAAGGTGTTCTCTAAAAAAAAAAGGTCTTCACCTAGAATCGATTGCTGATTCTGCTATTTTTCCCCCGACATCAAGGTGTTCTCTAAAAAAAAAAAGTCATCACCTAGCGTCAATCTCTGATTCCGCTATTTTTCCCCCAACATCAAGGTGTTCTCTAACAATAAAAAAAAGGTCTTCACCTAGAATCGATCTCTGATTCCGCTATTTTTCCCCAAAAATCAAGGTGTTCTCTAAACAACAAAAAAAAAAGTAAAAAGGTCTTCACTTCGAATTAATCTTGTATTTCGCTACTTTTCTTCCAAAATCATCGTAATCTCTAAAAATCCAAAATTTGAAATCTTGCGACCCCCATTGAGCCTCTTTGCGACCCCCAGTTTGAAGAACCCTGAGCTAGACTATACTTTTGCTGTTTGGTTCCTAGGAAGGTCCAGTAAGAAGATTTAAGAATTTTGTCTTTTGGTAGGCGGACAAGATTGTGTTTTTTCGGTGAGAGCCTTCATTACAGGCACCGAAAGGTTAGAAGATTAAACAACGTACCGAGTTACTGAATTAATTTCTACAAAATTTCAAAAAACTGTAATAATTATGAATAATTACTAGGGCAAGTTTTTATTGACCTATAAAATTGGAAAACTTGTTTTTTCAAATTATAGAAATTGACTTTTTATTGACCTATGGAGTTTTATTTTAAAAATAACCAAATTAAACAAAAAAATGCGTATACAAAATGTATTGTATACATCCACACATTTACAGACTGCCTCTTGGTTTTTGAGAGATCCGTTTGGCTGTGGCTGTCCACAAAGAACTTTTTTGAGCATGTAACTACGCATTCACATAGCTTGCAAAATAATTTATTCATCGGAGTTTTTACTAAACTCTGCAAGAAACTCATTCACGACATTGTGCTGCTGAACTTTCACTTTTGGCATTCCGTTTACCTAACAAATCTAATATAATTTGTGTCTAAAAACCAGGGCGTCAAACCGTTTAAAATAACGTTCCGGTTCAGGTTCAAACTCGGCATATTTTATTTTTAAAGGTTCAACAAAACATTTTTTTCAGGTTCAATTCCGGTTCGGGTTCAGCAAAAAAATGTTTTCTGGTTTAGTTCCGGTTCAGGTTCAACAAATTTTTTTAGGGATTCAGTTTCGGTTCGGGTTCGGAATATATCTTTTTTGTCTATTTCTGACAAGCGCAAGGACTGTAAACACAATTTGTTACATCATGTTATCATGGGCGTCCGCAGACGCGCTTCCTGGAGGAGTGATCTCAAGCAGTCGGAAACACAAAAAATATTCTTAAAAAGGGCTTTTTAAAAAACTCTGGTACAGGTTTTAAAAAAATGAAATTAAATTAATTCACCCGCATGGATCTTGGTTGTAAAAACCAAGTCTTACCAATAAATTTATTGTAATGATCTTGGGAGCGCAAAAAGCGGAAACGGAAGTTTTTTGTTGTTTTGTGATCTCAAAACTTTCTTATAGATTGCGTTTATATGAATTTATATAGATCTTTCTTGGACTAGCCACTGATACATTTGTCTAAAAATTTTTTGATAATTTTTTAGTGGCGGCCCTCACGCAGGTTTACTAGTTATGAGACGTCATTAAGGTTCATTTTTACTACGAGCGTAGATTGGAGTATTCTTTGTTTCCTTTAATGATTTTTTGCTTCGTTTTGCCATTTAAGCGTGGAAAGAAGTAAAAAAATTGATAAAACAAACAAAAAAACTTTTCGTTCCACGCCTGTAGTGAAAACGGGCCTTTATCTTAGGCAGTCTAAACTTTTAAAGTTTTAAACAAATTAAACATTTAGTCATTCAAGTTTATAATTATAAAAAATTGACGCATAAAGGCTCTTTTCTCACTATGAGCGTGGAATGGAGTACAGTGGCGAGCAAAAAAGTAAAGGCCCGTTTCCACTACGAGCGTGGAAAAGAGCATTCTTTGTCTCTTTTATTGATCTTCGATTGAAGCGAGCGGTTAAAATTAAAGCGAGCGCAAAAAAAAATCAATAAAACAAACAAAGAATGCTTTTTTCCACGCTCGTAGTGGAAACGGGCCTTAAGACTTTTTATTTTATTAAATTTTTTAAAAATAACTTAGTTGAAATTGAATTATGTTTCTAAAAAAAAAGAATTAATATTGAATTTAATATAATTTTTTGTACTCTTTTTAACGATATATTACTTGATAAATATAATTTAATTTTAACAATGATATTTTTTAAAAATCTTAAAAAATAAAAAAGTCTTACTTTTTTTGTTCGCCACTGTATTCTTTGCTTGATTTATTGACTTTATTTGCTTCACATAAATTTTAAGCGCGAAAAGATGATCAAAATAAACAAAAAATGCTCTATTCCACGCTCGTAGTGGAAACGAGCCGTAACTTTCAGAAGTTTTTAATGCATATTTATGTATTATTTTGTAAAATTTAAAATTTGATAAGGCGATTCCCCCTTTTGCTCCCCCTGGCGGACGTTCATGCACCTAGTGCACATATTTTTGCTTTATTTCTCGGCTGATAAAGTAGTTTATGACGTTTCTTTATTAGCACACAATTGCTGAAACAAATTGTGGCAACTTCAAACAATAACATTTGATTTAATAATTACAACTAGAAATAAATTAAAAATTAAATCACTTTGTTGTATAAGATTTTTTTTCTTAAGATAACTGAAATCAAGCTTTGCAATTTTGTCTATTAATCACTGCTTGCTTACATACTGGTACTAAGAACTTGCTACTTTTTATTTTAATAAGTGTATAGCGATGGAAGGGTAAAAATTAGGTATGGGTCCAATTGTTTAAAAATAGTCTTAAATTCAAGCAAATTCAAATTTACGAGGGACAATCATTTCTCAATTCGTAAAACCAGCAAAATTGTTTTTCGACATTTGATTATAGAAAGACTTTTTCGATAAAACACTAGCTTATGATATTGGCAGAAAAATACTCTGGCTCCTCCATAACGTTTTGTTTGCCAAGCTGTCTAACTAATGGCGAACAAAAGTATTTAGGTTTAACTCAAAGTCAGATTGTGCTACTAAATTTTGTTTGCAGGGGTAACTTATACATATATGTAGTTTGCTTATGGTTTCTCGGTTGCATTCTACATAAAGATAACTGACGCAAAACTTTTATTATAAACCAGCAAATACGTGGTTTTATTTTATTTTTTTATTTTATCTCTATATTTATCCTCCTGACTCGCAGGAAAGCGACGAAGGCGATAATACATAAGGTAAGCAATTACGCCGACCTGCTTCCGGAGATGCCAAGATATTGCTGTCCGCTTGTAAGTTAATAGAGATATTACTGTAATTTAGAACTGCTTGCCAAGACCACCAAGCAGGGGAAAGTGCCGTGAAGTGTCTATCCTTCTTGTATTACAAGTTTATTTGTCCTGTTGCTACAATTTTGGTAGGCCTGAAAGTTAACAAAAATTTGATTTTAATGTAATACTTGATAAATGAAAAAGCACGCTAGATAAACATTGTTTACATACAGGTTCGAGTATTGGTTATTTTACCATACTTTTTCAACATTGAATATGCAAATTAGTAAATTAGACAATATCATACATCAAATCAATTTAATTGCCCTCTAAAGAAATGCTGAAAACCATTACGTGATTAACAGTAAAAAATAGCAAACAAACTCAAAACAGCGTTACTAGAAGAACTTTTATTTTTTTAAAATGTTAAGATTTACGTTACTTCAGCTAAAATGCTTACCAAACTTAATTAATTTTTAATAACATTACAAATATTTAAACATTATTTTGTAGCATTAATTTAACGCTACCCTATTTAAAATTTAGTTAAAACTTCTTCTTTCGGCTTCTCCCTACTCGAGGTCGCCACAGTTAAGTTTAGTTAAAACACATCTGTTAAATAAAGTAATTTTTTTGACAAAGGTTAATCGAACTTGACAATTTTTTCTACTCCGTAATTTAAAGTACTGTATAACAATAAAGTTTCCTTACCATTGAACATTTTTAAAAAATGAACGATATGAACGAAAAATTTAACATTAAATTGAGGTTTATATGTCATTTGCGCAGTCTTCTTCCAACGTAAATAAGTAATTGTTTCGTACGTGTTTTATTAAGCAAATAACCTCGGTCCTATACTTTTTTTTTTTTTCTTTTTCTCTTTCAATTTTTTTAAACAATTTTATAATGAGGTGAAGCAACCTTGCTTCTATATTAAACAACAAGTCACACCTTTCATCGCTAATTAGCAAGACACAACGTCAACTCGTTTTGTTGCTTCTTCCTTTTTCTAACACCGTCTTTAACAACATACAAACTTTTCAACATTTGTTATTTTGTTCATGTGGCGGAGCAAAAATAAAAGAAAACTGAACTGAACTGAACTGAAGCAATACGTTTTCGAGCATATTCGAGTCCATTGTTGAGCGTTGTGAAGACAAAATAAATTTTAAACTGGAGAACGCTCTTTCCACGCTAACTTATGTGGCTGGCATTCCGAATAATAAGGAAGCAAGTACGCGTATGTACAACTTTGGAAATTGGTCCTTTTGGCTTCTCCAATACTTCAAAATGTTTTGATCTTTCTTTATCCGTGGCTCTTGTTGAAAAGCCTTTAGGTCTTTGCTAATGTCTAAAGAGCACTTTGCAACCTATAAAGTTTAAAACTTGCTTTAGGAAAAGTGAACTTTTTTCATAATTTTATAAACCATAAATGAGATAATACAGTAGGTCTACAACAAATGTTCATTAAACCGAATTTTAGTCATTCTGCATAAAACCATACAACAAAAGATCTTCCATTCTTTTTTTCTTTCTTTTTATTTCATCTCCATATTTATCCTCCTGATTCGCAGGAAAGCGACGGAGGCGCTAATACATAGGATAGGCAATTTTCCCGACCTCCTTCTGGAGATACCAATATATTGCTGTCCGCTTGTAATTTAACAGAGATATAACTGTAATTTAGGACTGCTTGCCAAGACCACCAAGCAGGGGAAAGTGCCATAAAGTGTCTTTCTCAAAGGCACAACAGAATGGCGCCAGTAGGTTTTGAAACGAGATCATGTTGATCATAAGTACGGCGCTTTAACCACTCGACCACACTGCCGTTATTCTACTTAGCTTACGATTGGTCATAGCCGTACCTGGCGGGGGGGGGGCGCAATTGCTTCCCCCAAGTTTCCAAGATTATTTTTCGGGCAGCGACAACATTTGCTCAAAACCAGAATTTTTGGGCAACGATATGAAAAATTTGGGTAAAGTTTAGGGCAGTGACAATGATCAACTGCAAAAAATACTACCAAATTTAGGTGAAGACCTTTTTTTTATAGAGAACACCATGATTGTAGGAAAAAATTTGGTCTTCGTCCGAGAATCTCAGATAATTTACTAGAAAATCAGGATTTGGGCAAATGTCACAAAATTCGGGCAAAGCTTCATTGACCCTCAATTTCTCTAGGGCCGGTACGGGTATGCGATTGGTCACGAAGTCGCCACAACGAAAAAGAGCTCGTATGAGTGAACTAAGCGAAACCAAATTTAAGAAAATATATTCAAAAAACGACAATAGCACTATGTTGATGCTGTTAAAGAAATCAAAAATACTTCTTTGAAAATAAAAATGCTACTATTTTAATTACTAGTTGCGTATGCTAATAATGTCAGGACAAATAAATTTAAGCAAGAACAAAAGATGAAGAACAAAGTTCGTAAAATTGTGGAGTTTACTTTAGTTTAACAAAACAAAATTTTGGCCTAGGTAAATACTATAACAGTTAAGAGATAAATACCTTTTGTTTTGCTGATTCCGATTCATGCGCCTTTAACATCACTTTTAAATCATCATCGTTGTTGCCGGAGTTGCGTAAATCGGGAGATCGCCGATTTTGATCGGTAAAATTTAAACTTTGAGATTTTAAGTTTTGCAAGCTAATCCAGGTATTTTGAAGATAAGCTATAGCTGATGTTTCTTCTTCCTCATTCAACAACACTTTATATCTAGGATCCAAAAAAATGCATGCCAGTAACGCCAATTCGCGTTTTTTTATAGAAGACAGCAATAACTGCGAAAACTCTGTTGGTGAAGCCTTTGAAATTTCTAATTTGCACCTTAACCAAATTCCCTAAAAGTCACACAACGTAAGATGTTGTTGCTATAAAGCCTTCGCGGCTTTTCGGGCTGGTTCAAGAGCTGCTAAGATTTCGGAAAAAAAATTCTATTGTGACTCCAATAGATGCAGTTTAGCATTGGAGGCGGCCATTTCTTGGCAGAAACCTTTTAATGAAAGTAGTCGCTGCAGCATATCACATGTAGAATGCCAACGAGTTACACAATCCAAAATAGCCTTTTTTCGTTTTAAATTTTTCAAAATCACCATAATAGATGGATTTTTTAAAATTTTACACACATGACGAGCTTTAGCAATGTCGCTTTTTAAAGAAGATTGTTTTAAAGCAGTGCTTCTCAACCTTTATTTGTGGCGACCCAAATATGAAGTTTATATTAATAGTGAAGATTCGGCGACCCTATTTTCAAAACTACATAGCACACAACTTTTAGTAAGCATAAAATTCAGGCACATGGATAGAAAACGACGTAACACAAACACAAATTTCGAATTTAATTAATGTGAGCCTTGACTTTGTATTGTTTCAACAACTTTGTCAAAATTTGGAGCAATCTTGCTCAGTGCCAATCTCATGTCATTTTCAGGCTGAAGACAATTTCTCGTCTTTGTTTTGATGTGAGTAAGCGCAGAAAACCCACTCTCACACAAGCAGGTAGTAACAAATGGCAAGAGAGCTTTAAGGGCGTGTGTGCCAACAATACTCTTTTCATGCTTGACTTTCGTCCAAAAGTGACCAAGTGTTTCTTTCTTAAAACAATTTATCAATACATTGTCGCACTGAATGTCAATAAACTCTTCTTGGAATCCAACAATACTTTGGTAGCTTTCAGGCAGGGTATCAACATCAATAGCAAATGGGTTACGCACCCATTCCAAATCGTTTGCATTTTTAGGGATAATCAAATTAAATTCTTGTATCAGTGAAGTCAAATGCCTTTCTATGACAATCTGGACATCATCAAAGCACAACACCTCCATATCTTCCAGAAACTGATTGAAAATAGGAAAAGATGCTGTTTTCTGGGTCGCAATCTTCTTCTTCCACAACTTCAGCTTTGCTGTAAAAGCAATCAATTTTTCAGAAACATCGACCAACATTATATTTGGTCCTTGCAAAGATAGATTCAATATGTTCAGCTGAGAAAACATATCGGAAAGATACGCCACAAACAATAGCCACTTTTGATCAGCAAACTTTTCTGCCAAGCTATGCTTCTTGTTTATCAAAAATTCCTTCACCTCCTTGCGCAGAGTGACAAATCTCTCCAGTACTTTGCCACGAGACAACCATCTCACATCAGTAAAGTACAACAGATGTCTGTATTCCGCATTGAAATCTTCGCATAGTTTTTCAAACAGTCGTGAGGTCAGAGACTTGGCCTTTATGAAGTTGACGATATGGATTACATCCTGCATGACAGTCCCCAATTCGGCTGAAAGCCTACAAGATGCTAAATTTTCTCGATGTACGAAACAGTGACTGATAAGAACAATAGGATTAATTTCTTTCACACGAGCAGTAAAACCTTTGCGGGATCCCAGCATAGCTGGAGCTCCATCACTGCAAATACTGGAGCAATTTCTCCACTCCAACCCCTCTTTATTCATAAATGAGTCGACCAAAGCAAACATGTCTTCGCCTCGCGTTGTTGTTTCCAAAGCTTTGCAGAATAGAAATTCTTCTTCCGAAGTGTTTTCACCAAGGTAACGGACATAAACAAGTAATTGGGCATCATCGCTGATATCAGTACTTTCATCAATTTGCAAGCTAAACTCCCGACCTTTCTTTATAGAAAAAATTAACTGTTCCTTGATATTCGCTGATATGGAAGCAATGCGCCTACGAACTGTATCATTAGACAACGGAACTATATCTAACTTCTTTGCTACGTCATCACCGCACATTATGCGCACCATGTCAATGGCTGCTGGCTTTACCAAATTCTCTCCTATTGCATGAGCTTTTTTAGAACGTGCAATGTGCCAAGCAACTACACAGGACGCCATAGTTGCTTGCTTCAAAGTACATATGAAATTATTACTGACGGAATCCAATCTTTGCCTTTTCAAGTTTTGTTCTCTTATCTCAAAAAACTTCCGATTTTTATCGGAAAGTTGACTGTGCTTAGTATTCAAATGCCGCTTCAGCTTATTGTCTTTGAGGGATTCATTACTCTGTACTTCATTACAAATCACACATTGTGGCTTGACAATACCTTTATCAATTAGGCATGTAAATCCATAATTTAAATATTTGGGGTTATACTTTCTCTTTGTTGCCATTGCTAAAACTGAAAACGAAACAAACAGAGCTCAAGTTAAAGTAATTATTATTTAGTCACACATGACTAATTGACTAATTCGTCTCCAACTGTTGCCTACCCTCTGCTTGAAAATTTGCGCGAATTAAGGCGCGTTTACAGCCGTTTACAGTACTTTTTTTTTCAGCGCGAGCTTGATTTGTTTTATTGACGCTCAAATCCACTCATTTTTTCTCGAAAACATGAGTGGATTTGAGCGTCAATAAAACAAACCAAAATCGCGCTGAAAGAAAAAAGTACTGTAAACGGCTGTAAACGCGCCTTTAGAATGCGTGTGGCGGAATGCGTAAGTGAGTGAGCATGAGCGCGCACCTTGTGAAAAGTTGTGTGTTCTCTGCGTTTTACCACAAAATCGGCGTGAGAAACCTGCTGTGGTGTAATTTCAATAGTGGAGATTACGAAAACTGAAATAGTGGTAGACAGTTTTAACTTTGCTCAATACACAATATATTTTTTATCACCACATCTTTTACGGCGACCCAGCCAAATTAAACCGCGACCCAGTTTTGGGTCGCGACCCAGGGGTTGAGAAGCACTGTTTTAAAGCATCGTCTACAGCTAATTGTAAGGCATGCGCGGCGCAGCGAAGACCTCGAAGAATTGGGCGGCTAGTAGATTCAACAAAATCAAACGCTGCTAAACTTTCAAGCAATATTTTAATATTAAAGGCCGAAGAATCAGCCGCCTCGGATTCACTGTCCTCATCAGAGTAAATATCATTTTCAACATCGCTATTGGTGAAGCAGCTTGGCTTGTTTTGGGAGAATCCTCATCAGCAAAAGCGTTTCCTTTGAAGTTGCTCATTTGATAGTAGTTTTACAGATTTTAGCATGTTAGCGCCATTGTTGTAACATATCGATTAACTACGCTCATAAGCTTCATAGTGACGTCACACTACTCGCACGTTTTATCTGTATGTTCGTTTTGCTGACCATTGTAAATACAACTTGCTTTCAAGTTAGACGCGTGTTAGAAAACATTACATGGTGTCAGAAGTTATTCGAACTAAGCAAATATGAGTCAGTTTAAAACGCCAAGAGAGGCTAATTTTAATGCAGAAAACCTTGCTGAGGAATGGCGGCGTTGGGAAAAATCTTTCAGAATATATTATGCTGCGTCTGAATTACATACTAAACCAATAGCTACTCAGATAGCAATTTTACTGAATTGTGCAGGCGAAGAAGCCCGAGATATTTTTGATAATTTTAGCATTTCACTAGATGATGAGAATCTCACGACTGACATCGTTTTGGACCGTTATAAAGTTTTTTGTAATCCCAGGCGGCGACCTGTTTTCGACACTTATAAATTTTGGCAGCGTCAACAAGCAGTTGGCGAATTATTTGATAAATGGTTAACTGAGTTACGTTTAATAGCAAATAATTGTGATTTTGGTGCGTTCAAGGATAGACTATTGCGGGACAAAATTTTATTTGGCACCAACGACGAGACAGCACGACAGCGAATGTTAGAGGAAGAAGATCTTACTTTAGAAAAGGCAATAAATATATGTCGATCAATTGAAGTCACAAAAGCTCGCATGCAATATATGTCAAATGAAAAAATAAATTCTTCCTTAGTTCAAGAAATTAAAAAAGATCGTTACCCTAGTTTCTCGGCGTCTAATACTTCGGTTTCCAACAAACCTTGTCGATTCTGTGACCTCGTGCATTTGCCCAGACAATGCCCAGCATATGGCAAAACTTGTCGAAAATGTGGAAAATATAACCATTTCGCGGTTGTTTGCAGAAGTTTTAAGTCGGATACGAGAAACATAAAAGAAATCACTTCAGAAATTCAAGCTGACTCGACGGTTTTCCAAATGTGTAGCCTTCAAAGCAAACCGACCGGCTCAAAAATGCGATCAACGCTTACGGTGCTTGATCACCATAACAATACTAGTACTTTATCTTTTAAACTGGACACCGGCGCGGAAGTGAATGTTTTGCCTTTAAGCTTATACAAACAAATGCGTTTAGCTCCTTTTTCATCTACATCTACGATATTGCGTGGTTTTGGTAATGCGTTAATTAAACCATTAGGCACGGTAGAGATGATTATTTGTGATAGAACGGGTCGTAAATTTTCGTTGATTTTTTTTGTTACTGATATCATTCATACGCCAATACTCGGCGAACATGCATGTGAACTATTAAATTTAGTTAAAAAAATAGAGGACATTTCGGAATCTTCAAACCTTACCTTAGACATGGTTACAAACAATTTTTTAGAAGTCTTTTCTGGCACGGGTTTATACAAAGAAAAATATAATATTACATTACGTGATGACGCAAAACCGGTTATACAGCAATCACGACATATTGCTTATGCGCTTCGCCCGAAATTAAAAGCAACTCTGGAACGTTTAACTAGAGATGGCATGGTTGCTGATGTGGATTGCCCAACTGAATGGGTGAGCAATCTCGTAGTGGTAGAGAAGAAAGATAAAAGTTTACGTTTGTGCTTGGATCCGAAGCCTTCAAATGCTGCAATAATGCGAGAACGTTATGTTATTCCAACTCCAGCTGATGTACAAGCGCAGCTTTGCGGCAAACGTGTTTTTTCGGTCATTGACATGAAAGATGGCTATTGGCACGTTGGCCTCACGGAAAAGTCATCATTTCTCACAACATTTCATACGCCGTGGGGGAGAAAGCGATTTTTACAGATGCCTTTTGGGCTATGTTCAGCAAGTGAAGTCATGCAAAAACGCAATGAGAGCACATTTGGTGATATTAAAGGAGTACATATTATAGCTGATGATATTATAATAGCTGCAGAAGACGAGAAAGAGCATGACGCTATAATGCTTGCATTGCTTTCCAGAGCAAGAGAAAGTGGTGTTCGATTTAACCGAGAAAAGATACAATTTAAAGTGAATTCCGTAAGTTATATGGGACATTTTGTTACAAAAGAAGGATTGATGCCAGATGACCAGAAAATTGATGCAATTGTCAATATGCCTCCACCTATAGATGTCCCCTCACTTCAACGATTTTTAGGAATGACGAAATACCTTTCTCAATATATATACCAAATGAATCTTCTATCACAGCCCCTTTGCGTAAACTTCTAAAAAAAAATTCTGAATGGACTTGGGATAATGAGCATGACGAAGCTATAGCAAAGTTAAAGCTTGCCTTGATTAGTAAACCTGTGCTAGCTTTCTACGATGTTAACAAGGCAGTTACTGTTCAATGCGATGCATCGCAAGACGGACTAGGGGCGTGTTTGATACAAGATGGCAAACCTGTTGCATTTGCTTCAAGATCATTATCTCCAGCTGAAAGAAACTACGCTCAGATAGAAAAGGAATTACTATCTATTGTGTTCGCATGCGAAAAATTCCACCAGTACGTCTATGGACACCGAGCTGTGACAATTGAAAGTGATCACAGGCCCTTAGAATACATATGGAAAAAACCACTAAGCAAAACTCCTCCACGACTGCAACGTCTCATGCTTCGTCTGCAGCTTTATGACTTTAAAATCAAATATGTTCCAGGAAAGTATTTGTATCTGGCCGACACATTATCAAGAGCTTATCAAACAGATACTCATGATGCAAAAATAAATCAGGATCTTGTTCAAGTGGTTCATTCGCTTATTATAAATCTGCCTGTTACCACAACAAAATTCGATGAGATTCAACAAGCCACAAAAAACGATGAAATTTTACAAAAAGTTAAGACTTATTGTCAGACTCGTTGGCCAAGGTGTCAAAAAAATGTTTGTTTATCTGTACGACCCTATTGGAATGTGCGTGATATGTTGCATGTTATAGATGACGTAGTTTTTTATGACCAACGCATCGTTATACCAAAATCTTTACAACCGCAAACACTAAATTTAATTCACGAGTCGCATTTTGGTATTGAAAAATGTAAATCTCGAGCAAGAGAGTTGGTTTATTGGCCTAGTATGAATGCTGATATTGAGCGCATCGTCAAAAATTGTGAATTGTGTATTAAGTATCAAAACAATCAACAACGTGAACCCATGATATCGCACGCTATTTTGAATGAGCGCTTTCTTAAAGTGGGTATTGATATTATGACTTTTCAAGCCAAAGATTATCTTGTGGTTGTTGATTATTATTCTAAATATCCTGAGTTACAATGTTTATCTGACAAAACAGCTTCTACTATTATTGAACAATGTAAAAGCGTTTTTGCGCGGCATGGTATACCTGTAGAAATTGTGAGTGACAATATGCCGTTTCAAAGTAATGAATTTATTGCGTTTGCCAAAGCTTGGGGCATCAAAACTACCACTTCAAGCCCGACATACAGTCAAAGTAACGGTCAAGCTGAACGCAGTGTTTAAACTCTTAAAAAGATTCTGAAAAAAGCTCACGAAGAAAACACAGATCCGTATTTAGCTCTTTTAGAATATCGTAATACTCCAGTTTCAGGCATGAAATATTCTCCGGCTCAGATGTTAATGAGCAGACGTCTAAGAACAAAAATACCTGTAGCGACATCATTGTTAACCCCCAATATTGTTGATCCGTCTGCAGAATTAATCAAAGCGCAATCTCGTCAAAAACGTTATTATGATCGCTGTGCAAATCCATTGAAACCTTTGCAGAAAGGAGATGTTGTATGTTATCGTAAGAACAAAAATTGTAAATACAGCTTGCTTTCAAGTTAGACGCGTGTTAGAAAACATTACAATTGTCAGTTGTAACAGTATAAATCTGACTTACAAAAAGTTCATATTGCTCTAAAACTTCTGCCACGGTGTTTTTAATGTATTCAGCCGTGTGGCGGTGGGCAAGTTCTTTCATCGCTATTGTCCTCAGAGTAAGCTTTCCATTTTTTATGAGCTGAATGTTGATACCTAAAATAGCCCTGTCCATTCGTGTTGCTATGTCTATTTTAAGTGAAATAAACTTTTCACGAATATCTTCTTTAATTTCTGTTTTTATTTTGCTCGCTAGCATGACAACTTCTTCGCGAATATTTTCGGCGTTGATGCAAATTTTATTTCCACTGTCGGAGAGCGCTTGCGAAATTGGATTTAAAAGTTTTCTAAACCCTGAATCTTCAACAATTTTAAACGGTCTCCCATTCACAGTGACCATTTCCAAGCAAGAAGTTCTTAATAAATGAGTATCGATTTTTACCCAAATTGTTTTAAAGAGTTTTTTATCCAAAATTGTTTGACAACAAAATGAAGCATTTTCAGACAAAAATTCATTAGCATTTTTATGTATTTTCTTAGATTTTATTGATAGATTAATGAAATATTTTTTCTTGTATTTTTTAAAGCACTCTGATGAAATCTTTTTACGTGTCTTTGTAAATTAGATGCGTGGTTTCCACGAAGAGCTGTGCCACAGTCAACAATTTGACACACAGATGAATCGGTCGATATTTTATAAATGAAAAACTTTCGAATATTACTCAATTGTGTACGCGGCATCTTTTTTAATATTAACATAAATTACCAGATTTAATATAGAATATCAGTAAAAAAACTGAAAAAAATTATGCGTAGTATGAGCTTTATATTAAACATTTAGCATATGTCTACTATCAAATTATACCACAAAATGTAAACCTTTGTACGGACGTTGTACGGAAAAAGACCCAAATTAGAAGTTGAATTGGTAAGGTTTTTTCGCAAGTTCCGTAAGAGTTGATTTAAAGATGCAGTAGAATGCCGATTATCTAAACTAATTACAACCAGGCGTGGTTCGGATAACTGTTTTTTTTCGGATAATTGAACAAAATACAATCTTGCAATAAAAAGCATCATATACACATCTGGTCATTTATTGTGCATCATGAACAGTATAGTGATCACTTATTTAGTTTGGTTTTAAGTTAACACTCTTTTCGTCGCTGCCAAGTTTCTTATCCTTTTTAGAAGCAGAAGCTGCGTTGAATGACACTCTGTCGTTCACACCATGCTAGGGCGTTGTAACACCTTAAGGCGCGTTTACAGCCGCTTACAGTACATTTGTGCTTGAGCGTAGTTTAGTTTAGTTTAGTTAAGTTATGCGAAAGAACCGTTTACAGTACAAATTTTTGCAAGCGTAGTTGAGTGAACTTTGGTGAAGTTAGAGCATTGTCCATGGCTTGGTCGTAGATTGCTCTATGTATAAATAAATGTTATTTTGGTTATTAAAATAACGCTTCACAAACAATTATGATTTTATAAGTTTTAAATACAAAGTTTTGCATGAAATAAAAACGTGTCGTAAAAATTTAATTGAAACTTGAAAAATTAAGGCTACTAAAAAAGTAATAAAATGCTATCATTGTGGAATGTAGTAAGATGTTACTTCAATAACGTATAGCCTACATGATTATATTAAAAGATTAAAAATAATTTTTTCCCTGCTGTGCCGTGGGAAATGCATGCAGCTTAAAAAGACTGATAGCTTGGTTGTAGGCTATCCCTGGTCCAATTCTTAATTTCTTCCTTATGGCAATATTTACTTAACTTTTATTTACTTGATAAAATTTAATAGAAGGCCTATTTATTTTATAATTCTTCTGTTGGCCTACATACTTTCTGCATTCCAATATTTAATATTTTTTGATAAATTATGTGACATGTGTTCTTTGCTGTACTTCTTGAGGTTTAGTAAACCAGTATCAGATAAAAATTTATTTTCGGAATTCTATTTTAAAGCTCTTTTTACGTATCTTTTTTTTGACAATTTAGTTGGTTGATTTAGCAAATTTAATTGGTTACCGTAATGAAATAACCTGGATGTATTGATGGCGAAATGCGATCGACACAGTCCCGGTGCATAACCCACCTGTTTTACTCTGTTGTGTCTTTCGGAAAAACACATTATGCCACTTTCCGCTGCTTGGCGGTCTTGGCAAGCATCTCTATATTTCCATCATATATTTAATTAAAGCACAAACTAAATAAAAATTTTTAACCAAACATCAACATCTTAGCACCTCCAAAAAATAGGTCGGGGTAATCGCTTTACAATACCCCAAGTTTAACACTTCTAACGTTGTCCACCAACCAGTCAGGAGGATGAAAAAAATAGGATGACATTAAGCGTCCAACTTTTACGCGACCATAAAGGTCAGTGATGGCTTATTACATTTAAGGCGAAACTAATTGAGAATTTAGGCCTACATGATTACCATACTGTTCGTAGGGTGGAGAAAAAAAATGGAAGCATCTTAAAAAAACAAATTTTTTAATACCTGCATTGAATAAAATTACTCCTACAAAAAACATTACAGGCTTTCTTCTTCAGTGACTGCCAAAGATTTCAAACGCAAAAATAAGCAACATATTTAATTTTTACTAGTTAATCAATAAGTAAACATCTTGGTAAAAACAAAGCAGTAAAATAAACATTTGGTGGTACAGAATTTGAAGATTGCTTGAAGTAAAAGATTTTTCTTCCCAAAGCTTTTCATCTGACACTCTTCAGGGGAAATCGTCAGAATGAAGTAGAATTGAAACCGAACTAATTTATAAAGGAAGAAAGTAGAGTTCTCATTGGCTGAAAGAGTCAACCAATGAGAGAAAATTTCTTAAACTTTTCTCTCATTGGTTGACTCTTTCAGCCAATGAGAACTCTACTTTCTTCCTTTATAAATTAGTTCGGTTTCAATTCTACTTCATTCTGACGATTTCCCCTGAAGAGTGTCAGATGAAAAGCTTTGGGAAGAAAAATCTTTTACTTCAAGCAAAGCGGTAAAACTAAATTACTAAGAAATTTGCAATAAAAGCAAATGAAAACCTAGCTATTATTAAAAAATTAAGAAAATACAAAAGTTAATAAATAAAGGCACAGCGTTCATACTACTTGCTAAAAACAACAATAGGGTATGTAAGAGGGGCATTGTGCCATGCCCCCAGCCTTGGAGAAAACCAGAGATAGATTCAAAGTGAAGACTTTTTTACACAGCTAAGCACATTAGATTGTGGTTGTACGGTTCCCAACCCTTTTCAAAAAACCTCGGTACGCCACTTTTTACAAATAGTCTAAAAAACTTCAAACTTTTACGATTGAAGGCCCTATTTCTAAAAGTACCTAAGTCACGTTTTCGAAAAAATGAGATAAGCTGAAAAAATTGTTTGTTTACTCGCCAGAAATATTCTGACAAAAAATCTTTTCAGGAAATCACTTTTTGAATAGCACAGAGGTTTGAAATCTTAGCGTATTTCTATTGTAGAAATAGGGTTTTTGAAAACTTTAAACCTCATTTTCTCCAAATGACATTTTGTCACTTAGGTACATTTAGAACTAAACTCTTCAATTAAACTTGTAATTGATTAATACAAGAAACTGCGATATTTTTTTTCCTATTTCTTCAAATTATTAATATAATCATTACAGTGCTATTGAATTAATAATAAAACATGAAATAGCGCCGTTTAATCACCCAGAGGCAAAAACAAGTTGCCACCAAAGTTCAATCTACTAATTTAGCTCAATTTAGTGAAATAGATGATAGAACAGCAAGCATAAACTGATAAAAAACATTGCTAAATAAATGATAGAAAGCATGAAATATTCAAGTAATGACTGTATTTAAAATTTGAAAAAAAGATTAGGCAGAGTCGTTACTGGTAATAAAAAAAAACACAAAGAGCCAAAAAATACTGCAAAAAATTTTCATCATAAAGTGTTTTGGGTAAGTCGTTTGGATTTTTAACAGAAAGACATTTGACATGGATTGAAATGCTTTAGTGCACCAGTGCAGTAAAAATTAATCGTCTTGATCGTTAATCTTGCTTGCACGGAGCACGAGATTTGACGGCTTCGGATGACGAAACTCGATGCTGGCGTAACAAAGAAAGCCATATCTGATCCGGGCAGTAAAGCAGCCTGAGGTAATAAAAGGATAACTGTTTGTGTCTGATCAGAAGTGGATGCCCTTGCAAACGACGACGATGACAACATCTTGGTTGTCTTTTTTGAAGCCTGTTTAAACAAAAAAATGAAAGTGCAAAAAAGTAAATAAACTTGTATTGCAATTTTTTCAGCAAAAATAAATGAACTCATGACATGACACTCATAAATTAAAGTGCGTGATTTGCTAATATTAGAGAAATTTACAATATGTGTTTGTTTTAAAAAAACTGCAGTGAAAAGTGGTCTGCTACTAAAAATTCTGCAAAGATCAGATCAAGTTAAGTAATCAATTAGATTTTTTGTTTCTTAAACAATATTATGAATGACGTAATTTCGTTAAGATGTTAAGATAGTATTTCAATTTACACGATTAGAAGAAACGGCATAATATTTTCTCTTTTAACATAGGAATTAGGGAAATAAATTAAACATTTTTAATAACTCTTTCTTATCTTTTCAGATTATCACTTTTAAGGTATAACAGCATGATGAAATGACCTCTTTGTACACCACAGTAGCTGGTCAATATAATTTATTTTTATCTCTGTATTTATCCTCCTGACTCACAGGAAAGCGATGGAGTCGCTAATACATAGGGTAGGCAATTATCCCGACCTGCTTCCGCAAATGTCAAGATATTGCTATCTGCTTGTAATTTAATAGAGATATGACTGTAATTTAGAACTGCTTGCCAAGACCACCAAAAGCAGGGGAATGTCCCGTAAAGTGTCTTTTCAAGGACACAACAGCATGGCACGAGTGGGTTTTGAACCAAGGCCGTGTTGATCACGAGCCCAGTGCTTTAACCACTCGACCACGCTGCCGGCAATGATGGTGGGCAATGATTATATGATGGGCACACCACAATATACAGTTGACATACAGTAACAAACAGGACAACAAAACGATTTCAATAGTAATGATCATAAAGATTAGAAATGATTATTGTGTAACAAAAAGTGCCAATATCAGCAGTAAATACAAACCAACTTAAATCTACAGTATTTTACAAACAAAATAACTGATTATTTAAGCATAATTACTTTACCAAAAATAACCAATAGTATGAAAAAATCTGCAAAACCTAGGATTATGTTACCTAATAAACATACTTCTGCTCCAATTATTTTAGGGAAAAATATTCTTCACTATTCTATACTTGTCTTCTACAAATTTTCATTCTTCACATGTTTTCTCTAAAAAATAACAGTTAAAAATATAATTGACTAAAAACAATTTTTAATACTTCAAACAATATCAACATCAAAATAGTATGAAACTATACCAAAGTTAAAATGAAGCCACTGTTTATTGTTTTGTTTTTTAGTGCATATTTTTGAAATAAAAATTTATTTTAGTAATATTTCTTTTTGTCATAAAAGCAATTAAATTTTTGTTATTTGATTAACAGAATCACTCAAAGTGCTAAGACTCAAAAATTTGGGCAGAAAGATGCAAGTTTAATGCACAGTCACCACAGTCATTTCAATGTGTCCCAGGAAAGTTATCTTACAAAAATATGTAAATGAATTAATTTTGCTTCCTTCTCTTAAAAAAAGCAATAGCCAGATCAATGCTACAACAAAAAAAGGAAACTAAAAGCATACAATAACAGATCTGACAACTTACAATAGCTTCAGTTAAAAACTATTTCGTTTTAAAGATAAAAATTTGGCTTAACAACTAGTAAACATTATACGAGGGTCAGTCAAAAAATAATGAGCCCAAGTCTCTCCTGGCCATATTTGTTGCAATAAAATCAAAAGTCATACATCAAAAGAAAGCCCAGGGATAGGAGATCTCAGTTCTACTTTTCAATGTAATCTCCGCACTTTTCAATTCCAACTGTCCATCGATGAACAAGGGACACTATGCCAGCCTTGTAAAAGTCAGCAGGCTGCATTTTTAACCAGTTTCTTACAGCGTGCTTGACTTCTTGATCACTAGTGAAGTGCTGCCCCCTAACTCCTTCTTACAATGGTCCAAAAAGATGATAGTCAGATGGTGCCAGGTTGGGTGAGTATGGGGGATGGGTTACCGTTGTCCATCCAAAAGAAGCAATCACTTCACGAGTTTTGAGACTGGTATGGGGCTTGGCGTTATCGTGTTGCAGCAAGACCTTAGACATGTCCAGGTGAGGTCGTACTCTTCTCAGTTTCGCTTTCAGTTTGTGTAAAGTGTCAATGTAAGCATCTGAGTTGATGGTAGTACCTTTAGGCATAAAATCTACCAATATCACTCCTTCAATGTCCCAAAACACAGTCGCCATAAGTTTTCCAGCTGAACGTTGACTTTTGAATTTCTTGGCTCTTGGGGACGTGGGGTGACGCCATTCCATGGATGATCTTTTCGACAGAGGTTCATAGTGATGAACCCAGGTTTCATCTCCTGTCACTATACGGCTGAGAAAAGTTTTGTCACTTCTGTGACACTCAATAAGCTCCGAACAAGCTTCAAAACGGGCTTGCTTGTGAAAATCCAAAAGTTGCCTCGGAACCCATCTGGCGCAAACCTTTGCAAAGCCTAGCTCATTAACAATATTCACAGCACTTCCATGGCTAACTCCAACACATTCAGCAATGTCATCAATAGTGATTCTGTGATCATCTCTAATCAATTTCTCAACCTTATCATTGTTTCCAGGATTGACTGCAGAAGATGGTCTTCCACTTCTTGGTCTGTCCTGGAGGCTACTCAAACTTGGATCATCTTCTTCGTGTTTAATCCTGGATACCCACTTTTTCACAGTGCTGTAGGCTAATGAAGCATCTCCATAAACATTTATCAATCTTTCGAAAATTTGTTTTGGTGGCTCCCCTTCCGAAACAAGAAATTCAATCACAGCTCTCTGCTTCTGACGGACATCCAGTGATGACGTCATTTCCAAAACACAATACCAAAAGTGGACACGTTGAAACAATTTTTTTTTACAATTTATCTTTAAAGCAGTAAATTTACTAAACACCCTTAAAATTTCTAGAAAAAATATGAAGGTTAAAGCAGTTAAAGTTAACAGGGCTCATTACTTTTTGACTGACCCTCGTACTTTATTCATGAAACTTATATCAAAAGCAATTATATTTTAGCTACTTCTAAACCACCACATTATCTTTTAATTCTTAAAAAAAAGTTGAAATATTTAAGGACATTTATTAATCATACTTACTGGTTTTTATTTCAATTTTTATTATTATCATATCTATTTTTTCCCTGACTCACAGGAAAGCATCGAAGATGTTATATCAGGGGTGGGCAATAATCTTCAACCTTAGACTACATTGAAACTTTTGGAATGATTCGTGGCCAAACATAAACTGCAAATGGCAAATTTTAATCATTATTTGTTATTTTGAAATGTCATTTATCCCTAAAATGTAGTGATCTTTAAAAAAAGGTGTTCATCTTAAATCTTAAGAGTTATCTGAAACTTTCTTGGAGAGAAAAAAATTCTAATTATTTGCTTGAGGATTTTACAAGCTGTACAGAAATTTGTTGGAAGCAACAGTTTGCCCACCCTTGTGTTAAAGGGCAACTGTTAGCAGTTAACCAGACATGCCTTCCTAGATGCCAAGATACTGCTGTTTAATTGAAATTTTTAAGTAGCTTTTTTAGTTTTATGTTTTTAAATTTGAGATTGTCTATGTTAAAACACTGCATTGACAACTAAGCAGTATAAGTCTTCATACATGATTTTTCATATATAAAATTAAAAATCTTATAGTTTCATTATATTAGCACATGTACAGTACTTCTTATTTGTCAATGCAGTATTGCAACATTGACAACCTCCCAAAAATTATGCAAAAAATCAATCTTGTTTGTATGGCTGTACTGGCCAAGTACTGCTTTCTGTTTTAACAGAGTCAGAATTGTAGGTAAACAGCAGGACCCATCAAGAAATTGTAATGAAGAAGCTTTTCTAAAAGTCACTCAGATAAACTAAACATTGAACTTGTGTCCTTCGGCTTGCAAGTTAGAGTGTTGTCACACTAAGCTATTGCCAACAAATGAACAATAATTTTTTAGTAAATTGACAGCAGCTGAAAATTGACTTAAAAATAAATATTACAGAATAAGCTAGTTACATGGATATGAACATAAAATAATTTTATGCAAAGCTAATTATATGGCCAGTTTATCAAATAATAACTTTTAATAGTCTATCAGTATATCAAATACAATTGTATTTAACAAGTAAATGTCTATTGTGGCATTGGCATGTTGATTCATACAATAACAATTAAGAATTTTAATATGCAAAAAAATTGTCTTACCTTTGAAACACTTTTTCTTTTTATCAATGGAGAGTGCAATCATAAACATAAAAAAAAATTTTTTTTCAATAAATTCAACTAAAAACTATTCTAAAAAACACAACTTTAGTACTGCTATTACATACATACAAGCAAAATGTAATGATTTTAAGCAAGAAGCTAAGCCACCTAAAATGCAAAGCACCAGTTATGTATGGCCTTGGTCTACACATAGTGATTCTATTGATTTTATTGATTTTGATTTCTATTGATTTTTTGTGATGATAGTAAAGTAATAAAATAGCAGTAACTATTCTAACTGAAATACAAACATTGTTATTTTCCAATACATTTTTAACTCTACACAATTTTACAATAATTTTTCAAAACAATTTTTCTATTTAATGTATGTTATACAGCATTAAAAAAATATGCTGCAAACAGGATAAAAATACTATTGGAAAAACAAGTCCACATTTAAAAAAATTATTACTAATTTAATAACTACGACTGTAAATAAATATTGCAGTAAATATAATTTTTTCATTAATTGGATGAAATAAACAATGGTTTGCAAAATTAATAAATAATAAATTTGATTAAATAATTAAATGACAATTCTAGTCTTAAACTAAGCAAATGTATAAAAAAAATTTTTTACAACTATACTAAACATAAAAACTAAGATTAGAATGATTATCTTCCTAATTTATACATTTTTGCATTAAAAAAAATATATTTAAATTCCTTAGACTGTAAAACCTACCTGAGACCTGCACTTATCTAAGCTCATTTAAGTTCATCTAAGCTTGCAATTATTGCTCTCGAGTGAATTTGTTCGTAGCTTAGTTTCGTGAATATGAGTGAATTTGAATGAATTTGAGTGGATTTGAGCGTCAATAAAACAAACCAAGATCACGCTGAAAGAAAAAAGTACTGTAAACGGCTGTAAACGCGCCTTTAGCGTTCGGATAAAAATCGGCGTTCTACTGTGGCGCAGTATGGTGGCAATATTGAAGAAAAAGCTTTCACAAAGAAAAAATTATTGCATTGCCTACATCAAATTTTATCAATAAAGTAAAAGGTTGGTGGTTTTGCAATTAAAAATAGCCATTATTAATGCAAAAATTCTAGTTAAATATCTTCCAATTTTATACGCTTTTGTTTATTAAAACTTCTTTACATTCTATAAATAAAAAACAAAAACCGATGACGGTCAAACAAAAAAATGTTTGTTATTGAAAACGAATATTTTTTAATAGCAAAAAAATTTTTTCGCTTAATCATCATCTGTTTTTGGGTTTTATTTATGGTATCCGAAGAAGTTTTAATAAACGAAAGATTAAAAAGAAATACAAATGAATTAAAATCAAATATGGCGTTATCTAATCAATGAAAAGTTAAAATCGTAACTATTATGAATTGAAATCTCCATACTGACAAACAACTCAACCTTTATCTCTTCAGTGAAAAATTTTAGAAGCACATGTGCGCGAAACAAAAACTCCCAAGAGGTTTTAACGCACGAGGTAATTTATGAAAACGTTTATGACGAAATACATGTCTACATTAGGCAATAAAAAAGTTTGAGTCAGCCAAATCTTCACTAAACAATTTTAAGAGATAAATCAAGGTGGTCCAACTTCTACACTCTTGTGGGCCACTTTTCAAAATTATTCGAGTTTGCGGGCCTCAACCAGCTAAAAACACCTATTTTCGTCCAATTGGAATCGGTCTCTGAAATTTCTATTTTCGTCCGAAAATCAGGGTGTTCTCTAAAAAAAAAATGTCTTCACTTGGAATCGGTCTCTGAAATTCCTATTTTCGTCGCAAAATCATAGCGTTCTCCAAAAAAAAAAAGTTTCCGCTGCTTGTGATCGACAAGACTTGTGCAAAATTGTTCCGCGGGCCCGTAGTTGGACCACGCTGAGATAAATCTTTGACGTGAAGTTGAAGCAAACATTAAAGCAAATGAAAAATTTAACTAATCCAATTTTCACTCCTGTAATATCTTTAAATAAGCCTAAAAACTATGAACAGCTCATCTCGAATCAACCTTACCGCAAAAGTGAAGGCCTTTTTAGATTTCAACATGCAAATTTGAGCCTAATAAGAAGCTGAGAAATAAGAGAAAAGCAGTTAGCTTACAAAATATTATTTAAACTTCACGCTACAAGGCGAAGGTTAATAACCTCTCTTCCTAATCTCAACAAATTTTCTTTAAAAAATTTTGTTTTTTTGAAAAATCAAAATTTAATTAACTTTATTGCATTGTTTGCTCGACATTATTTTTCACTCAAACTCGACTGTTAGGGATACCATCATGCTAGTGAAAACCATTTGGGGCAACTATAAGTTACACTGAACTCGAATCATTCGATAAGTTTACACTGCTTTTTTATTAAACTTCTCCACGCAACTAAATTTTAGTCGAGTGGTTTCTCAACAGCCTGCACTGTGCACAGTAATGAGATTCAGGGGATTCGCACGGGTTCGTGCGAACCCGTTCTTGGAATTTCAGCACGTTTTAACGAACCCGGTTTTAACTTTACGTAATTTATGTATTTGAATATCTCTCTGTTTAATGTAACAGTTTCAATCTGCTGCAGATGTTTGTTCAGAGTGTAAAGAACGATTCTGAGTGAAGACCTTTTTTTTTTTTTTTAGAGAACACCCTAATTTTGAACCTGTTCTTAAAACTTTGAATCCCAACACTGAAACTGTTGTTAGCGAGTTCGATACAAAAAAGAACCTGTTCTTAAAATTTTGAATCCCATCACGGACTGTGCAGCTTTGATTTTTCAATGGCGTCAAATAATTTTACTTTGTTGCGTAGACTACGACTACGTTAATTTTAATTTAAAAGATTTTTAACATAAAAATTGTTCGGAAGACACCTTAAAATTTTTTTTTAATTAGTTTATTCCAATAACTTAACTAATTGTTACACTAAAAATAAGAGTCATAATCTCTATGCGATTTTCGTCTTATATGATTTGGTTTCACCAACGATGGTATTAATATGTATTTTTTTAAAAGTATGGCACTGTAAAAAACTTAAGAACAACTGCTTTAGCGTATATTTAAAATCTCGGTTTCTTTATCTAGCAAGTGACATGTTTTTGCTTTAACTTCTCGCCTGAAAAAGTTGTTTATGACGTTTCTGCATTGCCAGACAACAAGTATCGTGACCAAAAAAATTGCAGCAACTTCAAAGACAAAATTGTGATTTTGATTCTTCTACAAATAACTTTAAAATTAAAATCAGAGCATCAAACGGTCGAACCGGATCCATTTAAAATAAAGTTCCGGTTCAGGTTCGGGTTCAGCAATTTTTTTTTACGGGTTCAGCTCCGGTTCAGGTTCAGCAAATTTTATTTTTAGGGGTTCAGTTCCGGTTCAGGTTCAGCAAATTTTATTTTTTCGGGTTCAGTTCCGGTTCGGGTTCAAAAAATAATAACGGCTAATACTGGTTTACGGATCCGGTTCGGGTCCGGTTCGACGCCCTGATTGTAACATTGTGAAGCACCTTTGGGATTTCTGCTTCAAATCAAAATTGAAAAAGCACCTTTTTGATGTTGAAACATCTAAAAAAAGAGAGGTCTTTTCTTCAATTCAAAAGCAAGAATCCACCTTTTGTTTTGAAAAGTGGGCTGAAACCCTGCATTAAGCCACTTTGCATTAAAAAGCAGCCTTCGATTTGGGCACCCCGTGGTATTAATTTTATTTCACCTCGGCCATAAAAACAAAAACTTACAAGATTACTCAGAAACAGACAACAGAATTGAGAAAAGAAGAAATCGATCAATTATTTACCAAATTCTATTTGATATTTTCGGGAGTTGCTATATAAACGCTAACTGACTTCAATAAACATTTTTCGGGGATCTTATAAAATATCTCCTTAGGTCAAGAGTCTCCGATAAATAATAATGTTATATTAATAATTTTTTATTTTTTTAAATTTTTATCTCTGTATTTATCCTCCTGACTCGCAGGAAAGCGACGGAGGCGCTAGACATAGGGTAGGCAATTACCCAGACCTGCTTCCGGAGATGCCAAGATATTGCTGTCCGCTAGTAATTTACTAGAGATATTATAGTAATTTAGAACTGCTTGTCAGGACCACCAAACAGGGGAAAGTGCCGTAAAGTGTCATTCCCAAGGACACAACAGAATGGCGCAAATGGGTTTTGAACCCAGACCATCTTGATCATCAGTTCGGTGCTTTAACCACTCGACCAAGCTGCCGACAAAGGTAAATTTTTTGAGGATGAAGATAAAAAATGCCAATTTATAATCTCCACCCATCCATAAATTATTTGAAGTTTAAACTAATTTTTTTCCAAAATCAACATTGTGACATCGAAAACATTTGGTGTCTCTTCAATAAGCAACCGTAAGGAATTTTTCAGAGTGAAATTAACCCGGAATCTTGTGGTTACTATCGTTTCTTAAGAAATCCTTTTTTTTTGTTTTTATTTTATTGCTTCCTGGTGTTGTAGGGGGACCCGGGTTAGATTCACTGACAAACAAAAGTTACGGTCAAAGCCTAGAACCGTTTAAAATAACGTTCCCATTCAACTTCACGTTTGGAAAATTTTATTTTAAATGGTTCCGTTTCGGTACAGGCTCAGCAAATTTTATTTTTAAAGGTTCAATTCCGATTCGGGTTCAAAGAAAACAATTAGCGTTTAATACAATTTTCGAGTCATGTTTGGTTCAATCCTCATAATTTTATAAAATATTTTTTTATGACCATTTTCGAAGGGAAGGATATTGTAGCCATACACATAAATTTTGCCCACATCATGGTTTTGCACAATTTTACCAAGAAGCTTAGACGCAAAAATAGGCTTATAATTGAGCAGAATGTAGACTACTGTATTAGCTTTGTTATGCACCCAAAATCTTTTTGGAGCCCAAAAATCAATTTAGAAGTGTTGTGCGTTAAAATGATCTATTTTGTCCAAAAAAGAAAATTGTATGATTAAATCTGGCGTCCAGCACATTGAAATAAACTGGTACAGGGTGGTCCAAGTTGTTTGATCTTGCGGGCCACTTTTCAAAATTGTTCGAGCTTGCTTGCCTGAGCCGGCTAGAAATTGTTCCAAATCTGGTGTTCTCTATAAAAAAACAAAGAAAAGGTCTTCGCTTGGAATCGGTCTCCGATTTTTTATTTTCGTCCCAAAATCATGGTGTTCTCTAAAAAAAAATCTGCACTTGGAATTGGTCTCGGATGTTTGAAAATTTCCAGACGGTATGACAACCCTAGACTCTGTCCCGTAAGCTCGTCATTCCTTCTTGTAGAAGGTTGCCGCTGCTCATGATCGGCAAGACTTGAATCGTGTGAAATTGTTCAGCGGGCCATAGAAAATTACATCGCGGTCCACATATGGTCCACGGACCGCGGTTTGGACCACCCTGAACTAGTATTTAAACGCGAAATAACTTCAATTCTCCCGAGAAACATTTGTATATAGGTGCTTGCCTCGAATATATTAATTGCCCAAAAAAATCAAATTATTCTCGAATGTTTTTGTTGGTAAACAGGTTGAGACAGTTACGAATTCTCCTCAATTTGTAAGGCTATATTTTTAACCAAATCATATCTCACGAACGTCCGCTGGCATGTTTCTTGGAGGATTATAGCAAACTATTGCATACAAAATTTTTAAAGTGGTGGTATTTCTAATAGGCATAGCCTAGAGGTTTTAAAAAGTACAATACACTAAATCTATTTGCTGGCAAGCTATTTAAGTGTAAATTCCAAAATCAACTTTGCTAATTCAACAAAGTTAAATGAATGTACAATATAAAATAATTTAGTGAACCTTAAAAGTGCAACCAAAAATTTTTTGTATTTTTATTTTTGCTACTTTATCAAGTTTTTGGGCTATTTTACGCTAGTGACAAGAGGGGCGTTAGGGAACATGGAGGCTGAAGATTGCCTTAGCAAAATTTTTTCCCCCTAGAAAAATACCTGCACCCCTTTATCCTCCCATTAAAATTGCTTTGCTACGATCAATTTAAATTTTTTATATCCGCCAGGAGAAAGTTTCTTTAAGTGCTATTCCGAATACACAATTCTACTAAGCATCGCTATATCAATGAGCCTTTTCCTACAACCATAATCTTGTCTAAAATAGTATAGATGCTCACAAAGCATTAGTAAGTTGCTAAAAAGCATAATTAGAGTCTTAAAACTGCCCCTTTAGCGCTATAAAGACACATTGCCAGTAGTAGAATGAAGCCAGAGAACGGAGTGCCAAGGGGGCTTTGCCCTGAATTCGTTGTGTAGGGGTCAAAGTCATTTTTTTCTGGTGTGTGTATGCATGTATTAGATCCCTTTTAGATTGGAAACTTATCTGCGTATATGACGTAGCTATAGCAACTGTGCAAGAGATGAGCTAATGTGTTTGACACAGTGGCCGTTCAAAATCGTCATTCCATTACAAATCAAACTTAAATTTTTTCCTTTTTGGAAACAATTATAACCATGTTACTTTGGTTGAACTTTAGTACAAATTGTTGGTTACACTGTTTTTTGTTGCAGCTTTAGTGTGACAAGCAGCTTAGATTGGTTGATGCATAGCCTATGTATTCTTCAAAAAATTTGCACTACTTGAAATAAGTTACCTTATACAATTCGTATGGAAGAAAATTTTGAAACATTTGAAAAACAACATAAAACGCATCTGTTCAAACTTGCTTTTGAAGTTTAACTGTATTTTGTATATCGTTTGATGATTTTCAATTTTAGCCTATATAGGTGTTAAAAATGTGTACAAATAGTGTTTTGTCTTTGGTTTTTTTATTTTGTTGTAGTGGTATGTAGTTGTATTATCTTTAATGTTTAGAGTTTAATATGTCACATTATATCTTTGGAATTGTTTGGAGCAGCTGAGGCTCCTGTTTGATCACACTAGCGATATGATCACACTATATGTCAAGCAGTATAATTGTCATTACTATTATTATTATTATTATTGTTTTTGCAATTCATTTGCAAACATGTAAGATTATGAAAGAATCATTGCCTAAAATGTTTTACGAATTGTGAATAAATTTGATCGTTAAAAATGGTGACATTTTGTTCCATTGCAATCGGTAGGAGTAAATAGTATATTACCAATGAAACTTTATAGGCCTATACCTAATCGAAATTTCATATATTTACCATAATTCAACTCAGTTATGTGGCCGGCAACAACAAAAAAAGTTGTGCATGCTGTAGTCTACTAAGATATTTAACAAAGTTATAGATAA
Organism: Diplosoma virens; assembly: GCA_963680785.1. Lineage (NCBI taxonomy): Eukaryota > Metazoa > Chordata > Ascidiacea > Aplousobranchia > Didemnidae > Diplosoma > Diplosoma virens. The sequence goes on from OY796888.1 coordinate 6,594,540, forward strand.
TCATTATAGTCCTAAGATTTGATTTTTGTCTTTCCTTTGTTTTGTTACTTTTGGTGCATCTCCATTTCAAAGAATCTTTCGTTTTAATGCTTTAGCATACGATCTATTTGAAACTACGTTTCCTTTATTTAGGTCACGTGACCAATGTTTTGCTTTAATTTATCGCCAATAAAAAGTCGTTTATGACGTTTCTGTTTTGCCACACAGCAAATCAGTGACCAAACAAATTGTGGTAATTTTCCGACAAACTCACCACGTGGATTCCATGTGGTGTGTTTGTAGGGTTCAAATTCAAAATTATGATTTGTCCTGGTCAATATAAAATTAATATCAGAGGGTCAAACTGGATCTGTTTAAAATAAAATTCCGGCTTAGGTTCAGTTTCGGTAAATTTAATCTTTACTGGTTCCACTACGGTTCAAGTTCAGCAAATTATATATTTTTTCGGGTTCCGTTCCGGTTCAGGTTCGATGGATGAAAACGGTTAATACCGGTTTAAGGATCCGGTTCGGGTTTGGTTTGACGCCCTAGTTATGGTCTCTCTTCCTGAAGGAATCCAAAATGTGGATATAGCCTACATGATAATATGGAGTGATATTGGCTTTCTAATGTATAGCTATTGGAATTGCATCACTTTACCAATTTGTTTAATCCAACTTAAAATCGACCAATATTTAGTTTAATAAACGCCCTTTTGCAAATGCTGCCATAGTACAATGTATACTGATATAGCAAATTTAAATAACAAAGTTATTGATTTTGAATTTCCGGATGTAGAAAAAAGTTACTGATAAACTTTTTAAGTAACAATTTGATAACTAAAATGAAATTTGATGAGCCTATTTGTCAGTTTATTTAATTGTAGCTTTTTTAAATATTGTTGAAGTGATTTGTCTAAAACTTAAAAAATGTCTTTATTTGGAAGTAGCAATACCTCATTTTCTTTTGGTGGTGGATCAGGTAATAGTGTTAGCAGTTACAGTTAAAAACAAAACCTTAAATGCTTAATATTAACCTTTTTGTTGAGAAAAATGAAATTGTTTGTTAAAAAGTTTGGTAAAAACTTGAAATAAGATTATTAAAACATCAAATTTGAGTCTGTTCAAAAAGTCACTGTAAGCGATTTTTGTTCATAAAACTAACCCAGATCTCCTTTTAGTTACTATCACTTCTACAGAGATCTTTTTCTGGTGTCTTCTTTATTCTATCCTGGTAATGTGTCTGGGTTAGTTTTACCAAAAAAAATCGTTTATGGTGACTTCTTGAAGAGAAATTATGCATTTGAACTAGACAATTGTAACTGTAAAAATCTTAATTTGTAATTTATAGGAACAACCACCAATCATAATCCAATGAAAGATATTGAGGTTGCTAGTCCACCAGATGACAGCATTAGCTGTTTAGAATTCAGCCCTCCTTCTATGCCTGGAAACTTTTTGATAGCGGGTTCATGGGCAAATGATGTAATGTTTGTTGTTTTGTTTTGTTTTTGTAGATATTTTTTTATAAAAAACTTCAATTTAGTCTTTTTTTATATTGTACTTTAATTTATTCAAATAATTAATGTTACTTTTATCTATAAATTTATTTGGTTCTGCCAAATGTAATTTATTTTGGTTTGTTTTAAAGCATTATTAAATGTTTGCTTGTTTTTTGTTGCTTTTTTAATGATCTTTATGACAGTGATTATAGTATTTGGGCTTTTTAATTAAAAATTAATTTTTGTTTGTTATAATGCTTACTTCACTACTGTGACTATTTTTAATTGACAAGAAAATATTATACCAACAAGCAATCAATGTTTGTTACTTAAATTTTGTAAGAAACTATGAAATTTTCAATAGTTTTATTAATGTTTTTTAAATTTTAGATAAGATGTTGGCAGATTGAAGACAATGGTCAAACTGTTCCAAAAGCTCAGCAAATGCACCAGGGCCCAGTCCTTGATGTTTCCTGGTCTGATGTAAGTTTTGAGCATAGCTTTAATTTCTATTTATTAGTTATTATTGTTCTACTATTATCTATTTTCAAGTTTATGACTCTGGCTTCTGTTCTGGAGCCACAACTCCAATTCTACATAAACAGTTGTTATTATGTTATTTTTATATGTATTTTTAAGTTTATTGTCATGTATTTACTATATTGTATATCATTGTGATCCAAGCTCAATTTGCCTGTGTCATCTTTTGATAATGCAAGAACTATTAGCTTCAGGTAGTTGTTAAGTATTGGAATGACCAAGGATGGCTAAATTTAAACAAAGAATATTTTAAAAAGTTTAAAATTCAGTGAGTTACAGATAATCTTGTTGAATGCTTTCCTTTATATCAACAAATTGTATATTGTCATTTATTTGTTTACAAATTAAACCTATATTTATTTTAAATGCTTTGCTTTATCATCCATTTTTCTCCCAAAGTAAGGGACACAATGTGTTTTTCCTCCTGGCAAGGTTTAGCTGTTTGTTGTAATTGTGCCTCCATCGTTGCCTTTTCTGTACCAGTTTTCATTGTAACCCTCTTTTCATGTTTTCCTCAACCGCCCCCATGTATTCCTTCTCTTCTCTTTTTGATTTTTTCTCAGGTCTTCCTTTCTTTCACCATATTTTTCATAGCCATTGTTGGAGCTTTATTTTGCTCATCCTTTTAATGTGCCCAAACCATCTCAGTCTTTGACTTTAGAAAAAATTTTTCAGTATCTTGCTTTTTAATGTATTTAATTAGTTAAATTTCAATGTCTTGCTTATTTATTGTTATAAGCAGAACTTAATTATACAATGCAGTATTGTCAAGAATGGCTTTAAACATTGACCATATGACTAAGTCTAAAAAATTACCTTTCTTTTTTTCATCCAACAATTGAAGTTATGCAGCTGTAAAGTATCTTTTAATGTTATTGGTGCTTAAGAAATTATCAAAAGACTAACAATGTGGTCAAATGAAATATTTGTATTGTAAAAAAATGTTTTAATATCTCTTGAATGTTTGTAACTTACCCTCTTTCTCTTTATGGTAACAAAACTTTTCAGAGACTATGTAGTATTTTTAAAAATTATACTTAATTCAGTGTATACTTAATTGTTAAAAATTTTTAGGATGGTTCAAAAGTTTTTACTGCTTCTGCTGATAAAACTGCAAAAGTATGGGATTTAGCTTCAAATCAATCTATTCAGGTAAGGCATGTTTAATAGAAGTAGTCAGATCTGTTTTACACTTATATTTAACCAGACTTTTTACATATTAAAAAATGTCAAGACTTGTTGCCAATAATTTTTGTGAAAAAACGTACTTAACGTCCTGAAAATATTGAAATATAGTTGATTTAGCATAATTTGCATTGTACTTTTGTCATCAATAATTTATTACTTGATTTAGATTTTAACCTGCTTTTTATATTAATGCATTAAAATTGTTACTTGTTGTTATTGGTTTGTTATTATTTGAGTTGGTTTGTTATTTATAAAATCTATTGTGCAATTTTGTGTCTAATCAAAATAAATATCAATGACCAAAATATCAACTAACCAAAATATCAAACCTACCAAAATATCAACTTTCAATATTGTACTGAAAATATCAAATGAGTTAAAAACTTGAGAAAAATTCTTAAGCTTTCACTTCACACTGTGCTTGAAAATACTCAAAATTTACAACAGAGAATAAAGTGTATGCCGAGAGACAGTCAAATAGTACCATAAGTAATGAACGCATGAATATAGTAAAATGAATACACATGAACTATACAAAAAATATATGTTGCATTTTTTTGATTCCTAATAAAAATATAGCTTTGGGAGAGAGGTTACTTTCTTACACCATAAAATTACTATGGGAAGCAGCCATGTTGGATTTAGCATTTCTGAATTCATTTATTTATATTATCAAAGCAAGAAAAACAAGTTAGAATAAAAGAAATGTTTTCAGCTAATTTAAGCCTTCATCAAGTTTCATAAGGAATAATCTTATATGACTTTATTTTAAAATAAACAAAGATTTTTTTGCTTTAACTATGCAAATACAAAAATTCAGAAATGCTGAGTGAAATATGGGTGCTTTGCATAGCAATTTTATGCTAATAAAAATACTTTTATGAATAGACGTTTAATGGTACAGAATTTGAAGATTGCGTGAAGTAAAAGATTTTTCTTCCCAAAGCTTTTCATCTGGCACTCTTCGGGGAAATCGTCAGAATGAAGCAGAATTGAAACCGAACTGAGTTAAAAAGGAGAAAGCAGAGTTCTCATTGGCTGAAAGAAGTTAGCCAATGAGAGAAAAGATTAAGAAATTTTCAAAGAGTAGACGAATTCTTTTTGCTTACACTGAAGGGGATCCCCTTCTGTGTAAGCCCCTTCTGTATAATGGATTCCTTTTCTGGGATCCCCTTCTTTCCTATTCTGGGATCCCCTTCTGTGTAAGCAAAAAGAATTCGTCTACTCTTTGAAAATTTCTTAATCTTTTCTCTCATTGGCTAACTTCTTTCAGCCAATGAGAACTCTGCTTTCTCCTTTTTAAGTCAGTTTGTTTCAATTCTGCTTCATTCTGACGATTTCTCCTGAAGAGTGTCAGATGAAAAGCTTTGGAAAGAAAAATCTTTTACTTCCATGCAATACTTTTATGAATTCTTATATGTTTAACAGTGGTGTGAAATGGATCAATCATTATGATAGAAATTATGGGAAATCACGGTTGATTGTTACAATCATAGATAGGGGTAAAAAGTTAAGTTTTGTAGACACTACCAGCAATGAATTGTATAGATTGATTGACAATTCTTTCTGAGGATTGCTGAATTATTTGAAATTCTGAAAATTCTAAATAATATTGAAAGTTTATATTTTGACACTAAACTGCAATTGTTAAATTTTTTGGGTTATTTTTCTATTTTTTGTCAACTCCTGATTCGTGTGTCATTAATCATCGCTACTATACTTTTTTGAATTGCTCCATTTTAAAAAGGTTGCTCAACATGATGCCCCAATCAAAACATGCCATTGGATTAAGAGCCCCACTTACTCTTGCTTGATGACAGGGAGCTGGGATAAAACGGTAAAGGTGAGTACTTTTGTTTCAAAGAGTAAGTAATTATGCGTTTTTTTTCACTTCATTGTATAATGTAATAAAGCAGTGGCCAGGCATGAAGCCAAAGTGAACCGTGAACCAGTGTTATGTATTTTATGGAGTCACATGTGCTGTACATACCAAAATTTTAATTTTTTCTTTAAACAATTTCATAATAAAATAACCATGTTTTATTTTTTTATACTCATCCCCCACAAATGTCAACTGATGATCAAAAAAGTCTTTGTTTTGAAAAGGAGTCCAGAAAATATTTTAAATGACTTTATTCCTTCCACAAAAGTAAACTAAAGATAAAAAAAGTCTTCATCACCAAATTTGCTGCGAATAACCCGGAAAATTTGCGTTGTTGAGTCTACCCCCCCCAAAAGAAGAAGGGTTTAATTTTAAGCTGCACTTTATTAAACCAAAAGCCACATTTGCACCATTCTAATAAAATATGTACAGCAAGTGTATCTTTTACTGTCTAAAGCAAGAGGTTCAAATGTGAGTCACAAATCGAAGTCAGGTTATGGGACCAACACATTGGTTCACTAAAGATTATAAAAGTTGCATAAATTTTGGGTAAAAATACATCAGTTTTATTGATAGTCAAACCATGTTTTTTCTTACAAAACTGATTTTCTTTTTAGTTTTCACTTATGTTTGGGTTGCAACAACTTTAAAGTTGTTTTTTGGTTTTTCAATGTTTTGATAAACTGCCATATCTCAGTCACACTGTGATAAGATATGTTTAGTGAGTATTAATAAAGTGCTTACCTTGTTTTTGGTGATGAGTGTTTTCACTTTGATCCAAACCCTGTGCTTTGTTGAATGTATTATTTCTTTAGTTTTGGGACACACGTTCAGCAAGTCCAATGAAAGTGATAAACCTCCCGGAGAGGGTGTATTGCGCTGATGTGGTAAGCAAGCATTTCTGAGTATCAAAAACTATTTTCTTTCTCGTTACGTTACTGCCGTTTTGTATTTGTAAATTTTGTTTACTCACAGCATTTGTGGTGTTTTGTCTTGATTATTTTTTATGTTTGTTGGTCATCAGATATGTTAATAGATTACTTTATTATTTTTGTTAGCTTTTCGAAAAGTATACGCATTAATTGTTTGAATGACACGTGTGAAAAAGATGTCGTCGTCTCTCCAGCATCATTGTTTTAGTCGCTACAGACCAAGCTGATTTAACTTTCGCTTATCCAGAAATATCCAATGGGAATGATTAGCTGCGCCGATAAGAAGCTGTTTTGTTTGAAATTAGAGAACGAACCTCAAGAATACCAGAAGTTCGAATCCCCCCTAAAGTACCAAGTATGTATTTCAGAGCTGCGTGTCGGAGTTTTTCACTGTTTTGTTCCTGTTTATGTGATTTGTTAGCGGGATACTGTCAGGGCAGCAAATTATTCTCGTTTCTTTTTGCATCTTGGTTCCTAAGTAAGATTCGAACCTGCGACTTCACAGCTAATCGAGTGATTTTAGGAGCTAAAGGTCTCTCTGAAAGCCTGAAAATTTGTTTTCTCTACTTCTTAATGTCATCGTCAGAGAAATAACAGCTTCAATCTTTTAAATCCACCAGCGCCACACCAACGCGGGTGTGTGCTGCGTCTTTAGGCCCGCTTTCACTACGAGCGTTGGCGGGATTATTGTTCGTGTGTTTATTTATTTTTTTGCTTTTTTCAACGCTTATGCGTTAAAAATTCATAAACAAACGAAGAATAATCCCGCCAACGCTCGTAGTGGAAACGGGCCTTTACCTGCGACAAGAACAGGCCTTGATGGATATCAGTTGTTTTTGCGGTTGTTTGACGGTTTATTGAATGCGGTGGAAAATAATTTTGCAGCGAATTTTGAACATTATGACGAAATCGTCCCGCTATCATGGCCTGTCATCGAGTCGCGTGAATTCGTCGCTTGACTTTTGATAATCGCTCAGGCGAATGTGATGTTATTATTCGCCTGTCTGCAAGATTGCATCCCACCGCCGAGCGTCATGAATCATTTTGCAACTTGCAATTTCTCTCCAGCATCGCTGCATTTCCATCTTCAAAGACAAGTCGCAGACGAACCCGGTCGGCTTCGCGCTGGGAAGCATCGAAGGAAGAGTCGCGATCCACTACATCCAACCTTCCTCTCCGTTAGTCGGTTTCAAATTACTTTGTTTTGAATCGCTATCGCGTTTTCGTTGCTTATCGATCGATCTTTCAGACGCGATAACTTCACGTTCAAGTGTCATCGCTCGACTACGTCAAGCAATTCACAACCCCAGGATATCTACGCGGTACGATAAGTAGCCTATAAACACACCACGTAAAATCCACGTAAAATTTACGTGATTTTTACGTGAATCACGTAAAATTTACATAATCCACGTAAAATCCCGATGCAGATCTACAGTTTTTTAGCAAACATACCACGTGGATTCCACGTGTTATTTTAACAATCGCTTTTTAATTATCTCGCGATAACTGGTAACTGTACTTTTTATATTTATATATATAAGTTGTCTATAGAACGCGATAAGGCCCCGCTATACAACTACATATCTTTATAAGTCCCACAAACGATGGTTCGCTCCCCATGGTGGGTGGGCCTTATATTTTTTTACAGGGATCGAAATGACCATCAACTTTCGCCGAGCATGATTCTTCAATTACAGTTTCAGAAATTCTTTTTGCAAAATTGATTATAAAAAAATTGGAACTTAATTTTACTCTTCGCGTCAAGGTCAACTGCATTTCATTCCATCCTACATTCGGCACTCTAGCCACTGTCGGCTCAGACGGCCGATTCAGCTTCTGGGATAAGGATGCCAGGACCAAATTAAAAGGATCCGACCAATTGGATCAAAGCATATCCGCATGTGCAATCAGCCATAACGGGACGATTTTCGCTTACGCTTCTAGTTATGATTGGTCAAAAGTAAGTGATGTTTTTGTCTATACTAACAATAACTCTTTAAATGACATTTTCAAACATTTCAGCTCGTAAGAGCGTTTATTGCTTACGCTTAAATCTTTCTCGGGTTCTGCTGTCAGCTGTTTTTAAAAAAAACACCAGTGTTTAACTGTATTCAGTCAAACTGACAAATGAGGGATTCACGCTTCTACCACTCATTCGGCCGTCGAATTTTAGTTTTGTGAAGCCCCGATAAAAGAAGAACAATTTCGGCGATCGCTGTTTAACTCAAACAGTAGCGAATTTTTGTTTTTTCGTCCTGGCCGCGCAGAGGTTTTATAAGCGCTTTTGTTGGATTAATTCTTCATGGCTACTTTATACTAGTGATTTGCCGTTCATAATATAGGCCAGTGTTTCCCAAACTTTTCGGGCCACGGACTCCTTTTTGCGAATCTTTTTTATCACGGATCCCAATCTTATATTAAATCAATTTTCTGCCCAACCAACGAGGAAAGATAATACAAACCCAAAAATTAATAACACAAAATTCATTAAAAAAATAAATCGTTATAAGCAGGCATACCATATTTCCGAAGGGGCAAGTAGCCGGGACGCTCGTTAATAGAAAAAACTTTGTCCCTAAAAAGAAGTGTTTAATTAAAAAATTGGTCATCACTTTGAAACTGTTTCCTATTTTATGGTGTGGATTATTTTATCAAGTTTGTTTGATAAAGTTAGCATGTTTGATTTTACCAAATATTAATTTACCAAGTATGTTTGATAAACTTAGTCGTATCGTCGCGGACCCCTTGTGCAGTCATCACGGACCCTCAGGGTTTCACAGACCCCAGTTTGGGAAACCCTGATATTGGCAACCTTTTAACATACACAAATATGAATTTAAGAAGAACTCGAAAATGTCACTTATTTTCGTTTCTGATTCAAGTCCTAATTTGAAAGCTTCCTTATTATGGAAAATATTCACCAAATTCATTCAAGATTTACGACATTCAAAAGTGAAATCATTTTGCAGTTTTTAATTATTCGGCTTTAAAAGTTGAATACAACGTGCTACACCAAGTCAACATCAATAGAAAGACTTAATAAGATATAAATATGTCAATTGAAAGTTGATTTTTTTGCTTATGTCCTTATATTTTACTTTCTCCAGGGCCATGAGCATTTTAATACGCAAAAGAAGAATTATATATTTCTCCGCAATTGCTCTGAGGAAATGAAGCCAAGAAACAAGAAGTGACGCAAGCACGCGCATTATGTTCATGCAACGCTTCGGAACTGGGTTCGATTCTCGATCAAATCGGCTCTTAACTTTTTCAATATTGTTCATTGTGGCCGTTCTCAGTGCGTGGAGTTGATTGAAGATTTTGAGTTTATTCCCAAGCTTTCACTTCATCTGCATGAGATAGAAGCAAATCGGCCATGGTTTTGTCTTCGCTACCCACGTTTATGAATTCTTCCAATGTTATTTCACCTAATAAACAATAAATTAGTTCTTTCGTAACGCTGAACAGTCTAAAAATCAAGTCTTTCTTTATTTGCATCTTTTCTTAGTATTTTGTACGACAGCAGCGCTCAGTCATGTCGTGCGCAGTCTCATCAATCGTTGGAACTTGTTTTCGTAATGCAAAAGTAAAGCTTCTTTTTTCGACTTTACTTTTTTTTTTTGTCAAGTGTCGCCGAAAATCTCGTCGATTCTCGAACAGTTTAAAGAATTAAACCTTTCAAACTATTTTTAAAATTAAAATAAATTAATTCCTATTTAAAGATACCCGCAATGTTGCTCTATTTCTTGAAAAAAACATTTAAAAGGCGTGAATTTAAGCACAAGTTGTTGTTAGTCAAAGACCTACGATTATTTATGGACAAATTGATTAACTATTCGGTGACGTGGTAATCTGCAGTGACGTCATACGCCTCGCATTTGTGTCCTTGAAAAATAACCTAGGTCATGTGACTTTCTCCCCCTTGGCGATCTTGCATCGGTGTTTTCGTTCAAATGTACAGTACAGCCGGAGCAATATAAATATTTTAAAGGAGTGCCACTTTATCGGGGTGTGCCAGTCAGGTTGCAGGCAAGCCGGGTTTTCAGTACCCCCCCCCCCATATTATTTTTGTGTAAAGACTAGCCCGTTTTCCCCTTCAAATAGAGTAGAGGCTAAAAAAAATGCTTTAATTTTAAAAAATGGAACACAGACTTTTCGCCTTCAAATTAATTTAAAGATCTATTTCTTGCTTGGCTTTCACTTTACAGATATGATCTGAATCGGATTCTCCATCGCACTCCAATTGGTTGAACAAATTTTTATAAAAACAAAAAAGTTTGCTACAAGTAATATTTTTGTTCATGGCGAACCCAAGCAATATGCTCGGGGTTCAAGTCCTACTTTCCCCATTCTGTTGTGTTCTTGGGAAAGACATTTTACGGCACTTTCCTCTGCTTGGCGGTCTTAGCAAGGATCTTTAAATTTAAGTCACATCAATAAATATTCATGAACAAATTGCAACTAGACAATAATATCTTGGCGTCTTCGAAAGCAAAACTGGGTTATTGGTTTAAGTTTTCCCTAATAATAACGCTTCCGACGTCCTTCAATCCAGAAAATAAATCGAGATGAGAAATCACTAAATAAGTGTTTGATACCTTCGTAGTAACAAAAATTCATTCTACTGTACCGTATCGTTTCGAGTTGTGAGACAATTCGCAATTTAACTTTATTTTTTTCAATTCTGGTGAAGAAACTAATTAGCGAGTCCGTGTCTCGAATTTCCACTTTACCGGTCATTATTTAATTTTCCTGAGTGTTTAATCTGATCAGGTGAATGGGGGCGCAAAGCCCACGTGGTAGTGAAGCATTAATAAAATAAAAAAAATTCTTTGGTTCTTCTATCTGTAGCTGAAGTATAAAAATTGAAAATAAGATTCAGCAAATTTTAATTCGGAAAGTTGTAAAGAAAAAAATTATATGAAAATTTTACCTGACTTTTAAACAACTTTGTCTGCCCACACGAATCCTATTTCTGATGCAGCAATACAAAAAGACACAAGCGCATTTAAAATTTGACTGAAAATACAATCCAAAAAAAGACTTAAAAAACTCACTTATCGCTAAAGTTTGTTTTGAATAATGAAAAAAAGTAGTACTACTAAGAACATCTCAAGTACTAAAAATAAGCTGTTTAGTTGATGGAAATAATAAAATATTGATCACTTTCTTTTTACTTTAAAAACTGCATTATTGAATGGGCAAAATTTTCTGTCGTTTTAATGAAAAAATACTTATAACTTATAAAAATGTTTGCTAGGTCGCGCCACTGCAGCTTCCATTAAGTGCATAGGCGTATGAACGGTGGGGGATTCGGGGGTCAAACCTTTTCCCGTGAAGAATGTACGCAGAACACGGACATGGAAAAACTTGAAGACCAAAAAAAAGACCGAAAAAAAATGTTTTGAAATCTTATTTAAAAAATTAATAATCTTGTTTTTAGCCCGCCAAACTCCCCCCCCCCCAGACAAACTGCTGCGTACGTCATTAATTCAGCGTGAAGATTTTTATATAAGAATATTTTTGTTTGCTCCTCGAGCAAAATCCTGACTCCGATTTATCTGTGGGCACTTGGTGGCTTATTCAGAGCCGTGGTTAGGTTCGCTTTCGGGCGAGTACTTGATTTGCAAACAGCGATGGGCTAAGATAAGGTTAAAAAGTCACAATTAGATTTTTCGTACAAGTTTTTCACTTTTTTAGCTCACGTAAAATAAAAAATAATAACTTTAGAAATAAGATTTGAAGAACGAGCCTTGTTTTTGTTAAAAATCAAAGAGGTTTAAAGGAATATCCACGCATAGAAAAAATTTAATAACTTAATTGTTGAGTTTTAAAATTTAATTGTTTTCTTTCTTAACTACTTTTGAAATTACCAAAATATTTTAGTATTGTGATAATTTCTGGTTTAAATGAAGCGCGTCACAATGTACTCAGAGGCGTATTTCGATTAATTATTAAACATTATTATTTCTATTTTGCACGGCAGCATTTTATAGATCCTCGGAAGAGTTCCAACCTTTAAAACCTTAACAGTCAAGCAAGGAATAAAAAAAACCTTCACGTCAAATCGAAGGCAAAAAAGTGTTTTTTTTTACTTAAAAATAAAGAAAACTCAGATTGGAAGAGGATACAAGAAAAATATCCTTGACGCAAATAAATAGATCAAGGACCTGGAGTTAATCCTTTCACAACTCTTGGCTGTTGTAATCTTTCTTCCCAAAAACACTGCTATAAAGACATTTATTCGTTCGATTTCAGAGCCCGAGTCGTGACGTCGTCATTGCGTCATAAGCGATAAGCGATTCAACAGTTCAAAAATAGAAGCCACTGAATGACCTATGAATCGATTGCAGCCAGCAAGGAAATTTTTCCGGCCCGCCACAAAAAGCTTCTTTAAAAAGTTATAATTTTTATCAATTAAAATTTGAGTCTCCGTGCCATGAAGTTATCCGATAACTTTATTTTTCTCTTAACAATCTTTTCAAAGTCTTTTTAATAGAGAGTCATACCATTTTGGTGTTGTCTCCAAAAAACGCTTATTAGCCTCAATTTAAAGTGAAGAAATTTTTTTGTGTATTTTTTGTCTTTGTTTAGGTGCTTCCATGAGTTTTACGCGATATGTATTGACATTTGTGGGTAAGCGCGGTCGAGAATAGTCGGAAACCGCCGCATGGTGATGATCGCAATTATCAATAAGACAAATAGGATATTTGTCAGCAATATACTCGGAATCGATAGTCGAGTCGGTTCTATATATATATATATATACAGGGTGTCCCAAAAGTAACTAAACCGTAAACTTAAATAAAATTTAGATATCAAAACCAACAAATGTAATTTCTTTTTTATGTCTTTGTATGGTATTTTCTTACTATTGCTTAACATCATTGATTAATTCCTGTTTAATGTGCGCTGCTGGTACCCACATCTTTAAACATGCAACGAAGGACTTTAGATTTAAACGAACGTTTCTTCGTTATTAAAAATTACTATACAACGACTTGTACAAGCATGTTAAAAAAAGATTGGAAGCAAGCTTCGAAACGCATGATTGTATTGAAGTTCAAGGTAGACATTTTAAACAATTGTAAATACTAAATATGTTTAAGAAGTTTGTTGTTTTTGATTTCTGATTTTAATTAAAATTTGGCTTCGATTACTTTTGGAACACCCTGTATATTGGTAAGCACTTAATTTTACTTCCAAATAAATTTTACTCATCATATTTTGAATTGGTGCAAAATCAGCTTTCGTAAAAAAATTAACTGAACCTAAACCATATGCAGTAAGTCGAAAGCCGGGCGTCCATCCTATGGCTCGCATAAAGGTTTTGAGCGACCAACGTGATAATTTCCAAAACGACGTAAACTAAGTAGGATAAAGTATCTAATGCAAAAAATAAGATTAAAAAAATAAATAAATTAAAGGTTATCATTTGTAAAACTTGTCCAGTGTGTTTTATTTTCTTGGTCCATTAAAATTTTTGGTAAGCCTAAATGGCCTTTACCTCAAAAATGCTGAATGCCCCTGGTCAATCGTGTTATTTTGCTATTACTTTTTAACTTAGCAATTACTTCTTTAAAACTTCGCTTGACCTACCAGTTTTCTATACAACCGAAAACTATAGCAAGATAATAAATCTATAGTTTAGCCCTTTCACTACCGAACGTTTTACCGGTTGGGACGTATTGTCCCGATGGTAGTGAAAGGGTTAGTAAAATCAGTTATTGAATCTTTAACTATTGAAGAAGTAGATATCATGCGGATAATTGCTAAATGCTAACCATACAAAAAAAAGCTATTTTTTGGAGCTTTTATTGTTAAATTAACTTGGTCGAAAACGAGTTTTTAAATGGTTAGCTTTTATTAAACCACTTGATCTCACCGTTTTTGTCTTCGTCGAGTTGTTCAAAGATTTGTTTGGCAAATACTTTTGGTTCTGGAAGTCCAACAATATTTCCACGTGACCGAGCGACGTGATAAATCATCTAGAAAAGATTTTTCATTAATTTGAACGGTGCTGAAACGCCAATGAGTTGTAAAACAGAAATGACTTTCCCAAACTGACAATACAAGGACACGCTTGCTGATTAAAAAATTTAAATTTTTACTTTTTTTACTAAACTTAAGTCTTTATTTACTCGTATACTGGAGGCAAATTTTGTTTCACCTTTCTATTTATCTTCTTGAATCTGCAGAAAAACGTCGGGGCGCTAAAATGTAGGCTAAAATGTAGGCTAACATGTAGGCTAAACATGTAGGCTAAACATGTAGGCTAAACATGTAGGCTATATGGCAACTGTGGAAGAATTACCCAGACCTGCTTCGGGAGATGTTAAGATGCTGTCCGGTTGAAATATTTATTTATTTCTATAATTTTTATTTAAGAGTATGACCAAATTTAGAACTGCTTGCCAAGATAGTGTCTTTCCCAAGGACACCCAGAATGATGCGAGTAAATTTTGTCGATCATGTTCGCCATCAATCACGCCGCTTTCGCCCACTCGAGCGCACTGCTGACACCAAACCCAGTCGGCGCTGTCAAAGTTAATTTTCGTTCTGCTATTTAAAGTATGGATATTTTTTGCTCACTGTGGTGAGTTTCCGTCTTCACTTGTCACTTTATAAGTTGCCTTTTCTTTCATTTCTTGTTCAGTGCTTGTGACGTCATTAGTTTTGCCCCGCTTGCTTCTTTCTCATTATTTTAATTAGCAAGCAATTAGCATGGTGTCTGTTGATTTTTGTTTGCTTTAAGTTTAGTCTTTTAAAGCCTTAATAATAGGTAATAAAGTGTGAGATATATTACAATTTAAAAGACTAAGATGGCTAATACTGAATGGAAGTACTTACAGCCAAAAAAGCTTACTATAGATCCCAATTCACATTTAGCTGAAGATGAGTGGAAATTTTGGCTTAAAACTTTTACTAACTTTGTCAAAGCTTTGCCTAGAGAAGAAAATACTGTGGATAAACTAAAGGTATTGACAGCTCATTTATCAGCTCCTATTTATAAACTCATAAGTGAAGAAACTACGTACGAAAGTGCTATAACTGCATTACAAAATTTATTTGTCAAAGCCAACCAACGAAATCTACGCGCGGCACATGCTTGCAACAGCCAAACAAGACACTGGCGAATCAGTTGATGAGTTTACTTTGCGTATTAACAAACTTACTCAAAATTGTGACTTCACCGCTGTAAGTGCTCAAGAGTATAAAGATGACATGAAAGAAACTCTTTTACAAACGGACTTTCTTCAAACTTTATTAGACAGCGGCTATTTGAAAACAGGACTTTAACATTTACAGAAGCTTATGAAAAAGCTCGTTCAATTGAACTGGTAAAGTTAAATTGCGAAACTCCTAATTTACGTTGTTCTTCACGTATTCGCCAACATATCGACAGATATGGTAATAACATTTATTTTTAACGGGGGGAGATTGTGGTGAGTTTCCGTCTTCACGTGTCACTTTATAAGTTGCCTTTCTTTCACTTCTTGTTCAGCGTTTGTGACGTCATTAGTTTTGCCCCTGCTTGCTTCTTTCTCGTTATTTTAGTTAGCTAGCAATCATCATGGTATCTGTTGTTTTTTGTTTGCTTTAAATTTAGTCTTTTAAAGCCTTAATAAAAGGTAATAAATTGTGAGATATATTACACTCACTTACACACTTTCTTTTTTTGGGATAGATGAAATAAAAAAACTGATTTTTATAAAATTTGCAGTGTAAATCTTTTTTGTTTTTGGACTTTTTTTGAATTATTATTAGTCATAAAAAACAAAATCCGTGCAAAAACTCTTTTCGAACAGAAGTTTCAAATTAAAAATACATTTTTTGCATTAGGTTTCAGAAAATATCTGTTAATTAAATTTTTAGTCCTTTCAAATCTTGATTGAATTTCCATTTTTAACTAATTCAACCAAAAAGATCCTTGATTTTGATCTTTGCTATCCTTGACCAAGATCGACCATCAAACATATACCAGGACCTTCTTTTAAATACACCGAGATATTGATATACGATTGAAATTTATTGATCTATTTTTTTAATTAATTTTTAAGAGTTACTTCAGAGCTCTCTCTTCCACTGCTGAGCGCTGGAAATTGTTGAAAAATCTCTTTTTTAGAGCAGAACAATAAGACGACTAGAGAAACAGTCCCGAGATCGTTAAACGTCTACAGCGTGGCCGAGGGGGCGAGAACACCGCATCGATATTTTCAAGACATTATGGTTTAAAACTACTTACGTCATTTTTTTGTATTCTTGGGAAAGAGTCTTTACGGCACTTTTGCTTAGTGTTCTTAGGAAGCGGCTCGAATTTCACTCATTTCCGTAAATAAAAATTAAAAAACAAATAAAAATTTTAACTGGACAGCCGTATTGCGGCATCTTCGTAAAGGTTGGGGTAATCGCTTTACGGTTGCCGCAAGCATAGCGCCTCCAACGTTTTCCTTCGAGTGAGGGGATAAATAGAGATAAAATAAACAATAAAAACCATTGTCACGTTTGCCATAAAAGCAGACTTATGCACGCGATGTCAAAACAATTTTGCAATTACGCAATTTCAGTGAAATATATTTCTGCCTATACCAGTAAATTTTTCTGCCTATACGAGTAAATTAAAAGCACCCACAAGATAGAGCTATGTGATTTTAATTGGGGCGCAAAAGTTTGTTTCCTCCAGTGATGTTATAATCTCTAGATCTTTTTATAAATGCTTACATCGTAGGGTTGCTGCTGGAGAGCATTCACAAATATCAACCTTGTGAGTATTAGCGTTTCTTTATTGCAACTTTCAACAGAGCTTAAACAAAAAACTTGATTTGAAAGAAGTTTGCAGCAAATCGTTCTATTATTCAGGACAACATTAAAGTTGACTTGTCCTACATTACAAATACAAAACAAACGTACCATGACGATATTTTGTATTTCGTCGTAAGTGAGGACACCATCGCCATTTTCATCATAAAACTCAAAAGCGGCCGTGAGTTTTTGAGCCATGGTTCCTTGTGATAAGATGCTGATTGCAATCATGAACTCACGGAAGTCGATCGTTCCTGAAAAATATTTGTCAAAAGTTACAGAAAGTTTTGAAGAAATTATTTGAAGCGAACGTTGAGAAAAGTAGACTATTTGTAAACAACTAAACTACTATTAAAAATCATATAATCGGGCAGATATAAATTTAATTCGTATAACCAGTGATGGTTTTAGTAAGGTGCGAACGGAGCGGCCGCACCGGGCCCCCTAACGAACATCAAAAAGGGCCCCCTAAACAACATATTGCTCTATTTTATCATAATAGCACCATGACGGTGGCCCCCGTCTGCACGTTAACTTTAGGACAAAAGTAGGGATAATGTACTAAATTGATAGCGAGGACCCCTTTTTGTTTTAGAGATCGTTATAATTTTGGGACGAAAATGAAGGTTTTGGACATGAATAGAAAATGAGACCTTGTTTTTTGAGATCACTATAATTTTGGGAAAATATGAGGGTTTTGGACATCGATTAAAAGTGAGGACCTTTTTTAGAGATTATCATCATTTTCGGACAAAAATAAGGATTTTGGACAATAATTAAAAGTGAAGACTTTTATATTATATTTAGAGATCACTATAATTTGGGAACGAAAATAAAAGTTTGAGAAATTTATAGAAAGTAAAAACCTCGAGATCACTTTATTTTGGGACAAAAAAACTTGGGGCACTAAAAAGTGAACCCCTATTTTTTTTGTAAGGCCATTGCTGCGAATAACTTGTGCATATTGCTTTGATAGTGCTGGGGCCTGGATTTTTTCGGTGTCTACCATAAAAATATTGCAGTTTCTTATACCAAAGGTTTTCTATTTATTTACATATCAATATCTTGAGCAAGAGAATAACTAAAAACTTTTTTTATTCTTGCTCGGAGCACAACACGTAAACACAGTTTGCTCGCGCTAAGGCAGCAACGAGTCCAAAGCAAGGTCTTTAAGTCGAGAAGTTTCCGATATTTATTCATACTCTTTTTATAATACTGAATGTCAAGCACGAATCCAAATCAAACCCAAAATTGACTGCTTTTTTCCACTGCGGATATTTTATGCACTAAATCACGGTTTCCCAAACTTTTAGTTCATCGGTACCCTTTGGACACTGTAGCAGGTTTGCATGTACCCCCAAAATTTTGGGACGTTTCTCTAAAAAAAAGACTTTCAGTTAGAATCAGCCACTAATTTTCCCCTATTTATGCCCAAAATTAAGGTGATCTCTGAAAAAAAAAAGGTCTTCACTTTGAATCAGATACAAATTTTCCCAATTTATGCCGAAAATCAAGATGATCTCTGAAAAAAAAAGAAAAGTCTTCACTTTACAAAAGCCAGAAAATTTCCCATTCAAACCCAAAATCACGGTGATCTGTAAAAAAAAGTCTCCCCTCTTAATTGTCCTGTTTGACGTAATTACAATCGACCGGATTCGTAAATTCTAGACATTTGAATCTATTATTTCTTCTGGACACGGAATTTAACTTAAATAAGGACATTCTGTCAATAATAATGTACCCCTTGAGAACCTAAATGTACTCCTAGAAATACATGTACCCCAGTTTGGAACCCTGCACTAAATCAATAAACTTAATTGATTGATTGATTCGTAGTCAGATACTTTATTTACTTTAGCAACTGAGCTACATAAGATGAAGAAGTTTATTGCTACTTTACATATGATCAATAACGACTTCTTGACTTGCAGGGTGACGTATGAGGCGTTAAAATTTAGATTCACATCTATTTATTCGTGAGGAAACATTTACAAATAAAAACATAATTTATAATTGGTTTCAGTAAAGCCATGCCAGAAGCTTTTCGTGTCACACGTTTCAATGGCAGTCGTGATAATGATGAAAGTAGAGAACCGCGCGTATTTATGAGCAGCGTAAGTATTGCGCAATTATTGGGTTTGGGAATAAATTGTTGCAGTTTGTAAATTTGTTTTGTTCAATGTTTCTTTTAGATTCAATATTTCTAATTGATATAAATATTACTGAATGCATCTTTGATTCAATGTATTTATATTTGATTTGATTAAGCTTGGTTGAATTCCTATGTCTTTGATTAATTAAATTTATTTATAAATATAAAACCGTAACAATTTATTCCCCAACCCAATATTTGCAAAAAACATCTGGCGTTGTTTTTATTGTATCACGTGAGCAACTGCAAAATCTTGCACGCTGCGCAGCATTGAACAAGTCTCCATTCTGCAATTATTTAAATAGTTGCAGAGTTCTTTTTGCTTGCACAGAGAAGAGTGCCTGACCTTATTGTTGTTACCTTCGCTAAGTTGAAACTGTGAACATGCAATTGTTCAAAATGACAACTTAGTGTCTTCATAGTTCTTACGTATTCTCTATTTTTCAACAGATGCTGTCCTATAGCAGAATCGCTGTCAGGCTGTGCAGTTGTATTCTTATTTGAGCTTGAGGGATGTGTTCTTGTTACATTAATTCTAGATCGGATCCGTTTTGGATTTCTTGCAATACAATACAATATAGGCTAACATAAAAAAATTAAACAGAAACCAAAAGTCCCTTTTTTATTCCAATACAAAATCAAAGCAAATCCAGGTCACAAAATCTCCAAGTTATGATCTGTATTGATTTAGGCAGGGATATTAGAGATTTAAGGAAGGGACTCCTAACCTAGAATCTAAAAAACCCTTGGGAAATCTTGAAAAGGTCCGTCAGTACAATGCCTTTGCTACAAAAAAGCAATACTAGGTTTTGGCTGTCTAACTGTTTCTTGAGTTGTCACGTGTTTTAGCTAAAGGTCATAGTCATCTATTTTGTCCTTAATTAGATTTTCTGTTGACATCAAAGGGATAGACGTAGTCAAAAAATATTTTTCGGCTTTCCATTCCAAACAAAAACCTTTTTTAAATCTTCAATTCACTCTCAGGAACAAGATTTTGAAAAAAACTTTTATTTTGACAGATTTATTCAATTGGTTGTGGATAGCAACCCGACCCATATAATAAGGATTAAAAAATAAGGAAAAAATTCATATAATATTGATAAAGATTAAAGATCCCCAGGGTGCAATACTAAAGGATTTCCGATTTAAAACATTGTAGTCTATTGTACGTTCAAATTAACTAATTACATAGTCTTAAGTATGCTCTTAACACTTTTCCCTGGAAGAGCTTTAAAGCTTTAAAGTAGATGATGTGTCGACTTTTCATAATTTCAACTTTGAAGCAATAATTAAAAAAATCTGATTAGTTTGTTATTAGTCTGGTTTGCTTTAAAAAGCGGAAATCGTGGTTCATGAAATATTTACAATCGGATATTCTGTGGGTTTCTGATTGGCCAAAACCATACCTAGTTGATACAAGCTACTAACAAAAATTTAACTTGTAAATATTTATTTTCAATAATATTTTTTTTAACTGCTGTCTTTAGGCGAGTAATAGCGTGTTTTTATTTCATAATAATATTTATGGAAGTATTTTTGATTTATTTTTAGGAATTTTTTCCTTTAATTTCTTCGGTAATAAAATCAGCTGAAAAAAATCCAAACAACTGATGTGAAATCTTAATAAAATAAGTTTTGCTTGAAATAGAACATCTTGTTATATGTCGTATAAATATTTCAAATGACAATTAATGAGTTATCAATAGCTTAACTCCAATGCTATTTTAATTGCAACTGTTTAAAAAAGGAATTTTCATCAGTAACACGACAAAAAAGGTATGTGTGTCGTACTAATGGCAAACGTCATTGACACAGATATTATTAAAAAGATAGAAAACCCAATTGAAAAATTTAACCCAAAAAGCAATCTTAGCATTTTGTAAATCACGTCGGGTGATCGCTGAATACTCAGGTTAATGCCTCTGTCGGCAGTGGTGGATATTGGGTGAGGCGAGTGAGGCAATTGCCTCAGGCCCCCTTTTTGAAAATACCGCATATAATTTCATTTTGCTGTATATTTTTTTTAAAGATCACTATGAAATTGTTACGAAAAGTGGGAAATCTCAGAACGAATTCATCTGAGGACTTTTTTTTTTAGAGATCACTATGAAGTTGGGACGAAAAGTGGGAAATACGAGATCGATTCGACGTAAAGACCTTTTTTTTTTAGAGATCACGATGGTTTTGGAGAAAAATAGGGAAATACGAGATCGAAGACCTTTTTTTTTAGAGAACACCAATTTTTGGGAATCCTAATTAGGATTTTGCCTCGGGCCCCTAATTTTGAATATCCATCACTGTCTGTCGGTATCCTGCAAAAAATCCTTCATTATCCTTTGGGAAGACAAGTAATAGAAAGGATAATCACGACGACGATGGTGATGGTGATTCTAAATGTCGAAGCTTACGTATTTTTCAGCTAATTTACCGTCTTGATTTTGATCGAACGTTTTAAAAATCTGGCGAGCTTGTTCCGGAGCTTCCGGCTTGTTTCCGGCGAAATAAGTTTGGTAGAGCTGGAGAAACTGCTTTTTTGTCACGTGACCGTTAGGATATTCCTGCAAAGAATTATTGGATTAGTGAAAAGAAAAATTGAACTATTTTCATAGTAAGAGATAAAAAGCTGTATATAAAAACAAGGTAAAATTTACAAAAGCGAGTTTTAAAAATTTTAAATTTGGTTAATTATAGGAGCAATTCGTGGTTTTTTACCAAATAGGGTAATCAGAATTTAGTAGTAAGAACAAAAAAGAAGCAGATGTATACAGTAAATGATACCTAATAACTTAAACCCATTGGCCTAGATCAGGGGTGTGTCCAACCCGTGGCCTGCGGGCCCGCGCAATATTTTTCAAAAAGCTCTGTCCCGCCCATTTTAACAGAAATCCAGCCAGAAATAAAAAATAGATTCCATGTGCAAACCTCCTTTTATCTTGTTTTCTTCCGATATCGCTAGTTTTCAAAGTAAATCATAAAATCCGAGATTGATTTGTGTGAAAATCTATTGTTTTTAGAAAACAAGGGATGAAATTCAGAAAATCGGGGAATCATTCGAATTGAAGGCCTTTTTTTTAGAGATCACTACAATTTTGGGACAAAAATTGGGGTGTTTTATTTGTTTGGCCCGCCAGTATTTTTGATAAGACAAAATGGCCAAAAAAGGTTGAACGCCCCTGGCCTAGATGAAAAAATATTAAGAAATATATTGTTTGTGTTTTTTAAAGCTGTGTCTATAAGATAAAGTTGATAGCAGGTCTTACACAAACGTAAACGCACTTTCCCCATTTAAAATAAACTTTAAATTATACTAATTTATCTCAAAGCTATTTCGGAGATAAATCAAACATTTTTCACCTTTATGAATTGATGATATCGATCTCTCAGCTCGTAGATATTGCAGCCGGTTGTATAAGCCAGATCGACGATGGAGCTGTAATCGAATCCAGCGTTTACTTTGCTTTTCCCACCGCAGCAGCTCTGGCCCATTATTGAAATCCAAACTGGGTTTCGCGAATTTTAAATTGTTTTGCAGGAATTTAAGTATTGGACAATTTCCTTATGGCAATTGAAGAATTCGATAAGCTCTCTTATCATACTCTAAACCGATTTTATATTCTGAAATTGCAAAAACCAGGGCGCCATGAGGCCAGATAGTTTTTTTCGTAAAGCAGTATAGAGATCGCAAGCGTTATGCTGTTTTTTTTATGAGACAACACTTGCTCAAAGCCAACGTTGGCTAAAGTACTTAAAAATAAAGACTCAAAAATTTCTTTTCACTTCAAGGCTATTTTAGGTACTTTTTTCTCAAAAATCAAATAAATACTAAAAAACTCTTCGCTTTCATTCGGAAGCCGTAACTGGCCTTTAAAATAATTAGTATGGGAGGCTGAAGAAATTGTAAAAATTCTGGTGGTTAGGAGAAAATTTTATGACAATCTGCAGCCTCTGAGCTTCATATATTTACACCTATAAGAAAAATTATTATAAAACTCCTTTTCTAAGCGTTCCATTCCAGCAAGTTATTATTTTATGCTCAAAAAGAAATCAAATTTTAAAATGTTAAAAAGAAAAAATTTCAATTAAAAATTGAGGTTGATGTTCTAACCGCGCCGTCAAAGAGCAAAACTACTGAAGAAAGGCAAAAATAAGCCTTAATTGCTACATTTTTGCCAATACACCCAATCCCACCACGACCCCCAAAAGCTACGCTTGCATCTTCAACGCTTTTGTCAACGCTCAGAAAACAAAAATAGCGCCCATTGTACCCTACAAACACACTAAGCTTTTTATTTCAGCTCATAGCTTTTAGCACAGATTGCAGTACTACTTGTAATAGGCATAACAAACAAGGATAAACCGAATAAAAACTATTTTTGATGGTGTCACTATTTTGAATTATCGATCGAGCGATAAAATATTGAGCGAGTCAGGAAGACAGTCTTAAATAGCTTTTAGAAGATGAACAAACATCGAAATCAATCACTGCATCTGCAAGGTCATCCGTTCAAAATCTGTTACGCTTCCATGCATTTAATTTTACTAAAAATGTCAATGTTAACTTCTTTCAGACCAGCGCCAATGGTCATAGAACTTAATAGACCTTTTTAAAATTACATACAAGCGAACTCAATAAGTAGTAGAAACAACATTTAGTTTAGTTTAAGTTGATAAATAATTCAAGAAATCTTTCAAAGTTTTTTTTAGAAGATGATTATAGAGCCAGCGCAATTAACAAATATGAAAGTCGTTCGTGCGTTTGCTGCTTGCTTTCTGATCACTGGAACAACTAATTTGCATTGTAGCCTATATTATTCACCATTCATTATTACACAACTCTTCTTGTAAAAGTATTATTCCGCTGTATGGATCTATTGTTAAGATGGTTTGATTGAAAGATATTCTTTCGCTGCATGGATCATAATCTCTTTATCTGCATGGATCATATTCCCTTCATAGTAAAAATATTATTCCGCCACATGGATCGAATTTCTTTAATAAATTTTTTCACACTATTGTTGAGTGTGGAGTTACTTGAAATGAATTATTCGCCCACCGCTGTGTGAATTTTTAGGGTTCCTTTTTCACCTTTTTAAATCCTAAAAGCTCTCAAGATCATGTTAAATATAACACTGCCATTTACCGATCCGGTTATCAAGATGTAATTAATGATTAAATATGCATGACAGTGAAAATGTATTTGCTTTGTTGTAGACTTGTAGTTAACACATCTAATAAAAAATTAATGCCAAAAACAAAATATCGTTTGAGTTTCTTTTACAAATTCTAGCAGTCCTTAATTACTTTGTTTAAACTTGTAAATTGTAAAAAAAACTTTTAATGGAAGTTTAAAAACGTGCTTGATTTGTTTTTCGGGAAATTTTTAGGCTGGAGAGGCGAAATTTGGTTAAAAGAGCACTTTTTTGGAAAAACAGACTGAGGCGGCCATTTTTTCTTACTGTGGGAAAACGCATAGCAATTTGCACAATGTGATTTTAAAATTTATGTAAAGCGTACTCGATCAAGAAGAACGAGAATGTAAATTTCGATGAAGATACTTAGGATGAAATTAAATTTACCTTAAAAATTTTCCGCTAATGCCAGGAGAGTAGTTATACAGGAACCGCGCGCTTTATAAGACTTCGAAAAACCTTGCAAATGATAATACAATGAAAATCTGCAGGTTCAATAACGGTAAAGGCATAGTCAGATTATTACTCAAAATTAGACTCCATACTTTGTGATGAATCTAAATTTATGCAGGTCAATCAAAATACGAAAGTACATCTTATAATTTCAAAAAGAAAATCTGTTACTTATTTTTTACGTAAATACAGGAAAAATTGCGATTCTGAAGTACTTCGAAAATTAATAACATCTGGCGCCAAGAATATATGGTTTAGTGAAAGTTTATAAAAACAAATTTCCTCTCAGACCTGTAATATTTATGATTAATTCTCCTGAATATGAGATCGCAAAATTTATGGACTCTTTATTTAAACAACTTATCCAGAACAAGTGTATGTTACGTTCTACCAATGCTTTTTTATTGAAGCTTAACAATTCTAATATTTCTTCCGATGACAAATTTGTCAGTTTTGATGCCGGGTCTCTTTTTACTAATATACCTCTCAATCAAACCATCAATACTATTTGCTGATTATGTTTTTTCAAATGATAATACCCATAAACCATTAATATATGAACTTAATTTTGTAAAAATTATTACGTTTAGCTAGTGAAGGATTGTTTCTATATTAAGATTGTTTGCATAAGCAATTGATGCGGTCACGTGATTCCCGGCCAATAAGACCAACGCTAGCTAATTTCTTTTTGGCACATGTACAGTAGAAACAAAAAATATTGTGCAAGTCAAACAAAATTATACGCACAGTTTGTGGATGATTATTTTGCTGATTTTAATAATGACAGTTCTGCTTTAGATTAAGTTTGCTCAATTCTCAACATAGTAATATAAAGTTTACTATGGAGTCTGCATTAAAATGCATTTCGTTTTTAGATGTTCGGATTAAGGTTAATCGTGATAATATTGGCACGGGAATATGGCGCAAGTTTACACACAGTGATGGCTTTAATACGGGGCGACCCGAGCGGACGCACCGGCCCCCGTAAAAAACGTCAAAAAATACCCCCCCTAAGCAAGATATTGCTTTATTTTTTCATAGTAGCATGACGGTGGCATCCTTAAAGTGATGAACTTTTTTTTAGAGATCACATTGTTTCGGAACATTAAAAAGTGGCCCTTCATTTTTCTTGCATCGGACTCCTCCTTTTGTTAGGCCATCACTGCCTGCACATACTGGTTTACTAATTTTGTATCACAAAAAAAATTGCCCTGAAAACGGAAATCTGAATAAATGCTTTGCTTATTATATAGAACTAAATCAATATGTTTCGGGAGTTTTCATTTTTTAATAAAGTTGGTATACTAAAAAATATGTTTGTGTCTAATGTTTACCCACTTCGATTTATTAAAATAACAATGCAAAATTTTTATATTCCCATTCGGCATGTGGTGATTATATTTATAATAGGGTTTATTTCCCTGGATCCCTAAATCTCGCGATTCCGGATGATTTTTAAGTTTTAAAATCCCGGGGTCCCGGACAAACGTCTCCGAAAATCTTGGTTTATTGCATTTGAGTTGAAAGTAGTGATTTAAAGCAGGGGTGCTCAATACGTCGGTCGACCATGACCAACGTATTGTCGGTTATGGGTGATCGTGACGTAATAGTAAATGAAGACCTTTTTTTTAGTAATCACCTGCCATTTGGGATGAAAATAAAGAAATTGGAAATTAATGTGAAAAAAGACTTTTTTTTAGTCTTCAGTAAATTTTTTTTACAGAAGAACTTGTGCGACATTTCGCCATCTCCGCGATGCTTTCTGCAATCCCAGGATTTCCCGAGAAGTAAAATTTTTTCCCGCAAAATCTCGGGATAATAAAAAGTAGGGAAATCATAAACCCTAGTATATAATCTTAATATTCCATAGTTTGGCCAGAACTCAAGACAGTTTATTTATAAATTACAAAACATTATCAACTCTAAACTTAAACTAACTTGAAAATAAATCCTACCTGTAAAACTTAAAGTATCACATTATTTTCAATTAAAGACTCGTGTTCCGCCTACACTCTACTCGAATATTGCTTATCAATTTTCGTGCTCGTGTGATTCGAACTTGAAGTACATAGGTATGTCAGCCCGTCATTCGAGCATTAGGTTGGTGAACACTTGGGCTTTCGTTTGAAAACTGAAAGCTCCGTTGAAGATCGTATTATGTCTAGCGACATTTGTGCTAATAACAAATACAACGTAAATTCATTCAAGATAATTAATAAATGGAATTCGAATTTTGAAAGCAAAATTCACGAAGCTTTATTACTTAAAAAACATAACCCTGGACTTAATCGACAGTTATTTGCAAATAGATCATCGTTTTTGTTGTATATATTCTAGATTGTTATTTCTGTTATAATTCTGCCTGTTGTATCAGCTTTGCGGTTGTTATTTTACGTTTACATTTTTTTAATCCATTTCACCAATTCCCTTTTATGAAAAGCTCTTGTGAACAATTTGATAAACAACTGCATAATCAGGCGACCTCGATCTTTAAATTTGATCACAAAATTTCTTAACATTTTATTCATCTGAAGAGGGCTAATGTAAGCCAAAAATTTTTATGTTTTTTTTTTGTTTTAAAACATAATATACTTTTTCAAATCATAAGCGCAGCCCAATCGATTTTCCAATCGCCTACATTGAGTAACCATCAAAGTACTAGATTGCGCTTTCGCAAAATAGAACTATATAAAGCGCAATTAATTTGTTTTATTCTTGATGCGGAGCACAATAAAGCGTAAGTGGTCTTTTTATTTCTTGGCGCGCAGAGCAATTAAGCGCAACTTATAATTCTCTAGTCAAGAGTGGAGCGCAACTTTCGCAATTGCGCACACTTACTGTCTTCACTAAGTTTTTAGTAAAAATTTTCTGTAAGACGCGAAAATTTACGTTCGTTGAAATTGCTTTTTTAACCAAAAAATGCCATTTTTTTAGATTTTGCCTCCTTCCTGAATTACTGTTGTTTGCTGTTGGGCTTTTTTTGGAAAAGGTTTGCTGACCTTTTGTATGATTTATACATTGCAACCTTTGTTGGATTTAGTTTTGGTCAAGATTATACGAGTATAATTCTAAAGACAGATCTACTAACAAAAACGCAACTGTCTTACAAATTTTAAAGAGCATTTTCTGCCTAACTGTGCCCCGGCGTTTTAAAAATACACTGGAAAAGGAGGAGCAATCGCCCCACTTTCGGCGCTCCCGCTCTAGCTTTCCAGGGGTCCACAAAAAAAATTCATAAAGAAAGGCTTTTGATTTCACCAAACAAATAATTTGGATTCGAACCTTAAATTCGGTTTAAGAAAGTCATCAATTTAATTTGGAAAACAGTTCCGGTCGTAGAATCCTGTTGGATTGAAGTGATGGCGTTTTTTCATTTATTTTGTCTTCAACTCAATTTGAGATCCGATTTCTTGTTGCCAGCCAAGTGAATTCAAAAATATTACGTTGAAATCTAAGTGAAGACAAAAAAGTTTTCATTTTGGTTTCTGCAAAAAAATTTCTACATGTTCATGAATAAAGGTCCACCAAATAATATTTAGAACAAAAAGGATTCATCGGTTAAAAAAAAGTTGTAAACCCTTGGCCTTGTTAAACTAAATGGGTTCCATCAAAATATAAAAATACAGTACCTACAATCAGTGGTGGATATTCAAATTCAGGGGAACGAGGCAAGGACTTTCAGAAATTGATGTTCTCTAAAAAAAAAGAGCTTTGATCTCAATCATGGTAATCTCTAAGAAAAAAAAAAGGTCTTCACTTCCGTTTCATCTCTGATCTCCCTATTTCGCTCCCAAAATCAAGTTGTTCTCTAAAAAAAAGATCTTCACCTAGAATCGATCTCTATATTTCCCACTTTTCGTCCCGACTTCGTAATAACCTCTAAAAAATATCCGCAACGAATTGAAAGTGTACGTGGTGTTTTCGAGAGGGGCCCCAAAAAAAGGGGGGCCCGAGGCAACTGCCTCATTCGCCTCACCCAATGTCCACCACTGCCTACAATTACAACTTCTTTGTTTTAGTAAAAATATTGTAGAAATTAAGATGTTAAAGATTAAAAACATTAGCTATAGTTGTAGCGGTACATAAAATTACGTGGTTATATTACATGACTTTAAGTGTTGCACATTATTTACAAAAACCTTGATTATTGTTGCTACAGGGGGTACCGGCGCAGACCTGGCGCGTGTCTCTTTTGAGCAGTTTTTGTTCTTAAAAAACAATTAAAAAAGATCGAGTTCTTTGTATGTGAATTATCATCCAAATTTTATAAAAACGTTCGAAAAAGATGAAATAACGTAATTTTTTTCTTTGTTTGACAATTTAAAAACGTGTGAAAGTTGCTAAAACTTTTCCAAAACTGGTTGAATTGTTTTTTATTTTGAAAATTAGTTCGATGAGTTGGTTTTAATCTAAATGAGATGGTTAAACAGATCATAAGATAATTTTAAACTAAAGCAGCAACTAAAAAAAGATCAATCAAATCACCTTGTATCGAGAACCATGCCTTAGCCCCCGGCGTTTTTTGCTATCTCTCAATTTTGATAATAAATTTGGGGATTTCTAAAAAATTCTGAGGGATGGCGATTGCCAATTTAAATTCACAAAAAAGATACAGTCCAGTGGTTCTCAAAGTTTTTGCCGCATGCCTCCTTTTCACGACTCAAGTACCACCATTCCTCTTCCCCAAAAAGAGCTTAATGATCAAAGCGAATAAAAAATAAAAAGATCTTACTTTGAATCTGTCTCAGATTTCTTAATTTATGTCCCTAAAAAACAGTCATCTTTAAAAAATATGATTCTATTTTCCCACTGGCTGATACAGTTAAGATTACGAAGGATATCCTGATTTTTTCGGGTTAATTTACATTGTACCAAGATTTTCAAATTCCTCCCCTAGAGCTTTTTTTTCTCGAAATTTGAAATTACTCCTTAGGGAGGCAAGTGGCCTTCGTTTGAGAAGCACTAGTTTTGTTAAAGGCTTTCTGCAAATCGAACTTTTGAAGGAATGCTTCGGATTCTCAAACAGGTTTAAGAGCGTTAATTCAAACCTGGTCTTTTTAAGGAGATTGTTACTATTGAAATTTTCTTGCGTTTGCATAATGCATTCTTTACATTAAATTCTTATACTTCATTTACAAATTCAGTCTGGAGCCATGAATACAATAAATACAAAAAAGCATAAATTTATTAAACATTTTCGGAGTGTCAGATCAATCCAGGTTTTAAAAAAATATTCAAGAAAAAAAATCTATAACTAAACTACTGGAAAACAAATTTGGAAAGGTAGAAATTTGTTAAAACTTAGTTCTTCTTTGGGTCAAGTAATTATTATTTAAAACGACGTGACGCGATAGTTTATCGGATGACAATTCATCGAAACGATAGATATCGAAACTTCATAATGGCAATATACGTCTCTACGGTGACCGGTAAAAATACATGAAGTGTTAGGCCGAGGTTTGGATTCCCAAAGGTAAATTTCATCACATTTAATTTCAATCATTAATTAATTTCATTTAATTTCAATCATTAATTAATTTCAATCATTAATTTAATTTCAATCATTAAAATCATAATTAAATTTCATCACATTCATCACATTCAATTAAAGTAGCCAAACGGTTGCAGTTAGGGTTTTTCAGCACTGCAAATTGTCAGCGAAAATTTTATTAAGTAGCTTAAATTTTACCAGTCACCACAGTAAATTCTTAGTGGTATTTTTCAAAAACGTCCACAGCAATTCTCGCAACTGTCTTCAAATTTTAATAAATCTAATTTAAAACAGAAGAGATGATACAATCATAAAATCTTGTGCAGCAAAATTAACTGTTGATCGAGCAACTGTCGTTTGGTGAAATTGTCTTAGTACCCTCAATACTGTTACACAACTTTTGTTTTTGCTTTATTGTACAGTATTAAAAAAGCTATCGCGACTCCTTTATTCAAATTTAGACTCTGCACAAAAACACACGCTCTTAGCTATAAGTAAGTGCATATACTTTGCTGAATTACTGTGGTTACGTTACAAAAAAAACAAAAACTAATTATCGTGCAATGAATAATTAATTTCTTTTATAATCAATGAATTTTTTATCTTTCTTTGGATTGAACATTATCAATCAGGAATTAAGCGATTTAATGAGCATGTTTACAAAGAAAGCTTCATAAAATCAATTGTTTAGCTTTACAGCAAATTAAAATGGAAATCAACTTTTACTTCATAAACCACTCTATAAAGTCAAGCTTTTCTTTTACGTAGGAGAAAAGCAAATTTTCATATTCTTCTAATATATTTCAAAGTACTGTATTTTTTATCTGGAAGTATTAATTACACTTTTTTACGTCATTCAAGCTCACAGAATTACTTTTAACATGAAATTTCACTAAAATCATTAAAATATTTTTTGTAATCGTCAAGTAAAATCCTGATTTAAAACTCATTGCTTTTACGTAAAAGTTTGCCCTCAGAATGAAGTTTAATGATCAGCTTAATTCAATCAACTGGCGCCGTTTATCGTTTATTGGCAACACTTTATTGATCACACTCGTTTAAGAGGATAAGTAAAGGCGCCTTCAGCTGTATATATTAAATTAATTGATTCTATATACATTAGACCGAAAGGATCATTTTCTCTTTAACAGCAAAAATTAAAAAAGGTTTTCATCTCAATTTGTAGTCTGCTTTTCTTCAAATTTATTTTAAGAATTTTTTTTCTTCAAGAAAATTTTTACTTGATTTTTTAAGGAAAAACTCAGCGGCCATACTTCAGAGTTTCCTGATTTTCTTCGATGCTATAAAAACAACTAAGTATTTTCATAAATTTACTGTGCATTGGATACAAAAAATAAACGTATCAACAAGGAAAATAGCGTAACCAAAACAAAGTTAGCTGTTGTTAAATAATTTTGCTGCGGAAAAAACGGAAAACGCCAATCAATTTAAAAATAGTTTGACATTTTACAGCAAACAAGCTGAATTAACTGGGCAATGAAACACCAGAGTTCATGTTTATTTAATAAAAGCGTTTTCTCTCGAAAATCCTCTTCCTCTGTTGACATTGATAGAAGTTCCCGTTCTTCTGATTAGCTTGATAAGGTTTAGTTTCGACTCCTCCTTCTGACGATCCTCACCATTCCGCTTCTTCCAGCGATCCGATGATCTCCGGAGTTTCCTCTCCAGAAACTCTTCAGACGAACTGATACCGCCATCTGGTGGATGGCGTTCCGAATTCAAGTGAGGTCTGGTCAGCTCTGTTCGAAACACTGATTGTTAATTACTTATGAAGATCTCGAGACGAAATTTTTGTGGACTCGATATCGACCTCGGAAAAATGATCCGGTCTCGTCTTCAAAGTTTGTGGTCTCGTCTCAATCACTTATTTTTATTATTTTAGTAAAAAATATCAGCATCAGTATCTTTTATTTCCGTCCCGCCAGTAAAAAAAAAGGCACAAACAACAACAATAGATCACAAAACACCAAGCAGAACAAGAAAAAGAAAAGAAGCAACAAAACGCTGAACGTTATATCATGCAATAAGAAAAGACCAAAATAGTAGGTTTTAAGGATATGCATGGTTGCAGAACCTTTAATGAAATGACACAAAGAAAAAAAGAAAGCAAACAATAACAATAAAAAACAAAAGAAAACAAATATAAACAAATAAATAAGACGTGCTATGTGCTAAGGCATTGCTGTGTTGGCGAAAAATGGTGGGATCACAACAAAACTATGACCAAAAGGGTCTTGGAAGGCAAAGAAACCCACCTAAAGAAATCCTGACATGGGTCAAAAGAACCATTTCGAATACATATGTCACAATAAAATGAAGTCATTTACTTAAATAAGAACTATGTCATAGTTTAAATTACAATGAAAGAATAATAGATATATAGAGTAAATGCAGTCTCAAAATATATACAGTGGCAAGCAAAAAAGTTAGACTTTTTTATTTTATTAGATTTTTTCAAATAACTTAGTTAAAATTGAATTATATTTTTCAGAAAAAAATCAATTAATATTAAAATTAATATAATTTTTTGTGCTCTTTTTAATGTTATATTACTTGATAAATATAATTCAATTTTAACAAAGTTATTTTAAAAAAACCTAAAAAAATAAAAAGTCTTACTTTTTTGCTCGCCACTGTACGTATACAATTGTATTAAACTAATCTTCATTACAAAAAAAATCTTTTACTACTTCACTCTGTAGGCTAACTAAAATTACTGAAGTTCGAATTTTTAAAAAAGAACTCGGTTGTTTAATAGTAGTTTGTAAGTTTTACTTATAAGTTGATCCAGTCATTTCTCACAGCGCACTTTGAAAAAATACTTCATATGCTAAAATAATTATGTGACCAAAATAAATTCACGAAAAGTTTTAATTAGGGCGTCAAATCGAGCCTGAACTAGATCCGTAAACTCTTATTAACCGATTATTATTCTTTGAATCTGAACCGGAACTGAACCCTTAAAAATAAAAAGTGCTGAACCTGAACCGGAACCAAACATTATTGGCTTCCCAGGGCCGATATTTCGGCTTGGAAAAAATGTGCCGTAAGAACATAGTGCAGGTATAGCACGTGCCTAAAAAAACGTGCTACGTCGCTGAAAGGCTAATAAGCATTGAATTTTTTGACTTAATAATGCATTTACATATTTTTAATGAAATAATAACAATAAATAAAGACTTTAAAAAGCTTTCTGAAATAAAATTAAACTAAAGAATGGTATAGGGGTGGGGCGGGGGTCCTGCAGACTCCTTGAAGATTGCGGCCTCCATACGACAATAGAATTATGTGTCAATGATTACTGTTAATTACTGTGGAGAAAACTACATTTTGGGGACGAAAATCAAGGAACCCGGGATAGATTTAAAGTGAAAACTTTTCTTTAGAGATCAATACCTTTTGGAGACGAAAATCAAGAAATACATAACATATACAAAATAATTACGCTATCTTCTTGGGTATTTCAATTAATGCAATCTTCTCTGTTAAAATTCTAAAATCTGGCGTACAATAATAAAAAGGTTCCCCACTTCTGGTATAGGACATGATTACAATTTTCGAAAATTTTATGGGGAATTTTTTTCCAGTTTGAGCCACCTACTAGATAAAAATAGTAACATAACAAATTTTTTACCAAAATTAAAAGTATATAAGGAGCAATTTCAAAGATTTTTAAAACACTTCAAATTTTTGCTGACTTTTCCGTCCCAAGGCAAAATGAAAATTTTGAGATTTGTGTAGCCAAAGAATCAAGCGGTTCGGGTTCGATGCCCTAGTATTAATCGAAAGAGTTGGTTTGTACCCAAGCATTGGGGTTTTGTCTAAATACAAAGTCAGTACAGTTTCTCAGTTAAAAAAAAGAAAGAAAAAACGTGATACCAAATTGAAGTCGCTGTTTATACGTTTGATTAGTGACAAATATTAGTTTACATCAGGCATGTCAAAGTCGCGAGTCGCATCGGGGAATTTTTGTTTAAAAATTTGATGTG
Source organism: Diplosoma virens (assembly GCA_963680785.1). Lineage (NCBI taxonomy): Eukaryota > Metazoa > Chordata > Ascidiacea > Aplousobranchia > Didemnidae > Diplosoma > Diplosoma virens. The sequence goes on from OY796888.1 coordinate 6,628,663, forward strand.
GACCCCAACCGGGTCAAAGTGAAGTTCAAAAAAAGTTCTTCACTTAAGTTGTTTGGTTGATCTCGATTATCTTTTTAATTTTACGTTGAAATCAAAGTGAAGACAAAAAAAGCTTCACTCAAATTGTTCCCGTTATTTTATTTCATTTTTGTGAAAATCAAAGTGAATACCAAAAAAAAATATACACTTGAATTGTTTGGTTGATTTAGTATAGAATATTACTTCTTGCCGATAAACCAAATTATTGTAACAATTTAAATAAGACTTCGTTGGTCACGAGTTTGACATTTCTAAATGACGTAAAATTACATTTATAAACTTACTCAAGGAATTTCTTGCTGATTTTTTTGACTGCTGGTTGAAATCACCAGTCCATGGTTCTTCTAAAAAGTAATCAATGTCAAGCAATTAACAAGCAAGCTTGAATATATTCTCCTAGTACCTTTGATGGGGGTTAGCCGATTAACATGATCCGAAAAGTTGACGCGCTTGTCTGCTGGTTTTCTGTGAGGAAAAAACAACAAAAAAGGAAGTAGTTAACAGTAAATAACTACGTGGTGTAATGGAGGAGTTTTTTTCTCTACGCGACAACTGACGAACAAACATAAAGCAAAAAATAAGATTCTTGGAATATAGCTGATATTAAAGTTTTTTTTAATCAAAGCCCTTTTTTTGAGAATTGTTGGATAAATCGTATAAGATTGTGAACAATTTGATAAAGGACCAGCTCTCCTCTCTCCAAAAAAGTAATAGGGAAAATTCGATTCCAGCTTTTTCAAGGTAAAATAGTGTTAAAAATATAACGCTGTCAGCTTTGCATTTGCAGAAGCTTACTTACGTACCCGTGCATTCAACTATCCTTTGCTCGGAAATACAAGATTTTGTTTGATTTCTCGTAGAGCAAAATTAAAAAGAAAAATGCAGGACAAATTAATTTATTAACACATAAAAACTGAATAACAAACACTAGACTTTTTTAATCAACCCCGAAAAAAATTGATTAAAAATTGAGTTTAATGATCTTACGAATTTTTTTTTATCTTTATTTAAATGGGATGGTTTACCTGAAGCCAATAGAACTTAAACCAGTGGAGAGAATCGATTTTTTAGAAGGAATAAAAGTTGGTTGCCTTTGAATGCTGCGATAAAATCAAAGTAAATATGCAAATATCATGTGATAATACTGTCAATATATTTCATCAATAAACCAAAAGATCCTTTACCTTCTCTTTAAAATCACATCTTTTAGTAACAAAGGATTTTAATCTTAAATAAAAGTTTATATAATTACTGTAAAATCTTGGTAAAAACCTATCGTCAAGACATCAACTTAGCACAACTATTGAAAGTTTGGCAAACAAACACCAAACAGTAAATATTTTAACAGCTACAACAAGAATTTAGATTTTTTTAGTAATTATTGTTGTAAAATATCAAAGTTAACCATTTTTAAAAAGAATATCAAAGGCAGAGAAGTAGCGAAATAACATAAAAAAATGCGCACTTAGCTAAATTTTCTGTCGTTTGATTCTTTGAAGCTTGATAATCGCCTGTCAACAAAAAACAAATCAACAAAACATTTATTTAAAACAATTTATAAAGTTGTAAAACGAAAACTCAACAAACGTTGTCACCTTTCTTGCTGAGGTGGCTCATGGGGTTAAACTTCCCTGATGATCTAAAAAATATATTCACATCGGTTGGCAGCGTCAACTTTAGATCAAAAGCAATTAAAGCTTTAGAGTTTGTTAAATCATAAATAAGGCTAGGTGGAGTATTTTGGTTGTTTAAGATGTGACGGGTGAAATAAAAGTATGATTGGTGGCATTATCAAGCGATTTTTTCAATTTAGTTAATATCGCAAATCAGTGTAGCTCAGTAATTGAAAGATTTTTTCGTTATCAAAAAGAGACGTGTTCGTTGCTTGGGTTGCGCATAAGCTGTCTTTCATAAATAAAACATAAAACTGAGTGAATGTAAATGTACATCAAGATTTTTAATATTTTCATCACCTCTTTTATCTTTCTGACTTACAGGTCAAGTGTAAAAACGTTGTACTCAGAGCCAATGGCGTACCAAAGATTTTTGAAAGGTAAGGGCCTTACAACCGCAACCAAATATCCTTAGTGGAAAAATTTTTTCAAGTGGGAGCTAAAAAAAAAAGTCTTTTCTTGAAATCTGTCTCTGATTTCTCAATTTTTTGTCTTAAAACATACTGATCTCTAAAAAAAAAGTCTTCATTTTAAATCGGTCTCCTTTTTGTCAATTTTTCGTTCCATAACATAATAATCTCAAAAAAGTTTTCATTTCGAATCTGTCTCTCATTTCTCGTATTAGTGATCTCCAAGGGTAGGGAGGCATGGCACAATGCCCCCTAAATACGCCAGAGCAGTCGTCAAGCGATTACCCCGATATACATTCTGATATGCAAAGACATTTCTGTCCTATTGAAAATTTGGTTTTTCAATTTCAATAAAATGGCATGACCGAAATTTAGACCTGCTTGATAAGACCGCTAAACAACAAGCAGAAGAAAGTGGCGTGAAATGTCTTTCGCAAGGACAGAAGAGAATAACACGAGTAGGATTGGAACCGTGACCCTGTCGATCGCTTTCGCCATCAATACGGTGTTCCTTAATATAGTAATGTAAAACTGTCGGAACGCACCGTGATCAAGTTGGTGAAGGCGCCCTATTGATGGCGAGTGATGTAGTCTCAGTTCAAAACCTACCCGCGTCATTCGGTTGTCTCCGTGAGAAACGACACTTTGCGACACTTTTCTCTACTTTGGCGGTCTCAGCAAGCAGTTCTAAATTTTTGTCATATCTCTAAACAACTATAAAAAAACATAAAACTTTCAATCCGACAGCAATATTTTGGCATCTCTTTAAGCAGGTCGGGATAATTGCTTGCTTTAGCTACATTAACACTAACACTTTAACTTGCGAGCAGAATGACGCGAGTTCGATGCTCTGTCTACCCGAGTGATTTCTATAGACCTTTGGGAAAAGCACTTCACGACGAATTTCTGGAGCCACGCTACTTACCTGCAACTGTGGTTAGAACAGAAAGCAGCTTACAAGCCAGTACGGCCATACCACAGAAAGTCTAACAATTCATAACGAAAAATTTCCAAAGTAAAAAAAGAAATTAAAGGTCTTAATTGAAACTCTTCATTTTCTGGCACAAAAACCAATTGCATGTTTTTTGCATACTTTTTGGAAAATGAGTTTAAAAAGTTTTGATCGCAGTTTATTTCCACTTCACGTTTTTTTTAAAGCTTTTTAATGTTGCCTAAATTTAAAATCACAAAAATAATTTTAACAAAGTAAGTTAATATTTCTACACAAATACTTGTGAAAATCACCATTCAAAGTATTATTCAAAACAGCTAAGCCTACTTTTTTGGGGGGTTGGTGTTTTGGTAGTAGCGTGGTCGACTGTTGGTCTCTTTTAGTTGACCGGCCTTTTTTAGGGCGTGTATGATCTCAGGGTCGACGTCATCATCCAACTGGTAATATTTGTGAGTCGGCGGGATCCAGTTCGATTCCCGGTTATCTCTTTCTTGCCAATGGTCCCCCTCATCTGTATTTGATTACGTCATAAAAATTGCCCAAGCTCTCGGGTGGAAATTGAATAAAGTCTAATTTAATCAAAATTAAAGGTATTATTTGACCGAAAATTTATTACTACAACTAATGATATTGACGGAACCATTAGCTTTTTCAATTTTTGGTAATCTTTAAAAAGATTGTTTTCTTAAGAATTCTTTTGGCCAACTTTTGTCAGAAGAAATTGTTGGCAATGGCAAACTGCAAGAAAAACGTGATTCATATAGAATCGGAAGACATCGAAAATAACGGTGTCTCTGATTGGTTGAAGAAAGAAAGCACACGATTGGTTACGTGCTCACTTGCGCCGCAAGCGAGAAAGCTTCAGTTTATAGACGAACTCTTTCTGGCCACAAAGAAAGGGCTCAAGAGACTCTATGAAGGTGGCTTCGAGCGTTGCCAGATGAAAAGATGATCGTTCTGTAGCTAAAATTGGCAACCAGTTAATATTGAACTTTTTTTTAAAAAAAGTTGTTGGCTTTTAAAGGATGTTTTACTTGCTCATCAGCGAGCTAATATTGTATACAAATACTCGTGCCAATACTATTGCATTGTACGTGCGTAGGTAGAACGTCCCAACGACTTGAAGAACGAATTGGACATGTTCCAAAATTTATTAGAAATCAAGTTAAACCTCAAAAAAATTCCCATAGACGTCAATGTAAATCTATTCAAAATGCACCTTTTTCGGATTCGGCTATTGGTCAACATTTGTTAGAAAACAAAATTTGCGCAAAAAATTCAATATTAACTGGTTGTCAATTTTAGTTACAGGACGATCATCTTTTTATCTGGCAACGCTCGAAGCCACCTTCATAGAGTCTCTTGAGCCCTTTCTTTGTGGCCAGAAAGAGTTCGTCTATAGACTGAAGCTCTCTCGCTTGCGGCGCAAGTGAGCGGGTAACCAATTGTGTGCTTTCTTTCTTCAACCAATCAGAAATGCTTTTACTTTCGATATCTTCCATTTCCATATAAACCACGTTTTTCTTGCAATTCGTCATTTGCCAACAATTTCTTCGGACAAAAGTTGCCCAAAAAAATTCTAAAGAAAACAGTCTTTTTAAAGATTACCAAAAATTGAAAGAATTAATGGTTCCGTCAATATCATTGGTTTTTAAAGTTTTGTAAAAGCAAGAATTTATTCAATACAAAAACCAGCTATCACATAATAAGGATCTGATGATGATAATAACTTAAATTGGTGGGGAAACAGTTGTACTATAGACTAAATTTTTACAGCAACCATTTGGTAATAGCCGGTCACATGATAATATTGTTAGGTGAAAGCTCAAAACTTGAAAATATTTCTTTCATGCGAAATTTTCGTAAGTCTTAGGCGCGCCAGTTAGAATCGATTAGGGACTAAACTGCAAAATCCTTGCTTCATATCAAATACAATTTTCTAAATTAAAGAGCGCTAAGCTCTTTAAAAAGTTTTGAAAAAGTTATTTCCTTACTCTGAAAGTTTTCTCTCCTCCTTGGGGAAGACTGCAGTTTGTCGTAGGAACGCGATTCTTGCGGATCCTCTTCCGGACTTTGGAGAAAATAGGATCTCGGGATTTCTGTGTTTCGTTCATTGTAGAAGCTTGTTTCGTAGCTATCCTCGTGATCACGTGGGGTGCTGGTCATCATTCTTGGTCTTTCTCGATGATCAGGTGACGAAGGTAGGCTACATGTCGTCATAAGCAAACTCAGACGTAATAATAGCGACGCGAAAAACTTCTTGATTTCCGGCAACACAAACCGAGAGTAGTCACAAGGTGACGTGTTATGAGAGAAAAATGTCTTTTTTCAGATTTGTCACGCTTGAGTGGTCACAGCTAAAACTGATCTGTTTACTTCGCGGTTTGAACATGAAAAACGAATGCAATAGTTGACAAGTTTAAAGCTTGATAGATTCGTACGAAATATTTTGAAGCTAGATAAAAGTTTTCTAAAAATGGTCAAGTCTATGCTGATCGAATTTAAACGAAAACAGAGAAGAGAAGCGAGTCCCACTTGCACGGTCCTCCCCCACTTACACGGTTTTCACTCGTTTTTTCAGAGTGACCAACCACCGACTGCAAAGTTTGACGACATCGATAGACAGACTTGTGTTCATTTCACACAGTCGTGTGATGCAAAACTCTGGAAAAGGCCTGACTACATTCGCTCAAGCTCTACGAGCTAATCACGTGATAAAAGAAGACAAACAAAACCATTTGGGTTTAATCATTTCTCTGTTTGTTTTTTAAGCAGAGCAAAGATGCCAATCGACCGTCAGTTTTTCGTCAATTCCATACAAGAAATCTTTGCAAGAATTGAAGGGCCAGGGTTAAATTTGAAAAAAGATCGTTTGTTCTTGTGACAATTTGTTTTATTACAATTTTTTTCCGGCCGAATAGTCATCTTTTTTAAATACATACGAAACTTCGTACTAGTCTCAGGTTTTAGACTTACTGTTTCTTCTTCCTTGTCTTGACGTATTTTGGTAGTGGTGTCACCATACTGCTCTCGCCTGCTAAAAAAAAGAACATTTGAGAGCACAATATTATTAAGATTTTTTATGTTGCTTTAGAAATTTTAAAATTTTTGAAAAGTTTCAATTTAAATAGTTTCAATTGAAAAAAAGACAAAGCTGTATCGTGCACACACACACACACACACAACACACACACACACAACACACACACACACACACACACACACACACACACACACACACACACACACACACACACACACACACAACACACACACACACACACAACACACACACACACACAACACACACACACACACACACACACACACACACACACACACACACAAACAAGTATGTATATGAATAATTAATGTTAAACACTTGAACAAAAGGTGGGTATTGGAATATAACTTGTTATAAATATTTTGAAAGTCTCACATGACTCGTCCTCACTACTTGCTTCGCTTGACATATGATGTCGATTTCGGTGTATGTCGTCATAATAAGGATAAGGATGAACTGGATTAGTAGGAACCGGATAAGAAAAAGAATTCTAAAACAAAAATTGACATTTAAGTTAATACAGTATTTCTATGCATAAGCAATAAGGTGTGCAGTAGAGGAGAAACAAATCAGGAAGGCTCATAAATATTTTTGTAGATCCCTGAGAGTAAAATAACTTATTTCCATAGCGATTTTGACAATTTCAAAATAGAATGTGAAAAACAAAATAGCTTTCACTTTAAATTAAATGCCTAAAACCAACTTTTGATGGCGTTTGTTTCTTGGATTTTAACAGAAAATCAAAAGAACATTTTTTTCTTCTTCCCAATCTCAATAAAAGGTTATTTACGCACTTGCCTGTAGATAAAAGGGTCTTTGCCTATAAACAAGTTAATTTTCGTTGTCTTATTTTTTCCGTGCTAAAGTTCAGCAAACTAATTTATAGCATTATTTTTCTTAAAAACAGTTTCTGTTATATAGAAAGCTTCATTACACACAAAAACGTTTTGTTCGTCGTCGCCGTCGTCGTTTGAAGGGCATCCACTCCAGGCCAGAGACAAACAGGACCGGGGCCGAGGGTTTATCCTTTTACTACCCCAGACTGCTGCACTGCCTGGATCAGATGCTGGCAGTGATGTCATTAAGCCAGCATCGAGTTTCGTCATCCAAAACCGTCAGACCTCGTGCTCCATGTGGTGCCCGATGTATAGGGCACACTGTTAAAACATGGTCTGCGGTTTGCTCAGAAGCGCCACACTCGCAATTCGGTGAAGGAGCGATTTGTTTATTGAATTGTTCAAGCAATCATAAAAACTAGTCAACTGCTTTTATGCAAACGATTAAGACCAATGTTTAAAAAAATAAGATTTTATCTTAAAGGGTAGACCAGTGTGGTCCAAGGCTAAGAGCATGAAGGGCCGCATTAAGGTTTGAAAAAGCTTCGCGGGCCGCAAAGATAAAATCTAGGTCAGGGTGGTCCAACTTCTCCACTCTTGTGGGCCACTTTTCAAAATTATTTGAGTTTGCGCGCCTCAACCGGCTAAAAATGCTTATTTTCGTCTCAAAATCAGGGTGTTCTCTAAGAAAAAAAAAAAGGTCTTCAATTGGAATCGATCTGCGAAGTTCCTATTTTCGTCCCAAAATCATAGCTTTCTTCAAAAAAAAAGGTTGCCGCTGCTTGTAATCGACAAGACTTGTGCAAAATTGTTCCGCGGGCCGCACAAATTCCATCCGCGGGTCCGTAGTTGGACCACGCTGGGGTAGACCAAATAAAAGTTAACAAATTTCTAACAAAAATCCAGTTTTATTACATAATATTTACAAAAGGCCAAGTATCATCAGTTGGACCCCCATGGGCAGGACCCTGCTTTCGCTGGGGGCGATGCTTTTGCTACTTCATCCTTTTATTGATCTGCATTCTCGAGTTTTTTAAATGTTTGTAATATTGTATTTTACAATGCGCCACAAAAGAAATAAAAGAAAACTCAACTAAAGTGATCATTTACTGCAAGTCATTAAACTTAATAAATAAAAAGCATTTACCTGGTACACTTGATGGGGCAACCGAGGGTTCTCTGTAGAATAAAACATTCCTGGCTGCATTCGATGTTGATATTGATTGCCATAGATGGGATTGTTTGTTGGATGAGACCTGGCTTGTGTTTGTTGTGGATAGTTTGAAATTATGGGGGCGGAATTAGAAAACATAGGTGCTTCAAAAGAAGATGGAGGAACACAAAAAGTGGGAGCCACACTAACAATTGCATGGTTTGGTTCCGTGGGCAGAATCTTTCCAATGACAATTGTTGATTCCCTATTAAAAATAAAATTTTATTTATTACCTGTAACTAAAATATATCATATTTTTATTTATCCTTCTGACTCGCAGGAAAATGTCGAAGGCGTTATACTTAGAGCGATATCAAGCGATTATCACAATCTACTTTTGGAGATGCCGAGGCATTGGTGCTCGGTTGATATTATTAAACTTTTTAGATAATAATATGACTGTAATTCAAAGCTGGTTGCTAAGATTGCCAAACTGAAGAATTTCTGAAATAAAATATCTTTCCAAGATTTAATGCATTTTTGTATTTTAAGTGTAGAAGTTGAATCGGAAAATGGCGCTACTGTTCAAAGCTCACCGTATCTTGCCATCTGTCAACCACGCTGCCGACAAATGGCAAGATGGGCTGAGCTTGGAACAGTTATTGAGATCCTGAAGTCAGTGTTGAAGTTTTCGGATAAATACTCTGCTCAAAATCGATTTTAATTGACGATCGAAGTGTTGCAAATACTAATTAGTGTTTAACCCAAATCAATAGACTTTAAACAAAGAATTATTGCCACAAATAACGTCACAATAGCAAGGTTATTGCAAGTTGCAAGACTAGAACAACCTTGCAACCTTTTTCTTATTGTTCTTATAAGATATTGTTCGAATTTCTACTTTAATCATGCTGTAAAGTTTGGAGCAATCTAGGCATATTCTATGGAATTGCGAATTCGTTACAGGCTTTGCACATATGAAGCCAAGAATAATAAAAAGTTTGGTTTTTAGGTCGTCCTTGCGGGTGATTTTGCGAGGGTAATGCCAAATTTCACGCAGGAATCTCAGAGGGTTAGCCCTACGGCTAAATGTTTCAAATTTTCAATTGCGATTTTGGAGAAAATCGAAATGTTTCAAATCGTAAATCCATTTCGCTATAAATTACAGTTTAAGGAAAAGAGAACTGGAAGTAGCGATGAGCAACACTTTTTGCTGATGCCGGGACGCTAACGTAGAATTTATCTACTATACAATGACTACAGCTGAAATGCAAGTTATGGCATGAAACGTTAGTAAAACACACTATAAATCATTTGTGATTCTTTGATTTTAAAACCAATCCTAAAAAATTCTTATTGCTTTCTGTTAAATTAATTGTCAATAAAGAAATGTTTTGTTAAAATCTGAAAAAAATAGCAATTTTTTTAAACCTACAAATGCATTCAAACATTTTTTTATTTCATCTTTATATCTATCTTCCTGACTCGCCGGAAAACGTCGGAGACGCTATACGTAGAGCAAGTAATTGCTTCGACTTGCTTCCGGAGATGTCAAGATATTACTGTCCGGTTAAAGTTTCTTGTTGGTTTATTAGTTTTATACAGATATGACTAAAATTTAAAACTGCCACTGCCAAGCAAGGGAAAATCCCGTAAAGTGTCTTTCCCTAGGACACAACAGAATGGCGCGAGTAGGTTTTGAACCGAGACCATGTCGATCACAATCACGGCGCGCTTAACGAATCGACTACGTTGCCGAAAATAATATTAATAATAAATTAACATTTACTTGTTTTTATTCAAATCCATTTCATTTAGAGACACTATATCAGTGTCAGATTCCACACTGCTATAATTGTCTTTCTTGTACTTTTTAGGCTTCCTTAATTTTTTTCGAATTTTTTTGAGTTCTTTTGATTCTTTTGACATTGCGGTCGTTTTCCTCAAATTTTTATTTTTTCGACGCCCTTAAAAAAATTGTCAGTTTAATGGCCTAAATAATCAAAAAATTCCGACTATAGCTTAGCTATTCAGGCACACAAAACTCGAAAAAATTGTGCTAGAATCTTAAAACGTTTTCATTCTTTTAGTGGAAGGCTTGAGCACAAAATCAACAATAAGATCATAGAAACAAGCAAAATCAATTGTTGACGCCATGAAAAGAAAATGTGGTGTGTAAGATGACAGAACCAATCATAAATTTAAACAGCAATTACTTTTGCTTTATTCTTGCAATAAAATGGTTTGTTTTGCATTTTTTCAAGGACTCCAAAAAAGATTATTTCTTATCTTTAAGCTGTAACTAACTCGTTCTTTTCTTTCAAGACCAATTCTGCTGCCTTTATTGTGGGGTTTAATGAGCTAGGTTATTGTGGGTACTTTGATGCAATGTGGTGTGCTAAGTCTAAAAGAACAGCGATCTGTCTGGAAGGTAAATAGATAGATGAGTAGCCTATATTGTACGTAGCCAAACTTAAAAATATATCTTGCCAATACAATTCACAAGAAATAGATTAAAATTAACATTCAAGAGTTTGTACTATTTTACAAAAAGTTAAAAGCTTCAATAGAATAGTTTTACTTTCATTTGGTTTCACTTGTATTGTTCGAACTGATTGAACTCGATGCTTGTGTTTTTTTTTTCTTTTCATAAGCCAATAAACAAAACCAGCCACGCCAACAACCGCAAGAAGAAGGAGGAGAAGAATGAAAAACGATGAAGACATTGATTCTCTTTCCTTGTCATTTATTTCTAATTTGAAAACAAATAATATTTGGATTTTGTAAACAATAGGCTTTCATATCAAGCTGCAATAAATTGCGAGCTTTTATAGGCTTAAACTATCTGGGGAAACTGCAATAAATAGACGAGTTTTATAGGAACTGGGTAAAAATAGTAAATTCTTCATAGATTAGCTGATATTATAAATCATACATTAGCGGAAAAGTTTAGTGAAAAAATAAATTAATGTAAAGTTTCCAATCTGGTACAGTCTATCCGACACTTCACAGCGGCAAATTTACAACCAACAATGCACAGCGTAATTCAATACAAAGCCGGCAATACCACAACACAATTCACATCCAACAACTCACATCCGCAAATTCATAGCAGACAATCTATTGGTCGGCAGCGCGGTTCAGTAATTAAAAGCGTCGTGAGTATAATCGAGATAGTTTTGGTTCAAAGCCTACTGGTACTCTTCAATTATGTCTTTGAAAAAGGCACTTTACGGCTTTGAGAAAGCCCTGATTAATACCATCTGTGAATTGACTGCTGTAAATTGTCGTAGAATCAAAAAAAATCTAATAAAGAATGTTTAAACAAACAATATGTTGCGATTTCTGCTTAAAAATTGATTGATCAAAAAAGAACTAAAAAAAAAACTGCTTTTTCAAGGCTTTGCTGTGAAAACAAGCGTGTACCAGTTACGCCGAACTTATATGCAAGATGTCAGACCACAAAGTTGGGGACAACATAATAATTGCTTATTAAAACAATTTCTTCATTACGCTTTTCTAATTAGGAAAAGAAGTTTACTACAGTATATTTAGTAACTAATTAATTGATACCAACAGCAATATAAACAAAACGACAATCCTAATTTAAAAAAAGTTTTGAGAGATCAAACGTAATAACTACAATGAAGTAAAACGCTTTTTAAATGGCGTCATTATCGACGCCATCTTGGATTAACAACTGCTTTCGTAATTGTGTTGTTGGTTTAAAAAAGAATTTTACTTTTTTTGTTTAATCATCCCGGTCTTAAAAAAAAATTTGGATCAAAATCGTTCGGTCTGCAGAAAAAATAAAACTGCTGCGAATGAGAATTAGAAAGTACAACTTTATACGTCAAAGTATATTTGTGAAAAAGTATATCTCGAAATCAAATATCTAAATATATCCGAATAGCTGAATATAACCTCTAATGAAAAAAATAACTAACAAATTTGATGTTTAAGTAAAAAGCCTATATGTAAACATAAGAACTATGGAAAACTAAATTTATGGCAGTTTTCATTACCGGTACTTTTTAAAGTATTTGGTAAAAATTGATTTCGAAATAAAGAAAAAATACTGAAATAAACGTGGACTTAAAAAATCCAGCAAAAATGTTTAGGCAAGAATCAAACAGAGAAATTAAATTTTTTGATGAAAGTTTAAAAACAAGATTTTTTCACCCAAAAATATAATCTTAGATAAACAGCAAAAAAATAAATGATTTACTTGAATCACATGTCTTCCCGATGTAATTTTCCAGACATTGACAAAAAAAATTGGGTTCGTCTTCCACGCACCTTCCCCCATTTAGGCAAGGGTTGGGATTGCAAGAACCTGGGTACAAAGTGAAACGATGATTTTGTTTTCTTAATTTAGATTCACATCTGATTCAGAATTAACTCACGTGGTGACGATTCTGTGGGATCATTCGAAGGTGCTGTATAAAAACAGTTGCGGTAAACGTAAGTCTGTGCGATCAAAAAGTAAGACAGCTGTGTAAAGCTGGTGCTACGAAGTGAAATGACAACTGATCCAGTGGCGTTGGAATTACTTTTAGCTGGGGAGCTGACTTGACACAACTGCATTAACGTTGTTAAGGGAGAAGTCCCCAAGAACCCCCGTTTCTTTGCCTAACTCTATTACGATCAACGTGTCGATATAGCTCTAAACGCGCAGTTTTACAACTATAGTTATGCTTCTTAGCACCTCACTAATGCCTAGGGAGCACCCGCTATTTTATACAAAACAGGTTATCCTCGTGGTATTAATCCTCATTGATATGGTGATGGCTGATGTAACTGCGTATTCGGAATAGCACTTTAGGAAAACGTTCTTCGACCAAAGTGGACAAGCAATTTTACATTTCTGGTACTGCACTTAAGATAATAAAACTGCTGTTTAATATGTTGTAAAAACATTTATAACGAGAACTGTTTAAAACATGAAGAGAATTTTTACAAATATTATGTGTTTGCAAAACATCTTAAAGTTTTTGCAGATTGCAATATTTTTTTATAGCAACAAATTCTTTTATTGCTTTTAATACGTGCGTTACCGGGATTTATGGATTTTATGCAATAGGCTTATCACACTTCATTTCCATCTAGTGTTAAAACTCACCATGACGTTTTATTTAACTTAGTCATTTAATTATGTTTCTGTTAAATTCAATAACATTGTAAACATTGTGAAAGAAATAAGCAAACATTATGAAATTATGCACTTAAAGGAATTAGGAAAAGCAATAAAGAAAAGAAAGACATTTTGTTGATCGCATAGATTAAAAGAGCAGATTACGACGGAGCATAGTGTTTGCACTTAGTCTGCAGAATAAAAATCTATTCCATGTTTCATAAAGTTTCATCCGAAATCTCACTGTAAGGTTAAACAATGCATGACTTAGTACATCCCAATGACTCAAAAAATGTTTTATTATTTTAAGCTTGCCAGTGAGAAGGTACAAAAGTAATTCAATGCAGCTTAAAAAAAACATTGATACCTGGTAAGAAACAATCTTTATTATCATATCCCAAAATTGTCATCCTTTATTCATACTACGTAATTACTGTAATTTGATCATAGCAAAGTAGTTTTAAAGGGAGCAGGAAGAGGGGCTAAAATTTGGCTAGGGATGGCATAATTTTTGCCAGGGGGACTTCAGCCTCAACTTTCAACGCCTTTGACTGTATCAAATCCTATAAGGCAGTATGTTTTTGAAGCAGAAAATAGCATAAAACCTTAGGCGCAAAATTGCGTACGTATAAATATTGGATACCTAAATAATGACACAAAATACAAGAAATGATTTGTATAATTTTCTGATTAAACTTGTTGTTAGAACTTACAAAAGTCAAAGAACCCATACCCGTTTCACAATTGGTCCCGGAATAACCGTTTATGCATTCGCACTCATAATGCCCTGGGTGGTCAGTACATGACCCACCATTCTGGCAAGGTCGACTGGTACACTCATCTATATCCACTGAGCAAGTGTCATCCGTGAAACCATCAGCACAATTGCATTTGTAACTAAAAAAAAACAAACTTTCTACATCACAGTTTTTTCTGCATTAAAGCTCTTTGTTGACATCTATATAGGTCGCAAAGCCTGAAGCAGCGTTGCCAACGAAATCTTACTCTTACAAGAGACCTCGATAGAAGCTGCGCTGGTTTCACCAAAAATTAATAACGCCATTTCATTGAGCCAAATTTTTCAAAAACAAATTATATCTTGAAATCGACCCAATATTTTGAACGAATTTAACAGAAACTCACCTTTTGATCCGATTCAGACAAGTCCCCCCATTCTGGCAAGGTTCGGACAAACATTCGTCAACATCTAAACAACAATCATCAGGAATCGTAAACGTTCTATTCACAGGTCTCTTGAGATTATTCTTGTTCAAAACAAGCTTTTCAAAGAAGGACGTTTTTACATCCACCGTTTAAGTCAGTATTTCACAACCAGGGTGCCACGGGACTTTAGTGCAGCGTTTTTAATTTCTGGGAGTGCCGTAAAAGAAGTTTATTTTTGTTTTTATAAGATCAAAATATTTGTTCAGTTTTAAGCCTTTATCTGAAAGTAAAAATAGCGAAATTTTGGGTGTGCATAAACTATTTTGGGTGCCGTGAATATTACTTTTTTTAGAGGGGTACCGAATGTGAAAAAAGTTGAGAACTACTGATTCAAGTGTTTCGCTCGTTTTTTCAAAGATGGCTCAAGCTGAAGTTATACATCCGCCGTTTTGATGGTGACGTGATACAATTCAAATCATACATTCGTCATGTTCTCGAAGATTGGCGAAATAGGTCAGGTGACGAAACTCCGACTTGCGAGCAATAGGACGCGAGTTCGATGCTTAGTCTACTTCAGTAATTTATGTTGTCCAATTAAGGAAGGCACTTCACGACATATCCTTAAATCGGATCATGCTTCCCTGCAATGCTGACTCTGCTTACTGTAGAAATCAGGCCAATTCGTCATCTGATGAAGATGACGTCAAGTGTCGTTAAAAAGATTTTTTACGTCAATATTTTCAACAAGGCAACAACATTTTGGCATCTCAAAAAACAGGTAAAGAAAATTGTCTCATGTTGGTTCTAAGTTTAATGGATTCAACCTCGTATAGTGAGTCAAGAATTCATTTTTGCCGTAGTGCAAAGCGTTTTGCAATAAAAGAATTAATATGCAAAGAAAAATGACACATTTTAATTATATTGTTAAAATAATATATTGCCAAGATATTTTTATTCTAACTTTGAGTCTTAAGTTTTTCAACAACTTACCGTTAGTGCACATCAACCCCTCAAATCCCTCTGCGCATGTGCATTTAAATCGGTTGACCTGGTCAGTACAAGTTCCTCCATTAGCGCAAGGATCACTGGCACATTCGTCAACATCTTGAAATATATAAAAATTAAGTAACTATTACAATGTTGTTGTTTTGTAAATAAAAAATCAGAACGTATAATGATTTTTCGGGGAGCTTTTTACAGTTACTCTGATATTTTTGGCATATTTTCCTTAAATGTTACGTGATGACTGCGCGAAAGACTTAAAAAACGTTTCCAATTTTAGCGATGATTTTTAATAAAAACTTGTGTTTACTTGACCAAGTTGTTTTCTCACGCTACAGAGTGCTCAGTGGATACAGAAAGACCAGGGCTGTGGAGTCGGAAGAATTTTTACTGACTACGACTCCACGTATTTAAATTTTTTCAAGTCTAACTCCGACTTTGACTCCAGCTATTTAAAATTTTACAACTCGAAATCCGACTCCAAAACATCAAAAAAACGACTTTGAATCCGTCTTAAAACGCGCAACTCCGGCGACTCCGTCTCTGACTCCGTCTCTGACTCCGTCTCTGACTCCGACTCCAAAACCGTACCGGCCTAATTTAGCGTAAAAGAGGGCATCCAAAAACAAAAACGACCCTCTGACTCCAGCACACCTAAGAGAACAACTCCGAATCCGCCAAATCTAAAAAATAAGTTCGACTTTTCTCCAAAAGTTGCGACTCCGACTTCACAACCCTGAGAGATCCTGGTTTAGAGCTGGCGAAAATTTGGCGTATACGTTTGGGGTAGGTTTATTTGTTTATTAAATTCCGCAGGCCAAGCGTTAGCCCAGGTCGATACCAGGCCTTGATAACAAAAACTAAAAGAATAAATTGCTTAAAAAAAAACATCTTTAATCTTCTGAATTAGGTTAGAGAATACAAAAAAGCTAAATTTAATCTCAAGTAATTTCAGAATAAAAAGTAAAGCCAACGCACAAAACGTAGTTTATTAAAGGACGTTTCAAAATTTTAACTCATTCCGTCATCAACAGCATTAATCTTAAGTGATATACTCCAGCCTTATTTTAATACCAATCACCTACCTGTTTCACACCTTCTTCCCTCAAACCCGTTTCTGCAGTCGCATCTATAAGCCGCCACCCCATCAACACATCCCCCGTTATTTTGGCACGGGTTCGATTGGCACTCATCAATATCTTAAAAAATCTTCAATAAACTTATTACAAATTTAACAGTTATTTTTCCAAAACTGGGATTTCAAGAAAGTTCCAAAAAAGACTTCAAGCAAAAGTTGCGGTTCGTTTTCAATTAAAAAAAAGTTTTAAAAACTTGCTTGTTTATGAGATTGAGCTACCTTCGTGAATGTTGAAAAGTGGGACAAGTTTTTGCATGTTTTATTTTAAAAACATGTAATTATTGTCTTCGTACCTTGCGCAAAACGATTAAAGTTTAAGTAAAAGTAATTTTTCAGTTATTACCGTTGCTTTGTTCAATTTCTTAATGGCAAAAATCATACGGAAAACCATGTCATTCGCATTCTTTTAAGATTTTCCAAAGCAATATTTTTTTTCTTCATTAGCTCAAAAAAAAAAAAAAAAAATCGAAACCGTACAATAAATTCTTAGCATCTTTACATACTTGTTTCGCACTGTCTGCCGGTAAACCCCAAAACACACTGGCATGTGTATGAATTCGTAGCATCCACGCATGTCCCCCCGTTTCGGCAGGGGGTCGAATTGCACTCGTCTATATCTTTTTTCAAAAAATTTGTGTGGAAATGTTAACACAACAAAAATATCTTAAGGTCTATTTTTTAAAAAGCTGAAAATTATATATTATCATGCCACAAATAGTGAAATAACTTCTATGGAAACCAGTCATGGCGTCGTAACTGTTCGAGTAATTTGACTCTTAATATTTTTTGCAGTAACGCTCATTGAACAACACTTTTACTCCACTTCGCTTTTATTACATCTTTATAAATCACAAGACAACTACTCCACACGACAGAACACTTTCGAAAACCACCCGTCAAAATTCGAAACTAAATGATTGACTGTGGGTAGCGGTCCATAGGCAATCGTCTCAGCTTGTTTTGTTCCACAGCAAGCGCGCTGCTTCTAACTTTTGTTAATACTTGTTTTACATTTGCGTTTTTCATATTATCGTTAAGTGCTTGTGTGCCTAGTGATTCGTATTTTTAACTTTGTTGCCTTCCCGTTTTTAGGATTACAAAAAAAGCACTTACGTTTTTTAACGTCATTTATCGTCATTCGAGCACAAAAAGAGAGATAAAACAAATTAAATCAACAACACAATGGGTGGTTTGTTTATCACCATTATAATTTTAATCTGCTAAGAGTGCATTTGAAGTGTCATGTGCTATAGGTCAACGACACAATTGTTTTTTAAAATAAATAAAAACTAAAATTTGTTCATGCTTTCTTTTTTTACCTCAGAGATAACTAATACAAACTGGCAAGATATTGCATTTGGACACGAAATTTCATTGTCTTAAAATTCATCTGCCTTAACCGTGGCAGTATACAGTTTTTGACTCATAACTCGTTTCTCCAAACATTTTCAAACGTCTAGCAAATAAAATTTTTTTCAAAATAAACCTCAAAAGCAACCTACTTGTTTCACACTGCTTCCCCGTGAACCCCCCAGCACAAGTACAAAGATACTCCCCGAAATCCGGAGTAGAACAGTTTCCTCCATTCTGGCAAGGATCTGACTGGCACTCGTCGAAATCTGAGTTGCCAAAATAATTTAACACTTATTGACTTAATGTTATAGTTAATCACACGTCATCGCAGTTGACCCGCTTTGAAGAGTCCAACGAAAAATAATTTTCCTCCATTATTTTCTTCTACATTACATACTGATAAGTTGAAATTGATTTGAAATGTCTTTATTAAAAAAGAGGGGTTTAAATCAAGCAATTTTTGTGATTTTTGCAATACTAACAACATTTAACTGATAGGCCTAAACAAAAAACAAGTCTTCCTGAAATAGACCAATCACTAAAAAAAACAAAAACCATTTCTACTTCATACGGTCAACAATTAAACAATTAAATTGCAGATCAAGCTCCAAACCACCAGAAATACGTTGTACCCTCATTGCAAGTTTTTCCGCTCCAGCCAGATGTGCAATCACACCGCCAGCCATCTTCTGTGTCTTCATCCAGTGAACAAGTGGCTCCATTTTTACATGGGCCGCTTTTGCAATAATCAAATCGTTCAACTATGTACAATAAAAATAATATTGATTTAAAAAAAAGTTTTTTAAATTATTGAATCAGATAGGCGTAAATTAAGATCGGCTGAGAGTAAAGGCTCGTTTCAAATGCGAGCTTAGAATAGAGCATTTTTTGTTTGTTTTATTGATCTTTTCCGCGCTTAAAATCTAAGCGAGCGCTAAACGAAGCAAAAAAAAAAAAGTAAAACAAAGAATGCTCCATTCCGCGCTGGTAGTGGAAACAAGCTCTAAAAGCGGACGCGAAAAAAACAAAGCGCATAATTGAAACTTAAAGCGGAAAAAAAATCGCTAAAGCGCAAAATTTTTTGTGCTTAGCGGGAAAAAAATTGAAGTTGAAATATTTCAACTGTTTAGCCCCCGCTTTATTTTTGAACAGATCTTTAGTGTTTTCAAACCAAATTTTTTGCGGATCTGCAGAAAATATTAATAGGGTAGTTTAGTTAATAATTACTTCAAGAAAGTTAAGGTTTACGAAGTGATTTAACCATTAATTATTTTTGATTCGTGAAGTATTTTAAGCAGCGGTTTATAAAGGAATGTTGGATATTGCAGGGAAAGGGGATAAATTTTTTTCGTCTATGAAAAAAAAAATAATAATAATATTAAAAACATGCTACCGTTGGCAAATAAAATTTTTGGTTGTTTTTGTTTGACTTCAGATAAAACTTGTTATGAAGACGTACGGATTCACGATTCATACGATAATTTTTTTGGGTCATTTATAGACATTTTCCAATATAAACATTTTTCAGATGCAGTGATGGCTTTAACAAGGTGCGACCGGTGCGGCCCCGCCGAGCTCCCCCTGAAGTACATCAGAAAGTGGCCCCATCCTACACAAGATATTGCTCTATTTTTTCGTAGTAGCACCAGGATGTCGATGGTACGTCAAAAATAGAATAAAAAAATTTTTTTTAAAAAATAACTTTATTTTGAGACACTAAAAAGTGGTCCCTCCTAAACAATGACTATTTTTTTTAGAGACCACATTGATTTAAATACTTAACAGTGTCTCCCCTAAAATGAAGACTATTTTTTTTAGAGATAACTTTGTTTTCATACACTAAAAATGGCTCCGGATATGACAATGACTTTTTTTAGAGATTGCTTTGCTTTGGAACACTAAATAGTGGCCCCCTTTTTATAAAGCCCATCACTGTTTAGATGCATTACTGCAGTGGGCAAAGTGGTGGGCAAACTGCGGCTCGCAGACCAAATCCGGGCCGCCAAGCATCAATGTGTAATGTGTAAAAAAGCATAGAGAAAGCTTTTTTTAGTTTTCACCTCCAAAAATAGTCTAACAAATCAAAGTGAAGACTTTTTTGTCTTCAAGTGAGTTTCTGTTACAAAATGCCCCCCCTGCCCCCCCCGGCAGGTACGGCTATGGCTGTAAATACTATATCATTTCATTTATTTTATCTCTATATTTATCCTCCTGACTCACAGGAAAACGACGGAGGCGCTATTATTTAGGGTAGGCAATTACCCCGACCTGCTTCCGGAGATGCCAAGATATTGCATTCCGCTTGTAGTTTTAATAGAGATATGACTGTAATCTAGAACTGCTTACCAAGACCACCAAGCAAGGGAAAGTGCCGTAAAGTGTCTTTCCCAAGGATACAACAGCATAGCGCAAGTGGGTTTTGAACCGAGACCATGTTAATCATAAGCACGGCGCTTTAACCACTCGGCCACGCTGCCGACTACAAGTACGGCCTTTGATCGAAATCATCTTCTCAATGCAGCCCACGAACTAAACGTTTTCCCACCCCTGTATTAGTGTCATCGCTGACCTAAAAAACAGCAATAGCTTTACGAATGAGGGGCCTGCTGCAAGAAAAAAAAAGGAGCGAGGCACTTTTTAGCGAGTCGAGTTTTTATTTTCGTTCTAAAAATATAGTCATCTCTAAAAAAAGTCAACATTTTCAATTGAGTACATTATTCCTACTTTCGTCTTGAAGTTAAGGTGCAGGCAGGGGGGCCACCGTCATGGCGCTACTATGAGGAAATAAAGCAATATTTTGCTTAAAAGAGGCCACTTTTTGACGTTTTTAGGGGGGCTGGTGAGGCCGCTCCGTTCACTCCATACTAAAGCCATCATTGTTAAAAAGGGTTAAAAAAGGTAAATATTCTTATAATAATAGATTAAAATAATATAAAGATAAGTATTCTCTTCAAGAATAAGTGTTCTTAAAAACCTTAAGATTTACTGTGCTAATTATAAAAATTATTAGTTATGAAGGTCGGGTCTCAGAGGAGAGCATGGAGGGCGCGCCCTCCCTAAATTCACATAAAAAGCAAGGCGGGCATTTTAAAAAATCGAAAGTTTAGACTTGCGCCAGTTTTTTTTCTTTGAATGTTTGGGTTAACGCAAACAATGCGAGAGTAGATGGCTTCACACGCAGCGCAGCACAATGCAGTCTAACAAACTTTTTTCTTTTAATTTCCGTCGGGGTCTGCTTTGACATTGCGACGTCAACGCACTTTAATAAAAAAACAAAATACTGACTCCATTTTGTTCTACTGCGCTGCACTGCAAATCTGTTATCAGGTTAATTTTTTCACCGTAGCTCGTAAAATAAGATTAATATATTCTATTTTTATTTTATCTCTATATTTATCCTCCTGACTCGCAGGAAAGCGACGGAGGCGCTAATACAGAGGGCAAGCAATTACCCCGACCTGTTTCCGGAGATGCCAAGATATTGCTGTCCGGTCGAAATTTTATTTTGGTTTTTTAGTTTTATTGAGATTTGACTGAAATTTAGAACTGCTTGCTAAGACCGCCAAGCAGGATATAGTGCCGTAGACTGTCGATCCCAAGTACAAAATAGAATGGCACGAGTAGGTTTTGAACCATGATCATGTTGATTAGGCTACAAGCACGGCGCTCTAATCACTCAACCACGCTGCCGACAGCGAAAACAGCAGTCAGCAAAGACGTTGGAAATACGGTGTTCGGAGACTCGCACCCCTTTTGGTTTTTTCTATTTTGAAATTTCATATAACCTCAAACTTGTAAAATCTGTTTTCCTTATTTGAATTGAAATAGAAACAAACAGCAGCGTGTCCGAGTGGTTAAGAGCGCCTTACTGATGTCGCACGCAATCGATAAGGTGACGTTTCGATACTTGTCGTACCAGCTGGAGAAGCAGAAGGGCAATTGCTCCCTTAAGTTTCAAAAATTTGGGCAAAACAATTTTGGGTGCTCCGAAAACAAACTTCTCCTGCATAACAAAGTTTCCAAATGCCAAAAACGATCAAGATTTGATGTAAAGACATTTTTTTTAAAGATCACTATAATTTTCAAAAAAAAAAAATTGAAAATTTAAAGTCATATTCAAAGTAAAGATCTTTTTTTTTAAAGATCACTACTTTTTTGGAGCGAAAATTGAGAAATCAGAGATCGATTCAAAATGAAGACCTTTTTTTTGGTCTTCACCCTAAATTTTTTCTTCTTTTTATGAAGTGCTAGAAGATCAGTAACGGCAAACGTCAATAAAATTCAGGAAAAACTGTATTGCCACCCTTACATCTTTTCGGCTGGTACGGCCATGCTTACCTGTGTATTCTTCTTGTGTCTTTGGAAAACAATACTTACAAGACTTTCTCTGCTTGAAAATTTTAACTAGCAGCTTTAAATTTCAATCACACTTCTTAATAAAAAACCAAAAAAACCAAATAAAAGACTTTAACCCTATATAACAAATGTTAACCGGACCGCAATATCTTGGCATCTCTAGAACCGGAAGTAGGTCGGGGTAACCGCTTGACGGTTGTCGGAAGTATAGTGCCTCCGACACTTACCTGTAAGTCAATCAAATAAATGTGGCATTAAGATGATTTAACGTTGTACCGATAAGCTGCGGAACATTGATTATAAAGGTTGCGAAGTGTTGAACTACTGCCACAGACGAAACAACTGGTTTTCATAAATTTAAAATACAGTATAAACAATCTTTGCGAAAAGTGTTCCATGCTCGTCAGTTTTATTCAAAAACCAAAGTTTCCCTCGATGCAGACATCTGGCCGGTTAGCTCAGTTGGTTAGAGCGTCGTGCTAATAACGCGAATGTCGCGGGTTCGAGCCCCGTACTGGCCACTTTGCCGCGATAGCTCAGTTGGGAGAGCGTTAGACTGAAGATCTAAAGGTCCCTGGTTCAATCCCGGGTCGTGGCATAATTTTAATTTTTTAAAAACATAAAAAGTTAAAAAATGCGCTATGAGTTTTAAAACTTTGACAAAAGTTATTCAACGGTTTTTTACCGAAATTAAGTTTATAAGAGTTGGTAGGCGTTTCGAATTAATTTTTTTTTAAACATTCACTTGCTTCACCTACAATATTTTCAGTATTCTTATTGGTAATTATCAAATATATTAAACAAGGTTACGGCAAAATTTAAAACTCGGCTGTAACGGTTAACTTAATACCAAAAACTTTAAAGAGCACTAATTTAAATTAAGAAGAAACACCACTAATTTCTACTAGTTTTTATATTCAAAGCAATATTCTAACAAGATCTTTGACACTCTCTCATTAACGCACCAGTACCTCAACTGTTAATTCACGTTTAGGTCCGGGAACTTAGAACCGGCCCTTTGTTTCCATCCACGTAAACAACATAAACTAATTAACGGACATCTTAATACTTTGACTGCCAAGCTGGTTTTCTAGAAATACCTCAGTGGGGCCACCAAAAAATTTTTCCTAGATTTGCATAATACTGAAAATCCACCGGGCGACACAGATATTTATAGTGCCATAGAAATAGCATAGGACATATACAACAATTGTTGCCAGCACTAGAAACAGACAAATAGCCGTCAACAAATATTGTTGACACGGCCTCATTAAAAACTGCCATGTCAACTGCAAGGCAGTCAAAGTGTTAATCAGTGATGGCTTTAGTAGCCTACGGTGCAAATAAAGTGGCCGCAACTGGCCCCCCCTACACAAGATATTGCTCCATTTCTTCATAGTAACACCATGATGGTCGTACCTTTAATGTGATGACCTTTTTTTTAGAGATCACTTTGTTTCAAAACACTAAAAAGTGGCGCCCCTTATTTTTCTTGTACCCAGCCCCCTTTTTTGTAAGGCCATCTTTGATCTTTATTAAAATAAAACCTCATTCAAATAGAATCGAAGAAATAAAAAAAGCAATTAGTAAACATAACTTAACATAATTGCAGATTATATTTTAAATGCAGAACACAAATCTACAAAACATATTTAACCCTAATCTAACTAAACAAAACTAGCACACTTAAAGCGTTACGTAAAATATTGTATTAAATCAGCGTGGTCCAACTACGGGCTCGCGGGCCGCATGCGGCCAAGCTGGTTTGTGCGGCCCGCGGAACAATTTTGCACAAGTCTTGTCGATCACAAGCAGCCGTAATTTTTTTTTGGAGAACGCTATGATTTTGCGCGAAAACAAGAATTTTGGAGACCGATTCCAAGACCTTTTTTTTTTTTAGAGAACACCCTGATTTTGGAACGAAAATAGGAATTTTGCAGACCGATTCCAAGTGAAGACCTTTTTTTTTTTTAGAGAACACCCTGATTTTGGGACAAAAATAGGTATTTTTAGCCGGCTGAGGCCCGCAAACTCGAATAATTTTGAAAAGTGGCCCACAGGAATGCAGAAGTTGGACCACCCTGTATTCGGGGCCCGCGGCCAAATCGATACGGGTCCTGTACGGGCTGCCCTCACAGGGCCCGCACAGTTGCCCGTACAGGGCCCTTGCGGGCCCTGCATTGCAATGTTGGCTGGGTTAAACCTATCTAGCGAAACTTAACTAGACGTTTTTTAAACGAAAAAATCTAATCATACGACACAAGACGCATTATGACGTAATACAAACATCACACTTTTTTTGTTGAAAAATTGATTGAAAGGAACGAAAATTTAGAAAGCCGTGTCAACTACTGAAATCAATAAAAAAAGGACAAAAAACTGTGCACTAAAGTTCACTTTGACTCATTAAAGCATGTACAATTAATGAAAACTAAGTGAACTTTAGTTCACAATTTTTTGTTCTTTTTTGTATTCACTTAAAAAATCTTGTGGTGGGTCTACCCCAGGCAGGGATTCTAAAAAATTAATTCGAGCCTTCACAATCAATTATTATTCTATCAATCTATTAATTTTAATTGGTACATTAACCAATCAATAATAATTGCAATTAATTGCTATCAATGGTCAATTATTTCGTAAAATGTAAAACATGGTATTAGCTTTGATTTCAAGAGCACATTTGACTGAAAAAAAGAAAAATAAAAGTTTTGCAACACAAAAAAAATTTTTATTAACAAAAAAACAATTTTTAAATTATGTAGATTGCATTTGGCTCAATCAAATACGTAAAAAATCTGGTAACTAAAAAAATTTCTCAGTATTTTCAATTCATTTTGACTGGCAGAAAAGCGACGGAGGCGGTTACGTACACATGTATAGTAGGGATGTGCCGAAACCAGAATTTTTCCAAAGCCCAAGCTTCAACATTTGTTGTGGATTTTAGTAAGTCTAAGTGAAAACAAAATGAGGGCAAGCAATCGCCCCAAACTGCTTTCCAAGATGCCAAGATATCGCTTTCCGGTTGAAGTTTTTTATTTGTTTTTTTAGTTTTATAGACTGAAATTTAAAACTGCTTGCCAAGACCACTCAAGCAGGAAAATGTGCCGTGAAAGGTCTTAAAAGAACATAACAGAATATTATTACAAATGAATAATGCACACTGTTTACGCGTTAATAAAAACAGTAGTGTTGACCAACGTTCCCTCTAAGCTGTGCGCATGTGCGCGCGCACATATACGCTAAAACTAGCGCACATAAAAAAAGATGTGCGCACACAAGATTTTAGAAGTGAAAACCTTTTTTTTTTAAAGATTATTACGTTTTTGAGACAAAAATCGAGAAATCAGAGTCAATAATATAAGTCAGTGGTTCCCAAACTGTGCGCCGCGAGACTTTGTCAGGGGCGCCGCAAAGCATGCAAAAGTTGTTGTACTTACTGCTTTTCTCACAATAATTGCAGTGTGAAAGTTGCTAGCAGCAACGTTTCCTCTAAGAGCTTCCTTAGTGCGCGGAATGAAAGCCGTGTGAGCAGTGGTGGATATTGGGTGAGGCGAATGAGGCAGTCCCCCCTCGAAAACAGCACATACAGTTTTGAATCCGTTGCAGATGTTTCTTCAGAAAACGATTCTGATTGAAGACCTTTTTTTTTTAGGGAACATCCTGATTTTGAGAGAAAAATAGGGTGAAGACCTTTTTTTTTTTTTAGAGAACACCCTGATTTTGAGAGAAAAATAGGGAAATCAGAGATTTAAAATCGAAGTGAAGACCTTTTTTTTTTGGGGGGGAACACCCTGAAATCAGAGATGAAATCGAAGTGAAGACCTTTTTATTTTATTTTTTTTAGAGAACACCCTGATTTTGAGAGAAAAATAAAGAAATCAGAGATGAAATCGAAGTGAAGACCTTTTTTTTTTTTTTAGAGAACAACCTGATTTTGAGAGAAAAATAGGGAAATCAGAGATGAAATCGAAGTGAAGACTTTTTTTTTTAGAGAACACTATGAGTTTTGGAGAAAAAAAGGTTACTCAAAGAAGTAATTGAACTGAAGACCTTTTTTTCATTACGGCGCCACAGTATTGTTAAGTTTTCAAAGGGCGCCGTGAAAAAAAACTTTGGGAACCGCTGGTCTATAGTCTAGATCAGGGCTTCTCAAACTTTTTTCTTCTGCGAATCCATTTTAAACCTGCGGCAAAGTTTGGGACTTTTTCAAAAATCGCGGGGTATTTAGACGAAATTTCTTGATTTTCGTTCCCAAATTTAGGTGTTCTCTAAAAAAAAGTTTTCACTCAGAATCGAGCTCCGATTTGTCGATTTTTGTCCCCAAATTCTCTGATTTGTCGGTTACATGTGCAATAAACATAATTTTTTCAAAAGTTTCGCGGCGCAAAGCACAAAAAGCTAATTTGTTTGGCGACCCACAGTTTGAGAAGCCGTGGTCTATGTAACATATCGATTAAGTACGCACATAAGCTTCATAGTGACGTCACACTACTCGCACGTTTTATCTGTATGTTCGTTTTGCTGACCATTGTAAATACAGCTTGCTTTTAAGTTAGACGCGTGTTAGAAAACATTACAGTCTATACCAGCGGTTCCCAAACTTTTTTTGTTCACGGCGCCCTTCGAAAACTTATCAATACTCGCGGCGCCTTAATGAAGCCAAAATTTGCAAATATTAAGTTTTACCAAGAAATTGCATTTAAATCATGTTCATTATTCAAAATGCACAAAAATGTCAGTATTATTCGCAAAATACTAAAAAACATTTAATGTGAGCAGTGAGCTTGTTGCTCTATGCACATTTTATTAAACTGCGGTGCAATGTTTGATATTGCAACACGCATGTCGCGTTCAATCTCAATCTTATTGCGATACTTCGACTTGATTACTGGTACCGCAGAAAAACCGGCTTCACACAAGTGTGATGTTGCAAATGGCAAAAGAACACGGAGAGCTTTACAGCCTACAAGTGGTACTCAAATCGAGCCTCAACCCAGAATGAAATGAGTAAATTAAGGTTGTATAAGCTTTTCAAAATGAGGTCAGAAGAAAGATTCATAAATTGTGCAGCTTCCAGATATGTAAACCGCTGAGAGGCATTTGGATTATCAACAAAAGGATTTCTTATCCAATTGTGCTTCTCCGTGTCTTCAGAAAAATATTTCTCAAAATGCGAGATTAGAGCATTCAAATGCGAACACATCACAATCTTTATATCACACTCATCAGTATTCTGCAGGGAGAGATTGCCAGATTGCGAGTTTAAATGGGATTTTAAAAGTGGAAAGTTATCACATTGCTCGTTATTTATAAGCAGATCAGTTTGTCACAACTGTAGTTTTCTTTTAAAGGCTGTAATTTTGTCATGGAGTTGTAGAAGGTGAGTTTCTTTTTCTTGGAGAGAAATGTTTAATTGATTTAATTTTTAAAAAATATCGCAGAGATAAGCCAATTGTGTCAGGAAAACTTCATCCTCAAAGGTAGTAGCAAGTGCATGGTTTTCTTCTTTTAAAAATATGGAGATTTTGTTCTCAATTCGTACACACGCAGAAGAACTTTACCATTGGAAAGCCACCTTGCATTACAATAAAACAATAAATTGTTGTGCTCTGCTCCTAGTTCATCGCAAAGACGTTGGAAAAGCCGAGCTTTAAGCGGTCTTGCTTTAATAAAGTTCACAGTTTTGACAGCAGCTTTAAGCACTCCATTAAGTTCACCATTGAGCTGTTGCGAAGCCAGCGCCTCACGTGTATTAGGCAGTGGGTCCATTTTGCGTTAACGGCAACGCCCTGCACTAACGTTCGCAGCCCGCCAAAGAGGCCAGATATAGATCGGGCACCATCAGTGCATAAACAAACGCAACATTTTTACTGGAGATTATTTTCCTAAAAAAAATTGTTCCGTATTGCAAACAATTCATGCGCTCTACAATTCGTTAAAATAGGTTTGCAAAAGAGCAAATCTTCAACGATATTGTTGTCGTTATCGATAAAGCTACGTAGCAAATCAAATAAGCATCTTTATTACTGGTACTGGTTGTTGCCTCATCTAACTGTAAGCTGAACTCATTTCCACGCATTCGCTACTAGGTGATCATTAACATCATCCGAAATTTTATCGATCCTCCTACTAATAGTATTGTTTGAGAGCGGAACAGCTTTTAATTTTTGAGCAGCTGATTCTCCAATTATTGTCGAAACTAAGTCAAGAGCAGCAGGAAGCACAAGTTCTTTCACAATGGTATGCAGTTTTTTACATTTCGCGATTCTGTACGCAACTTTAAAAGACGCAAGCTGTGCTTTGGCTGGTGTTTGCAAAAAATTGAAAAATACGACCGACTGCATATTCATTTCTGATAATTTACGAGCAAAAAATTCGCGTGATTATCTAGATAAGTTGTTGTAACTAACAACTAACAAGCGGTTCCACAGAGCTGCTGCTTACCACTCACTGTAAAATTGTAAAAAACTGCTGACAACTTTCACATTGTAATTTTTGTAAGGAAAGTAGTAAATGCAACGACTTTCACATATTTACGTGGCACCCCTGGCAAGGTCTCGTGGTGCCCAGTTTGGGAACCGCTGGTCTATACTGATACTTTTAGTCAACAAACTTTTGCGCTTTAAAAAACGTTTCCAATAAAACAGAAAGGAGGCTAGAACGTTTGGGATCAGTGACCTAAACCTACCTACGTGGGGGGCATGCAAACACAATCAATTACCGGTATGCTTAATGGAAAAAAATGTTTTTAAGTCTCTGATTTCTCGATTTTTATCGCAAAACTTTGGTGATTTAAAAAAATTTTCTTCACTTAGAACTAGGCTTATTATACGTCCCGATGTTTTGGTCTTGTCCCGCCCATTTTGGTAGAAATCCAAGACAAATTCCAAGTACAGATCTCTTTTCTTTGTTTTTTTCAGAGATCACTAGTTTTTAGGGACGAAAATCATAAAATCCCCGACAGAGCCAAAGTGAAGACTTTTTTTTTAGAAAACAGATCTTTTTTAGGACGAAAATCATAAAAACCGAGACTGGTTCGAAGTAGACTTTTTTATATTTAAAGAACACTATTTTTTTTGGGACAAAAATCATGAAATCCGAGACTGATTCGAAGTAAAGACCTTTTTTTAGAGATAAATTTTTTTTGTTAACAAGCATCCTCGTTTGCCCCTTCAAAAATATAATATGCCTTGTTAGAACCTGTCTCTGATTTCTCGTATTTGTGATCTCCAAGGGGAGCCATGGCACAATGCCCTCCTAAATACGATACTGTTTGGGATGATTGCAATTTTTCCCAAAGCTTATGCGAGAGTTGTCCGAATTTTACCCTATTTCTTAAATAAATTAAGTGCAGAATTTTTAAGCAATAAAAAATTATTCTTAGTTAATTATCTGTTAATCCGGAACTGGACATTTGTGCTGTAGTTATGGTTGGAAAATTTCCCCCTGTTTCCCCGGTTCCGAGGCCCTTGCTTGTGTAGTTATGGTTGGGCGCCCCTCGGCTTCCGTTATCCAAGTTTTTCCTTCTTTTTGTGATATTTCTCTGTCTACTGTTAAATGAATGTTTTATCTGTTTTATTTATGAGCTTAACTTATTTTATTATTTTTGTTTCCAACCATCCTGCTGCTCTTGTGCACAGGGGCGCCGAAAATATTTTGGCGTGGGGAAGCAAAATTCAAAAAAAGGCACTTTTTTTAAAAAATTTGTTATTAAGGTTTATAGCTGTACCAGCCGAAAAGTGTTGGGAGGGGGGACAATGCAATCTTCCCCAAATTTTGTTGACGTTCAACGAACCATAATTTTTTTCTTCTTTACGGAATTGCCACTTTGTATCTGCGACCATTTTCAGCGCAAAAATCTAGTGATGACTAAAAAAAAGGTTAATCAGATCTTGTATTTTGACAATAACCATCATTCTTGACAATAAACAAAGATTTTGACAATAAACCTTCAATCAATATGGTATTTTGGTCGAGTTTCTATAATTGGAAGGGCAGCTCTAACTCGATGCTTCTGCACTGCAAATTTTAAAGGATATTATCTACCCAACTGTACCCTCCTTTTCTGAAAGTGACAAAGGGCAATTTGAAGAAGGCAGAAGGGAGGGGGGAAATTTCCCCCTGCTCCCCCGGTTCTGAGGCCCTTGCTTGTGCACATATTTATTGGGTGTTATGATACTGCCTCATTTCCATGCTATAAATTTTACTTTGCAGATTTGATTGCATGTAAACGGTTAAGTCAATTGCAAATAATGTGACGAAAACACTAACTTCGGTAATTTAGAAGAAATCCTGGAT
Organism: Diplosoma virens; assembly: GCA_963680785.1. Taxonomy (NCBI): domain Eukaryota; kingdom Metazoa; phylum Chordata; class Ascidiacea; order Aplousobranchia; family Didemnidae; genus Diplosoma; species Diplosoma virens. Next base: position 6,659,235 of record OY796888.1, read on the forward strand.
GTTGAACGCTGTCATCAGTGATGAATTTGATAGTAGGATTGCCTCTTCCTTCTTTAGTAAATTCCTGGTTAGGATCTCTGGTATTAGGCAGGCCGCAGAATTTTTCCGGGCTTGATTCCGCCGGAAACTGAATGCTAGCAAAAAAATATTGTATAGTAATAAATTTGAGTTAAAAAACGATAAACAAAATTTAACTTTAAACAGATAAAAAATAATAAAAAATAAGCAAAAAAAAAGTTAAGCAAAACTTACAATTAGGATATATATTTTATTAAAGTTCTAATTTGGCTGTAAGTTGTTGCAACTTACTTAATCAATAAACTACTGCATCTAAGTTTTTTTCGGAGAACACAGCGTTAGCGTCAAGATTATTTAAAGTTTGTTTAGCCTAAAGCAGGGTTGGCCAAACTTTTTAGCTCGAGGGCCAGATCCAGGAGATATTTTCGATTTAAAGGCCGTACTAGTGTTTACTACGTGAATTCGTGCCTCAAACTTACTCGAAGACCAAAAAAACGTCTTCACTTTGATTTGTGACACCGTTTTTGAAGGTGAAGACCCCTTCCAAAAAAAGCCTTTATTTTGATTTGTTACATCGTTTACATTGAACGCTTCGCGGGCTGTAATTTGCCCACCGCTAGCCTAGAAGAAAGCTGGATGGCTAAAGTATCGAATTAGAAAACTTTAAAAACGTAGCCTGCCTCAAACAACTCTTTATACTGTTTTTTCCTCAATGTTCCTCAACACAAGCAGACTGTGTGGTTCTGATCTACATGACCAGAGAAATCATGCAAGCGCTAAACAATTCTCAGGTTTCCACATTTATAACACCAGCTTACGCTCTTGATACAAATGCTAAACAGTTATTTAATCAATAAAACATTGTGCGACATAATCATAAATAAAATGTAATAAAAAAGTAAAGAGACAATTATTAATATGTTTAACAATCTAGGGCCAAGGCAACATTTATTAAAAATTTCTATTGCTTGACTGTAAATAAAAACTTGCTTTCATCAACGAAGTAACTGATGCGCCCACAGTCGCACTTACCTGACGTAATCATAGGTGCATCCCCCTTGTCTGTCGGCTTCAATATTTAGAAGTTCAAACTTGAAAAAAACTTCGTCTTCATTCTTTGCCGTCAAAGTCCATTCGCAGTCGGCGTCGGCAGTGTAATCATCGGGATATTCCGGATGTGATACGGTCCCTTCGGAACCCTGTAGCTGCCTTCCGCATGATTGGGAAAAAGATATTGAAATCAAGGCTACAAACAAAAGCATATTCCTCACAAAATGCATGGAGCTCTTAATTAATCAAAAACATTCTTTTGTCCGGGCAGGTCAAACTCATAAGATTATGCGGGCCGCAATCCGGTCAGCAAACAAGGTGATGGCCTTTTTTTTATAATCACTTAGACAGTAAAATATTAATTTTTCTCAAGGGTTCTAGAATTTTTGCCTCAGGTTTTTTTAAATTTTACGTTAAAATTACGTCAATAAAAGATTTTTTGCTATAATTGGGTGCAGATCTCGGCTACACAAAGAATTTCGTGAAACTTTTTAAAAATTTTATGCTGAAATCAAAATAAAGACAAAAAAAAGGTCAGCATCCAATCAGTTCTTCCCAAAAAAGCCATGTCGCTTTCGTAAATGAAACCTTAGTTTTGAATTAAGTATTGTTTCAATTTCGTATTGAAATCTTATCGAAAAATTCTTCAAAGAACTTCGCGGCCGGCGACTCTGACATGCCTGCTTTTGGCAGTAAAAACCTTTTGTACGTACAGTGTACTTAAAGTAAGGATTACTAAAAACGATGTATTTGAAGTCAAATTACTGTGGTGTTGAGTCGAAAGTGGGTAAACCATCGTTTGCGAATCAGGTTCGACTCGTTTCACCAATAACTGGATCCGATAAATTATTTTTCAATTGTTAACGTCACGAAACCTACCAAACCACAATGTTTTTGTGGAGAACAATTTTGCAGGAATTTTATGCGACGATTGCTCGAATCATGATTTTGCACTTTTCCATTAAAAATCATAAATATAACAAACCTAGCATTACTAAACAGAGAACTTTTAGCTTTTTTGTGCCTGACAATCTTGCTGTTGCTCAAAAAATAAATTTACAAGCAAATTTTATGGTTTTAAATGATAATCACCTATTCGAAAAAAAAGCTATTTCATTCCTGAATCTGGTATAAAGTACATTTAAATAAATAGCTTCCACCTGCCAAGAAAAGATTTTACAGTTGCAGTTTATGCTTCAACAAACATAATCATAAATAATCAGTTTTTCTAAACTTAATCCACCAAAAACTAGCCGGTTTTTCAATCATTTTTAATGCTTGATATGAACTAATAATTGTGGTGAAGACGACAGCTTTATATTTTTTTTTTATAATGTTGTAATTGATCTATGGATTTTTCAGCTTTTTGCTTGCTGATTTCTTTGGATGAAAAACGTTGTTTTGTTTCTTCTACTCAATGACCTATATGCATAGGTGGGCACGTACTTTTACTCGGTACTTTTGAATAATCCAATTTAATAGTTATAACTATTAACTTCTCTGTCATACATTGAATTTCAATTGACATTCAAAAATAGTGTAATTCAAAAATAAAAATAAAAAATAAAAAAAAATAGTTTTTTTATTGCTATTAAATTGGATTATTCAAAAGTACCGAGTAAAAGTACCGCGTTACTGCGTTACTTTTACTCGGTACCTTTGAATAATCCAGTTTAATAGTTATAACTCTGTCATACATTGAAATTCAATTGACATTCAAAAATAGTGTAATTCAAAAATAAAAATAAAAAAAAAATTTCAAAAATAGTTTTTTTATTACTATTAAATTGGATAATTCAAAAGTACCGAGTAAAAGTACCGCGGTACTTTCATGCCCACCTATGCCTATATGAACTGGTGAATGGTGAATTCACTTTATTGGTTAAAGCAAAAACAAGCAATCGATTTTACAAGAACAAATAATTGTCACCAATCTTTGTAGAAAGTCATTCAAATTTTAGGACTTTAGAGTGAAGTAACGTAACAGTAAGAATTACGCAGAACCGTAGAGCAATATCTTTGACCCACCGGAACCAGGTGGAATTATCACTTGAGAGATGCTTTAAATTAAATATTTATGAACCGAAATTGATAATCTTAGTGAAAAAATAAGTTGAGGTTGTGGTTTCCAATCGGTGGGCCATGGCACTGTTTTCAGTGGGCCACAGAACATAAATCAGAATGAAAGCAATATGAGACTTATGTAATGATGTCATTATGATCGATAAATCGGAAACAAATTCCAAGTGAAAAACTTTTTTTCGCAGAGATCACCAGATTTTTGCAACAAATTCTATTGACCCAATTGGGTCATTAAGTTACCTTGGGTTGAAAAGTGGGCCACGGTATGAAAAAAGTTGGAAACCACTGAGTTGAGGTTTAAAAGCAAAGATCTTTTTTTTGGTTTTTACTTCTATTAACTTTCAACATCAAGAGAATTTTAAAGGGTTTTACCCAAACTTACATTTTTTAAAAAAATTTATAACTATCTCATGGCAAAATAACCTGTAGAGAAAATAGATTGTCTTTCACAAAATAAAAACCTGTGAACATTTGTGATTCACAGAGCGTATCAAGCATAAGTTATTTATAGTAGCCACTTTGAAAATGAACGGCTGCATGTATCGCATATGATTCACGGGACAGTCAACTAAAAACGAAAAACAAAAAATCTTCACTTAGCCGACGATTCTTCTAATCACTTTTTATTAAAAGGTGTTCAGTTGTTACATCATTTGGTAATTTATTTTCGTCACTTGAAAATATCTCGCGGTCAATTCAAAAATTTTTAATCGGGCCACTAGATGGACCCCCTGTTTTCATTTATAAATTTTGCAACAAATCTACAACATCAAAATTAAGGCTTTTTTATTTTTTATTTTTAGGTCTACATCATGACCACAGGCTGCCTAAGTTTTTCAATCTATTATGCGGTTGACAATTAATTATTTTTTTAAAATAGCCTGTTGAGATAAAGCAATTGAATTATACTAGCTTAGAAAAATGAAGTTTGTGTTTATTTAAGTTTGAATGACCATCTTAAAACATGTTTAAATTACCTCGTAAGCAAATATTCTTAAAACTATACTAAATACAGATTCTTTGTTATTTTCTTAAAAATACAGTATTAAAAGTATTGCTCAACTTAAAACAAAGTAAAAAAAGTACTTACCTGAACAAATGAATCCGACAAACCACAGCTCTTTAAACAATTGATAATTTCCGGGAAGCATATTGTTATAAACAAAAGAAAAAAATTTTGAAAAAAGCCAGTAACTCAAGAATAGTTTGCAATACATGCAATATCGCTTTTTTTAAAACTCATATAAATTTTATACGTACTGCAAATATAAAACAATAAATATGCATTAAAACAAAAAAGAAAAACTTTAATTCTACTTTCGACAAGTCGGCGATTGTGATCGACATGGTCTCGGTGTAAAACCTATTCGCGCCATTCTGATGTGCTCTTGGGAAAGATACTTTACATGACTTTTCCCTCTTGGTGGTCTTGACAAAAAATTCTACATTTTAGTCATATCTTCATAAAACTAAAACCCATAATTAAAATTTTTTTGACCGCACAGCAATATCTTGGCACCTCTGCGGTGGTGGATATTCAAATTCAGGGGCCCGAGGCAAGGATTTCCGAAAATTCATGTTCTCTAAACAAGAAAAAGAGCTTTGATCTTGTCTTTCACTTTTTTCTCCCAAAATCATGCTCATCTCTAAAAAAAAAAGAAGAAAAAAGGTCTTCACTTCGATTTCATCTCTGATTTTCGTATTTTGCTCCCAAAATCACGGTGATCTCTAAAGAAAAGTTCTTCGCGTCGAATCGATCTTGCATTTCCCACTTTTCGTCCCGACTTCATAATGATGTCTAAAAGAACATCTGCAACGAAATAAAACTATATGTGCTATTTTCGAGAGGGGCTTCTAAAATCGAGGGGGCACCAAAAAAAGGGGAGCGTGAGGCAACTGCCTCATTTGCCTCACCCAATACCCACCACTGCATCTCCGGAAGCAGGCAGGGTAATTGCTTGCTCTGTGTATAGTGTCTCCGTCGCTTTCCTGCGAGTCAGAAAGATAAACATAGAGATGAAATGAAACTAAAAATTCTATTTTTGTTCCATTTTTATCTTCATTGCTATTTATTCTCCTGACTCGCAGGAAAACGTCGGAGGCGCTATACTTCGGGCAGACATTAAGCGATTTTTTGGCAAGTTTTGGAAATTATTTAACAAATTATGGCCGTAGCTATAAACTACTGTGACGAACAGAGCGCTTGGTTCAGTGATATGCTTGAAATGCAACGAAAAAAGTTTTTGATAATAAATCAAAACTGTAGTCAATATGACACAACCTCTTGACTTGTAGCCTACTGCTAGTCACTATAAACTGGGCCGCGCTCAGTAATTACGGTAGACTAATAAATTATAGCATTTCAATAATATTTTATTACTTTTCTGAAAGCATATTTACTTTTCGGAATACGCTTTGAAATATTGAATGTTTTTAATTTTTACTTGACTTTCAAAAACAGAAAAATTATTTGAAGAATATTGCCTGGATGGTACAAACACCTGGTCGCAGCAGATGTGTGCAACCACATTATGCACAGGGAGTGATTCGACTTTGCTTTGTGGAATGCTTATCAACCTGGGGTCGCAACTTTGGCAGTTCGCAAAGTTCGTTTTGAGGGGTCTCAACGATATTTAACAAAATTTTTTTAGAATCTTTATCTACAGCAGGTCTATCCATTATTTTATACATTGTAGGCCATTTTTTCAGTTAGTTTATCTTGGGTCGCAGATGCACATGAAATTAAAGTGAAGATCAAAAAAAGAGTCTTTGTTAGTTGGCGAAGCACCGTCAAAGTATGAAGACCTTCTTTTAGCTCTTTACTTTAATTCTACGTTTTTTTAAAGAAAACGAAAGACCTCTATTGGGCGGCAATAAAGGTTTCCGAGTTTTGTGGTTCGCGGCATCAAGAAGGTTAAGCACTGGTCTCGAAGATCAAAGCAAATGACTCCTCCGGGAGACTATTTGCTTCCTTGAAAAGTTTATTTTCATGCAATATTACTTGTAAATGTTATCACAAGTTTAGTTTTTGGGTATCAAATATGTCGTGAAAGTTATTTAGGTGTTAGCCGTAATATTATATCAGATATTCCCAATAGGGCGTGAGGGCATCATAATATGTTTAACAAACACCTTTATCATAAAAGTCCGAACTACTTAATGGGAGGACTATATGGTGGAATGAAGACTTTTTTACAGCCATTCCCCGACAAATACTGGCGTTTACAAAAAAGATACCCCAAAATGGTATTTTTGACCTTTGATTTTAAATGATTGAATTTTGTTACTCTTTGTACCAATGCCAGTTACAAAATCCACCGGCAGTTATCAATACTCCTTATATTTCTTGTGGCCTCAGAGAGTACCATCAATCTTTAATAAACTTGAACGTGACTCTTAATTCATTGACTTAACTGCAGTGCAGTGTAGCGTAGCAAAATGGTCTATCGCAGTGATTCCCAAACTTTTTTAGTTGATGCATCTTTTTTGCTTTCTTAAAACAATGGCGAGCCCTTTTAATTAAAAAAAATCAAGAAGATGCAAAGCAAAACTTGAACCAAAACGACAAACCTTCGATAAAAATTGCGATTATGCTGATAAACTGTAATATCTTGCGCATTTTTAACATTATAAGTCGATAAATTCCCAACGAAAAAAACAAATAAAAATATCATTATAAAACTCAGGATTTTTCGCGGACTCTTTAAAACAGGAGCGTCCAGCTTTTTTGAGAAAAAGTATCATTTTGGCTTATCAAAAATATTTGCAGGTCAAGTAAATAACATATTAAGGTCAAATTTTACAACTAAAAATCTTTTATTTTTTTACTTTAACTTTGCATAAAAAAAGTTTTTAAAGTTTCGAATTTTGGTGATTTTTTTTTTTTGTTTGGTCTTCACTTTGCACTAAACAATTTTTTTGAAAATGCAATTACCCTATTTCGTTTACGTCACTTCGAAAAATACCGCGCGAGCCGCCCAAAACTTTTACGTGGGCTACAGGTTGGACATCTCTGCTTTAAAAGTAGCTCAACGATCCAAGTGCTGAAGTCACTACTAGTCCATCGGGTTTTTTTCAAAAAGATGTTTTTGAGACAAAAAAAATTCAGAACTGCTGCTTTAGACCAAAGCGTAATTTGCCAACAGCAACGAGATAAAATTAGAAAGAATAGTTTTTATTAAGAAATTAAAAAAATAAGTTAGGTTAACTTTAGCCAGCTCAGTTGCTGAAGAATTGCGGCACAAAACGCAAATTCTTATTTTATTTCAATTTAGCAACCAAACCTTTAAAAAATTTGAAGAAAGTTGGAATAAGCATTTGATGATTGCCCTTAGTATAACGCGTCCTACTATAAGTATGAAAATGAATAAAAAAATTTAACTGGGTTCAATTGAGCTTTAAAGGTTTAACAAAGCTGTTGAAGGATTAGACTAAAGTCCTCAAAATTTTCCCAGAAAGTTTATGAAAGTTTGTGAGGCTTTCCCCTTTGGACCTGCGCAATGGTCCCAAAGAAAAATTTTGGTTTGTTTGTTTCCTAACTACGCTACGGATTCGCGACATTATTGACAAAAACAGTTGCAATCTTTTAAATTTGATAAACGACTAAATGTCTATTTTTTTATTTGGCGGATAACTAACATAAATTGAAAAAAAAGTTTGCGTAAATATATTTTTTCAATAATTAAAGCTTCAAAATTGACGTTGGGGAGTAAAAAAGATTTCACTTTTAAAATGACTGGAAATATAACATTCCATACCTATTTTTTTACGTTCGAAGTAGCCTATAAAGATTATTCAAAATCAAATAAAGGCATCCTCACTTTTGAAACGAATTGGACAAAACTCGAAGGATTCAGTAGAGTCCTTCAAATGGTGGACTCCTAACAACTTTAATTTTTCTGTTGACCATCAAAAAGCACGTAAACCATTAATTGGCGATCGATATATAGGACAACTACTATAGGATTTTTTATAACAAAAACAAAACTTATTATACTTTTATTTAAAAAAGTTTTTTGGTTTCGCTACAAAAGCCATTAACAAATAGTAACTATCTACGTAGTAACAAACTAATTTTTGATAAATTATTTTAATGAATAATAATTTTCTGTGGAACAAAAATGACTTTTATATTAAGTTTAGGAAGCTGAAAAAGTAGTCTATAAAAAACTTTTCGTCTTCAAAAACGGGCAGTCCATTTTTAATTCATTTTTAAAAGCTTTAATTTCTGCTCTACAATTTTGCACCTTAAAAGATATTAACTGTCGTTCATCTCAATCAGTTTAAAAACTTATTCTTGATAAATTAGAATCACCGATTAAACTACATGACTATTTAGCATTGTCCTTATTGATTTTTAGAATTTCATTGTTATTCTCTTGTAAAATTTCAAGTACCCTTCAGAATTTATTACGATTATCAGCACAAAATCAAATTATGATCGCTACTTCTTTAATTCATATCGGAACATCCGGGTTACAAAGTCAAAGTCATTTTATTGTCTCAACGTCAACAACAATAACATCAGGATTTTATTTAAAAAAATTAGGCAAAACTTAGAAAGTGTAAAGCACAAAAAAGACCACACAGATTACTTTTAAAACACCAACATATTTCAGCATTGCATGGCGCTGCCAGTATGTAAAATGTAAGCAAAAATAACGTCGTAAATAAAATGAAATCATGATTGAATTGCGTTATAGTATTTTTGTAAAGAAGAGTTATAGAAAATTTAATGCAGAGTTAAAGTGGGATTCTTGAATAGCAATCTCCTTTTTTAGCAGTGCCACCGGAAAAGCGAATAAAAAACAACTTGTTGGGTCAAGTCGCACTAGAATGAAAGCGGTACTTTGATTTAATAACCAACATATAACCAACACATAAATGCATAATAAAAGTATTCGAGAGTCAAGAAAAGGAAGACGCAGGAAAACGAAACACGTTAAAGCATGCCAGAAGAAGACACGGAAGAAGTAAAAACATTGATTTTGAACGCTTTTAACAAGCGTCCTAATTCTCTATCTTAAAATTTGGTAACCCTAAATTTAACGCTTTTACGAGCAGCATCAAAAGAATTTCAGATACCGAAAACAACTCTTCGAAGAAGATTTAAAGACCAAAACAAACATGCCGAAAACCATACAAAAATCCTTGGTAACTACAAGGTAAACTTGGTTTAAAATTTTTAATAAACCTTTTAACCTTTTAAGAAAAATCATAATTTGGTTTGTAAATACAGCCTATTAAATAACATTAAAAAGGTAAGGCAAAGTGGGGCGTGTTGTCACAATTTTAGGATTTTTAACATTGTGCTTTTACTGGTTGATATAGCAATGATTTTGCCATAGCGTTTTATTCTTGCCTATATACTCTCTGTAACGGCGGCAAAATAATTTCTCAATTCCAAACACCTTTTCACAAAAACAAAGTTAAAAAAAATATTTTTTTGTGACAACTCGCCCCATGCCGGGGCGAGTTGTCACAGAGCAAGGGGCGTGTTATCACATAATATTTCCTGCTCTTTAAGAGACTTAATAAAAGAAAACTGCAATGTTTTAAACAAAATATTATTGAAAGCATTAAATGAACCAATCAAAAACAAGCCATAAATTAAATATTGTCCCTGTGAAACAAATTATGTGTATAACAAGCGTTTTTGCAAAAATGTTAACCTTTATTCAACGTTATAATGTTGAAGACGTTCGCAATCGAATTTAAACTGTTCAGCACTTCTCAAAGTAGTGCCACATTTCGGTTGGGGTAGAAGAAAAACCACATCTTCTATTCTATGTGTACCAGTGTCTTCAACATCAGGAAAACGAAACGTGTTTCCTTTTTTGTGAAATTTTATACGAGTCATAATTGTTGTATGAATTTCTTTTTCTTTTTTTATCCATCTCCATCATTTGCCAATATAAAATTTTTCTGTCAATTTGGTAGTAAATCGGACCAGGATATAATCATCTACCTTTACACCACTTATTTGCAATTGTTCGGAAAATGAAGACACCTCGGAGTTGTAAGATTGCTCGGCACTGACACCTGTGACAACTCGCCCCAACCCATCCATCTTGATAAAATTGCAAATGGCAACTGGTAGAAGCATGCTATTAATGCCTAGACTTTCAGCTAAACTCTTAATATACTAAGCTATAAAACTGACATTATACTTCTGTCCAGTTGCTTTTATCTAGACAAAACTCAATTTCCAAACGTTAGCAAAATATACATCACGTGCAAATTTTAGGATGATTTTTCAGTTTAGCATTGAAGCTGCGTGATTTTTTTTGCAAACAGAAACTTAAAATGAAGATGGCGGGAAAAGATGTTACTACAACAAAAATAGTCTCCAAACAGTTAGTTAAAGTAAAAGAAAACTTGCTGTGAAAACACGCCCCATGTGACAACTCGCCCCACTTTGCCTTATAAAAGATTAGTTAGGCTTAAGCATTTTTAACCAGTAGAAACCTGTAAAATGCCCTCATTTATATGCAATTGTTTATATTTTAGACCATATTTTTACCAACAATGGAAAAAGAGTTGGTAGAATATTTGTTGTCTTTGGAGAGCATGATGTTTGGTTTGACAACTAATGATGTCAGAAATCTTGCGTTTCAGCTAGCAGAAAAAAATAATTTACCAAATTCTTTCAATAAAGCTAAAAGAAAAGCAGGTAAAAATTGGCTGCAAGGGTTTATGCACCGGCACAAAGAACTATCTTTAAGACAACCAGAAGCTACTTCCGCCGCTAGAGCTAAGTCTTTCAATCTCCAAACTGTCAATAAATTTTTGACCTATTTGAAGCAGTAATGGATAAATATAAGTTTCCTCCACAGCGAAAACTGGAAGGCGACAAATTGGGGGGTTAGATTCAGCAGAACGTGGGTAACTGGTTTCGGTTGAAATATGTATGAACATAACAGGGACATTTATTCCACCCTTTTTTGTTTTTCCTAGAGTTAGGATGAAGGCGGAGCTCATGAATAGAGCTCCTCCAGGTTCCATTTATGCATGCCATAAAAGTGGTTGGATGCAACGTGAAATGTTTGTAAAATGGTTTAAGCGTTTTTTAAAATCAACATGAGCAACTTAAGAAAATCCTGTTCTTCTAATTTTGGATGGTCATTCAACTCATACAATGAACATGGAAGTGATTAATTTTGCAAGAGCTAATGGGGTAGTTTTGCTTTGTCTACCACCTCATTGCTCTCATAAGATGCAGCCGCTGGATGTGAATTTCATGAAGCCATTGTCAATTTACTATGAACAGGAGCTTCAAAAATGGCTTTGTAATCATCCTGGTCGGGTGGTAACTACTTTTCAAGCCGCCGAATTATTTGGAATAGCTTACACTAAAGCAACCACAGCACAAACAGCCATAAACGGATTTAAGAAAACTGGATTGTTTCCAATAAATAGAGACATATTTGAGCCACACCATATCGATTATGGAAAGAATGACCAGCTAAATGAATCAGCTTCTGTAACTGAAATTTTGACTGACTTACAATCAAACAAGTTTGCAGATAAATCTGATTCTCAATTACTCACATTAATGCAAACGCCACAAAGCCAACCAATTTCCACACAAAAAAGCAATTGGTCGTGAAAACGAAACAATGAAATGTAATCCAAATACTAGCCATAGCCACTCTCCCGTTGCATCGACGTACACATCACCATATGCAATTGCACCTCCTCCAAAAGCATCTTATACAAGACCTTGTAGAAAGCCAAAAACACGACGTGGATTTGCTGCTGTTTTAACAATAGTTCTTATAAAGCTCACCTACATAACATTAAAAAGGCAAAAGCAAAGGACATAGATGTAAAGTGTAAAAAACTAACGACATTAAAAAAAAGCAAAGTTACAGAGCAAGCTTAAAGGTCCACAAACAATAACTTTTAAGAAAGGTTTGACTACAACATATTCGAAGCAACAAAAGGATGCCCAATGTATCTATTGCTGGGAAAAGTGGAGTGAGACCAGTCATGACGGTATGATACAATGTACTATATGCTTGAACTGGGCTCACTTTAAGTGCGCTGGTATAGAAAAAGATGACCTTGAATTTGTTTGTGATCTATGTTAAATGACCAACGAACTTTTTATAAGCCTGCTTGTAAACTAAATTTTTACTACTGCCTTGTACGCAACTGTAGTATTAAAGTAGGCCTAAAGTGTTTGGAAATTATGTTTTTTTATTGTTTTGTTGGGATTTATTGTACATTAAATATTCAAAACACATCACGTGTCTTTTATCTTGTCTAACTATGTATCCACCTCACAATATTTCTCTAAAAAATACATTGGGACAAGATGGGCAATCCGGTTCATATTGCCCCTATAGGGTATTCTATATTGTCCCATATGCGGGGCAAAACGGTTTTTTAAGAAAAAAAAAGAATCAATTTTTTCACAAAATCTCCAATTGCAATTATATCAGTTTTTGGTTTGTTTGATTCATGTCTACAACCTTGATCTAAACTCGGGGTATGGTTTCTCTGCAAGCTTTAACGTAGGAGGTAGAAGCGTTTAAAGTTAAAGGGTCCGTTATTCCCCACCTTTTCCTACCGATACAAATCTTTTTGATGTAAAACCAATGCAGTAAAAAACAAATTATTGAAAAATAACGAGAAAGAAAAAGAACAACTCAGAAAAAGGCGACAATGAAGCTGTTTATACGTTTTTTTTAAAGAAATCCAATGCCTGTCTTTTATTGTGTCGTCAATCGAATACCAAAGTTTGACTCCACGGAACGTAAGGAGCTGCTGTCCAATTGTTTTAGATACGCGTGGAAGAAAATAAGTTGAATTTTCAGTTTGTCTAGTGTTGTGAGAGTATGTTTCTTTTATTTTTTGAATAGCTGAGTGTGCCCTATACATCGGGCACCACATGGAGCACGAGGTCTGACGGTTTTGGATGACGAAACTCGATGCTGGCTTAATGACATCACTGCCAGCATCTGATTCAGGCAGTGCAGCAGTCTGGGGTAGTAAAAGGATAAACCCTCGGCCCCAGTCCTGTTTGTGTCTGACCTGGAGTGGATACCCTTCAAACGACGACGATGACGACGAATAGCTGAGCAAAAACAGCAGGTAATCTGTCAGAATATAGCTGATACATTAATTTTCCTAATTCAAGATGATATATATCTGAGATTTTCAAAATGTTTAGTTGCTTGTACATCTTGTTGATTGGTGTGTAGATAGAGCTGAAAGTTTTAATTCTAACAATGCGATTTAGACAAACTTCTATTTTCTTTTGTTAACAGTTTTGTAGCAGTACTCCAAGTTAATATGCCTTATTGAATTCGTGAATAAACTAAGTTATAATAGAGCAGGCAAAGAGTTTTTCTCGGAACATAATTGCCCAATTTGTAGAACAGATCAGAGCATCTGGCAAGTTGACTAAATAAATTGTCAGTGTGGTTTACCCAACACAACTTGTCATCAAAAATTACATCTAAATACTTAACGGAATTTTCTCTTTGCAAGCGGGTTTTGTTCATAACTATAGTAAACTCATCTTTAGAGGTTTTGTGTGGTTGGTTATTGTAGATGATGTAGTTAGTTTTAGAATAATTTAGAGACAATTTATTCATTCGAAGCCAAAAATCAACTTTTTTTAAATTCATTATTAGCTTTATATTTTAACAAATTGAAGTCCCTAACTGATAGCATTAGAGCAGTATCATCTGCATAAAGTGTGGTATCAAATTCGGAGGCGAGAGGTAAGTCATTGATATAAAGCAAAAGCAATAGAGATCCAATACAAGATCCTTGAGAAACCCCCGTTGTTGTTTTTAATTTATTCAAGTAATGACCTTGGACGTTTGTGTATTGATAACGATTGCTCAGATAACTTTCCATAAGATGAAGAGCTGTGTCTCTAATACCAAAATAGTGATGCAATTTCCATAACAGATCTAAATGATTAACCGTATCAAACGTTTTTGATAGGTCTAAAAATATGCAGCAAGTATATACACCATTATTAATGTTTTTGATTAGTTTATCATGTATTGTGCTTATAGCAAAGGTTTAGTCCTGTGCTGAGTGCTGATCAAGAAAATGAATTTGTGCAATATATTCACCAAAAGGAAATCCCCTGTTATGGCCTAACAATTGCAGACTTACGTAGACTAGTGTATAAATTTTGTGAGAAAAACAAAATTATTCATCCTTTTAACAAAGACAATAAGATGGCTCGTGGATACTTTGTTGCTAGATTCTTAACAAAATATTTTGATGTTTTACTAAGGAAGCCAGAACCAATTTCTCTCAACAGAGAGTATGGATTAAACAAAGTTTTAGTAAACAAATATTTTGAAAACTTTGAAAAAGACACTTATAATTTGCAACCACAACAAATCTTTAATTCAGATGAACCAGGATTGTCATGTGTGCACAAGCCAAGTAAAGTTATAGCACAGAAAGGAAAACGAGTTGTGTCTTCTATCACCAATTGAAAGAGGTGTGACAACTAAAATAGTGGCCTGCTGTAATGCAGTTGGAAATTATACGTCCCACCCATGATGATATTTAAGAAAAAAAACAAAAAGCTTTCATTGACAGATTATGCACCACCTAGATCTTTAAATGAAATCACTGAAATGTTTGGAGTGATGCAACAAGCTTTATGGCTTATCTACATTTTCTGAAGTTTATACAGCCAAGCTAATCTTACCTAGTTTTAATTATAATGGATGGCCACAAAACCCATACCAAAAACTTGGATTTCATCAATTTCGCTAGAGATAGTGGGCTTATTTTGTTCTCTCTACCTCCACACACCAGTCACAAATTACAGCCTCTTGACCGAACCTTTTCTAAACGCTTAAAATCAGCTTTTAATGCTGCTTGCCAATCATGGATGCGATCTCATCGTGGTCGACGCATAACTATGGAAAATCTTGGTAAACTTTTTAAGATAGTTTACTTAAAATCAGCTACGCTCGAGAATGCAATAAATGGCTTTAAATGCACTGGAATACGTACATCCTTACAATAGGAAAAATTTGCCTTCAAGTGATTTTGTAAATGATCCAAGATGTAAAGATAACACATCATCTCAACAACTGCTTTCTGAGGCTGCAACATCAGCAAATTTACCCACTGTAAATGAGAAAACCACCTGCTCTTCATGGCAACTAAATCTTGAAGTACCATGCACCCCTCAAACTAACGAAGAAGAACCGTGCTTAACTTCTCAAACTAAGCAGGAAAGCTATGCTCATCGACCTGCATCAAGCACCATCTCCTCCATCAGCTTTTGTGACGTCATGTCAATGCCAGTTTTACAGTCAAAAAGAAAATCTAGAAAAAAAAAATCGGAAATTTTAACTGCCACTCCATAGGCTACAAGAAAAAACTCGCAAATAAAAAAATTTCCAAACAAACAAAATCTAAAAGAAACTGAATTACCAAAAAAAAAACGACTTAATCTTATAATGAAAAAAGAGCAACCAATGCCACCCAAACCTAGAAAATACAGAAAAAATTGGCTACTCTAGACAGTCAATGTATTGTGTGCAATGAATGGTGGCACGGTTCTAGATCTGGCGAGATTTGGATACAATGTAGCAGTGCAGAGGGTGGCTACACAAACTTTGTAGTGGACAAGCTGGTGCCCAAACAGTGGTCTGTAATTAGTGTTTTCAGTGACTTCTATCTTGATTGATTGTTTATGTATTTAATGGTTCTTTTCTTTTAGTATGCTAATGTTTTGGACTTTTGTTAATTACAAATTTGGTTCTTGGCTCCTTTTTGTTGTCTAATGATTTTGTCTACATTCAATTATGAACTTTATTAGAGCTGTATCGGACTGACCCATTTTACCCTTAATCTGGGGTATAACAAGTCATTGTACTTATTCTTAAAAATGCATTAGTATGAGCAATAGCGAAAATTAATTTCAATTTTTTTGCTGTGAGCTTAGTCAGGGGTACTTAAACATTATTAGTCAACGCCAAAAGTTTGTCGTTTTATTATATTCTAAAAGATATTTACAATAATTTCAAAATGTGACGCGTTTTGCCTCGAATTACCCTAAGTTCTGGAAAATTGTTTAAAAAAAATAAGCTTAGGCCTACGCTCGAAAAATTTACTATTATTAAAGTATAAATTTGAGATTTAGCCGACCAATTTTTTGTTTAATGTTTGGTCTCATATTCAAACAAAACACAATGATAATTAATATTTTTTCTTTTAAGAATAAACTTGGATAAAAAACATAGTTTAAACGTACAACAGAATTTACTTTAATAAGAAAGTCAATCTAAAACATTTTCCATATCCCAATGCTCCGTAACAATTAGTGTGCCGCGGAATAATGGTAGGCCTAATATAAACATAGCCTACTTTTTAAATTAAAAAAAACTGTTTTTGGAAATTTGAGTAATAGCTTACCTTAAACCAGAGCTGACAAACATTTTTGGCTAAGAAGCGAAGATTTTTTATCTAAGATTTGAAGAAGCGACCAAAAAAGCCTGAAAATTTTGATTTTTATGTCTATTTGTGTAAGGAAGACTTATTTTCTATTTATTATTATATTTTTTTGGTCTTCGCTTGATTTCAAACTTTGTTTTGTACTTACGCCCTTTAAGCGCTTTTTGCCATTTTAGATATAGAAAGTGTCTTCTTCTCCTTCTCCTTTCGGCCTTTCCCTTTAGTCAGGGGTGGCCACAGCGTATCATCATTCTCCACATCTTTCTGTTTTCAACATCCGTCTCCTTCGCACCAACTTCCACCATATCTTCTTTCACTACATCTAAAAATCTTCTCTTTGGTCTCCCTCTTCTCCTCTTTCCCGGTAACTCCATTTCCATCATCTTTCTTCCTACATACTCTTGGTCTCTCCTCATGACATGTCCATACCACCTCAGCCTGCCCTCCCTCATCTTCATTCCTAACCGTTCTACCTTAATGGTACTCCTGATGTGCTCGTTTCTAATCTTGTCTTTTCTCGTCACTCCCATAGCAAACCTCAACATTTTCATCTCTGCGACTTCCATCTCTTCTACTTGTTTCTTTGTGACTGCCATTGTCTCAAGTCCATACACCATTGCTGGTCTTACCACTGAACTGTAAACTTTTCCTTTTACTCTAGCTGGTAACCTCCTGTCGCAGATTACTCCCGATACTCTTCTACATCCATTCCATCCTGCCTCTACTCTCTTCTTTACTTCCCTCTCACAACCACCACTTTCTTGCACCGTTGATCCCAAATACTTAAATTCCTTTACTCTTGGCACTTTTGCATCCTCCATCTTTACTATTTCGTCTTCATTTCTTCCATTTATGCAAAGATATTCGGTCTTTGACCTACTTACTTTCATCCCTCTTCTTTTCAATGCATACTTCCAGGATTCTAGTCTCTGCTCCACTTCTTCCCTGATCTCTTCACAAATCACAATATCATCAGCAAACAGCATCGTTCATGGTGGTTCTCTCCTTACTTCATCCGTTAGCCTGTCCATTATCACTGCAAACAGGAATGGACTTAATGCTGATCCCTGGTGCAGTCCAACCTTAACCTTGAAACTTTCTGTAGTTCCTACTGCACACATCACCACTGTCCTGTACTAGTTGCACATACTTTTCCACTATTCCGGATTTTCTCATGCAGTACCACAGCTCTTCTCGTGGAACCATGTCGTAAGCTTTCTCTAGGTCCACGAATACACAATGTAGCTCTCTTTGACCTTCCCTGTACTTTTCCATCAACATTCTTAAAGCAAACATGGCATCGGTGGTTCCCTTTCCTGGCATAAATCCATATTGCTGTTTGCTGATCTCCACTCTACCTCTTAGCCTGGCTTATAATTCTTTCCCATACTTTCATTGTGTGGCTCATTAGCTTTATTCCTCTGTAGTTTCCACAGCACTGTGCGTCCCCTTTGTTTTTATAGATTGGGATAAGCACACTCCTTCTCCATTCTTCTGGCATCCGTTCACCCATTAATAGTCTGTTGAACAGTCTGGTCAAATACTTTATCCCCATCTTTCCCATGCACTTCCAAACTTCTACTGGCAACTCATCTGGCCCAGCTGCTTTACCTTTTTTCATCCTTCGTAGTGCGTTCTTTACTTCTTCTCTACTGACACAATTTACCTCTTCATTAACCACTTCTGCTTCCTCTGTCCTAGGTTCTCTGTTATTTTCCTCGTTCATCAGTTTCCATCTCTTTAACACTGCTTCTGAATTTACCATCATATTACCATTTTCATCCTTTATAACCCTCACGTGCTGTACATCTTTCCCTGCTCTGTCTCTCTGCCTAGCCAATCTGCCTTTTCACCTTCTTTTGTTTCCAATCTAGCATACAAATTGTCATAGGCACGTCCCTTTGCCATCACAACTGCCTTCTTGGCCTTACTCTTCTTTTCTTTGTATATCTTTTTAGTATTTTCATTTCTTATTTTGTCCCATGCTTTCTTTGCCTCTTTCTTTTCTTTTATGCTCTCCTGAACTTTCTCATTCCACCACCATGTCTCCCTGTCTCCTTTTCGTTTCCCAAATGTCACTCCCAGTACAGTTTCAGCTGTTTTTCTTAGCATTTCTGCTGTTTTGTCCCACTCATCAGGTAACCCGTCCTTGCCTCCCAGAATCCTGGTCACCTCTTGTCTATACGCTTCTTGATAGCTTGTCTCCTTCAGTTTCCACCATCGTATCTTTGGCTTTACTTTCTCTGGTTTTTTTTCACCATAAAAACCATTTTGCATACCACCATACGGTGCTGCTTTGCAACACACTCATTCAATATTACCTTACAATTACACATTTTCTTCAAGTTTCTCCTTCTGCGCATCACATAATCTACTTGGGTACTTTTTCCTCCACTCTTATACGTCACCCTGTGTTCATCTTTCTTCTTGAAATAAGTATTGACAATCGCCAAATCCATCCTTTTCCCAAAATCCACAACCATTGATCCTTCCTTATTTCTTGTTCCAGCACCGTACCTCCCCATTATTTTCTCATCCCCTATGTTTTCTTCGCCCACATGTTCATTAAGATCTGCACCAAGAACTATCCTCTCTTCTTTTGATATACTTTCTATCAACCCATCCAGGTCTTCCCAAAAATCATTTTTCTCTTCCATGCTGTTGTTAACCTGTGGAGCATATGCGCTTACTATATTTAGGATGGACCCTTTTACCTCCAGCTTCATGGCCATTAGTCTTCTGACACCCTCTTCACCTCCAGGACACTTTCAGCCAGCTCCTCCCTCACCACTATCCCTATCCCATTTTTTCTTCCATCAGCTCCGTTGTAGAATATTTTGCATCCCCCGCCAATGTTCCTTGCTTAACTACCTTTCCACTTTGTTTCTTGTAGACACAATATGTTTACATTTCTTCGCTCCATCATATCTGCCAGCTCTCTTCCCCTTCCAGTCATCGTTCCAATATTTAAAGTACCCACCCTTATGAGTGAGCGTCTTCCTTTCCACGCTTCTCGCTGCTTCTTCACTCGCTTTCTTCCTCTTTTTCTGATCTTGTTTTCACTATGCTTAGCAGTAGCATAATTTCCACAGGTGCCCTGCTGTGTGACACCTGAGGCGGTCGTTGGTAACCCGGGCCTCGACCGATCCAGTATGGATTGATAATGATTACGCATTTGTCTGTTTTGGCAAAAAAGTTTTACGCCGGATGCTCTTTCTGCCGCAACCCTCCCCATTTATCCGGGCTTGGGACCGGCATCAAGAGACACAGAAATGTGCCTCTGATGGCTGGGTTAGATATAAAAAGTGTGAAAACCAAAAGTAATAAAAATAATAAACAAGTCTTCACTTTGGTAGTAGGTATGTGCCGCAAAATTTTGGAAGGTTCTCAAGTGTGTCGTGAGCGCAAAGAAAAAGTGGAGCACTGTCGCTGCCAACGATTTTTTTATTTCTGAAAAATTATTTTGATTAAAATCCTATGCTGCGCTTCCGTCAGGTGGTGGTAAAGTTCACACAATAAATCTCCCGGTTTGAAAGATTTTTAGTTTATGCTCTGCTAAAAGAATTTTTAGATACTTATCCAACTTAAATTTGATTTTATGAAATACAGTGTTATAGGTCTTTAATGGAAGTATATTTTTATCCACTATTGTTTGAAGATAAAAAGCTCGAACTTTACAACCACATTTGAACGATTTAAAATATGCGGATCTCTTAAAAAAAAAAAGTAACTAGGGAGATTCTTCGTTTAGCTTTATTAACACCAAAGGCATACGGTCGCTTTTGGAGAGACCATTTATATGTTTTAAATTTTGTAAGCAAGCAGACATTCTTGGGATGTAGACTACTTTTTATGTGGCTATTTAGGTCTTTTGTTGAAGTTGGTGAACTTAAAACCATCAAAAACACTAAAAAGTTCTTTGATTACATTTCAAGTTTAGAATTTACTTTGCTACTTTTAAAATTGTGATAAAATGATATTAGTTTTACTATGGACCTACCTAATTTTTTTTTCATTTTATTAATTAGAGAATAATTATGCCTTCATATACATAATATATTTTTTTAATACAAGACTATTGGTTATAAGTAATGGCAGCTGCTACACGTGGATTAGCAAATCTCTTTGAATTACATGATGAAGGTCACGTTGGTTATCTTACAGCTGATCAACTGTGTAAAATGTATGGTGGCATAAGAGTTGGTGGAATCAGTTTAGCACAGGTAAAAGTCAATTTATGTTATAATTAGTGATATTAATTGTAGTAAAACAAGTCTATGATGCATTTATAAACTAAAAATGTTTTCTTATTTTTTTAACTGTAATTTTGGCTGTCAGGCTGTCTTAATTTTCAACTGGAAATTTATATTTGAAGAATGCAATATTATAAAATAGTCATTCACCAGTTTGTAATGTTTTGTTTGAATGTTAAAAATACTTGCAACTACTGTAGTATCTAGGCTAAGACATCAAGCAATTTTTTGTCATATTATGATATATACAGGGAGTCCTCGGGTTGCGACGGTCCCGACTTACGCTGTTTCGAGGTTACAAACACGCCCCATAAAAATATAAAAAATAGTATTAAGCGTCGTAAGCGATGTAAACAATTGCGAATTAGTTTCTAGTGTACAGCAAATGAATATGCTTTGTGTTTGTGTCATGGTTGTGTCACTAAGTTTCAGTTGCATCACTCAGTTTCAGTAATATGCCATTTTGGTTGTGTACGCCGGTTCTTTCTACTATAGTATTTATACTATAGTACACTACAGTATAATATCTATAGTATATCATAGTACTATAGCTGGCTATAGTACAATACTTTACAGTACAGTACAGTACAGTACAATACAGTACGTATAGAGTAATTTATTTATGATGTTCTGACTTACACTGAAATTCGGGTTACACCACATCTTAAGAACGGATCAACGTCGTAAGTCGAGGACCCCCTGTATATAATTAAAAACTAACTAAAAAATTTCAGCATTATATAACCTTCTTACTACCTTATTTTTTCCACAACTCTCATGAATTACTTCTAAAAATGTGAACAAGTTCCTTATTTTAACCAGACAGCATGATCTTGGTATCTCCCAATTGGATTAGGGTAATTATTTAATGTTTTTTTATTAAGCTTAATGACTTCATTTCATGGCAGGAAGATATTAAAAGGTTTTCAAACAAAATCTATTACCTTTTTCAGCAAAGTCAAATTAAATTGCTATAAATTGCATTGTATTAGTCATATTGCAATAAATTAATTAATGAAATCTATCAAAAGTTCAATAAGCCAAATATTTTATGAAGAAATTAAAAACTAAAACCAACTAAATTATAATAAAAATTAATTTCAACTTATAAAGGTTGATTTTAGTTTCTAATTTCTTCAATAAATACTTGGCTCATTTAGCTATAGTGAAAAGACAAATAGTTAATGTAATGATGTAATAAATGACATTTATGGTGCAGCTTGAGCAATTAAAAAATATTATAAAGTTATTGAAAATAACAAAAATTTTATAAGTTGTGGTCATGTCATTTGATGAGATAAAAAAATTTAATTTGTGTCACATTAACATGTTGTTTAAAAGGTTTTTAGTGCTTTTAGCAGTTGTGCAATATACTGTATATATCCATTTTTTTATATTTGCATTTGTAGGTTTTAGCTTCAATGGATAGTGTGAATGGGAACTCAGATTATGTCACTTGCAATCAATTAAAAAGTGTTTTAGATGTAAGCTTGGTAATATTTGGATATAGTATGTATTGGAGTTTACTTTTGTTTTGCTTTAGTTGTTTGTGTAAAGGTATTTTAAGCTGGAAAATACTATTTACTAATTTAAAACTATTTTAATAAGATTTCATTATTTCTGTTTCTTTTATTCCACTTTTTAAATAAGTATAGTTAATGCTCTTTTAGGAATTGGATAGACGATATTTCTTAGTTCAAGATTTGCAATGGGAGTTTGCTTTGTTGGACAATCAGCATCATGGAGCAATATCAACTAACAAAGCAAAGTACAATATTGATTTTATCATTTAATTGTAAAATGATACCATTCATATATTTTTAACTAAATCTAAAATCATAAGAAGTTTATCAACATTAGTATTTGTGCTTCTATCTTAAATCATATATTTGTTTTTTTCTTATTAAGAAAAGTAATATAAAGGAGGAAGTATTCTCTAATGAACATCACCTTCTTTGGAATGTTGTCACTGTTCTGTTGATATGTTTTAAAAACAGATAAAATACAGTCTGTATTGACACCACTACATAACTAGGATTTGAATCAGATGTACATGTATATCAGTCGAGATCACCATTATAGTAATACTTTCAAATACTTTTAATTTAAATTCTTTCTAATATCACAACCATCTCCATTTTGTCAAGCTATGTTTAATTCAACTAGTGTGATCAAGGACCACACTGGCACATTTAAATTAAGTATACCATCAAAGTTTTTCATTAATACAAGTTCACAAAAAATAATGTTTAAGTGACATTCAGTCATCTTAAAAATAGGTGATAGAAATAACAAACTGGTAAAAGCTAAAGATAAGGCCAGTAAAGGATTTCTTTATGCACTTGCAAAAAGTTTAGCTAAAAAGCTTATCCAATTAGTACATATTAGTATAGCCAGTTAACTATTTTTCGACCCACGTTTAATTTTAAATCTTTTAGATATCTGTCATAATAAAAGACTACAGATTGAAATTTTTAAAAAATGATGGAATGGCACTTTGGGTTTGTTTTTAAAGTGAATTTCTACTTTTGGTGAACGTAAATTTTAAATCTTTTCACCATGTGATTCAACTTTTCACCCTTGTACATATACATTATTTCAAGATTTAATAAATGCTAGATTACGTATGCAATTGACTGTGAAAGTAAATAAATAACATGTTTACTTGTAACCAAGTTAAAATTACAATAACTTCTATCATTTAAGTTCAAGAGAACATTTAAAGATTCTTGTCGGCAGCGTGGTCGAGTGGTTAAAGCACCGGACTGATGATCAACATGGTCTCGGTTGAAAACCCACTCGTGCCATTCTGTTGTGTCCTTGGGAAAGACACTTTACAGCACTTTCCCCTGCTTGATGCTCTTGACAAACAGTTCTAAAATTTTAGTCATATCTGTACTAAATTACAAGCAAACAGCAATATCTTGGCATCTCCAAAAGCAGGTCGGGGTAATTGCTTACCCTATGTATAGCGCCTCCGTCGCTTTCCTGCGAGTCAGGAGGATAAATATAGAGATAAAAATAAAAAAAATATAAAAACGAAACCAGGGCGATCTGGTTGATTTAAGTTCAATTCTAATATCCTCAGTCGCATCCCTTATATCAGTGACTGCCAGCCGGTGGTCTGTGCAAAAATTTTAGTGCTCTACAAAGAAAGTTAGAGTACTCAATTCAATCCAAATCCAACAATTTTTCGGTTATACCCATAAGTCTTTATTATATTCGAGTTCACTTTAAAAGCTTTTTTCAATCTTTCCTTGATTTTTGAACAGTTTTTACTCCTCGAACATAAAAAGTAAGAATTTTAAAAGCAAAGACTTTTTTTTTTATTTTTCTAAATTTATATTAATGGTTCACCAAATAACAAATTATTTATTTAATGGCCTATGCAGTTCATACGATTGCCCCTGCCGCTTCACATCTGTATCAGTTTTAGTATCAACATCATGCAATCAGGACTGCTTTGTTCTGATAAGGGTCTTCATCTATGGCTTTCATCGTAGAGCGTGTGCCTCACCGGTGGGCCAAACAAAAATTTTTAGGAGCGTCAACATTTAATCCAAAATAAAAGAATTTCTTGTATTCCTATTCGAAAATAAATCACTGTCGTAATGTAGAATTGAATGTAAATGCATTGTACGTGACAAAAGTTATTTGCGCCGTTTGATTTCATCCGACTACGGTAAACTTCATCGACCTCGATCACTTGGCAATTTTTGAAAAAAATAGTCCTGATCATTGCAGCATCTAATTTTATGATGTTGCTCACGAAAAAACCTTTCTGTAGAGATTATAAAATATGTGTGGATACAGCATTTTTTCAAGCACAAAAACGGGGCATACTTACGCGACATTATGTGATTGAAAAATATATGACAAAAAATGTCATTCTGTTTTGTAATTTGATTTTTAAACCGAGACCCGGTTATGTTTGTTTCGCGGAAATTCGTTCTGTCAATTTGATTTTATAAAAAAATCCCAAAATAGTAATTCATTATTTTTTAATATT
Source organism: Diplosoma virens (assembly GCA_963680785.1). Classification (NCBI taxonomy): domain Eukaryota; kingdom Metazoa; phylum Chordata; class Ascidiacea; order Aplousobranchia; family Didemnidae; genus Diplosoma; species Diplosoma virens. Next base: position 6,684,096 of record OY796888.1, read on the forward strand.
AATAGAGTAATTCTGAAAAAAAATTTTTTTCGTTGCTACAGCATATTAATATTAATAAGAATTACGTGTTCCCAAACCAGTCAACATTCGTTTACTTGTTTGCTTTACATGTTTGCAGCGTATAATTAAATAAAATATGTTATCAATTCATGTTTTTTTGATTTGACAATCGGTTCGGCATACCCTTCGTTAGTTCAATCTTTTCCATTCGATCATAAAACATCTTAACTAGCTTTAGAAATGCATCGCGGGGAGTAGAAGCAAACGCCGTATTGATGCACGCGATCCCAAGTATAACGCCTTCGAAGTTTTTTACAAGTTTTTCCGACAGAAAGATAAATAAAAATAAAAAAAAGTACTCTTTTCAGGTAGTGTTTTTTTGGATATTTTCTACAAAATCGGTACTATAACAACCACAAAAAATCTGAAAATGATTTTGCAGTCGCTTTGCTACTAAATTGTGTCAATTAATTGATGTTTTTTAAAAATTTAGTTATTATTTTTGAATTTTAGAAGTAAATTAAGGTATACGAATTAGTGTCAAGAGCAACTTACACTTTCTTGCAACGCAACAAAAATTATATTGGCATATATTTGATATTATTTTCATTATTGCAATGTCAGCACTTCCAAAAGTTTGCAAAACTATAACAACACGATAACTTTTTTGTATATTGCCAATAATTATTGTTATAAGTTTAGAAAAACAAAATGCTTTTGACTGTTTCACCTTTTGAATTTTAGTGTTACGTAGACTAGTCAACTCGTGTAACTCGAGAGTTTTTACAATGAAAAGCCAGCCTCTTCCGTTTGTTTTTACTTTTTTCTCGACTCATTCCTTGACGCAATACCAGTCTAAATAAAATGAGCTTGTCCAGAACAGCTTGGGTCCAGCTCAACCATCTTCGCACCGGGGCTTGGCGGTCCCATATACGTCCATGCACAAATCTGGTTTCGATTCATCGTCGAATTGCGAATGCGGCGCCCCTGAACAAACCGCGGTCCCGTTACATCAGCGCCGCATGTGGACGAGGTCGACATCATACATCGGGCGCCGCATGTGGACGAGGTCGACATCATACATCGGGCGCCGCATGTGGACGAGGTCGACATCATACATCGGGCGCCGCATGTGGACGAGGTCGACATCATACATCGGGCGCCGCATGTGGACGAGGTCGACATCATACATCGGGCGCCGCATGTGGACGAGGTCGACATCATACATCGGGCGCCGCATGTGGACGAGGTCGGCATTTTTGAATTATAAAACCCGATGCTGGCTCAACATCATCATTGCCAGCATCCTGTAACACCATCGATAGCAGAAGGATGAGCCCTCGGCCCCGATTGTGTCTGTGTCTGACCAGGATTAGCTTACCCGTCCATACAAAAAAGCTTTCTATTTACAAATTATCATGTGCCTAGTCTTCTTAATGAAGAACGTGACAAAAATAACCGTTGCTCATCTCGGTTGCTGTACTACAAGTTTGTATTTTAAGAAAGAATTCGAAGTCCAATCATACGGTTTATGTTCGGTTTGATGATGGTTTTGGTGGACTTACCTGACCCAGTTCTAGGAATGGGGACCGGGTTTAACACCACCAAGATTCCACCCATCGATGGGTATGTGATGGGCCGGTTCAATTCTTAGTTGAACTTTGCTTGTTTTTTGGTAGTTGATTGGCTGAAGCATTCTTGGTTGTTGATTTTTTTGCAACACAAAAAGTATTTAAATTTATGATAAATCATAAAATGTTACAATGCATCACGAGGTGGATAAAAAAATGATCACATCATCATCATCATCACATGAAGAAAATTTTTATGAAAAATATTTTGTTGGCATAGCGGAAGCGATTGTTAAAACTTTTAAGCAAGCTACAGCTAAAATTTCGGCGCTTAATTTACTTGTCAAATAACCATTGATTAACGGATTTGATCCGTGAAGGTTTTTAGCTGACACCTCTTCGAGGAAGTTTCGGCCTCTGTCCACGTCAGATCCGCGCGAGCATTGAAAGCGCTTTTCAAAAGCGACAAAAATTTCGAAATTGCTGGAATCTTTTATCGTCGATCATTTAGCTCGAAACAATTAATCTAGAATAATCGATTGTCATTGCAGAAGTTAAGCCGCTTCGTTTTTAAACGTTTTTTTCATAGTTTTCACCACGAGCGAATTAAGATTTTTACTTGAAAAATCATCTTGAATTGGCATGTGATTGATTAAACCTATCGAGTCGATTATATCGAAGCACTGCACTTCGCTATGCATTTGAAAATTATTCCCGACAAGAAATATTTTTAAATTATAATTCCGAAGTTGTTTTAAATTGATTTTGGTTTTGAAGTTTCTTCGATTCCAGATGTTTTGAATTACGAGGAAGAAATTTCAAGCAAATCCTCAAACAACTGTAGCGCGTAAAACTTCCAACGGTAACCTCTGTGCGTTTCCGTCTAGCTCAAGCGAGTAATACCGTATTTGAATAATGGGCGTTTCTCGGTAATCGTGTTTTACCGCTTTGTAGTTGATCTACTATAATCGTTACATAGCGGCGTGTTTTCTATTCGCCCACAAGTTCACACTAACGCAGATGTCACAGTCGATGATACGTCATAGTTGAAAGTTCATGGCCCAGCATAACCGCAGTTTTGTTGCATTACAGCTCTGATCCCAAAAAGCGGGAGGCTAATGCAGCAAAAGCTGCGGAGATGGTGCTGCCAGTATATTTAGTGCCGTTTAGGCTTTTCCTTAATTTCCGTGAACACAATTGCCTCTTGGAATTCACATTAGTTTTCTTTTTGAGTGATCAGTTAATAATTTGCAATCAATAAGATATTTACTGTTCAAACATCATTTAAAACCAACAATATTCAAAGCCTTTTACTCAATTTCTTCTACTTTCAGCATACTCAACGTACTAAAAATCTCGCTTTTGTCAAATAATCTTCTGTTAAATTTGCAAAAAGTCAAAGCGACGTTTCTTAAAACAAAGAAATCAAAAATAGAAGCTCACCAGGCTTAACTTGCCGTGTCCGCGTCCGTTCGTGCTCTGCCTTTATCAAATCTTCAGCTCCTCGTCGTCTTTTTGAATCGAATCCTATAGTTTTCTCCTTATATCACTTACGTTCCGGAAACAGGTTCTGCCGCGATTCCACACGCAAGCGCTCATGCGCCGGTCGCGCGAGCACACGCGATCTCGCCCCCACGGCTTCTATTGTATTTTTTTCATCTCTCAACTCAACTATACGCTGACGTCTTCCTGCTTTAAGACGCGCTGCAGTCAGATTTGAATCATCGGCTTGCTGTAAAGTTATCTGCTGTCGGCGCTGTTCATGTTTATGTGATGCTCTCACTACCCACCTGCTGAACCACGCCTACCTTATCTATTTCCTCCACTAAGCTTATTTAAATGCAAAGTTTTTGCATAAAACAAAATTTTTAAACTGATGATTTTAAACTGACAAATAGGAAAAAAGTAATTGAACAATTGTTGCTCGATATGTATGAGCATTGTCATAAAAGAAGCGCCCGTTTATTCGAATTGCTTGCATTTCTGCCCCTGACCCGGAAGGGCTGGGTTTCAATTTTCAGTTTTGCCAAATTTGTGGCTATGCTGCAAAAACTGCGCATGTGTAGCACGTATGTGTACTGCAGTGCTGTGGAAATTCATTTCAATGTTATGATACGAACAACTTAAACCTTCAACGTGTGAAATGAGTGAAATGAAAAATTCGGCTTTGATTTGATTTCATGAAGAGGGCTTTCTTTCTGGTACCCTGATTGATTAATGTTGAAATATCAAGTTTAGACTCTATATATAGGTCGGAAGGTGAGTTCGTGTCAATACACTCTTCTGCTTGTGTCGATTGCTTTTTAAAATCTTAAATCTTATCGTAAATCTATTTATCATCGCCCTGACACTAAAAGTAAGGGTAATTCTGTGTCTTTTGATTAGCTTGTGCTCAGACTGAGAAGCGAACAAATCACAAGTCCATCGACCAAAATGAATGAGGCTCTCTTATTTGTTTTCTATTTGTCGTCTTAGGGAAACCTGCATTGCATTCAGTCTGAGGGAAACCTGCATTGCATTCAGTCTTAGGGAAACCTGCATAGTTGTGGTTACCATCGCTTCTTGACGAGATTTTTTTCCTCTTGGTTTTTTTGTTTTTCATCTTGTTGTTGAAGAGGGGATTCCGGCATAATTTCACAAAAAAAAACGTAAGCGATTTAATTGTTTTTTTATTTTTTTAACTATGCGATGCCTCAGGTTTAGAAAGGTTTTGGTTTAAGCACGTGAAAAAGGTTTTACTACATTTCTGTTAGCTGCTTTTCACTAAAATTTTTAAATTTCATTGCAAGCTGACAACTTCTCATTTATTGTAATGCTGCCTTGTTTTACTAGCAGTGTAAAGTGAATTATTAATGTTTTGTGGTCAAATTTATAAGGCTAGTTAGCTGTAATTTTTCGCTTTTATTTCCTGTTATTAAAATAGATACAACCAGTATATGACTAATTACCAAGTTTTATGAAGTATGCTTTGTAAATACAGTCAAACCTCGGTTTATGAACGTCTCGGAATTTGAACAATTTTGACAACTTTTGAACAAACTTTTGAGTTAAAAATGACCCGGTATTCGAACAAAAATTCGGTTCTCGAACAACTCTTTTTTGTTCACCAGCATACGAGTTATTTACGTTGCTTTATTGTTACGTTTATACCATTCATTGTCAAGCTGTGCATTTACAATTTTATTGTACAAAACATTCTTTTCTCTTCATTAGCCCTAAGCCATGGATCCAATGAAAGCGAGAAGTGATATTGGTCAAGGAAAAAAAAATACATGTAATATTAAATATACATTGTTATGTAAATTTTCATGCTATATAAAGTTACAGTATGTAAATGTAAATTACTTGTTATGTTTTGTTTTATTTATTCTTGCAAGAAATGGTTTTATTTTATGATATACAAGGTGTATTGTAAACAGGTAAATAAGTTATTCTTTTGGTGCGTGGAACGAATTAATCTTTTTTACATTATTTATAATGGGAAAATATGATTCGGTTTTCGAACAGCTTTCCAGAACGAATTGTGTTCCTAAACCGAGGTTTGCCTGTAGTATAGTTTTTGATTAGGAGCTATCACCAACTTGTCAAATTTTGACTCAAAAATCCTTGATTTAAAACATAATTGACAATAAATTCAATAACTATATTCTTCAAAAATTAAAATCAAGTTTGTCAATAATTCAACTAAATAATGTGTTTACTGATGGGTAAATCTTCGCAGTAAATCTAAAATCTGAGCAAAAAAAAAAAAAAAAAGAAAGAAAAAGAAAAGAGAGTGCGAAAATTTGTTGAGTATTTTGTTTTCAATTGAAAGAGATAGCCCGAAGTATTTAAAAAACTTTATTCCCTGTTTCCCGCCATAGACAATTTATATTTGGCACGTATCAATTCTTATCAAAAATCGGATTAAGATTGTTGTGTTCAACTTGGAATATAGCTTATTATGGGACCAGTAATGTTGTTTCTTTGATTTATTCAGCCTACTCTTTGTACCACTGATTTGTTTAATGCGACAAAGAAATTAATAGGATATACAGTATATGTACTGTATAATTAAGCTAAATTTGCGCTGATTTGAAGCAAGAGGGGTGACATGTTAGTCTGCTCGGGTCAAGCAGTTGATACTGCCCAATTTCGTTCTTAAGTCTTTTAAGAATTACAGGCATGTTTTGGATTACTTTTATTGAAAACTAATATCGTTGATGCCATTTTTTTTTTTATATAAAAAGATAATCTATAGATTTATCTGCAATCAAACTCTGATTATAAAGATAAAAAAAGGAAAATTCTTTATGACGAAGTAATAAGACCACTTTTTTGTTATTAATTGATTACTGTAATAAGATCACTTTTTTATTCTTAGCACCGGAAATATTTTGGGGAGTTTGGATATATTTATATAAGTCCTAACGTATGTGATGAGCTCTTTAAAAAAGAGGGCTTGATATTACTAAAACGGTGAATATTTTAATAGTTATTATGTATCATTGCAAAACTCTGGATTTTTCGCCCATTTAAAAAATTTTGAACAGCATATAGTCATTTTAAAGATCAACTTTTTTGCCTGTAATTTGCCTAAAGGCAGCGACTCAGAAGAGACTGCTAACGACTTTTTAAGCTGAGTTTTGCTGTATCCTTGAAAGCTGTTACAACTGCTGGTAGTCGTGTATCTCGGTTGGAAAACTGTTTTCAAGTCCATCGCAATGTAAGCACAGTTAGGGCTGGCCGTTTCTTTTCTAAAAAATAAATTAGCAATCGTGATATTAAACGGATGGCCCGTGGCAGGATTATTCTTTATAAGGAAGCGTATTCCGCAATCGTTATAAACTACTTGATAAACATCGCCGCTTGCTCTTGTGTTTTCTATTACATATACTATGTGATATGAGTATTGGTTCAAAGAAAAGCTTTCAAAATAAATAAATATGGCCGCACGCACAATTTTTTATTGAATTATTGGTGATTTTGGATAAAATTTATGTCGTTTCTGATATTCGTTGCCTACCGACATGCTGACAGCGATTATTTCCAATAGAAGTGGATGAAAACAAAATCGATTAAATTAAGGCTAAGCGGTAAAAACCAGCACATCCCAACAATCTGTAATATTGTCAGCAGTAGAAATGACAAGTTCTCTTTTAGAAAGGTTGTTACAAACGTACTTGTTATCAACAAACAGTTATTAACTGTTGCCATAAAGCTTAATGTATTGCACTACATGCCAGTAAATTAAGCATTTCCTTCTATAACGCTATGCATGTTGTGGACTTGCTGGTTTCGTCAAAAACCAGAGCGGCTAATAACACTTACATTTTTGGCACACGTATCACATTCTTTTGCAACAATGACATTTATACAACAACATTAAGCTAGCTTTTTAAGCACTAACTTGGTCTCAGTAACCAATCCTATTAGGCCACGTATACTTCAACAAAGCAGGCTAAGTTAGTTGCGAAGTGTTTTCATATTGACACAGAACAATGTTCTCTATCTTGCAGCGTTAGTGCGTAATTCGATTTGAAACAATCGGCTTGCAAACAGCAGAGCATTTCTTCGGCTTACCTATTACCTATTATAGTAAAGAGAACGAGTGGCGGAAACGTAATTGAATAGCATATAAAGTCAGCGCACGCATATGGGCCGTGGGTGTTGTCTGCTTTTTAAAAAATATGCTATTAAACAATCAACTTTTAGCGCATGACTTCTAACTTGTCTGATTCTGATTTTGACCAGCAAAAGTTGGAGACAATCATTCCTGTTTGTTGTCAACAAAGCCAACCAAATTACTGTTTGATTATGTTTTTGGGTTTGCTAATGTATAATGTACTTAACAGTGATGCCTTTAGTACGGAGGAAAAGGAGCGGAAGCACTGGGCCCTTCACTTAAAAACGTCAAAAAAGTGGCCTCCCTCTAAACAAAATGTTGCTTTATTTCTTCATAGTAGCACTCTGGCGATGGCCCTTTCCCTGTTCCCCTGGCGATGATCCTTTCCCTGTCCGCACCTTAACTTTAGGACGAAACCCAAGCATAATGCACCGGTTAAAAGTAATCACTTTTTTTTAGAGATCACTATATTTTTAGGACGAAAAAAACTTTGCACACTAAAAAGTGGCCCCCCTATTTTTCTTGTACCGTCCCCCCCTTTGTAAGGCCATCACTGGCAATTAAGTTATCCACATCCGACTTCACTACAACACTGTTTTGTTTCTTCGACATCTATTGCATCCAAGGCAATAATTTACAAAACGGTATGGTTGGCTAAAAGTTCAATTAATTGCACATGCATTCGTTATACTGAAATTCATGCTCCCCAACCGGTGTGATCATAACAGGTGTGCCGAGGAATAGCGATAATCTTAAACATATTTTTAAAGATAGAATAAAACTTTTTTTTGAAATTTAAGATTTATAACTGCTATTCCAGAAATGGCAAATATTTTTAAAAACATCGGTCAAAAAATGACAGTCTAATCAAAAATACAATAAAGCAAATCATTAGCTAAAAGGCGAATAAAAAACGCTAAAAATTTCAATTTTTTTACTTTTTGACTCTGGAAGAATATTTTTTTAGTCATTGTTTGATTGTAAACGCTTTGTTTTCCTAGCTGTTTAAACAAACTTTAAAAAGGTCAAAGACCAAAATATTAATCATCAGTCAAATAGACAAAAATATTGAAATTTCTTATCCTTTTTGGTCGTTTCAGATAAAAAAAACATTTAAAATCAAGCCCAGACCAAAAAAAAGCCTTTACTTGGTCGAGATGTACCGCAAAATTGCGGAGTGAAAAATAGTTGCAAGCACTGTCAATAATCTATGGTTTATAAGGCAATTGTCTTTGCGGCAATATGCTACCGCTGGCTTAGCTGTCGAAATGACATAATCAACTCAATCTAGCCACAAGAATATCTTTTAGCTCAAGCGTTTGTTTTGTGTTTCTGGTGCTTGTCGTGAAATACATGGTAACAAGTTTTCTCTTACTGAATAGTAAAAAAATTAAATTTTTGACGGGTTTTGTGACTTCAAACAAATAACAATATGCTGGAAATTGATTAAAAACTTTATCTTTGCACGGGTTGCAAGAAATTGTCGTAGATATGAGTTGATTGGAAAGTCCAGTATGAGAACAATTTTTGGAAATAGACAACTGCTTAAATTATATGTTGACCACCTGTCAAATAGCGACTTTAATCTAGTTTGGTCTTGTCGTTTATGATCGCAAGCAATTAATTGCGGCATTTGTATTCAATTCGCGCTGTAATTGCTGAGTAATCAAATAAAAGATACTCCGCATGTTTTTAGTAATTCGTGTTTCAATTTACTTTTGTTAATTCAAGTGATTGACAGGGAAGCAAGCGCCGTTCTAAATATCGCGAAATCTTCCAGGTTTTTGTTCGAAGCTGTTCACGGCAAGTTCTTTTCAAGCTCGCAGTGGGTTCGATTCCTCCGTAGTCGAACTCTTCCGGATGCTCCAGTCACTTTTGCGGATGTCGAAGTTGATCTGTGCAATCTTGCACATCCCGGAGACTTTGATCACGGTGCGAATTTATACGATTTAAAATCGCTATTTTCCTGAAAGTAAATCATCATTTTTTTTGGCTGAGTTAACAAATGAAGTGGTTTTGATGACAAAAGCGGTCGACACGGCGCATGTTGAACTCCTACTGTTGACATGCTATTGTGATCTTATAAAGAAACGTGCTGGTCTCAGCAAGCATCTCTGAATTTCCGTGACATCGCTATTTAAAAAAATTAAAAAAAAAAACGATAAAAAACCTTTTAATTGTATCGCAATATGTCGGTCTTTTTTAAAGCAAGTAGGCAAAATCGTAGATTGTCACCCAAAGCTTAACACGTTTGACGTTGTCCTGCCAGTCAAAATAATAAATATACGATGATGATGAAGCGCTGATCGCCGTAAAATCGATTCTCAAACAAATCTTGCAGCCTTTCATTGTTCCAGAGTCGATCTATCCACGTTGCAAGAGACCTGCTTTCGATTTACAACTCTTTTTTCTGGAGCAATAGTCTCTGGGTTTTTTCAATCATTACTACAGCGCATTTTTGTGCAGGGCCGGCGCAACCTTCTTTAAAAGCCTCAATTTAAGGGAGCACTTGTGCAGGGAGCCCTCAAGTTCTCAACTAACGCAAACTTTCTTGTAAAAGGAGGTGAAGACTAGAAAAACATTTTCATAGCTTGAATGTACTTACCTAATCAATGAAAACTTGCTGCACTTGACTGTGCTGCGCTGCGCTCTGCTGCTGCACTTGGCTGTTGTTACAATTTCAAAATGAGATTTATATAAAAAATCTTTACTCCAAAGTGCTTGTAATCACAACTGTGGAGTCCGGAGTCAGAGTCGAGACCTTTTAGTGCTTTCACAGTCGGATTCGAGACCTTTTAGTGCTTTCGGAGTCGGATTCGAAACCTTTTAGTGCTTTCGGAGCCGGATTCGAGACCTTTTAGTCCTTTCAGAGCCGGATTCGGTGAAAACCTCGCCAAAATAATTATAATAACAATAGCGATGACAACGGCGCAGCTTACGCGACCGCGACATTGACGCCGTTGACGTCACTACGTTTCGATGACTTCAGAGTTTGAAAATAAGAATATTTTCCACTACATAGCTGTATTAAGTATTGTGGAGTCGGAGTCGAAGGTTTATAGCCACCAACTCCACACCATTGCTTGTATGTTTCCATAAAATGAGAGAAGTTTTTAAAGATGAAAGTTCTAGCTATGCTCTTTGAGTGCTTGCAATCCACGTTTGGCCAACCACTGATTCAAACAGTTTGGCGATTATTATCCCATATTTAATGACAAAATTTAATATTAAATTGAACATAATTAGACACGCATTCGGAGTTTCCGATATATTGTTTTCAGTTGCAGTTGTTAGATTGTATGGAGTAATCTCTTTGTTTATGTTTTATTTAATTTTTTTCATTGAAAATACTTTAGAATTTTCTTCCGGTCACGTGATTGAAAAGTTGGCTAAAGAACAAAAGCGAAATAAGGAAGAGAGATTACGCGAGGAAGAAGAAAGGCGGAAACTCGAGCAATTTAAAAATATTGAACCAGAAAGATGGCAAATAAAACCACCTTTAGCCAAACAGAAGGAAGTGGTGAGTGAATGATTATCATCCTTGTTTTTCAAATTCTTGTTTAAAAACTGTTTATATTAGTACTTCTACAAATAAGGGATTTTTTAAACTGCCTTTAATTTTCCTTCTTACGATTTGTTATGAGAAAACATTTTGGTGTGTAAACCTTAAGTTTGGTCGGTATTTTTTCACTTTTCATCTCGTGTTTTCTTTTTTTTTATTGTTTTACCATGTTTTGTACATGAAAATGAATTTTGTGTATGTCTCGAAAAAATCTTAGCTTAAGTTTTTATTAATATTCTTGCTATCAAAATCGATGATTAAAATCTAATAATTTATTTTTAACAGTTTGTAGGTCGGTTTTTCTAATTTAAGGACTTTCCAAACTTAGTAAACAAAACGTTATACTTCTTACACGTGTTCAGATCTTTGCGGGTAACTAGTTGGGCCTGCAAAAGGGCATTTGCTGTTCATTGGTTTCTTGCTTGTCCAGTCTTTCCAAGAGAAGGATTTCATATAAGCAAAGAAGCTTTAGAAGAAGCAAAGGCCTGTTTCCACTACGAGCGTGAAATGGAGCATTCTTTGTTTGTTTTACTGATTTTTTTACTTTTTTACGCGCTTAAGCGCTAAGCGAAGTAAAAACATCAATAAAAGAAACAAAGAATACTCCATTCCACGCTGGTAGTGGAAACGAGCCTTAAAGATAGAAAGCCACGTACCAATAAAGCAACTGCTTCTCTCTAATTCTCGCTAGAAACTTGAGTAAAAAAATAGTTTTTAAAAGCACACAGCACACAAAAGACGGTCTTTAATTTGAACATTTGAAAAGACCTATCGTCGAACGAATAAGCCTTCGTTGGCTTTTTGCCGAGTGATTAATAACAACAAAGTGGAAGCGTTGATACGGCGAGGTAGTGTCGGGAAGTTGACCGAAGTGCATTCGATATGACCGGGCTTCTATTCCAATTTAACTGTCAGGTTTTCGACAATCGCTTTATTTGATGGCAATTTGATTTTGATTTGAATTGAGAAAGTAATTACACTTGCTGTGAAGTTTCAACTTTTTTTTTACCATTATTAAAATTCCCTGCCCGTGGTACGCTGTTACTTAAAACTTTTAACTTCCCAGCAGTTACGTCATCGCTTTCAAGAGATTTCTTGTTTGTTATAAGTGAAATAAAATCACAGGATTGTAACAAGACTGAGATTGAAATCTGCTCGACTTAAGGCTCGTTTCCACTACAAGCGTGGAATAGAGAGCATTTCTTTGTTTCTTTTATTGATCTTTCCGGCTTAAAATTGAAGCGAGTGCTAAGCGAAACAATAAAACAAACAAAGAATACTCTTTTCCACGCTCGTAGTGGAAACGAGCCTTTAGTTTTCCTCTATAGACCTACAGCGGTTTTCCGCTGCCGTGTGCAGGGGAAGTTTGCCTGGCCCTGATTTTGGCATCCATTCAATGATGACACCCGCGTCAAATCAGGATAAGCTTACAGTGAAAGAATTTGCTGAGAAACCCAGTGTTAACTGAGTTATCCGTCGGTAACAGCCGCTTCATTTTATAGCTTGGCGTTTTGTTTAGATTGATGACAAAAAGGAGGAAGAAATCAGACAAAGCCTCCTTCTTTCGACAAGTTAGTTTATATTTTGTAAACTATTCTCCCATCAACTTCCGCGTAGCTGAGTCAGAGCAGCGCTTGCCGATTGTCACCAACGCCCTGAACGGCGGTCGCTTGTCAAAATGTCATCACCTGCTTGCAGACCCTGCTATTCATTCGTTTTTATTGCTTTTGTATTTGATTTGATACGCTTTACAAAGACTTCTACACATACGCTATAGTTGATTGTGTTTTTCCTTATCGTTAGCAAAACCAAGCGAGTTTAATAATAAATAAAATGTTTCAATTTTTTCCATCCTGCCATTTCAACATTAAAGGCGCAGTTTAACGGCCACACCAGTTTTGACGAAAGTCTTTGTAGCTTGCATCATTTGACCAGTGAAAGCGATGCGAACTTTTAAATTTTGCTCATTTATAACTGAACTTGTTTTTCTTGTAGTTGTGTCCTGTTTTTCAGTATGTTTATAAAAAATCCAGGACTTGCTTCAAAAAGTTAAATCGAAAAATCTTGAAACCAGCGTTGAAAATGCTGCCAGCCCATTTGCTAAACTAAATTTTGTTTATATTTGATCGAGTTTCATGAATTATTTATGTCTGGCGTGGTGGAACGACTGTGTGTTTGGTGTGACAAACGACAAGTTATGCTTATTTTTTCTACGTTGTTTCACTTGAAACTGAAAGCGGCCCTATTACGATCGTGTAACGATTCTCCCTTTTTTTATCGAATTGAGTCGCTCAATAAGGGCCACAGTTTAACAGGCTGCCTTCATTTCTGTTAATTTTCACTGGGTGCGTGCGAATTCACAACGTGGCTTTATTGGCGAAGACGCCATTGTTCGCAATCCCGTTCGGTTGCGAAGATTGACAATTGAATGCAATTGTCTGCCTTTTGTCCTATCTGGCAATTGGCGTTTGCTATTGTGATTCGAGCCGTTCGCGGCTTCCATGTTTCATTCTTGCCTCGAACGCTGTATCAGAATAGCATCCATTATCCGTCTGTTTCGTTTCTTGCTACCTCGTATATGTCCCGTTCGTGGAACTTTAATCTTTTCTGCTGCGTTCGTATCTTTTAAAGAGCATATGTCTATCTTTAAACAGCTTTGTGTGAGGTTGTGTTTTTGTGAGATGTCTCTTAAACCGACCTGAAAATTAATCTGGTTGAATTTTTCGGTCATTAAATACTTGAACTATTTTAAAGAAATTTAGTACGAATTTTGAAGTTTGTTAGTCAAAAAAAAGTTGTTCTAAACAATTTTTACTTTCCAATTTTAAATATTTGATCAATTGATCTTTGTTTATTAAACTTGTGTTTTTAGATGCGGACGACGTCAACGAAAAAGACGAAGCCAATAGAAAAGTAAATAGATTCTTCATTATTTCAATTGAAACCTATGCTATTCTTATCTGCTGAATAAATTAGCCTTGCGTAAATGGGTTTCATCAAAACTCCGGCAATAGTTGATTTGTTCGTTTCAGATTTTAAAAGTCGTTTTTCCGGGGTTTTATGCCTTTCGGCGCCGTCTACAACTGTATGTATCATCGCGTTTCTTCCTTTTTCCGTGCTTAAGCTCAGTGTTAACGCTCGCCATAATTCAAGAAACAAAAATGAACGCCGAGCGTATACGCCGGGCGCAGACTAAGCTTTTATAAAAGCGAATTTACATTCTATTTGCGTTGAGTCCCGGATGTATTGTTGTTGCTGGGGTTTTTTCTTGCTTAAAAAATTTTTTTGCTGATGAGATATTACTCATTGCAGCTGAAAGAAAAGTTGAAAAAAAATTTAATATACAGTGCGTTCAGAAAGTCACTGTGCACCTTTCATTGTCTGCTTTATTTTTAGATAATCAGCGTTTTTCGTTTGATCTTTTTCAGCGTTTTTTGGTCGTTTCTCGTATTTCGTCTTTCATTTTTTTTAAATGCACTTTTCGAGCACTTTTTAAATTTTTCTTTTTCTTTTTTCTTTTTAATTCAATGTAATCATTGACGAAAGTCAATTTATTGCGAATTTAAATCCAATTTAAAATGGTTTTGTCAACGGAGGAGAGAATATTTTTGATTGAACATGTCTTTCGTGCGAATGGTGAATACACAAAAGCAGTGAAGGAAAAATTTGCCAAAAAGTTTCCCGGAACAGCATTACCTCATCGAAATGCAGTTCGAGCGTTATTGAACAAGTTCAGAGAAACTGGATTCATCGAGTGTTCGAAAACTTGAAACGTCGAATTAACGTTTGTATTCACGAACTTGGTGGGCATTTCCAGCAGTTGTTGTGACTCTATTTTTGTTATTTTTAATAAATTAAGAGACGGTCATTGTTCTTCACATAAAATTGACAATTCAAAATATTTTGTTATTGATTTTTCGAACACAGGATATCGTTCTTGTTTTAAAATTCCAGGTGCACAGTTACTTTTTGAACGCACTGTATAACTGCTTAATTAACCCTAAAGATGGTGAATTACAACTGATAACAAGACATAACATTCGATTAGTTCCGTGGTTTTCAACCTTTTTCGACCGTGGCCCATTTTTCAACCCAAGGTAACTCAACGACCACTTCGGTCAACAAAATTAAATTCCCGCCCGAAAATCACAGTGTTCTCTAAAAAAAAAGAAAGGTCTTCACACGGTTGACCGGACAGGACGCCGGGAAAATGCCTAAAAAACTGAAGGGATGGTAAGCCTAATTGTACATATTGCTTTCATTTTGATTTATGCTCTGTGGCCCACTACTAGGCCATGGCCTATAGGTTGAATACCCCCGGATTAGTTGTTTACAATCGAATGCTTTTTCAATTTTAGGCGATTTAAGACTCGTAGACGCGAGTTAGAAAAACCTCATCGAACTTGTATCCTCTGCTTCGTTAGAAATTGCATTGAAAGAGATCTGTAAAATCCTCATTTTTTTCCCACTTAAAGATTAGTCCTTTTCCGTTGTATGGCAGAATTTCTGTCCTTTTAACAATGATGAGCGTATTGTTTTTTAAAAAACGAACTCTTATTTTTATAAAAGTATTTTAACTGTTACAGTCAATGCTGCAAGAATTTAGTTGCAGTTAAAATTAACGAAGGTTACCCAGTTTTTACCCATGTGACAAATCGTTCACATAATAATATGTATTTATAATGCGGGTATGAGGTATCTTTAAAATGCAAACAGTTATTGCGCAAATAGTTTTTGACAGTTGAAACCGAAAATGTTTGACTTTTTCTAATGCTAAAAATAAAAACTAATGCGTAATAATTTTAGATGTTTTAGTTTCATAATTGATTTATACCCACCTGCTGCTACTATGGTATGTGGGAGGGTGTTTAGTGTTTATGATAAGTCTGTTTGTTGTTTCAACTTCTCATCCACCCATGCTAATCGGATGTCCTATCGCCTACTAGGAAATAGAAAAACGAGAAAAGGAGAAGCGAAGAGAGAAAGAAGAGAAAAGAAAAAAAGAGAAGACTGCTAAAAGAAGAGGTGGTTTGAATTGTCTTTAATTTTATGATCTAATTAACCAGCCGTTTGATCGCATTGTGTTGTTCATAATATGCCGATTCAAACGTTGGTACCTTGCAGCATTTTGAACAGATTTTTCTGAGATTTCGACAAAAATTTTTTCTGTGGTAACTCTTTAACACTTAGAAAAAATAATTGGAGCATAGCTTCTCAACCTTTTTTGCTCACTTATCCCTTTAAAACTGGATGTTGAAAACATAGTGTTGCATAGTGATCTCTAAAAAACAGGGTCATCACTTAGAATCTCTCTCGGATTTATCGATTTTCGTCACGAAAAACTAGTACTAGTTTTGCTTCTTCCCAACCACACGCAGGCCGCATTGAAAAATCTCGCGGGCCGCAGGTTCCCCACCCTGCTTTTGAAGGAAAATTTACCCCCATATTTTTAACATACTTATTCAGTCAGTTATAAAATTAGGTCTAGTGCTCTTTTTTTTTGGTTGCACTGTTTACCCCCGGTTGGGAGCCCATGAATTATAGGATTCGTTCTAATTTGCTGTCCGTAAAAGCCAGTTCTTTATTTGGATTTTTTATGTTAATTATTCAAAGAGGCGTAAATCTTGCTGGTATTTTTAAATAAATTTATTTGCTTGCAATTTACAGAGTTGCCTAAAAAATTCAACTTCAATTGTTAAATTTGGTTTGGATTAACGGTTAGTCGCGGAGCCAAAGCCATGAAAAGTTTTTCAAACTTAAGGTTTAAAAAGCAGTGGTACATACTGTATATGTACCAGGATTGTGATTGTAAGTAACAAAATCACTTTTGTGAAGACATAATTCTAATTTTTACATGTTTGTTACATCATCATTAAGCCATTGTTATTTTGCAATCAAATTCTTATATTCCTCAAAGGATTGAAATGCAGCCGCATTTCCATGAAAGTTGATTGAAAGTTTGAAGGAAATGTGCGGCTTCCTTGTTCATGACGCTTACCTTGGACATTGTCCGATTTTTACCACTGTTCGTGTTCTTACTCACTATTGGTCGTTCGAGTATCACGTGATCAACACGGAAGCTTTATTGCTTCATGTCTAACTTGATAAAGCAATGGCTTTCCTTTTTTTTTACGTTTTTCCGAAAAAACCCTGGATAAATGGCGATTGTTAATAAGTCTTGTTTTTACCTTGCAGGGAAAAGTAATTTTATTAACACAATATGTAGAAGTGAAATTAAACTCGAGAGAAAAGCCGTACATAAAGGCTTACCAACTCAGGTAGATTTCAGGTGAAATCCTGTTGCTATGTTTGCTGGGTGCCCACTAAGGATTCGTTTCCACTACGAGCGTGGAATGGAGTATTTTTTCTTTGTTTTATTGATTTTTTTGCTTCGCTTAGTGCTCGCTTAGATTTTAAGCGCGGAAAGATCTAAGCGAGCGCTATGAGAAGCAAACAAATTGGAAAAAAACTTCAATTAAATAAAGAAAGAATGCTACATTCCACGCTCGTAGTGGAAACGAGCCTTTAGTTGCATCGTGAAAGTGGGAATAACCCAGCAAACATAGCAACGGAAAAATTAGCGTACATTTCATGTAAAATCTCGTTGCTATGTTTGCTGGGTAATAGACAAATAGTTTCGCAATATGTCCACTACTAGTAAACCGTACCCATATATTGGCGCACAGCCGATTATAAGCAAAGGAAGAGATCCTTAAATTTGCCGCGTTAAAGTCGGTTCAGATTAAAGCAAGCGAAAGCCTAGTGGAAAGTTATTCCGCTATTTCTGACTTTTCCGGAAAAATCTGCGACCGTTTTCAGTCTGAACCAAGGTAAAAAAATTGAATTATTTCAACTTTAATGTTTTTCCGCTAAGCCAGAAAAATTTAGCGCTTTGATAATTTTTCACGCTTTTTGCTTTTAATCTGAAAAGTCTTTCCTCTTTGGTTTTTGAGCTTTCCGCCACAAGGTTTATTTTTTCCGCGTCCGCTTTTAGTTTGACCCTACCTTTTACCGTGCTAGTCCCGATAATCTTTGTTCATGACTTTGTAGTACAGTTCCCTTTGGCTCTTCTGTGTTTTACAAAAGTGGAAACAGCGGATGATCATCCGGCGCAGTGTTTCCCATGCACAAAGGTTAAAGTCGCGCTAATTATCAGTTTACTAATTGCGCTTATTACCTATTAAAGTAAACCACCTGTTTTTCTCATCATTAAACAGACGAAAACCTCAATAACTTTATCGTCCTTTTGTCGATATAATTTTCGTTTTTCGTTTCATCTCTGTATTCTTCTGACTTTCAGGATAGCTTCGTAGGCGCTAATACACAGGGCAAGCAAATTACCCCGACCTGCTTGCGTAGATGCCAAGATACTGCTATCCGGTTGAAATTTTTTATATTGTTTTTTGGTTTTGTAGAGATATGACGTAAGTTAGAACTGCTTGCCAAGATCACCAAGCAGGAAAAGTGCCGTGAAATGTCTTTCAAGAACACAACGAAATGACGCGAGTAGGTTTTGAACCAAAGAACACAACGAAATGACGCGAGTAGATTTTGAACCAAGACCATGTTGATCACAATCACGGCGTCCATGCTGTCGACTAAATATTGTTTTACCAAGACTGCATAAGCCCGCAATAGGAAGCCAGCCGACCCATGTTCTAAATTTTACTGACGATACACACGAACTGTGGCGTGCTTATTAATTGTTTCTTTAATCTGTTTTGTCTGTATCAATTTTTTTCTCTATTTGAAATCTTCTGACTCACATAAAAACGTCGAAGGCGTTATGCTTTGTCAGCGTTATGCTGGGGCAACCAACGAATGATTACCTCGACCTGTTACCGGTACCGAAATATCTGTTGTCGTCACGCAACTCTTGATTTGGGTCGGCGGTTAGAAGTCTTTTCGACTATTTCGGTTTTGGATTTATTGTTTTCGAACTTGATTGTGTTTATTGCTTGTTGTTTTGTCAGCTGAACACCAACGCTTGCTCGATCAGCTGGAGGGCGCTATTGAGTCGAAAGACACCGATGTTCTGCAGTCGGCCGTGGATGAGTACAAGGCGGGAATTCCCCGAAAGAAAGAGCAAGATCCCCTGCTCAGCGAAGCAGAACGACTATTAGCGATGTTGAAATGTTCATCTGGTGAGTGCAGCACGATCGAGTTCTCGCGACGTCATCAAGCATGTTGCTGACGACAACGAATGACATCACGTCGGGGAATAACCTGCTCTCCTGTTCCATGTAAACGATGAATTGCTAATGCTCCTGACCGGCGACGACTCAGGTCGGGAGTAATTCAAGCGATTGTACGTCACAGTCGGGATACATACGTCACAGTCGAGATACATTCGTTTTTATAAGATTATCACCAACCAAAAAGCGTTGATATTTTTTTTACTAGCGAAGGTGCTTCCGTCGAGCGGCTTGTTGTTGCTGTTTGCTTTCGTCGTTCGGTTATATACCACAACACGAAACTTAAGTTTTTTTTAGAACTTAATGACGCCATGGCTAAGCGTCTTGTTGCTGAATTGGAATCTGCCATCAACAAAGCCAAAAAATCCGGTTTCGATCAGTCAAAAGCGGAGCTAGCTGATCAAGTTGCTGAGGCCAATGACTTGCTGCTTCGCTTGAAGAGACTGGAGAAGCTGCGCAATGAGGTTTGTTGGTTTGGCTTATAGTTATGTTTGGATTACTTCTTTAAAGACCAATGCTTCTTCTTTTTCAGTTCCGTACGCTTTTATTTGCGCATAGCTCAAAGCTATTTTAGTTACGGTAAATAACGTGAGCGGTTTTCTTACATTTAGTTCAGTATTTACGCCATTCAAGTTTCGTTATTCCTGTTAAAGTTGTTATGTTCAATGTTTTGCCCAGGTTCTGGAACTGAAACAGAGCACCATAGCGGAGTTAAGAAGTTACCAGAATCCTATGCCGGTCATCCACAAAGTTATGACCGCCACTTACCTACTGCTCGGAACTCCTGAAAAACAGACCAAGGTGCGTGTCAAATGACGTCATGCTGGATAGTGGGGTTTTTGCCTCACAAACTTCTCTACTTCGTCGACATCGGTCGTGACAGCTTTCAATCTAGCGGCGTGATATGGCGCTAAAATTCTTCCCTGTGTGTGGCGCTATACATCGATGGTGGGGAAACCTGCGGCCCGTGTGTGGTTGGGATGGACCATATTAATTTCTTTGATCAACTGGTGCTTTTTCGCTTTATTAGCAACCAGGGTATGATAATAGAAATGCAGGACCACTAAAAAAAAGTTATCGGGTAAACACTAAAAGTTATCAATACCAAAAAAAAAGTTATCAATATCGGGTAAACACCAAAAAAGCTAGTGAATAAACAAAAAAAAGGTCTTGACATGACAAACCATATGAAGAAGCTTAAATTTTTTCTTAAATAAATAAAAAGTTTATTGTAGCCCGCACTTATTTTTTAAATTTTGGGATGCGGCCCGCGAGTGCAGTCTGGTTTAAAAAAAAAGTTCAAAAATAAAGTTCAAAAATAAGGTTGTTTAAAAATCCAAAAAGTTATGAGCGATATCTCGGTTTGAATCCAGCCCTCGCCTCGTTTTCGTTCACTTAAAAACAATTGACGTCATTTGCTTTTGCAAGGCGGTCTTAACAAGCAGTCGTATTACTCAACTAAAGCTAGAAATCCAAATTCAAATTTCAGCTGGACGACAATTATATTTTAGCTCTCATAAAGCGGAGGAATCGCTTGACTATTCTCAAATTCAAC
Organism: Diplosoma virens; assembly: GCA_963680785.1. NCBI lineage: Eukaryota > Metazoa > Chordata > Ascidiacea > Aplousobranchia > Didemnidae > Diplosoma > Diplosoma virens. Next base: position 6,704,584 of record OY796888.1, read on the forward strand.
TCATCCTACGTTGTACTGCGAATCAGTAAAATAAACAGTTGATACGATGTTGATGGTCAAGTTTTCTTGCAGGACTGGCAGAACGTGCAAGCCCTGCTGGGCAAGACCGGACGCGAGGGTTTGAAGCGCCGCATCGGCAAATGCAACGTCCTCCAAGTAACTCTGGCCACCGCTAGGAGAGCTAAAGAGCTAATGGGTGAAGTGGACCTCGAATTGATGCGTGACGTCAGCGCAGGAGCGGCAACTTTTTTTGTATGGGTGAGTGCTGGGAGTGATCCGGCGTACGAAAGATGTTCGTTGCTATGGTTTTCGACCGCGACCCTCTTTAGCCGAGGGGGGGTAAAGTACGGCCCGCCGGTCAAATTCAACCCTTTTCATTTGTTAATCCGGCCCGCCAAACAATTGGTCGCGGTTATGACGTCATTCGGCAGCATTGTATTCCACTTAAATTTAATGGATTTATTAGGATTAAATTCGTTGTGGTTGTTCATCTAATTTGTCTGTCAAAATTTAGAAAAAAAACTGCCAGCAACATAAAACTTTTCCGACCCAGCATGCAAGCAAGCAAGGCCTTCATTGTGTTGTTGGGAACAAGGTTTAAACGTCGCATTTAATGTAGATGAACCGATTCTGTCTGAAACGTATCTTTTTGTTAGCTTCTACTTGCTTCTATATCGTTCTTCAGGCATCTTAACAACACCTTGAAAAAAATTTTATTTCATATAAAACCAATTACCTGCGACATCTTGCGGAGGTATAAACTCATGTTTTGTGTTCAGCAAATGTTCACAAATCCAAACCCATATTGCCAGTTCATTGGTTCCAATTTTATCCAACCAACTGAAAAGTTTTGTGTAAAATGGTTTAATCACGTTTTGAATATCATACAACTTTGGTTGATGTTGTAATTCAGCGTTTGTGCACGATATTTTTTTAGACCCAGGGAATTATTGAAGAAGTTGAAAGTAGTTCGAAGAACTCTGCCTTAAACAAGTAGCAAGCACCTGATCTGAAAGTAATCACGTAGCTTGTAGTTATGAAAGTAAAAACCGATTGGTGCTAGTTGGTCATTCGCGTTTTAAACTTTGCAATTTAATCTTTTTGCTTTAACTGTGTTTTTTACAAATTTAAAGCACTGTTAATGAATCCAACACTGTCGAAATTAGCTGTGAAATGTATTATTAATTGTTCATTGCATTGATGTGAAGTGATTGTTTATATATTGCTAATTTTTATTATTACCACTGTTGCACGTTTCATTGAAATACTGTGTACTTTTGAATGTTATATTTGTGTAATTGCTTAGATAATTTTTAGCTTGATGTTGTCTTGCTAGTATTATCTTGTGCCAACGGTATGTACGATCTGTTAATTTTAATCTTTAAAATATTTTGATATTTGATTATAATTGCAAATGCAGTGAGGCAATAGTTTTTTTTTTGTTTCAACGTGTAAGATAATGCAGTATCAGTTTGATTTTATAAGTTTAACTTGCATGTATTAATTGCAGTGGTTTGTTTTAAGCACTTAATAAACTCCATCAGTTGTTTGATTGTGTTTACTTGCAATTCGTCAGATCCAAATAGAACAAATGAAGTGAAACTCTGTGACAAATTCTGGCTATAGGCGATCAAAATGTATTCAGAGCTAAGGCAACAAAACGATAATAGTTGGATTGAGATGACACACACAAACGATACTGATTCGACTAAGTAAAGTTTTAAGGCAACAAAACGATAATAGTTGGATTGAGATGACACACACAAACGATACTGATTCGACTAAGTAAAGTTTTTAACTGAGCCGTTCCAAACAGTGACCCCATATTTAAGAACTCGATTTTGCTCATAGGTAAATTTGAATTAAAATTTTTTTATAAAAGTGGTATATTCTAAAAATTACCGTTAACTAATCAATAGGGCTTTTAATTTGATTAAAAAAAAACTATGTGTTTACATGCAATCTAATTTTAAGAATAAAATTAATTTTTACGTAGCCTACTAATTCATCGTATCATAATTCTATATTTCTCTTTTTTTAACGGTCGTAGCTTTAAAAACTTCAGTTAAGAATTTAAACCAGGCCTTTGAAGCCCGAACTAGAGCTTGAGAGCCGAAATTATTAGATTTACAAAGGAAGCTTAGTCGGTGGGAGTAGAAGCCAGTTGTTTAAGAGCTCCATACTCCAATTTATTCATTAACTTTATTTAATTTTTTTCTGGTATAAAATAGTTTTGAAAACGAAGAATTAATCATGTAAATTTTTTACCTAATAACAGAAAGTACCGGAATTTGAGCCAAAAAAAGTTTGATACTAAATTGGCAGCTCTAAAGACCTGGTTCAAACTTAGATACAGGAAAATTTTTGAATTCTAGTCAAAAACAAATCTTAAAATTTAACATCGTATTTTTAATGAGTTTGATAAGCGGTGTACCCGCGTAAAATGAAATTTAATAAACATACAAACGATTAAATCGGAGTTTAAATTATTCTAATGCAGCATCATTAAAATTAAACTTTTTAAATTCTACGTTTAACTATTTTTCCATGCTAACCTTTTCAGTTTTAGATAGTAAGATTCAAAATTTACTTGTTTCGATTGGTTGTTTTTATTAGTAGACCTATTCGGTAAAAATGTATAGAAACGCGGCAACCATTAATGGTTGTACTAATAACCAGAGTCTTCGAGTGTCCAACGAAATTCAAACCAAATTGACTGGCCAGAACGGAACTTGGTTTAAATCGGGGGTGAACAACCTTTTTGCACTTACAGGCCAATTTCAAAGATTAAAAATTGGTGCCGGCCGCACAAAAGTTAGGAGAGCAATACAATTTTTCATACCAAAAAGACAGGGATCTAAAAAAAAAGTCCCAATTGTAGCTCCAAAATTATAGTGATCCCTAAAAAAAATTCTTCAGTTTGGATCATGCAAAGGTCGCAGGTTCCCCACCCCTGGTCTAAACAGTAAAGCAAAATAGAATGTACAACACGGATGCGGACTCGTCAAAATTTTTAAGCGAGTTTGAGTTCCGAGTCCGGGTTAAAATGACGAGTTCTAGTCCTAGTCCAAGTCCGCATCCCCGTCTAACACCAAGAATTACCCTTTTGTGTTCTATTTAAGAAGCCAGTCAAGAACTGACATAAGTTGCAAAAAAATCTAACTGGCAATATTTTTGTTCTGTACAAGTATAGAACACCAGGGCGCCGAAAGGGAGGGCACAGGTGTTCAGATACAGAAGCATTGGGTCAGATTTATAGGCGTGGCAGAAAAAATTTGGGAAGGCAATGTTTTTGCCCAAATTTTGCGACGTTTGTCCAAATCTTGATATTTTAGAACATTACGGATATGAGAAAACTTGTCTAAAATTTAGGGTGAAGACCAAAAAAAATCTTCACTTTGAATCAGTCCTATTTTTGTCAACTTATCATCGAAAACTTAGTGATCTTTTATCGAAAGTCTTCATCTAAATTCGTAAAACTTTTTCTGCAATTAATATTCGTTTTTGATGCAGAAAAATTTTTTTTGCCCAAACAATTTCTTTTTAAATTTTGCCCTGTCTCCGCTGGCAAAATCGCTTTCTGGCGCTTTTGTTTTACAGTCGGTATTACAAAAAAGTAACGACTTTCAGCGCTACAGAGTAAGGAACAGTTATAAATTTAGAATAGTATGAAGGAAATTATATTTTAACTTTTCTGACATTTTTCATTCAAGCAATTTTTTTCTTAATAAATATTGACAACAATTGTCTGAAAAACTTTCAAATCATCGATGCTGCATTGAATCTAGCCGTCGGGCTTGCTACTTTTTTGGCGAGTCCCGAGTCCACATCCCTGGTGTGCAAGGTGAAAATACCCCCCTATGGAACCGCTGAAGACATTTACACAAAAAGTTTTCCAGCAAACAAACTGCTTTTATTGAGCTTACATTTGCTCTTTTTGCGCTTACATTCTTTTTATTTATTTCGAAACATTAATAAACACACTTGGAACCTTATTTTTTGAGTCCAGAATCTTTCCAGATCCTACTAAATCCTATTTGAGGATCAATAAACTGTAAAATTAATTTAAGAAAAAGTTTTCCAATTTTTTAAAATTTTGAAAATGTGACCCCATTAAATATTTTCTCCAAATGAGAAAACTAACCAGCAAATCTAAAGATAAGCGTCAAGTGTCCGCTTCAAAATTATCCAGCTTCTATTACAAATATCAACTGAAAAAATTAAATGAAACAGCAGAACCAATAAAATAAACAAAATCGGTGCGTGTGTGAACAGGGTACGTTTGAATAGAGGGAGATTTAGTGAGTTCAAAAATATTTTGATCAGATTCCAATTTGTTCTAATATTTGTTTTTTTGAAAAAATATTTGATTTAGTAAATATTTACGTGAACGCTCTTTCACACCAGATTTAATTGAGTATCAATATCTTTCAGTTGAAATTTTAAAACCTCCAAATTCATGAAATAAATGATCAATGAGATATTTTTAACATCAATATTAAATAAAACAAATGAGAAAGTCGGCCGCGTTTAAACAATAAAACTTTAGACAAAAGAAAGACATATGTATACAAAAGAAAATAAAATTATAAGGCGAACATTTATCTAGTTTTGTCAGCAATCCCGTCCGAAAAGGGGAGGAAGTATGGGAGTAAAACCTTACCACT